>JAZKJV010009066.1:0-600000 GCA_037367405.1 Ottelia alismoides | reverse complement strand
GACCATTGACGCGGAAGGTAGAGGAAGATGACGGTTCGGATATGTCGATGCTGCCATTGTCATGTACCTTCCTAACCACATAGGGACCTTTCCACTTGCTCTGTAATTTCCCTGGAAATAATTTCAGCCTAGAATCAAACAACCATACTCTCTGATCTGGCTCAAACTGTTTATGGCTGATATGCGAATCGTGCCATGTCTTCACTTTCTCTTTGTACTGTTGGCTGTTGGAAAAGGCTGTGTCTCTCAGTTCTTCCAGGGCTGCCAACTCAGCTCTTTTCTGTTCTCCTATGCTCTCGGGATCTAAAAGCAACTCAGTGACTGCCCAAAAAGATTTATGCTTGATCTCCACTGGCAAATGGCATGGCTTGCCATAGACGAGACAAAAGGGAGATCTTTGGCTATCTATCTCAAACTCCTAACCAACTACTCTAACACAACCTTTTACGTTTAATAGATTTTAAATAAAATTAAAGGGGTTTTATCAGTTGTACCCCTTCGAGAATTTCAATTATGCTGCTCCCTTTTTGGGAATATCAGTTGTGGCCACGACTTCTTATCCTTCTATCACTTGTGCCCATCTGTTACTTTAACCGTTAACCATGGTTTAATCAAAGCATGGTATAGTTAAAAGGAGCATATCCAGAAAAAAGCCCACATCCCCCTTTCACTCTTCCTCCCTCCTCCTAACCCTCACCCCTCCTCCTCCTCCGACCACCTCCTCCTCCATCCCCTTCTCCTTTGTCGTCCACCATCAACAAAAATATGTCGACGATGAGGCAGCAGGTTCTCGACGACGAGGCCGACCAACCTCCTACTCCATCCCCTTCCCCTCTAGGTTATTGACAACTACAATAGAGAGGAGGAGCTCGAAGCGGGAGGGGGCACATGGTGGGGGAGGGCGAAAGGGGGCAAAGGAAAGGAGAGGCAAAGGGAGAGACGCAGGAGTAGGTGATGAATCTCTACTTCATCACCTTTACTCTTTCATTTTGGCCTTAAACCCTAGCCAATGAATGTATATAGTATTAAATTGTACAAAATAACGCTCAATAATACACATTTAAATACCGTATAAAATTGGTTTAAAAGAATAATGGAAATAAAAGAAAAAGAATGAAATGTCAAAGACATTAACTAACCTAAACCCCATGACTGGGTGAATTTTGACATGGTCAACTAGGAATAAAGTAGGGAGAGATAGGGGCCAATAATTGTACATGAAAGACAAAGAAACCCTAATTTAATCCCTTAATAAATGGTATTTTTGGGACCTATTTTATTCTTTATTTTTTACACTATAAATTAGTAAACATAACATGAAACTTGTACATAATAATGTATAGAAAAATACAAAATTTATTTTAAACAAAAAAATGCACAGTGTGACTAGGACACACAAAAAAAAGCTGCAAACCAAACTTCATAGACTTGTATCTTCTTTGTATGAACTCCAAATTGACCAAACTCACCTCTTGTTCATAAAATTCAATTACCTATTTAATGAAGGTGGTTTCATTAAAATCGAAGTTAAGATGCAAAAGTTGGCTTTTGGGTCTCTATTGTATTGTATACATGTATATAACACTCAATATATTTATTCTATATATTTTTATATTTCTTATATTTTTATACACTTGTATAAGTTGTATATATCATAAATAAAATATGAAATAAAAATAAAATCATTAAAAATAATTTAAATAATTAATATATTTTTGAATCATGGATAAAATATACATATATTGTAAACATATACATTTATTTAACTATATAAACAAAAACATAAAAATATAAGAAAAATATGTAAATATGTTTTTGAAAGCACTACAAATAAATAAAATAAGAAATTATATAATCATGAATAAAAATAATATAAATTAAATATATATACATAAAATATAATTAAATAAATGCTTAAATAATAATATATAAATAATTATACCTACTAAATTAACTTGTAAAAATAAATGAAAATCATAAGAAATAACTACATAAAATAATAAACAATTTTTATGTTTTGAGTTTTATTTAATTAATGCATTTGTTATTTTTAAGAAAAATCCTTAGAAAATCAGAGAAAAGTTCTACAAAGCAGTCGTGAGACATGTTATGCTCTGTGGATCTGAATGTTGGCATGTGAATGATAAGCGTCCCGCACCCTTAGTTAATTCGAGCAAATTAATGTCCAAATTAAGTTTAATGTCGTTCGTTGCAGTCGGATACGAGGGCTAATCAAAAACCACTTAAATAAGGTTTGAGCAATTTCAAGCGGTGATTTTTTTTACTTGGTGGAAGTCCAAGGTTGAACTCAGGGAGGCATCTGTCTCCTTAGATGAATTTTAGCACAGATCAAGTGTGTGATTATCGAGGAGTAAATTTTTTTGTTCTTTTTAATTTCAATGCAGACTCGTGCAAAAATGCAGGACAATGTAAAGTTCAATTCAATTAGGATATCAAATGAAGTCCAAAAATTCTAAAATTTGGCCAGATGATTAATTATGATGAAAATGAGTTACCCTAATTATTTTGGATTTTTCAGACACTAAAGGGATTTACTGAGAATTAAATATGCAGACAGGGTAATTTTCACTATTTAATTGTTAATAAATAACAAATCACAATTTCTTCAAGAGATAAAATTATCCTAGATAGCACTACTGATAAGGGATCTAGGAAAATTGACAGATCTTAATTTCAATGTGAAATGAATTTATTAAAATTAAAATATGAAAATCACTCAACAATTTATTTAGGCCTCGAAATGTGTGAAAATGACATGAAATTTTTATGGCATGTTAAGAATACTGTCTTAGGCTACTGTGAATTTTTGAGGATTTTTGGAACCACAGAGAATTAACTACAAATTAAAAGGTGTCACTGGGCAAAATATCTCAAAAATATACCAATTAATTCATTAATAATTCCACTGTAATTACAAAAATGTGACACGTGGCTCAATAGACAGAGGACAAGTTTCTCAACAAAATGCAACTTTATATATGAAAAATAATGTAAAATGCAACCTAGGGATGCGTGCAAACACAGGGGTGTAAATGCAATACAGGAAAATAAAAATACATAAAGCAAATATGCTGACAGGGACTAAAATGCAATTACCTATAATGCTGGGGACTTGAGTGCAATTTTTCCAACAAGCACATGCTCCTCACGTGGGCTCAGCTTCACAGGGACTGATTTGCAATATCTGACAGTTCCCGGGGCTTCTGTGCAATTTGCCCCAGGCGCACGTGCTTCTCACGTGGAGCGCCTAGGGTCGGATGACGAAGGCGGCTCGTATCGAGGCTCGGGCTCCTTGGAGGTCTGGAGTGAGGTTCGGAGATGCTTCGGGCTGTCCGAGCCTAGGGTCGGGGAAGAGGCTCGGACCCTTTCTGCGTGGCTCGATAAGGACCGTTGGATCAAGCTTGATCCAACGGCGATCTGGGCGTCGATGAAGATGGCGACGTGGCTCGCTGCGAGCCGTTGGATCACTGATCGATCCAACGGTGGAGTGATGATCTGGGCGTGGCTACGTGGATGTCGTGGGACCGTTCGATCAAGATGATCGAACGGTGGTTGGACCTCCGTCCTCCACGGTCCTCCGCCTCCTGCGGAGGAGTTGGCGGGGCTCCGGCGAAGGGGACGTCCCTCCGCCTGTTCCTCCTAGCGTCGATGAAGCTCTCCGATCGCTCGGAGCTATCCCAGAAGGTGCTCGAAGGTGCGGCGAAGGTGATGGTGGCCTCAGGAGCGACGGAGGGTGGTCTGAAGTCGATGGCGATGAAGCTCCGAGTCAGCTCCGGTGAACTTCCGTTCAATGAGCAGAGGGGCACCTGCAGGTGTTAGAGATAGAGCCGGAGCTTGTGCGTGCGCTCGTGGAGAAGTGAAGGTGATCGGAGAGGCCTAAGGGGTACAGAGGGCGTCTGGCGAAGGAGCTCCGGCCAAATGGCGGAGCTGGAGATCGGGGTGTTGTGAGGTGCGTCGTTGGAGGTCGTGAAAGGTACCACGAAGATGGGAGCTTCGACGCGAAGCTCGGCGGAATGGAATGGATGCGTGGAAGTGACCGGAGGCGGAGAATAAAAAGCTAGAAAATAGAAGAAAAAAATGAAGAAAAGATCGGAGAAGAATGGAGGGTTCACCTGGGGATTGGAACTCCTTCTTGGGTTCCACGTCTTCGCTCGAGGGGCCGGTGGCGTCCCGAGCTCGTGTAGCGTCGCGGAGGGCAGCTGCAACACGGCGGAGATGCCGTGGATCTCGTCGGAGAAGACGCATGTCTTCGCTCGAAGAGACGGCCAATTGCTGTCACCAATCGAGAGCTCTGAGCTTGAGGTTTTCTCCTGTAATGGCGGATGGGGCTGAAGTTCGCCGGTGCTCGAGTATTTATAGGAAGAAGGTCTCGACAGGTCTGGTGATGGGGGGAAGTTCATGGAGGTAGTGGGGTGTAGCTGGCGATCGACGTGGGAAATGAAGTGACTGGCGAGGATGACGGATGAGTGGGGAAGGATGTGGAGTGATTGGTGGTCGGAGATGGTGGTAGGCGTGGTGGCGAAAATAGAAAGGGGGTGGCTTGTTTCGCAAGGGCGAGATCGTGGGAGAGAGGCGATCGGAGGTAGGAGACGAGGCCCTGGCCGTTGGATCTTGTGATCCAACGGCCTAGATCAAAGCGCGAAAGGATGTATAGGATTAGATCAAGGCGAGGTGATGTGAGGCTGGATAAGCGGCTGCGATGAGAGGATGGAGTGCGTGATCGAAGGGCGCAGCATGTGCCACGTGGCGCGCTTTGGAAGAGGCGCTGACGGGCGGATCAGATGAGGAGTTGAGGTTAATCGAAGGGGCGAGGGGCGCCAAAGGAAGAGCGGCTGTGATGGAAGATCAGAGATGCGATCTAACGGTGTACATGCCGCCACGTGGCGAGTTCTGGTGAGGGCGCTAACGGGTGGCTAGGATCGGAGATGGAGATGATCAGATGGCCAAAAATTGAGGCGAACGTGGAAGCAGCTAAGCTGTTGGATCCAGAGGGCAATCCAATGGCTGTGGCTGCGGGCGGATGAGGCAAAGGGCAGCGAGCCACGTGGCTCAACCAGAGGGCGCCACGTGGCCTGCTGTGAATGGCTAGAAGAAAATATATGTGTAGAGAGAAGAGGGGGCCGAATTTGGAAAAACTCAAAACATGAAAGTTGTAGATCTCGATGAGATCTACAAGTTTCATGTTGACCAAAGACGGAGATGGGGACAAATATGATATATAAATACAAAGATACAAATATACATATATGTAGTATACAAAGTGGCCCAAAAACCCAACTTTCTCATACGAGCTCCAAATTGGATGAAATTAGTCTCATTTTAAAGGTCTTTTAATATGTAGTATTCTAAGAGTAAGTAGACCTAGTTCGGAGTTTGTATGAGGGATTTATGTGCATTTTAGTGTACAGGGGTTCTAGGGCTTTATTGACTAATTTACAAGGGGGATTTTTGGCATTCTTCCCTATATTATTAACTAAGGAGTACATATTATAAGGAAGAGGTTATTTTAGTGAGTGGGTATTTTACAAGGGATTTTGGCTTCTTATTTAAATGCAAATGCACTGCTAAAATGTATGCATTATGTATGTATGCATGAATGCTATTTATGCATTATAAAGGGAAATATGCCTCTATTTACTCGGGAACAAGGCTCTATTTTTTACTTTTGAGGTGATGAATCACAGATTCATCAACCCCCTATACTTAAACCTTGCTCGTCCCCGAGCAACTAAATGAAATGCAAGAGTGAAATGATTTTGGGTTCCATACCAAGGTCATGAACAAAAGTTAAAAATGGAGCTTGACTCGACCTTTGGATTAATTGTGTGGCGGAACCTTATTGGGACCTGAACTTAAGACCTAACAGACTTCAAGTTCCACAAGTCTTCTATTCAAGACGCCTCAACAGTCAGGTCAGAACAAATCCTCAAACGCAAATTTCCAATGACTATGATTCTTACTTGTATTGTGTAAGTGAAATGTAACTCTCCAAATCAGAAATGGCTCGGAACCAACCTCCTCTAACAAGGTAACTCAATAACCTGGTCCGGTAACTCTTTCCTCGAGGAGCAGGGTATTCCCTTCTAAGTTCAAGTGCGACCAACTCAAGAGGAGGGGGTAGAGAAGAGAATGGACGGTAGCCAGTGTAGCTACCTATCCCGGGATGCCCGACCAGTGTAGCCAAGTCATCCAGCTGCATTTCTTTACTAGTATACAGACTCCGACAGGTATTTTATTTTCTCTTGGACCTGCCTGATTTTTTTGGAGTTTTTGATTTTTTTTCATAATGTGCAGCATGTACATCAGGAGTTTTTCCTCTTGAGCCAGTAGACTATCCCTCTTTTGAAGTATTATTGCAACCCACAGCATCCTGTCCTTAGATGTCAACACCACCAGACTATGTTGAGATGCACTACCCTCCCTAGAGGAGGACGGATGTTTCCACCCGTGTGCTACTCCAAGCTAAAGGATTCTACCTCCTTACCACCTCATCAATGAAGAGCTACGTGCATTGTGCTTGTCCAAGTTAGGTCACTGTCTATAAGAATCATGCGTAGGCACGAGATATTCTACTTAGACTAATCAAGATGACATGTGAACATAGACTTGCGGACTCAAAGAATTAAGTCACTTGACCTGAGAAATCTTAACTCCAGATCCTCTAAGGTTCCTCTGAAATTAGGTGGATTAAGGTCTAATTAAGTCCATCCTCAATATCTACTCATAACTTGGTTCAGAACCCACTAGCTTTTCACTTTGCATATGCAAAGGATGCAGATGAGATGAGATGTCATGCTATGTAGATGAATGAAATGCAAGACTTTTTTTTTGAATGCAATGATGATATG
This sequence comes from Ottelia alismoides, assembly GCA_037367405.1. Lineage (NCBI taxonomy): Eukaryota > Viridiplantae > Streptophyta > Magnoliopsida > Alismatales > Hydrocharitaceae > Ottelia > Ottelia alismoides. The sequence goes on along the minus strand of JAZKJV010009066.1, from coordinate 593,131 downwards.
CAAGAGTAAATAAGAAGCCTATTTGTTTGTTTGTTTTTTTTTCAACTCTGGTATACCTCCTATGTTACAACAATTTACAAGAGTTTTATAAGTATCATACAAATTATACAAGTGTTATACAATATACAAGTATACAAGTATTTTACAAACTTTTTTTTTCAATTTTTCCAAAAGATTTACAAGTATTATACAAAATGATTTTTTTTTTCAATTTTTACCCACCCGTAATTATTGCAAAATTTATACAAAAATACGTGAAAATACGCGAAAGTACGAGGTATGGGTAAAGTATATATGTAATATATACGCGCCCCCTTATACTTAGCGTGTGCTATGTCCTCAAAGCACGAAAGGGACTAAAAAGACATAGCTCGGGCTAAGCGTAGGAGAGCTAAAATAACAAAAAGTATAGATGTCGTACCGCCCCCCTATACTTAGGCTCTGGCAGCCTAAGTGTAGAAGAAGATCAGAAATGGGGCAGACGAGGGAAAGATGAGAAGTGGATGAATGTATACAAGGCAGCCATCGGTCCCCCTATACTTAGGCTCAGGTCAGCCTAAGTGTAGGACTGAAGTGAGTATGAGGACCAATGTGATCTGGAGAATGTACAAAGAACCGACTCAAGTAACTCCTCCCCCCTATACTTAGGATCTGGTCATCCTAAGTATAGTCCAAGATAGTGATGTAATGAGACGGGGATGAGTTATTAGAGTCGCGGGAGAAAGGATAGGATGTACAAGAATGATGATATATACAGATGAGTCGGTCTGAATCTTTCGAGATGCTGCAGATGGCTGGAATTCACTGCTGTAAGGTCTCATACGCGGCTCGAGGTGTATCTGCTGTATCTGTCTCACGCATGAATACAATCTCCTCAACATGGACTAACTGCTCATTGGATTCGACGAAGTGCTTCAACAGTTGTCCATTCACTAGGAATGTCGGTGCGTCATCTGCGAGATCTGAGATCTCGACCCATCCACTATCATGCACCGTACGGACGACAAATGGGCCTGTCCACTTAGACTTCAGCTTGCCCTGGAAAATCTTCAGCCTAGCATTGAACAACCATACCTTCTGTCCAGGGACAAAGGTCTTTTGTCTGATATATCTATCATGCCAACGCTTCACCTTGTCCTTGTACACCAAACTGTTGTCATATGCGCGGTTTCTGACTTCCACAGGCTCATTCAGATCCATGTCTCTCTCCTTCTGACCCAGGTGTGTGTTCCAGTTGACCTTCTTGATGGCCCATTCTGATTTGTGCACTAATTCTTCGGGCAAATGGCACGGCTTTTCGAATACTATTCGGAATGGGGAGGTGCCTAACGGTGTCTTCTAAGCCGTCATATACGCCCAGAGGACTTGATCCAAGATCTGAGACCAGTCCTTCCTGTCCGGGCGGACAAGCTTTTGCAATATGGTTTTCACCTCCCTATTTGACACCTCAGCCATACCATTGGTTTGTGGGTGGTAAGGACTCGCGACACGGTGTTCGATGCTGTAGTCCTTCAGGAGTTTCTTCACTTCCCGATTCACAAAGTGGCTACCCCCGTCTGATATCATCATTTTGGGGATCCCGAACCTAGAGATGATGTGCTCTCTAATGAATTTACAGACAGTCCTGCTGTCTGCGGTTCAGGTCGGGATAGCCTCCACCCATCTGGACAGATAGTCTACCGCAAGAAGGATATATTCGAACCCGTGGCTGACAGGGAATGGGCCCATGAAATCGATGCCCCAGGCGTCAAAGACATCACAAATGATGACCGGCTGCATTGGCATCTCATCCTTGGAACCAACGGTTCCTCCCATTCTCTGGCAAACTGGGCACGACTTCGCGAAGGCGGTGGCATCGCGAAACAGAGTCGGCCAGTAGAAGCCACACTGAAGTACCTTCCATGCAGTCCTCTTCCCAGAGTGGTGTCCTCCTGCCTCCAAGCTGTGGCATAAAGAAAGGACACTCTGGTATTCCTCCTGAGGAATACACCGTCTCCAGACACAATCCGGTCCTTCAAAGAAAAGGATCGGATCCTCCCAATGGTAGTGTCTAGCGTCTGACTTTAGTCAGTCGATTTGGCTCTTGGGCCAATCTTCGGGAACTTTCTTGGAGACAAGATAATTCACGATATTGGCGTACCATGGGAGTGAGTTGATAACAAAAATCGACTCGTCAGGGAAGGAGTCTCGAATTGGTGAAACCTCGGAAATAGTAAGATCTTCGAGACGAGAAAGATGATCGGCCACTACATTCTTCTTTCCAGGTTTATCACGGATGTCCAAATCAAACTCCTGGATAAGTAAAATCCATCGAAGAAGACGTGCCTTCGCGTCCTTCTTCGCCATCAAATACCGTAGTGTCGTGTGGTCAGTGAACACAGTTACCTTGGATCCGATTAGGTGAGATCTGAATTTGTCCAAGGCAAACACTACTGCAAGCATTTCCTTTTCCGTAACTGTATAGTTACGCTGAGCAGAATCAAGCACTTTGCTTGCGTAGTGAATTGCAAATGGGACGCCATCTCTTCTTTGTCCCAACACAGCCCCAACAGCATAATCAGAGGCGCCCGTCATGATCTCAAAGGGTAGAGACCAATCTGGGGCTTGTAGGATGGGTGCGTCCATAATCATTCCTTGTAAAAGCTTAAAGGCCTCAAGACATTTGTGATCTACAACAAACTCCCTGTCTTTGCCTAAAAGCCTAGTTAGCGATCGGGAAATCTTAGAAAAATCCTTAATAAATCTCCGATAAAATCCAACATGCCCGAGGAACGACCGCAACTGCTTTACGTTGGTTGGTGGCTGGAGTCGTCTGATCACGTCCACCTTGGCAGGGTCAACCTCCATTCCTCTCTTGGAGATGACATGCCCCAACACTATGCCCTCCATCACCATGAAGTGACTTTTCTCCCAGGAGAGCACCAGATTAACCTCACAACATCTTTTGAGGACTCGGTCCAGATTTCTAAGACAGGAATCGAAAGAATCGCCGTGGACCGAGAAGTCATCCATGAAGACTTCCAGGAATTCGCCGACCATTTCGGCGAATACAACAATCATGCACCTTTGGAAAGTACCTGGAGCATTGCATAGCCCAAAAGGCATGCGCCTGAAAGCATAGGTACCAAAGGGGCATGTAAACGTGGTTTTTTCCTGATCCTCTGGAGCTATGGCTACTTGATTGTAGCCCGAGAACCCATCTAGGAAGCAGAAAAACTCTTTTCCCGCTAATCTTTCTAAAATCTGATCAATGAACGGTAGGGGGAAATGATCCTTTTTCGTCGCGGCATTCACGCGTCTGTAATCCACACAGACGTGCCACGACGTGGGTACTCTCGTCACGATCTCCTCTCCGTCCTCGTTGGTGGTCATCTGAATTCCCGACTTCTTCGGGACAACATGGATTGGGGCCACCCACTTAGAGTCGGAGATTGGGTAAATGAAACCCGCGTCGCACCATTTTTCTATCTCCTTCTTCACGACCTCACGTAAATTTGGATTCAACCGGCGTTGGAATTCACGAGAGGGTTTGGCTTCATTCTCCAAGTAAATATGGTGCGAACACAGAGCGGGATTTATCCCGTGGAGACGGAAATGCTCTAGCCTATCGCCTTGCGGTTTTTCTCCAGGATCTCTAGCAAGCGAGATTCCTGCTCCTCGGTCAATTGCGAACTGATGATGACCGGAAATTTCTTGTCTTGGCCCGCAAGGAAGGCGTACTTTAAAGTTGTGGGTAAGGGTTTGAGCTCAGGAATAGTGTGATCGTCTAAGAAATCTGGCTCAGTGTTGGAAGTGGCTGGATCGTTTTCTGTGATAGCTGCCACCAAGTTCGGCTCTGGAGTCGGATCGTCAAAGGTCTCCATACAATCGGCAAACACCTTATCCGACTCATCATCCTCATCTTCCGATTGTCCTAGAGATGTAAGGACTGACAGGCCCAACTGGGCCTCTATGTCATCGAAGATGTAGGGCGATGCATGTTCAGAGTTGTACTCGTTCCTGAGGATCTCGCAGACTGACTCATGTACTGGATCATCTTCGGAGGAGATGGACACATCGGTGCTGGCTGGGTTCTGTCTCCATGTCCCAACTAAGTCTACATGCTCGCAGTCTGTTCCGGTAGAAGAGTACTCGGTGCTGGATTCTGAATCCGGTCTCTGCCATCTTGTCTGCTTCATTTCAGGTTCCTCATCTCCGCCTGGAGTTTGGAACTGAATCTTCCCATTCTTATAATCAAATAAGGCCCCTGCTGTTCTGAGGAAGGGCCTATGTAGAATGATCTGGGAATCTCTCCAATTACGAGGGGTTTCCATATCCAGGACAGTGAAGTCCACCATGTATTCTTGCCCCTCGACTTTGATCACAATGTTCCTTAATTCTCCTTGGGACCTCTTGGTTGATTTGTCAGCGAACTGTAGAAGAGCTCTAGATTTCCTAAGAGGTCCGAGATTAAGCCGTTCATAGAGGGCTGTAGGCATCAGGTTGATTGAGGAACCATTGTCTAGGAGAGTGCGTGCAAACGCGATGTCATCAACATGACTCACTACATAATGTGCACCCATGTCTCTTCGTTTCCGAGGAAACGAGTTCTTTATTGCACAAGTCGTGGCTACTAATAAAACGTGTTTTTCAACACGGCTTTTGGTCTTCCTGCTAACCCTAGTAGGTGTGCATCTCACCTTAAGGTATTTTTGGAACGCATGGGTCATTTCCACGAACTTGTCAAAGGGGATTGTGACCTTGATGTGTTTATTGCAGAATTCAGCCATCTCAGGGTCATCTTTTTGGATTTTTTTGTTTTTCTTCTTTCCACCCTTGAGAGCTCGAGGGAAAGGGATTATTGACTCCAACTCAGGTTCGGAAACTGAAATTTTATCATTAACTTCGGGAACTGAGTTCTTAACAGGACTCTGACTCTGATACAGACTAGGACTCTGACTCTGACTGAAAAGAAAATGCTGAGGCAAAATCGGTGATGCTTCTTCCACAACTGCTGGACGATCCTCCTCAGATGGAGGTACGGGCTCTTCATCGGTTTCGTCTAACTCCATGCGAATGCGAGAATGCTGCTTCGAGGACTCAGATGTCCTCTTCTTCTGCCGGCGATGATGGTGGTGATGCTCCTCCTCTTCTTCCTCCGAGTTCTCCTCAGGTAGAGTGCCAGAGGCTCCTTCCTTCTGCGCCCGTGCCCGATCAGGTATGGTCACGGTCCTTCCGCTCCTGAGGGACATATGATTTACATTATCGTACGAAAGGATCTCATGTTCAGATAAATAATTATCTGAATAGTATACCTGATCTCGAGGTCGGTTCTGGCCCTGGTGTAAGCTGCTCGGGTTGGCCTGAACCTGTGCGGGAATTGGGGTCTTTGGCGCCATCTGTTGGTCCTGGGCACGAGAGACCCGATTGATGTTGGTTCTCATGTCCAGGTAGTCATTCTGTATCTGCTGGACCCTATCAGATAGGGTCTGGATCGCCAAGGTGAGAGACTCCAATTCGGTGGGCTGGGCTTGCTGCTGCGTAGATGCGGTTCTGTATTGGCCCTGCTGGCCATGCCGATATTGCTGTTGCTGATGGGACGGTGCTGGCCCCTGCTGATAGGTGCGCTGCTGCTGCTGGTACCCCTGTTCTGGCCTGGACTGGAAGCGCGGTATGGGAACGGGCCTGGTCTCTTGGTAGACTGGGGATGGGCGGTGTGGCTGATCCTTCCCCATTTCGATCTGCTTGACCATCGGGTCACGGCTATACCAAAGCCCGTTGATCTCGTATACTGGCGGAGGCTCCTCGTATCCCGTCTCCACTTGTAGGGGTGCATGCTGGTTCTGCTGGGTGTAAGTTTGGTCCCAGCTACTCTGAGATCCCGATGCCTGTTCCTGTACAAGATGGACTCGATGTACAGGTACAGGTAGTGCAGAAGGGGTAGGTAGCTTGATCTTAGCTACCTTCTCAGAGAATTCCTCCACTTGTTTCGGTAGGTTCGAAAGAGACTCCATCTCCACGACTCTCTTGTGGATCTGCTCGACCATGGTAAGCTTGTCGGCAATCATCCCCATGCTGGGAATGAGGTCCTCAGTCAGATCTGCTACAGTCCTTCGAGTTGCCTCATTGGATAGGATTGAGGGAGACAACTGATAGGCCCTTGTGGCCTGCGACCTGCCGGTTTCTGCCATCTGCTCCAGGATCTTCCATACGGCATGCTCGTTCTTGTTCAGATAGCTTCCTCCACAGGCAGCACTGACTAACCTATGCATCTCCGGGGTTAGACCACAGAACAAGGTCTGGTCTAAGATCGCCTTCGAAATGCCGTGGCATGGGCATTTCTATACTGAATCATTGAACCTGTCCCATGCTTCATGGAAAGGTTCACTGGGTCCTTGAGCGAAGCTGGCGATCTTCGTTCTCATCTGGTTAGTCCTACTGAGAGGGTAGAACTTTTTCAAGAATAGATCCTTGAACTGCATCCAGGTAGTACATACCACCCCTAAGTTCTTCAGCCAATGAGCAGCCTTATCTCCTAAGGCAAAAGGGGTGGCCTTCAGTCGGATATAATCTTGGCCAACATTGGGATGGCTAATATTGTTGCACACCAGTTCGAAGTCACGGAGGAAAGTGTATGGTTCTTCAGTGAGGTTTCCGTTGAACTTCGGAAGCAGACTAAGGAAGTGGGGCTTCAGCTTAAATGCCTGGGTGGGAACTGCGGGTGCTAACCAGTTCTGAATCTCGTTCTCCGCCGGGTTGTAGGTATCGACCATTGGTCGGTCGATTCCTCCAGCTACTATGATTTGTCCCATTCGCGCCGTGAGATCTGCATTCTTCTGTTCAGCTTCGGCAAGGCGAGCAAGAATCTGTCGTATCTGGTCCTCATCCGGTGGCATCCGTGGCGGCATCTTGTCCTCTGATTCCGGGGATTGGGAAATAAGATCTGTGTTAGAGGGCAAATTAAGGAAGGGATTACCGAGGCAATGGTCTTCCTCGGTAATCTCGGAGGAGATGAAAGGGTTGGTTTGAGAGTAACCACCCTGAGTATGAGGGAACCAGGACTCAAGAGGGTCAAGAGTCCTGGGTGGTCCAAGGTGCGCTTGGACCAATGAAGATGAATTACTTGGGGAACTCATAGAGAGATTGGTGACTAATGCGTCGAGATCTCCCCAGTCACTCATCTTGATGAAGCGAGAAGAAGATAGGATTTTACTCCTACCTGAAGCAAGCAAAAATCAATCCAAGACCATGGGTTCACACTCAACACAGTGAAGGACTCGAAATCGAGTCCAATTAGTCTTGTAGTTTTTAAGTGTGATTTTCAAGCAAAATAAGCAAGGATTACGCGGCCTATAGGGAAGTCGGCTCAGAGCCGGATGCGTCTTCCCTGTTTAACCTGTTGCCTAAGATACCGTCGCTCCTTCCTTTCTTCGCTCCTATCCCAAGCCGATGGATTCAATGACCACACCCCTATCTACCTGCAAGCAGGCGGAGGATGACAAGGCCGGAACTTCACCCCGGGGGGTTACTGGCAACTTGTCGCAAAGTACCGCAATTTCGCCCCTATCTACCTGAGACAGGCGGAGGCTACTTGGTACTAGTCAAAGAATCTGAAATTATTCGACTTGTGATATTTGCTAGGATCAGTTAGAATGTGATATGGAAAGCGGGGATTTGGGCTCTACCTTAAGGTGTTCACACACACTCAAGTACCCTCACTCAGCCTGAATACAAGGTCGGGGATTAATCTCCCGCAAACAATTTTCAAATTTTATTCCCTTTTTTTTGTCAATACTGTTTAGCAGTCCCGATTTTAAGTTAGGTTCTCACTGTATTAATCCAACCACACAGCATGCCTATCGAACAGTCCCAATTTCCGTTTAATTTAGATGTGAAAAACAGAGGGGGAAATCGAGAAAAGCCGATGCACGAGAAACTATGATGCGTATGCTGAGTAGAGAATACTTATAGTGATCCCTTCGCTTTTTTTATGCAGGATGCAGAACAGAATTGAAAACTTTTTAATCTAAATGCAAATGCAAGCGATAAAAGTCGCTCCTAGACAGGCAGTTCTATTAGCGTGAAGAATAGGTTAATTTGGCTCAGTAATGCGGTCTAAGTGCGTCTTTTAAGTGAGTTGTGTGGTCCTAATGATTACGAGCACAAGCAATTTCTAGATTGGCTCGGGGAGCCGCTAGTGCAAGCTAAGTTACAATTCACCCACATAGCACACGGGCACACGGTTCCACTATCTTTACAGACCGAGAACCCAAACGGGAACCGCTGGAAATGATGCGAAAAAAGAAAATAAAATAAAAAATACAATGCCTCTCTTTCACTCAATAAAGTTAAAATGCTAGATCCTCGAAGCGTCGTCGACTCCTCGCGTTCCTCGCACAGAAACAAATTGAGGTCAGAGAGTGACACAAAAAATAAAATAATGCAAAGAAATAAAAGAGAAAATAATTACAAGAAAACCGGGGGTCAGACTACCCGGGGAAAAAAATCAAACACTCAAAATATTACTGAAAATTAACCTAAGCCGTGCCTCCCCGGCAACGGCGCCATTTTGATAAGCGTCCCGCACCCTTAGTTAATTCGAGCAAATTAATGTCCAAATTAAGTTTAATGTCGTTCGTTGCAGTCGGATACGAGGGCTAATCAAAAACCACTTAAATAAGGTTTGAGCCAATTTCAAGCGATGATTTTTTTTACTTGGTGGAAGTCCAAGGTCGAACTCAGGGAGGCATCTGTCTCCTTAGGTGAATTTTAGCACAGATCAAGTGTGTGATTATCGAGGAGTAATTTTTTTTGTTCTTTTTAATTTCAATGCAGACTCGTGTAAAAATGGAGGCCAATGTAAAGTTCAATTCAATTAGGATATCAAATGAAGTCCAAAAATTCTAAAATTTGGCCAGATGATTAATTATGATGAAAATTAGTTACCCTAATTGTTTTGGATTTTTCAGACACTAAATGGATTTACTGGGAATTAAATATGCAGACAGGGTAATTTTTACTATTTAATTGTTAATAAATAACAAATCACAATTTCTTCAAGAGATAAAATTATCCTAGATAGCACTACTGATAAGGGATCTAGGAAAATTGACAGATCTTAATTTCAATGTGAAATGAATTTATTAAAATTAAAATATGAAAATCACTCAACAATTTATTTAGGCCTCGAAATGTGTGAAAATGACATGAAATTTTTATGGCATGTTAAGAATACTGTCCTTAGGCTACTATGAATTTTTGAGGATTTTTGGAACCACGGAGAATTAACTACAAATTAAAAGGTGTCACTGGGCAAAATATCTCAAAAATATACCAATTAATTCATTAATAATTCCACTGTAATTACAAAAATGTGACACGTGGCTCAATAGAGAGAGGACACGTTTCTCAACAAAATGCAACTTTTAGAATTGAAAAATAATGTAAAATGCAACCTAGGGATGCGCGCAAACACAGGGGTGTAAATGCAATACAGGAAAATAAAAATACATAAAGCAAATATGCTGACAGGGACTAAAATGCAATTACCTATAATGCTGGGGACTCGAGTGCAATTTTTCCAACAAGCACATGCTCCTCACGTGGGCTCAGCTTCACAGGGATTGATTTGCAATATCTGAAAGTTCCCGGGGCTTCTGTGCAATTTGCCCCAGGCGCACGTGCTTCTCACGTGGAGCGCCTAGGGTCGGATGACGAAGGCGGCTCGTATCGAGGCTCGGGCTCCTTGGAGGTCTGGAGTGAGGTTCGGAGAAGCTTCGGGCTGTCCGAGCCTAGGGTCGGGGAAGAGGCTCGGACCCTTTCTGCGTGGCTCGATAAGGACCGTTGGATCAAGCTTGATCCAACGGCGATCTGGGCGTCGATGAAGATGGCGACGTGGCTCGCTGCGAGTCGTTGGATCACTGATCGATCCAACGGTGGAGTGATGATCTGGGCGCGGCTACGTGGATGTCGTGGGACCGTTCGATCAAGATGAGCGAACGGTGGCTGGACCTACGTCCTCCACGATCCTCCGCCTCCTGCGGAGGAGTTGGCGGGGCTCCGGCGAAGGGGCCGTCCCTCCGCCTGTTCCTCCTAGCGTCGATGAAGCTCTCTGATCGCTCGGAGCTATCCCAAAAGGTGCTCGAAGGTGCGGCGAAGGTGATGGTGGCCTCAGGAGCGACGGAGGGTGGTCTAAAGTCGATGGCGATGAAGCTCCGAGTCAGCTCCGGCGAACTTCCGTTCAATGAGCAGAGGGGCACCTGCAGGTGTTAGAGATAGAGCCGGAGCTCGTGCATGCGCTCGTGGAGAAGTGAAGGTGACCGGAGAGGCCTAAGGGGTACGGAGGGCGTCTGGCGAAGGAGCTCCGGCCAAATGGCAGAGCTGGAGATCGGGGTGTTGTGAGGTGCGTCGTTGTAGGTCGTGAAAGGTACCGCGAAGATGGGAGCTTCGACGCGAAGCTCGGCGGAATGGAATGGAGGCGTGGAAGTGACCGGAGGCGGAGAATAAAAAGCTAGAAAATAGAAGAAAAAAATGAAGAAAAGATCGGAGAAGAATGGAGGGTTCACCTGGGGATTGGAACTCCTTCTTGGGTTCCAGGTCTTCGCTCGAGGGGCCGGTGGTGTCCCGAGCTCGTGCAGCGTCGCGGAGGGCAGCTGCAACACGGCGGAGATGCCGTGGATCTCGCCGGAGAAGACGCCTGTCTTCGCTCGAAGAGACGGCCAATTGCTGTCACCAATCGAGAGCTCTGAGCTCGGGGTTTTCTCCTGTAATGGTGGATGGGGCTGAAGTTCGCCGGTGCTCGAGTATTTATAGGAAGAAGGTCTCGGCAGGTCTGGTGATGGGGAGAAGTTCATGGAGGTAGTGGGGCGTAGCTGGCGATCGACGTGGGAAATGAAGTGACTGGCGAGGATGACGGATGAGTGGGGAAGGGCGTGGAGTGATTGGTGGTCGGAGATGGTGGTAGGCGTGGTGGCGAAAATAGAAAGGGGGTGGCTTGTTTCGCAAGGGCGAGATCGTGGGAGAGAGGCGATCGGAGGTAGGAGACGAGGCCCTGGCCGTTGGATCTTGTGATCCAACGGCCTAGATCAAAGCGCGAAGGGATGTATAGGATTAGATCAAGGCGAGGTGATGTGAGGCTGGATAAGCGGCTGCGATGAGAGGATGGAGTGCGAGATCGAAGGGCGCAGCATGTGCCACGTGGCGCGCTTTGGAAGAGGCGCTGACGGGCGGATTAGATGAGGAGTTGAGGTTAATCGAAGGGGCGAGGGGTGCCAAAGGAAGAGCGGCTGTGATGGAAGATCAGAGATGCGATCTAACGGTGTACATGCCGCCACGTGGCGAGTTCTGGTGAGGGCGCTAACGGGTGGCTAGGATCGGAGATGGAGATGATCAGATGGCCAACAATTGAGGCGAACGTGGAAGCAGCTAAGCCGTTGGATCCAGAGGGCAATCCAACGGCTGTGGCTGCGGGCGGATGAGGCAAAGGGCAGCGGGCCACGTGGCTCAACCAGAGGGCGCCACGTGGCCTGCTGTGAATGGCTGGAAGAAAATATATGTGTAGAGAGAAGAGGGGGCCGAATTTGGAAAAACTCAAAACATGAAAGTTGTAGATCTCGTTGAGATCTACAAGTTTCATGTTGACCAAAGACGGAAATGGGGACAAATATGATACATAAATACAAAGATACAAATATACATATATGTAGTATACAAAGTGGCCCAAAAACCCAACTTTCTCATACGAGCTCCAAATTGGATGAAATTAATCTCATTTTAAAGGTCTTTTAATGTGTAGTATTCTAAGAGTAAGTAGACCTAGTTCGGAGTTTGTATGAGGGATTTATGTGCATTTTAGTGTACATGGGTTCTAGGGCTTTATTGACTAATTTACAAGGGGGATTTTTGGCATTCTTCCCTATATAATTAACTAAGGAGTACATATTATAAGGAAGAGTTTATTTTAGTGAGTGGGTATTTTACAAGGGATTTTGGCTTCTTATTTAAATGCAAATGCACTGCTAAAATGTATGCATTATGTATGTATGCATGAATGCTATTTATGCATTATAAAGGGAAATATGCCTCTATTTACTCGGGAACAAGGCTTTATTTTTGACTTTTGAGGTGATGAATCACAGATTCATCAGTGAACCATAGACATTTGCAAAGAATGACAGTAACGGAAATGAATATTCTAAGGTGGATGTGTGGACACACACACACATGTAAAGATCGGATTCATGATGATGCGATTAGAATGAAAGTTGGTGTAGCTCCGATCGAGGATAAGATGTGAGAATGCTTAAGGTGGTCTGACCATTTGCAAAGGAGGTCAACTTGTGCACCGGTTAGGAGATGCAAGTTTTGGGATGTTGAACCGGCTAAGATAGGGCAAGAAAGACCCAAGAAATGTTGGAATAAGATTATACGAAGGGTGATGAATCGAAAATTTGTCTCTTTAATAATCGATAATTGTTATACAGGAGACATATTTCCATTCAGCAAAAACCACAATCTTTGATTGTCGTGGAGAATTTTCACTTGGTAAGTCTACCAAGGTCGAACACAGAGAACGATGATTTTTAGTTGTGTAGTTTCAAATTAATTTAAATAATTAATCTAATTCTAAATTAATATTTATGTTAGAAATTAAATCGAAAATAAATGAAAAGAAATGTGATGAAAATGCAATGCAATGTACGGGCACAATGTCTGTGATCATAAGATTTAAATACTCAATTAAAATAATCAATTAATCCTCAAAAATTGATCACATATAAAAAGATGTTAAATCAAGATATATATATATATATATATCAAATCCCGACTGCAGATTATAGACTAATCCATGAGTAGTTATGTGAAAATTACTCAAGATACTCTGGCCCCTGATTTTCCCTGTAATATAAGCCTCAAATAATTTGAATATTAATTATATAAAATGTTAGGGAATTGCATTAATTTCTCCTTGATTATGCCCCTACAAAGATGATCCATAATTCAATATCATCAATTATCACAAGAGGATTAAACGAAAAACTCCTTAAAATTATCAGGGCAATACAATAATTCCTCTATGATCTTCCACCTGTAGAGATTAATTTCCCAAATAGTATGATCAATAGTCCAGAGAGAATTATCAATTTAAAATCCAATCGAATCGCTGCAAAATAGATCATTAATTTTCTCAATAAACATTGCACAAGATGTCAGAATCAGCCTGCACATATCAACGGAGATTAAAATAATAATCATCAATAAATGTTCTCTGATCAGTCCATAAAGCATATAATACGATAGAGCATTCAACAAGCTTTAAAATGACATTTTATGCGCTAACTCGAAGTTCGAATAAGAAAGATATGCAATAAACGCTTTTTAGAGACTAAAATGCAATAAAAATAAATATTTTCTTCTCAAATAGGTCTCTGAAGGACTTATATGCAAATATCAAAACTCGCTTGGATTTTTATGCAAATTCTCCAAGGCGCCACGTGCAACGCACGTAACTTGGGAGGCGTGGGATCTTTCTGTAATTTGATGGATCAACAGGGGTCAAGGTGCAAAATCACCAGGTTGTATGTGCTATACACGTGCTTCGCTAGGCTTGGGGGCGAGTGGTAGAGGCTTGGGACACCGAGCCTACAAGGCGGCTAGAGGGCGCTATGGTTGACCCGAGCCTCAAGGGCTAGGGAAATGGCATGGTGAGCTAGTGGCCATCAGATCAAGGACTGAGAGCCCGATCCTACGGCTGGTGATCGACGGAGTAGTGGGCGGCGAAGGAGTTGGTGGCGGACGAACATGGGCTCCGCGGTTGAGGTGGCGGGCAGGCAGCGGCGATGGCCTCGACCGTCGGAGAGCGTCTGGGGCGGATGTGCGGTAAGGGAGAATTAGCGACTCACTGGAGCACGGGGATGAAGGCGGAGGCGGGTGATGAATCTCCATTTCATCAACTTTGTTCTATCATTTTGGCTTTAAAAATCCTAGTTAATTGACGAATCCGAAAATGTCGCTTTTAAGAATGTGTTTTTATCGTGTCGTGGTTGTAGGCGGCAATCGGAAACGATCAAGAAAATACCACAAATAAGTTATTCAATTTTTAATCTCGTGGTTTTATGTTTGTTTTACTTGGGCAAGTCCAAAGGTCGATCACAAGGAGGTAAAGGAACAACCTAGAATTAAGTCTATCAAAGTTTGTGTTCGGTTTTCAAGGCGGTCTTTTTTTGGAATTTTTCAATGAGTTAGGGAGTGCACATGCAAATTCGGCCTATTCTAGGGACTAAAATATGAATTAAGTCCAAACGAAGTTCGAAAAATACGAAACTTGGCCGAGATGTAAAATATGATGAAATGTATGCACTGTATTTTTTTTGGAATTTTTGGATGCAATATGAATTTTTTATGGATTTTTGAATGCAAACAGAATGATTTTCAATATTTAATTATAATAAATATTAAACCTATTTATTTTCAAGAAATAAAATTATCTAAGATCTATCACTAGGTAATGGATCTCAGAAAAATCCTAAACCTCGAAAATGTAGGGTTTAATACCTATTAAAAATTAAATACTAAAAGATGCAAGATGATTTTTATAGAGCAAACTACGCATGCAAATTCAATTCTTTTTGGGCATGATGTTAAGAACAATTAACTCTACAATATGTGATTTTTCGAGAATTTTTTGAGCAACGGTTAATCAACTATCAATTTCAGAGCAAGAAATGGGTAAAATACGCAAATTTCCACAGAATAATTATTTACTAATTAACCATCAATCATAAAATTTCCCACAACATGTCAAAGCGTAGAGAATCAATTAACCAACATCATGCTATTTTTTTGATAATAAAATAATGTAGAGAGAAGGTTCAAAACTAAGGGGGAACACATGGGTATAGATGCAATAAATGTAAATAATATAGGACTGCAGAGGACTGAAATGTAAATACCTATACCCTTGGGGGTATTCCTGCAAAATGTCCAAGGGGCACGTGCTGCGCACGTGCCCTTGGAGGCGGGGTTTGTATGCGAATGTGCGGAACCCGGGGGCTTTTCTGATAATTTCCCCACAGGTCACGTGCGTAGCACGTGACCCCTGGGGTGACTTGCGGCTGAAGCAGTTCCCCACGCACGTGCAGATCACGTGCTGGGGCCTCGGGATCCGAGCCCGGTCGACGGCGAGGTGGAGGGACGGTGTGGGTGAGTATACCCGCCTGTCACGCGGGTGACCCGGGTTCGATCCCCGGCAACGGCGCCGTCTGACGAATCCGAAAATGTCGGTTTTAAGAATGTGTTTTTATCGTGTTGTGCGTTGTAGGCGGCAATCGGAAACGATCAAGAAAATACCACAAATCAGTTATTCAATTTTTACTCTCGTGGTTTTATGTTTGTTTTACTTGGGCAAGTCCCAAGGTTGATCACAAAGAGGCAAAGGAACAACCTAGAATTAAGTCTATCAAAGTTCGTGTTCGGTTTTCGAGGCGGTCTTTTTTTGGAATTTTTCAATGTATTAGGGGGTGTACATGCAAATTCGGCCTATTCTAGGGACTAAAATGTGAATTAAGTCCAAACGAAGTCCGAAAAATACGAAACTTGGCCGAGATGTAAAATATGAAGAAATAAGCACACTGTAATTTTTTTGGGGATTTTTAGATGCAATATGAATTTTTTATGGGTTTTTAAATGCAAACAGAATGATTTTCAATATTTAATTATAATAAATATTAAACCTACTTATTTTCAAGAAATAAAATTATCTAAGATCTATCACTAGGTAATGAATCTCAGAAAAATCCTAAACCTCAAAAATGTGGGGTTTAATACCTATTAAAAATTAAATACTAAAAGATGCAAGATGATTTTTATAGAGCAAACTACGCATGCAAATTCAATTCTTTTTGGGCATGATGTTAAGAACAATTAACTCTACAATATGTGATTTTTCGAGAATTTTTAGAGCAACGGTTAATCAACTATCAATTTCAGAGCTAGAAATGGGTAAAATACGCAAATTTCCACAGAATAATTATTTATTAATTAACCATCAATCATAAAATTTCCCACAACATGTCAAAGTGTAGAGAATCAATTAACAAACATCATGCAATTTTTGAATTAAGAAAATAATGTAAAGAAGAGGTCCAAAATCACAGGGGAACACAGGGGTACAGATGCAATATAAATAAATAAATGACAATGCAGAGGGGGACTTGTTTGTGATTACCTGTACCCCGGAGGGTATTTCTGCAAAATTTCTAGAGGTCACGTGCTATGCACGTGACTCTGGCTGGCGGGGGTATTTGCGCAAAAAGGGGAACTTCCAGGGGGCTCCTTGTAAATTGCCCACGGGCACGTGAGAGACACATGACCCGTGGGTAGCGTGCAGCTGAAGTTCCCTCCGAGCGCACGTGCCTCGCACGTGCGCAGAGGGCCTGGGCTTGGAGAGCCCGGTCGCGGCTGGTGGCGAGGCGTTTATCGGCTCGGCCAAGGCGGCGGGAGGCCGAGTCGCTGGTTGTCGGCGAAGTGGAGCAGTGGTGGCGAGGTTGGAGCCCGGCATAGGGTGGAGGCGAGCCAATGGCCGACACACGGCCGACGTTGAGCTCCTGGCGCACGACGGTCGTTGGCGAAGCTTGGAAGAGGAGGAGGAACGCCGGTGAAGGTGACGTGGCTCGACGCGGAGGAGGTTTGAGCGGCTGAGGCGTACGGTGAAGGTCGGAGTTGCTCAGGAGTTGCATGGCTGGCGGAGATAGGCTCGACGATGGTGATCGGAGCAAGTAGTTGTGCAGGGGTTGACCGCACTACAACGAAGCTCGAAAGCTTTGGATCTCGCCCAGCCTTCGGAGATCGTCGTCAATCGACGCTGTCACCGCCGGAGACGCGATTCCCTTTGATCTGTGTGAACTGGCGGATGCGTCCAAGAGGTGTGCGATGGTGGTCCTTAAATACGAGAGAGAGAGAGAGGCCAGAGATGGAAGTTCGCGGTGAGATTTGGGGGTTTTGATGAGATCGGGGAGATCGATGATGGAGGCGGCGGCCGATTTGCAGCGTAAATCACGGGCGGCGGTGATCTGTGACGAGGCGGAGAGGGCGAGATTCGCGGGCGGCGGAGTTCCCTGATTGGGAAAGGGGCGGGAGGATGACGAAGTACAGCAGCCGTCCGATCGGCCGAGATCGGACGGCTGTTATCACGCCACGTGGGCGCAAGAGGAAGAGCCTGGGAGGATACGCGCGTGCAGAGCGCGTGCCCTTAAGGCATGCACGACGCACGTGCGTCTATTTTATTTTTATATTTTTTATATTTTTTTAATTTTTTATTTTATTTTTAATTTATTTTTTTTGTAAAACCGATATATAATAATACCAAAAATAGCTGACACGTGGCGGCACCAGGTGCTGCCATGTGTCAGCACCACAAAATTCGAAATTAAAACATTTTGTAAAATCGATAAAAAATAGTAAACGACCTCGGATCGAAAAAGTTTCTTCACGAAAGTTGCTCGTCTCGATGAGATCTACACTTTTCATGAAGACATCAAAACCAAAATCGATCATTTGCACAAAGTGAATTTTTGGGGTATCCCATGTATATAGAACACCTTGATTTTGGGGTTTTGTAATTTTTATGTTATTTTTAAGACAGATAAAAATCCGGAAAAAATATAAAAAACTCAAAGACAAATAAAGACACATTAATCTATTTTTTTGGATTTTTATTAATCAACAAAAAATGTACATAAAATATTAGATCAAAAACAGCTAAAATATACAATGTACAAAAGAAGCCCAAAACCCAACTTTCACATATGAGCTCTTGAACTTGGTCCTGTTTTGAAGGTAATTGAATGCAAATTAGTTCAAAAGTGAGTAGGATTAAATCGGACACTGGATGGGGAAGATAAGAGGCTTTTAGTCCAAAAATTCTGAAATTAGGGTTTGGGTTTTTGGTCCGCTTATTTGGGTTAGTTAATTTTTTTGTATTTTTCCTTTATTCTTGTTAATGATATGTACACAGTGGAGGTGGTTTTGTGTCATTCGGAGTTAGCATGAATGAGTTAAAAATCAGGGAAGTTAGGCTATTTACAGGTCATTTTGGCTTGGATTTTTGGCTTCTTATTTTATGCAGATTTTTGTGCTAAAATGTCATTCTTATGGAAACATGCATGAATGCTAATTATGCAAAATAAATGCAAGAATGCTGTTGATTTTTAGGGATTTGAGCTTAATAAATGAGATTTAGAGTGATGAATACGAGATTCATCATCCCCCTATACTTAAACCATGCTCGTCCCTGAGCATCAAAAAGAAATGCCATGAGGTGAAATGAGATTGGGTTCCATACCAAGACCATGAGCTGAAGGTGAAAGTGAACCTAAACTCAACCTTTGGATTATTTGTGTGTCGGAACTTCTGTGAGACTTAGAATTTTAAAATCAACAGCCCTCAAGTTCTACACATCATTGCTACAGTTTCGGCTCAGAAGTCATCTTAGATCAATCATCTTCCCAAAGTATACCCTATGAACATTGAATAACCGACTCATGTGTGTGAAAGGTTTTAGCTCTTCCCATCCAGAATGCCGGACTACCGCACGAACGTCCTCTCCAGTAACTTGTCCTCGGGGAGTCAGGTATTTCCTTCTAAGGTCTATCACGCTGTGTTCACAATCGAATTGGGGGGAGAAGATAGAAGAATGAGAAAAGAATTGGAGGGTGGCCAGTGTAGTCACCTCTCCTTGTGAAGATGGCCAGTGTAGACGAGTCTTCACCAAGATCTGCAGGTTTCTTGAAGCTTGGACCTTTTTGGTCAGATTTTTATTTGGTAGAATGCTTCTTTGTATTTGGAATTTTTGGTGGTTCTGCTTGGATCTTGTTTTGCCCCTACGGATATAGCATCCTTTTGTTCCGTACATTTTTTGGGGTCTTAGAAAAAATTGTGCCCAGCCGTCCATCCCTTTTCCGAAGCTTTATTTCAACCTGTACTCCGATCTTTAGATTTCCACGCTACCAGAAAAGAAACTCACACAGTCTTCCAACATCACGTTTGAGTTGAGCTAAGTGCATAGTGCGAGAGTACAAATTAATTCCTTATTCCAGAGTTATACCCAGAATGAAGAGACCAGGTTAGACACTAAGAGTCAAATTCTGTGCATTGTTATGTGGAACTCAAAGAATTAAGTCAAAGACCTGAAGACTCTAAAATCCTATTTCTCAGTGAAGTTCCTCTGAAAATTAGGTGGATTAAGGTCAAGTCCAGACCACTCTCGGTTTCGGCTCATAACTCGGTTCGGAACCCAAAGACTTTTCACATATGCAAATGCGATGCTTGGATGAAGTGCAGGTGTGTGAAATGCAGACACATTTTTTTTATATGCAAAAATGAATAAGAAGCCATTTTTTTTTCAAAAAATTTTGGGCAAAGTCAGAGTTAGTAGCAAAACTCTTTTTTTTTAAATTAATAATTAATACCCATCCCGTAAATACATATAGACTTATGCGCAAGTACGAGGTATGGCTAAAATATATACATAGTATATATACAGACCCCCCTATACTTAGCGAGTGTTGTGTCCTCAGAGCACAAGAAGCGTAATGAAGACATAGCTCGGGCTAAGCGTAAGAGAGTAAAATTATACAAGGGTTCCCCCCCCTATACTTAGACTGTGAATAGTCTAAGTATAGAAGAAGAGCGCAAAAAGAGGCGGACGGGATATGTAAATGAGGAGAGTATATACAGATGGGTGGCGGTTCCCCCTATACTTAGGCTTTAGCAGCCTAAGTATAAAAGAAAGGTGGAGATGGAGCGATCGAGAGATAGGAGAGTGATGAGGGAAATGGTATATACAAATGGCATCGGTCCCCCCCTATACTTAGGCCTTGGCCTGAGTAGAGGAAGAAGTTGTACAAGAAGACCGATGTGGTCGGGAGGGAGGGTGGGTAGCCGATGATTAAGGCAGTTTACGGCTGATCTTTTTGTGAGCCTGTGGTGGGAGATCGTAATAAAGAGACGGAGATGAAGCATATGAATCCCCACCATTATCAGTGTCATCCTCAGAAAAATCATGATGGGTAGTAGATGAAATATTTGAGTCAGATGAAAGGTAGCCATCATCAGAGTTATCCTCAGAGGAATAGTATTTGAAAGTGGACATACTCCAGATATTCATGTCTTTTTGTTCCTTCAATTGTTTCCTCAAAATTCGTTCCTTTTTAAGATCAATCGGTTTATCCTCAAATGAATCTTCAGATGCTCCGGTCTCAGTCAGCTCATAAGATATAATTCCAGTGTACTTGTGGAAGGTAGGAGCATCGGCTTTGGATGAGTAATAATTAGGAACGGGAGTTGTCCAATGAGAATCGAATTTTGGATCCTTGCGAAGATATGGCTTTAGAGCTGCCGAACAGACTTCACTCATGTAGACTACCTTTTCCGGACCCGATGAGGGATCATCAACCGATTCCTCTTCCGAAAGATCAAAGGTGACTTTCTTTTTCTTGTTTCGTGAAGATGTCGGTTCACTTGAGTACTCGGATGAATAGACATTAAAATTCTTCTCCTTGGTCGGTGTTCGGGCTACATGTTCGTTCTTTGTTTCCTGAATGTTGGTGCACTCTTGATTTGGGAGGATTTGGTCAAGATAATCAGAGTATGTTGCTCCAGGGTGCGACCATGCAAATGTCTCAGGATCGTAGTAGAAGGATTTGTCTACTTTGAAATCTGCGGGAATTAAGATATCGGGGAGAGTCTCTAAACCAATAGTCTCATTAACAAACGCAATCTCAGGTGTAGCAGCGGGGTAGGGCTCTTCTACTGTTTCATGGTTGCGGTTGTTGGGGACTTCGTGGGTTACCTCAGAAAATCGTGGTTCCTCAAAGACTGTATCAGCTCGTAGTGATTCCAATGCCGTAAAATTTATTTCCCGAGTCTCACAATCGATACTCACCTTGGCCAATGCCAAGAATGGTTTTCCGAGAATGATTGGAGACTGGATGAATTCTCCTTGATGCTCAATATCAATGATCGTGAATTCTACCTTGAGCGGAGCACCTTGGAATTTCATGATGACAGAAATGGTTCCTCTCGGCCTTTTTATCGATCGGTCCGCTAATTGTACAATCTCTCGTATCTTCCGAATCGGTCCGAGTTTGAGTTCCTGAAATATAGAGGTCGGGAGGATATTGATCGGTGAATCATCATCAATACGAGCATGTGTGAAAATTGTGTCTTTGATTTCACAGCCAAATCTAGGCAACCGCTTCACTATGCGGCTCTTGGTTTTTCTCCTCAACACCAAGGAGGAGGCCATTGACAAGATATGTCTTTCAGTTTTTGTTCTAATCCTTCCTGACTTTTTGATGATTAATCTGTCCATTAGAAATTTCTTAAGGTCAGGGAAGTGTTCAATGGCCTTTATAATGGGAAGTTCAAAAATTAAGTATTTTTCCAGTGCTTTCCGTAAAGCAGGATCCAAATTCCTCAGATCTTCTTCAGATTCAATTTTTATGAGATTTTCTGGATATTCAAATTTTTTTGTATTTTCTGTGTGGTGTGGCGATGTGGTGTCTTCCTTAGATGAGAAGGGGCCTTGATATTCAGAGTTTGGGTTAGAGGCATAGTCATTCCTAGGGGAATAATAAGCAGAGGTGTTGATATTAGACTCATTCCTAGGTTTTTGAATATCCTCAAAATTTTCATCATGGGATCCAATCATTTCCTCATTTAGTTTTACACCCGATCCACCATAGAATGAGATTACTCGGTCGGCAAATTTCTGAAATCTATCCTCCATCAATTCAAATCTTGTTTTTATCCTCGAAACATTATCCTCACAACTTTGTTCATGATCAACCACGGGAGCACTCGGATTTTGTTCAATGATTCCATCTTCCATTTTTCTGTACGTGCGGAGAGGAGAATTTCTTGGAATATCCATTATACGATCATTTCCTGAAAATTTCTCCTCAAAAATTATGGAAGGAGGCTGCTCATATGATACAGGCATGTGTATTTGATCTGAGTATAAAAGTTTAGTCCTTTGATCATGATTGGTCAGCTCTTGATATTGTGAAGTCAACATACAGGGTTTATATGTGTCTAGGAGGTCTGTCCAATCCTCTGTATGGGTTTCATGTCTGACGAGGGGTCTGTCGTGGTCAATCCAACGCTGATGATCATTAAGTGCATGTCCTTCCATCTGGGTTTGGTTTCTCTGCCAGTCATGGGATTTAAAGGGATTTCGATCTTGAAAGGTTTCATTGGCGAGAGATTGAGAATGAGGTGATTCAGTCCAAGATGGTAAGTGGTCTTTTCTGGTTGGATGTTTTGAGTAAGGATTCAATGAGGTGGCCGAATTAATTTGCGGTTGAAAGTTTCCCACAAATGTTGGAGGATTATTGAAAGAAGAGGATGCAATTGATTTGGGCCAAACCGAGACAGATTTGTTTTCATAGAGATGTTCGGTCATTTTTGAAGGAGTTGAGAGAAATGATGGGTTGGATCTGAAATTTGGAAAGATTTCCATAATGGGATTAAAATCAAGAGATGAGAGAGATGTTTGTATGGGATAGAAATTTTATCAAATGTGCGGTTGTTGATCTTCGATATCGGTTCACGCACACCAATACAAACACAAATCAAACCCTGGATTCACCAACTCACACAATGAAGACGTAAGAGTTCGGCTATTATCTTTTCAATTTTAGTTGGTGATAAATCAATCTTGGCAGAACATTAGCGAGCTGAAATTTCGGATCTGGGCTCTATCCTTAAGTGTCGTCTCTCGCTCACTCAGAAAAATAAAAACATCCAAGGTCGGGGTTGCTCTCCCGTAAAAATTCTTGATTTTATGGGTTATTTGAGATCAGATATATTTAGCATTCCCGATTTTAATGAGGTGATCACTGAAAAATTAGATGAGCACAAATACACGTCTACCGTTCAGTCCCAATTTCCTTTAAAGTTATGTTATAAAACAAGAGAGAGGAATTCGAGAAAAGCCGATGCACGCGGAAAACGATGATGAATACTCAGTTAGAAGACTTACAGTGAATCCTCGCAATCTCCATGTGGGATGCTAGACAGAATTTAAAAATTATTCTATATGATGTGCAAACCGATGGAAAAACCGCACCTAAGCAGAAAGTTCTATTAACGGGAAGAATTGATTTAAATTTGGCTAAGTTGAACGATCTATGTGCGTCTCAATTAAAGTGTAGTGTGGCTTAAGATCCTACGAGCACAAGCAAAAATATAAATGCTCTGAGAGCCGTATGTGCAGGTCTATCCTAATCGCTACTCAAGTCGGGCCCCACCCTCTCCGGAGAGTGAAACAGGCCACGACACACCACAGAATAAAGTTAGAGGTCTTGTTACACACGCGAGCGTCCAAACGGACACTGTTGTAAAATTACAAAAATTTAAAAATTGCAAGAATTAAAAACCTAGACTCTACGCTCTCTCACGACTCGACTCGATCTTAAATTAATTGCGGATTTTTGCAAAAGTCGATGAAGTTGCGTCGGTTATTGAAAACCGCTCCACGTACAAAGTACCTCGCAAGAAAAATAAGAGAGAAAATGTAAGAGAGTGACTCAAAAAAATATGAAAAATAAAGGCTGAAAATAAATTGCAGGAAAAGAAATTTACAATGAAAAATTCGGGGGTCAGACTACCCGAATGCGGAAAACCGAATGAAAAATTTTTAGACAAAAATCTAAGTCGTTTGCCTCCCCGGCAACGGCGCCATCTGACAAATCCGAAAATGCCGGTTTTAAGAATGTGTTTTTATCGTGTCATGCGTTGTAGGCGGCAATCGGAAACGATCAAGAAAATACCACAAATCAGTTATTCAATTTTTACTCTCGTGGTTTTATGTTTGTTTTACTTGGGAAAGTCCCAAGGTCGATCACAAGGAGACAAAGGAACAACCTAGAATTAAGTCTATCAAAGTTCGTGTTCGATTTTCGAGGCGGTCTTTTTTTGGAATTTTTCAATGTATTAGGGGGTGTACAAGGAATTTAACAAACATCATGCAATTTTTGGATTAAGAAAATAATGTAAAGAAGAGGTCCAAAATCACAAGGGAACACAAGGGTACAGATGCAATATAAATAAATAAATGACAATGCAGAGGGGGACTTGTTTGTGATTACCTGTACCCCAGAGGGTGTTTCTGCAAAATTTCCATAGGTCACGTGCTATGCACGTGACTCTGGCTGGCGGGGGTATCTGCGCAAAAAGGGGAACTTCCAGGGGGCTCCTTGTAAATTGCCCACGGGCACGTGAGAGACACGTGACCCGTGGGTAGCGTGCAGCTGAAGTTCCCTCCGAGCGCACATGCCTCGCACGTGCGCGGAGGGCCTCGGGCTTGGAGAGCCCGGTCGCGGCTGGTGGCGAGGCGTTGATCGGTTCGGCCAAGGCGGCGGGAGGCCGAGTCGTTGGTGGTCGGCGAAGTGGAGCAGTGGTGGCGAGGTTGGAGCCCGGCGTAGGGTGGAGGCGAGCCAATGGCCAACACACGACCGGCGTTGAGCTCCTGGCGCACGGCGGTCGTTGGCGAAGCTTGGAAGAGGAGGAGGAACGCCGGTGAAGGTGACGTGGCTCGACGCAGAGGAGGTTTGAGCGGTTGAGGCGTACGGTGAAGGTCGGAGTTGCTCAGGCGTTGCGTGGCTGGCGGAGATAGGCTCGGCGATGGTGATCGGAGCAAGCAGTTGTGCAGGGGTTGACGGCACTACAACGAAGCTCGAAAGCTTCGGATCTCGCCCAGTCTTCGGAGATCGTCGTCAATCGACGCTGTCACCGCCGGAGACGCGATTCCCTTTGATCTGTGTGAACTGGCGGATGCGTCGCAGAGGTGTGCGGCGGTGGTCCTTAAATACGAGAGAGAGAGAGAGGCCGGAGATGGAAGTTCGCGGTGAGATTTGGGGGTTTTGATGAGATCGGGAAGATCGATGATGGAGGCGGCGGCCGATTCGCAGCGTAAATCACGGGCGGCGGCGATCTGTGACGAGGCGGAGAGGGCGAGATTCGCGGGCGGCGGAGTTCCCTGATTGGGAAAGGGGCGGAAGGATGACGAAGTACAGCAGCCGTCCGATCGGCCGAGATCGGACGGCTGTTATTACGCCATGTGGGCGCAAGAGGAAGATCCTGGGAGGATACGTGCGTGCGGAGCGCGTGCCCTTAAGGCATGCGCGACGCACGTGCGTCTATTTTATTTTTATATTTTTTTATTTTTTTAATTTTTTATTTTATTTTTTTATTTAATTTTTTTAAATAAAAACGAGTTTAAATAAAGCCAAAAGTGGTTGACACGTGGCGACACCATGTGCTGCCACGTGTCAGCACTAGAAAATTCCGAAAATAAATATCTTGTAAAATCGATAAAAAATAGTAGACGACCTCGGATCGAAAAAGTTTCTTCATGAAAGTTGCTCATCTCGATGAGATCTACACTTTTCATGAAGACATCAAAACCAAAATCGATCATTTGCACAAAGTGAATTTTTGGGGTATCCCATGTATATAGAACACCTTGATTTTGGGGTTTTGTAATTTTTATGTTATTTTTAAGACAGATAAAAATCCGGAAAAAATATAAAAAACTCAAAGACAAATAAAGACACATTTTATTAATCAACAAAAAATGTACATAAAATATTAGGTCAAAAACAGCTAAAATATACAATGTACAAAAGAGGCCCAAAACCCAACTTTCACATATGAGCTCTTGAACTTGGTCTTGTTTTGAAGGTAATTGAATGCACATTAGTTCAAAAGTGAGTAGGATTAAATCGGACACTGGATGGGGAAGATATGGGGCTTTTAGTCCGAAAATTATGAAATTAGGGTTTGGGTTTTTGGTCCGCTTATTTGGGTTAGTTAATTTTTTTTGTATTTTTCCTTTATTCTTGTTAGTGATATGTACACAGTGGAGGTGGTTTTGTGTCATTCGGAGTTAGCGTGAATGAGTTAAAAATCAGGGAAGTTAGGCTATTTACATGTCATTTTGGCTTGGATTTTTGGCTTCTTATTTTATGCAGATTTTTGTGCTAAAATGTCATTCTTATGGAAACATGCATGAATGCTAATTATGCAAAATAAATGCAAGAATGCTGTTGATTTTTAGGGATTTGAGCTTAATAAATGAGATTTAGAGTGATGAATACGAGATTCATCATTAATGCATGTAAATAGCATTATTTTGTACATATTAGCATTCATTATTTATTGCATTTATCGTGCATAAAATATTATTTTTAATGCCAAAATTATAGAAAAAAAGAAAAGAGAAGAAAATGAATAAAATACCAAAGGTATTTTATGACCCTAAACCCCGAGATCAAGTCAAGAATTGAGTTGGTCGACAAGGAATAAAGTATGGGGAGATACGGGCCAAAAATACAATAAAAGTCACATTTATTTACTCCTCAATAATTCAGTTTTAGCATCCATTTTATTCTTTATTATTTATACATCAAATAAAGATCCTTTGTACATGAAAGTTGTAGATAATAATGTAAATAAAAATACAAAATTGAGTTTGTACAAAAAAATAATACACAACGTACTTTTTATACAGATAATAAAAAGCCAAAATCACAACTTCATAGACCCAAATCTTCCAAATAAAACTCAAAATATATCAAAATCACCTCCAATTTATATAACTTTAATAAGCTATTTAATGAAGGTGGTTTCATATTTTTTGGAGTTAAGATGTGAAAGTTAAGTTTTGGACCCTTATTGTATAGTGTCCCAAATAAAATATTCATTTTATTTATTCTTTATTATTTTTACAATCTTGTATTTTATAATTTTGTAATTATTATTTATAACTTATGTACATATTAAAACCATATTAAAACCAAAAATAAAACATAAAATAAAATAAGTCTATATAAGAATATGGGTAAAATACCTTTGCTAATATTTGTAAATAAATAGACAGGAAATCTATTCTTTAATTCTTTTATATTTTTATACTCTTGTAAATATTTATATTCTATTAAAATATAAAGCTAAAATAAAACCCAAGAAAATGCATCGTAATAAAATAATAACCAAATACATAGATGATATACCTGTATTTATACCTATATAATATATACACTTATTTATTTAAAGATACAAATAACATCATAAAAATATCATAAAAATATATTTATGTACTTAAAAATAAGTTGTAAATAATAAAATAAGAGAATAAAATAATAAAATAAAAAATACAAAATAAAAATAAAATAGTCAAAACATAGATGAATATACCTATAAATATACACCTAAAAATTAACTACTAATAAATAACCTCAAAAAATAAATAAAAATCATAATAAAATACTACATAAAATAATAAACATTTTATTATTTGTATTCAAAAATTAATAAAACATTTACTATTTTTAGATAATTAATTTTGAAAAAAATACATAGTTTTGTCATGTAGTGCGCTTGCATGGACCAATCACGGCGGACTTTTGTTGACCGCCAGTCAACTCCCTCCCTAGGCGTTCTGACTTGTCAGAACCGTCTCCCCCCCCCCCATTTTCATGCTATTTTCCTGCTCGATACATCCATCCATCATCTTCGATTCCTTCACAAAATCTGATCACTAATCTCCCAGGATTCACGCCGACCACTTAGATCCTTTGCACATAATTTCGATTCTCGCCAAATCGTCCTTGAATAAGGGTGCCCACACTTGTAGATAAATAAGAACTTCATGCTTCCTTATCCTCTTTTGTCATCTTCAAAACCCTAAAGTCAGCTGCCCTTTATCCAGTGTGTATCCCGGTGATAGGGGGAGTCCCCTGAGGTGTTGGTGCGACTGAAGGAGGCAGGAGGTGCACCCAAGGCGGTCGTCCGACCACCTCTTCTCCCTGGCCTCCGGCCAGGTATAAGAGATGACTTTTATTGCTTTCTAGATAGATTTTAATTCCCAAATTTTAATTTTTCAATTAGTTTAGTCATTAGGTTAGCGATATAGCGTTAACAACCCCATTTCGTAGTTCACCGGAGTTCTGCTCCAGTGAACTTGTTTACTGTGCCCCACCGTCTTTCGACCAGTAGACCGCCACCCTTCCACTCATGCATGCTTCCCTCATGCTCCACCACACCTCACTCATCCAGTTCCATCGTGGATCTTGAGTTGGGTGCTCCAACTCCTCCCGTCGTCGGAGCACCCCCGCCCCTTCTCATTCCGACACCATTTCCCCTCTCACAGGACCGAGGCAGTTTTCCCTCGGTTCTATTTTGTTTTGCACAGGTCAAAAGCGCAAAGGAGCACTTCTAGGCTAAAGATTGGACATGGAATACAGGTCCCAGGTGCCTGGAAGTCCTCGAGCTCCAAATCCCTTCTCAGCAAGCTCCGGACCATGTTGATGCATCTCAAAGCTTCGCGGGAGTAGGTACGAGCGGAAAGCAGCGGTCGGTGAAATGTTTGGTTGCTGAAGGAGCACGTGGCAGCCGATCGTTGTATATTTTTGGGAAAATTGCACTTAAGCCCTTGGAAAATTGCACTTGAGCCCCTACTAGTTTATGAATTTAGGTGCTTGAGTTTCATTTATTAAAAATAGTACCCTTGCTCCCAAAATCGTGCAAAAATAGGTTTAGATGCTTGGTTGTAGGTATTTTTACACATATATTTATTTTTCATTTTTGAGCATTTTAGCCATTTATTAAAAATCAAAAGGAGCCCATTTTTCCTGGAGCTTATAAAATGTCAAAAAATATAAAAACGTGTTGAAAATTTCCAAAAAAAATTATATGTTGTTTATTTTATCATATTTTAACTCCAGCCCAAAAATAACTAAAAATAGAAAAAGAAAATTCTTAAAAATCGAAAAAACCCCAAAACGTTTATAAAAATCTAAAAATTGATTAAAAATTCTAAAAATATGTTTTTCTATTTTATAATTTTATTAATATAATTGTCTATATATTAAAATTTATTAGAATAATTTTGTTTTATATTTGCTATTTTTAAATATCCAATTCAATTTCAGCCTATTATTTAATCCCTGATTTTAGGTATTTTTTACTTTAAAAATCCATAAAAACTAAAAAATCCAGAAAAATTATAAAACCATTATAAAAATATATAAAACCTAAAAACAATGTATTTTATGCATTTTTTATTTTTTTAGTATTTAAAATTTTATTATCCTATATGGCATATATAGCCTTATATGTATTATATATCTTTAATAAAAAGAGAAAGGAATTTAAAAATATAAAAAGAAAATATAAAAAATATAAAACAAAAATAAAATATGCAAAATATAAAATAAAAACCCACAAAAATAATAAAATGATAAGAGGAAAAAGAATATTTTCTACGCGTCATTTTGCACAATCTATCGCTTTCTCCCTGAGTTTGACCTCTACACATGCTTGCACACTATACACATTTGTTGTAGAGTTCTAATAAATTTTAACTCCACATTTTTGATATTCATTACTTCATATATATTGTGGGTTAATTGTTGATTGATCGGAGATTCTTCAAGGGTCGCCACAACGACTGTGTCTCCACCACGTGTGAGACATATCTTGACCTGCGTGAAATCTCTGTCATCAGCGACAGAGCTAGGCACTGAAGCTCCTGGGCGAGGAGCGACAACGATGAGGGGAGCCCTGCAAGGGTTAGAGAAAACAATGTAAGGAAGGGGGGTGAGTCTCCATACGGAGGCAAGGAGTGGAGCTAAGCTCCGCCTTAGCGAGAACGGAGGTGAAGAGTTTTTGGAGGATAGAAGTGACACTACAAAAAAAGACGAGATTAGCGTGCACATGATGGCTCGTAATGTGCACGCCAACTGCACGCCATGTGCACGCTCGTACACTTGGCAATCACATGTGCTCGTTCCATGCATAATCGCTAATACGAGAGTCGCCCGGGCAGGTGGGCGAGCACTTGGGGACGCTATGTCCTCGCCTGCCTGTAGGCTTGCACATATGTGCCCGCCGACATGATCGCCCCTAAAAAATATGGTGATCATGTATGGAGCCCCTGGCGAGCACATGTGCTCGCCCATACTGAAGTGCAGGAAAAAATATACAGGTTCGGTGGGGTTTAGACGCATCGTCGAACCTGTATAGCCTGCCAATAAACCACTGCAGGTGCTTAATAGAGTCGATAAGAGTATCTATAGTATACCAGTTCGTCAACTAAATTAACTAACATTGACATGTCGAACTCACACAATATATATGGACTTAGAAACTAAACGTTCATATTTAAGAGCTAAATACTGCAAATATATGTTCGAAAGGATCCACAAGTAAAATTACAACAAATTATACTATCAAAGTTCATACAAAATTGAAAGACGTGCTAAAAGTTCAACAACAAAACAAGCCAATAGCAACAAAAATCACTTTTTCTTTAATCTAAAAATTTTAGATATTAAACTCTGCTTTGCTTTCTTTTTTTCCTTCTCCTTCTCTTTGAACCTAGCATACATGCGTGCCTCTTCTTCAGGGTCATTCTCCTCCTCCTCTTCATCATCCGATTCAATCTCCTCAGGTTGAGATGCATGCCCTTGTGACCTATATTATATATGGAGGATATATACATGTTATTTGCATTTTGAAGATATAGAAATATAAAATTATTACTCATTCTAAGTAGAATACTTACATGTATGCTGTGAAATCTTCTCGGAGCTTCATCACCTGCTCCACCATCATCGCCATCTGCGATTCCATTGGCAATAATGGTTAAGACGACTGTGGTTGTGTGTACGACAACTAGAAGTACGCAGAATAGGAATGATGATGTTCCTCCGCATAGTATGGAGGAAGACCACCAAGCGTCTACTTCCTGTTCGCCACAACGTCCCTCTCCTCCAACACCTTATAAAATTTTCATTGTTTAATATGCATTTATATAAAAAATGAATATAGTAAATTAATATTTATCTATACCTGCTTTCAGATTGCTTTATCAAATGGTGGTTTCTCTCCAGTTGGATCACCACCATATTTTTCTGCAGATAGTGCCAAATAACGATCCTGAAATACAAAATGAAATAGAGAAGAATAAGTTATAATATATCTTTCAATTGCAAATAAATTAAAAGACTTACCAACAATTCTCTTGCTTCAGGATTGGACCATTGCGACTCTCCTTTTTTCCCACTCATGTGAGACCTAGACCACTACTTCTGAAATGAGGGTTCTCTTTCCAACCTAGCTGCCTGAAAATTAATTTTAAAATGTAATAACAACATGGCATTATATTAAAGTAGATTTGAAAAATTAATTTTTATGTTGTAGTACCATCTCTGCTCTAATCTGATTGTGGCTATTAGATCCGCTTGTCGATTTAATCCTTTGTTTTTGGCGGTTTGTCCTTCCCGCCATGGATCTCCTTCCAAACTCTGCATCTACAACGAATGCATCACAGAAACCCGCCCATCTGCAAGGAATATGTTATGAATATTGATTACTTTAAAAATTATTTCATAAATTATTAAGAAATTCAATACCTATCCTCCGTACAGCATGCTGCCGGGAACCTCTTCATCTCCTCAAAATTCATCTCCTCGCATCCCGTCTTCGCATGCGAGTCTCTCCTTGCCTTGAAAAATGTATCGCTCATTCTCTTCTCCACCAAACGAATAAAGGCTTGACGATAAGCCTCCTTCCTCAGATCCGGAACTAGGCGATACCTGCTTTGAAAATTACTGCAAAATATCAGAAGAAAACATGACAAAAAATTCCTATATCATTTCTTAGAAATTATTCTTACCAGAAACATCTCAAACAGTCTCTCCTGTTTTGTAGCAGGGATGCGACACCATCTAAATTGCATGCTAATCAAGTGTTTCTTGATTATGGTGGTTATCTCCTTTGCCACCTTGTTGCTATTCAAAAAATCCCTGTATTTGGTAAAATTTGTAAACATTATACAATTTATTTTTTTGGTAAAATAATAAATGACAGAATTTATTAAAATCTTACCTCCCATCCGTTGTAACCTCCAACAAAGGGTAGGATGTCGAAGTCTGTCTAGCTCCAGTAGGTAAAGGTACGGAGGTGCTCAGACGTCCAGAAGAAGGAGAATCAGAACCCATTGATGTTCGTGCAGGTATCGAGACCGGGACTGGGAATGCAGCAGGAGCGGTTGAGGTAGATGGCTCTCCATTGCTGCCTACATAAAAGGGTGGAGGAGGATAACCAAGGGACTCGTAGTAGGCTATGACCCGTCGGACCTCTCGGACTATGAATCTAAAACAACATCCGGGGTTGGCTGCCTATTGGACGAAGGTGTGTCTGAGGAGGATGGACGATTGGATCGATGTGATCCATGAGACCCGCCATGTCCAAAACCTGCCATGACTGTAATGATGATGTAATAGTTAATTACATAGTTATTAATGAACATTTTGTCTAATTCGATTATAATAATATAATAAAACTTACAGCTAATCTTCATCATTTAGTTCGGTGGGATTAAAAGATATTTCTTCGATTTTTGAGTTTTATGAATCATCGTTTGTGGAGTCAGAATCATCTTGTAGGTCAACACATAATACCACATTATAAACCAATCGAATCGATTCGATGATTGAGACTTCTTCTGTTACATTTATTCGTTCATGTGTCGGTATGAATGCTTCATCATTGTCATCTTTGAGTGTATTCATTAGAAATATAGCCTCGAGAATTTATCTTCACAACAGTTAAAGTTTCAACGCTCTTTCTCTTCTTTGACACTTATAGGAGATAACAAACTTAGTCCGCTTGAGAAGCTAAAATGAAGGGTTCAAATCTGCGTATAAATTTTCTTGGTACCACGTCGAATAATGTTATTTCTCCTATTGAGTACTACACCTCCATTGGGTCCGTGCCAATCACACAAAAAGAGAACTACTTTATTAAAGCTTGGAATACTATATTCTACTTCTAGTATCTCCTTTAAAATTCCGTAATAGATCATATGATCTTCCTCATAATAAGATCCACGAACCATCACTTCGTGATTCTGAGTTATTAAATATTTACCCGAATTGAATGTATAAAAATGATAACCATTACTGGAGCAAGAGTTGTAAGATCGGACCTTATAAACAGGTCCTTCTCCAAAATATTTTAAAATATGAGTATAATAATCACCACCTTCCAATTGTTTTGAGCGGTCTTTAAACCAAGCTGGAAATTGGTTCCTATAGATGCTCAGAACTTCGTCATCTGAATACATAGGATTTTCCTCGACAATTTTCTTCATAAATTCCCTAAAATTAGTAAAAGAAACATTAGAATTACTTGAAATTGAATTTGCATATATACATAAAGTAATACAAATACGTACTGAACATATGGTGTTATTTCCTCACAATTGTCTAATACGTATAATTCTGCAGCATCATTCTCTTGTTTCGATAAGAAACGTTCAGTTGCATTTCCTATGAGCTGAGTGGATTGACGAAAGATACTGATACAAGGTTCTTCCTCTGAGAAAATTGTCTCATTCCTCCTAAATCTGTTGTGAATTGTCTCCACATTTTCTGGAAGATACCTAGCGCAGAATGTTGCGACTTCCTCATATATATACTGTGAACTTATTGACCCTTCAACTTTACTTTTATTTCGGACCTTTCTTTTGAGCAATAACATAAACCTATATGGAAATAGGTAAATATTTTATTCAAATATTAAAGAATGCAAGAAGATTATAATATTTATAAATATCTTTCAAATGGATACATCCAACGATATTTTACCGGCCCTCTAACTTTTGCTTCATATGGAATATGAATCATCAGATGCTCCATTGAATCAAAAAATGACGGCGGAAATATCTTCTCCAAATTACACATAATCACAGGAATATTTTTTCTGAAGATATTCCATCTCCGTGCGGCGTACGAGTGACGAGTATAGAACCTGAAAAAATCTAAGTTATGTCATATATGCATAAACCAGGAAGATTTTTATGAAGATATTCCATCTCCAAAATATGTTATCAAAGACATTTTTCTCTATATGCATAACATCTAAGTTGTGTCGTATCATAACTTGCTCCGAATACAGTAATTCCCAAAATATACTCTTCTTAATCCAATTATGACTGTCACCAAAATTATGAAGATTATTTTGTTTTATCTCTAGCTTGATAATATCGTATCGCCTGTCTTAAATGGTGGCAGATATGTAACATCAATTGTATTCTTTTTAAATGACTGCTTCTGTCTTCGATATGGATGATTGTTTGGAAGAAAATGTCTGTGACAATAAAAAAACATGGTTTCTGACCGTGTTGAAGCTGGATGATTTAGTACCCTCCATACAATATGGACAACTTTTAAGTCCATGCGTACTCCATCCAGATAGCATTCCATATGTTGGGAAGTCATTTATCGTCCAAAGTAGAGCTACTTTCATGTTAAATGTTTGACTTTTATTTGCATCATATGTATCAACTCCATCGACCCATAACATTTTCAACTCATCTATGAGAGGACGTAAATAAACGTCAATGTATTTTCTCGGATGTGTAGGTCCTGTTACCAACAATGATAGAAACATAAACTCTCTTATTACATAACCATGGGGGTAGATTGTATGGTGTTGTCATTACTGACCAGCAAGAGCAATCTTTACTTCTTCCATGAGGATTAAACTCGTCTGTACATAAACCTATAACACAATTCCTCTTTTCTTTAGAAAATGTAGGAAAAGTTGACATCACTACTTTCCAACAATCAGACTCAGATGGATGCTCTATGTACTCATCGACTTGATATTCCACATGCCATGTCATATGCTTCACCGTTTCTTTGCAATAATATAGCCGTTTCAATCTCGGTGTAAACGGAAAATAACGTAAAATCTTTCTTGAGATTTTTGTCCCACTTTTACTGGCTTCCTGATATCTTGACTTGTCACATTCAGGACACCGTTGTAAATGCTGGTGTTCACCGTAATATAAAATATGGTGATTTATACAAGAGTCTATTTTAACTTCCGCTAAACACATCTTCCACATCATCTTTTTTATTTTGTAATAATTATCAGATAATTCTGCATCTTCTGGTAACATTTTCTTGATAATATTAAGCATTGCATCAATATTACGATCAGTCATATTATACTCCATCTTCATCGATGGAAGCTCCGAAACCACAGAGAGTTTTGAATGTCTTGCAACCCAACCACAATGGCTCTTCTGCTTTTTTCAACAACTCGTAGAATTCTACAGACTCTCCATATGGTTCCTCATCATCTAAAAAAGCATCATTAAATTCTGGACCCGTAACGTCCATAACCATATCTACAAATGGATTAATATTGTCCACGTCTTTTGACTTATTCATCTTATCCTCATAATCCTCACCATGCCTCCACCATATCTGATATCATTCCATGAAACCCATTTTATAAAGATGTAACTGAGTTTCATCCTTGGATCTCTTCCTCATTAAACGATATTTTTGACACGGACACAAGATAGTTCCGTCTGAATCCACGACATAGGAACCTTGTGCGTAAACAAATTCTATAAATTCTGGAATACCTCTTTGAAAGGTATATGTAACACACCCATGTACTACACGCTTGTACATCTACTCTCTATTAGTCATATTGAACAACCTGAATGAAACAATTCATATTGTCAAATGAGATGGGAAGATTAAACTTTGAGTTAATCTAGGAGAACATACGAAGAATACCTAAAACCTAACCCATTATTAACTTCAAAGATGAGAAGAGAAGTGTCTTAATTATGTTATCACTTAAGTCCGTCCGTAAGGATTCAAACTTACTAAAAGATACTCGTTGTCACAAGCTGTTTGTTTCTGAGGAAATTTTGGCAGCATAACCCTGCACCTCTCCTGTATACCTCAAAAATCAATCGCAATCAACTTTCAGAATAATCATATTGGTGATTATTTCGATAGTAAATTATGATTGATTTGGTATACCGAAGAGGAAGGGGTTATGGAACCGAATTTCCATCAGAAACAAACAGCTTGTGACAACGATCACCTTTTAGTAAGTTTGAATCCTCACGGACCCCCTTAGTCCGGGATCTCCGAACTAAAGAAAGCTAACATAAATGTAATACTTTAAGATCACTTTACGTCATACATTTGTACGTGCTACAAATGAGACTATAAAATAATCTTAAAATATTTATTCATTTATGTTTATCGGGCATTTACGTAAATTTGGTTGGTTAAGGATGGGGATAAGGATAAGTGTGATCCTAAATTAGTGCATAATAAAGTGTTTGGCTCAATAGTATTGGATGGGTACCTACAAAAAACTGAATTTTACACTTGCAAACATCAAAATCGTTGACCATTAGTCTGGGATAAGCCATCTCAAAGTGAGTCCAATAGTGTTATGAAAAAAAATAACACAGTTGGAGGTGATCAAATCCACCAATGTATTGCACACACCTCCCAGTGTGCAGGGCTACACACCACCCAGTGTGGAGGGACGCACTGTGTGTGAATGATTTTGTGATATTTAATGTTATAATTAGTGGTTAGTGTTTTAGCCTTATTATCAATCTAACTATAAGTTAATGTGATATACTTGGTCATGGTCACATTAACTAGAATTTAATGTGATAATAAATTATCACAGAAGAAATGTTGGTGTATATCATATCTCATATCCACACTATATGAAATTGCCTAACTAATATTAAGGATGTTTATCATATCTCATATACACACTATATGAAATTGACTAACTAATGTTATTCACAAGTTATACCTAATGTTATTCACAATTTATACCTAATATTAATTACTTAAGCACAAATATACAATATCATGGCATGATATTCCTATATCGTAATTTTAGTCATTATAAAAAAATTAACTATACTAACAAGTGTAAATATTGTAATGGATTTTCTATCCTTTATATTTTACAAAGTCTAGATCTAATGTTGATGAGTCATTTTATCGAACACCTACAACACGTAAAATTCTACATGTAATTAGACAACCACAATCGAATATAACAAGAATATAACGATCCGCTCCTATCCTAAACATGTAAAAAACATTAAAATACGTAAATTGTATAAACTATATCCAACAAGAAAATCAAAAAATTGAAACCTAAAACTATCAAAACAAGATAAATTTTCAATGAAATTTTAAAAAACAAGAAAGAGGAGGAAGTATTATATTGAAGGGTAGATGTGTATCTACTCGAAACACGCAAAAGGTGGATGCCAGTGGAGGAGAAAAAAGGTCGGTGGGTTGCCGAAGGGGTTTTTTGGGGGAGGGTCGTGTGCGAGAATGAGTAAGAAAGGGCACCTGTCGTTCTATTTACGGACCTGGACGGGCACACTTAAGTGCTCGCCCATCCGTCCGCAAGTGCTCGCCCCGAAATTTCCAGACGCTCGTGTTATCCGCGCATAAAAATTCAAGTAGGCAAGAACATACGGGCGGGCACATGTGCAATAGAGGTGCTCGCCCAGATTGGCAAACACGCCATCCGACCGCTCATCAGGATTCAAACCGGCGAGCCACGTGGGAAAGAACATGTGGTCTTCCAGTGCTCACCCAGAGCCGACCGAGTACATGTGCTCACCCAGAGGCCACAAGTCTGTGCACGCCAAATGCACTTTTTTGTAGTGTGAAGGCGACGAGGGAGATGGGTGAAGGTGAGCGGCAAATCGTAATGATGAGGAGGAGGTTCAAAGTTGGTGAGCAATGGAGTAATAGGAAGGAGAAAAGGAGGAAGGGAGTTCTACCTGGAGGCAGGGCGGAGGAGTTGCTTGGTGAAGGACCTGGAAGGGTCGATCGCGTGGGAGATTGAAGAAGGTGCGAAGGAGGTCGATTATGATGTAGTCGAACGGAGGAGAGTTCGCTTGGGAGACGCTTAGTGCAGAGCTTTGATGTTTGCTCAAGGCCATGATGGATGGCCGAGCTTCAGCAGCTATGGGAGGAGCTGCGACAAGGGACATGGAGTTTCTTGGATCTCGACGGGACGCAGGAGGGTCATTGCTCGAATGTGTCTCTTTTGTCGTCACCTGAGACACCCACTCCAAAGCTCTCTCGAGGTCCAGCAATGGCAGATGCGGTCGATTACGGGCGACTATGGTGGCTCTGTAGGTGGTTGTCGTAATGACGAGGAGAGGAGGGGTCATAAAGGCGAGTGGTGTAGGCGTTAGTTACAAGAGGTTGAGGAGTGGGCAACCAAAGGTGAAACGGCTAGGGGGAAGAAGCTAGTCGCGTGCTGCGCACATGCACACGGGGGAGGAGGCAGGACGTGTGCGTCATGTGCAAGCGAAGAGAGAGAGAATGGGTCATGTGTTGTGCATGTTACATGGGGGAAGGGTTAGAGAGAGGGAGGAAATAGAGAAAGAGAGAGAGAGTGAGAGAGAGAAGAGAGAGAGGAAAGAAGAAAGAAAGGGGAAAAGGAAAAGAATAAAATAAATAAATAAAGTTAATTAAAACAAATAAAATAAAAAATAAAATAAAATAAAAATTAAGGATTAAATAAAGTTAAAAATAAAAATAAAAAATAAAAAATTAAATAAATAAAAAATAAATAAATAAAAAATCAGAAAGAGATAGTAATTGAAGTCAAATCAAAAAATGGTCAACACAAAAGTTGCTTATCTCGACGAGATCTATAACAGTGAAGGACCCAAAATCAAAAGAGATCAACTGTACAAAAAGTATTTTTGGAGGGACTCTATATATAATAGAATACCATAAATTTGCCTTTTATAATTTTTTTGTATTTTAAATTTGATTTTAATTAGTAGATTAATTTATATACAATATATACATAATTTGTCTAATTTTATGATTTTTTATAGGTTAGAAAACTGTTAAATAAAAATGATAAAGATCAAAATATATACAAAGTATAAAAAGTCAGTTTTTTGTATTTTCTCTTGATTTTCTAATTTTTATAGATTTTAATTCTTTATGCTAAGTTAGTTAATTAATTAAAGAATAATTTAGAGAAAGAATTAGGTTAAAATAAAGATTATTTACACATAACATAATAAGCTCAATCAGGGCAAAAAATGTTATTTATTTACATATTTTAAACCATAATATTAGTACAATTAATGAATGTTAATTAATTGATTTTAAGAAATTTAATTAGTGAATCATCAATAAGATTATGCTAAAACATCCATATAAAGTAGATGAATCATGGATTCATGACACTCCTATATTTAGCTCTTTGCTTGTCCCCATGCAAGTTTTAGTGAGTTAGAAAGTTGAATACATGATTGTGTATGTGCGACTTTCAAGACTTGTCTCATTAAGAATCATGGGTTTTGATGGTCCTCCAGTCCTAAGCTCAGCCAAGCTCTAGTCAAAAGGAATCCAACTTTTCTAATTATCAGACTCTCTGTTTGTACATATAGCATAAGAGATATGAAATATAATGTGTACTGCAATCATGAGAGTCGAGTCGAAACATCACTCAAAGTCCGAGTCCGAGAGTCTCTCCTCAATACCTAATCCTCGATAGTAGGAATAAATCAGCTCTTGCATTCAATCTACCGTCTCAGTAGTTCGTCAGACTTGAAAGTGTATATGGCAGGACAGATGATGGGGAATTTAGGTTTGTGTATTTTCTTCTCTTCCTCTCATTGGAACAATGGTCCTCTTGAGTGCCTTATTACTCAACACATGTATTTTTGGGTGTTGACCAGTACACCCGTCAAAGGTTGTTGAGTCGTCTTTACTTATTTTCCTGGGAGTATACTTGGGTGTACCTTCTTTAAGTATCTAATATACTTACACCCAGACTTATATCACTTACGATGCAGAGCCCTTTTTGAGGTATTAGCCCGACTCATTTGTCCTAATTAGCTTTGGCCCAATTTGACACTTTGAAAATGGTTGTGAGCGCTCGCCTTTGATAGAAGCTCTTTGTAATTTGATTTTGTGTTTGACAGCTATTTTCTTTATTTTTTTTGCAAGCTAGCTCCACTGCTTTAACCCAGAGTTGGCGCACATTGATAAACTATTATTTAGTTTCATCACACCCTGTCACATTGGTCAATATGAAAAGATAACATGCGAACTTGTTCACATACTGGCTAGGGTTTGCTGATACTCAGGTTTCTTGAAGCTTTCACTGACTTTATCCCATCCTCGAGTATCATAAAATCAGGTCTAGACTCAAATCTCAAGTCCCAGTCACTCACGTGAAATCTCAACTCATCTCATCAATCATGCAGTTGTGCAGGTGATGTGCTGATCATATTCTTAAAGGTAGAGATTAAACACACAATATAGTGCTCTCATATTTCAAATGAGGAAAGTGTGGATTATTAAGCCTCAAACTCTAATGGCTAAGGCTGATTAACTACGAATCAAAGGACCTTAAAAACCTGAGTTTTTTTCATTCCTCAAGTCTTGAAAGATAGTGAAATTGTCAGGTAAAACCTTAAGTTAGGTTTTTTTGAATGTTTTCAATTTTGTTTTATTTTATTTCCTTTTTTTGAAAATGGGTTTTGTTTACATAGAGAATTTAGTATATTATACATAATACACACAACGTATACCCATACCCGATGTTTGATAAAAACAAATAAAGTATGCGCTATTGATAAAGTACATAGAATATATATACACCCCCATACTTAGCTTGTGCTATGTCCTCATGGCACAAAGTGGAATGTAGACATAGCTCGTACTAAGCATATATGAGTGAAAAGAAAAGGAAATCGACACCCCCCTATACTTAGGCTTATGAGGGCCTAAGTATGATAGAAGAGCAACAAATAGGGCGATCGAGACTGAGAAGAAAAGAACAGAAGTGATGTAAACAAAATGATATCGGTCCCCCTACACTTAGGCTCTGGTCAGCCTATGTATGATTGGATAATTACAAGTGGGGGACCGAGTAGAGTTACAGATGTGCATGTGATCGGCTTCACTAAAGGGTTCATATGGGACGACTGAGTCTTTCGTCTGATACTATATCCCGAGTGAAGGAGATCTTCTCTACCTGAACCAACTGCTCTAGATTCTACAAAGTGCTTCAACAGTTGTCCATTAATTGGGAAGGGATGTGCGCCATCTATGATATTTGCTATCTCTACACTTCCATTGTCGTGCAATTTCTTAATAACATAGGGACCTGACCATTTATATTTGAGCTTCCCATGGAAAATCTTCACTTAGCATTAAACAACCACACTTTTTGTCTAGGGACAAAGTTCTTACACCTAGTGTGCTGATCATGCCACTTTTTAACCTTGTCCTTATAAATCAGAATGTTGTCATATACCTGGTTTCTTATCTCCACGAGCTCTTTCAAGTTCAAGTCACGACATAATTTCCCTAAGTGACAACTCCGATTTATTTTCTTGATTGCCCTATCTGATTTGTGAATGAACTCTGGGGGAAAATGGCATGACCTGCCATAGATCATCTGAAAAGGTGAAGTTCCGAGTGGGGTCTTGTAGACCGTCATATAGGCCCACATAACTTTGTCCAAAAGCTGGGACCAGTTCTTCCTATCGGGACGAACCAACTTTTAAAGAATGTTCTTCACCTCTTGATTCAAAACCTTTGCCATGCCGTTAGACTGTGGGTGCTAAGGACTAGCTATTCTATGCTCAAATATGTAGTCCTTAGCTAATGATCTGACACTTCGGTTCACAAAGTGGCTACCCCCATTAGAAATCAAACCTTGGGGACCCTGAACCTTGTAATGATATGGTCTCTCAAAAACTTACAGGTAATTTTGCTGTCTACGCCTCGGATTGGGATAGCCTCCACCCACCTAGACAAATAGTCAACTACCAATAAGATGTACTCATGTCCATTACTGTTGGGAAAGGGGCCCATAAAATCTATGCCCCATGCGTCAAAAATAATGCAGAAAGACACCAGCTACATGGGCATCTCATCTCTATATACAACAATCCCTCCCATCCTTTGACAGATCAGGCATGACTATACAAAATTAAAGGCATCTCTAAATAGGGTCGGTCAATAAAATCCACATTGGAGTACCTTGTATGTGGTTCTTTTTCCCAAATGGTGTCCTCCAGACTCAAATTTAATCTAAATTAATTATTGTTGTATTTTACAGCAAAATCATGGCCATTGAATAGAAATACAAATCAATCTCAACCATTGATTTTGTGTTTCACATGGATTGGAATCCATGGACTCCCAAAACACTATAAAAGAAGAGGCAACCCTAGTTCTTCTGAAACACACAACAATTGAGTCATCTCTCTCTTTCTTAGTGGTCGTCTACCTTGTGCTCTAGAGAGAATCGTCCTCGTCACCACATCGTCGTGTCGCCGCTTTGATCGCTCGTGGATCTCCAACTCCTTCAGTGTGCCTCGCTTGCAAAGAAGATATTGGATCTCGTGTGATGAGATCAGGAGATTCAATGCTTGGGTCATCAACTTAGATTGCAAGAAGTACGTGTCTCATCAACGCACTCGCAAGTGTCTCCTCCGTCGGATCGGACTTGAGACATGAGGTCTCTTGCTTTAGAGACTTAATCACAACCACGCTTCAAGAGATAATCCTACATATTACTTGTGGTTAGATGAAATGATCTGAGAAGTGTTATTGGATCATGTCGTTTCATAATTTAAAAAATTTTAAATTCTGCTAAACCGAGCAACTAGTGTGACTAGCCGCTCTGATCGAATACGATGCGATCGCCACACTTTTGTGATGCGCTTAGAGATTTCTCCATATCCTTCAGGAGATACTCATCATACTTCAAACCATATCCATTAATGTGTGACTCCGTCTTTCGGTGACATCGTTTTGATCTGGTTTACCTAGCATTGAAAAATTGATGTTCAATGCCTTCATCCTTAAGAAATCGTGCAAAGGTCCAGCTTTTATTCTCCTCTAACATAGCAACCATAATATTCACCACCTCTATTTGATCTCACAATTTTGATTTTCTTTTCTAATTGTCTCTACCTTCATTTGACAATCCATAAGAGTATTTAAAAACTTTGATTTATCAAAAAATATATAAAGATACATGTAACATAAGAAAATCATCTATGAAGGTGATGAAGTATTTTCTACCCCTAAAATATTCTATAGGACTAGTACTTCTCCTTGACCCTTTAGCCTATTTGTTGGTATGTTTTTCCTTAATACTTCCCATACAAATACTAGAATCGATAAAATCTAGAGCATCAGTTACCCCATCATTTACTAATTTCTTGATCTTTTTAACAAAGACGTGACCTAATCTTTTATGTCAAAGCATTGATGACCGGATTACTATTGCATTTTCGCTTTTTACCAAATACGTTCTAAACAAGGAGATTATTTCAAAATGCAAATCTAAATGCAATTGTATAAATAATCCACTAAGCCATATGTGCCATCAATTTGTCATTCTTGAACATTTGGAAAATGTACTTTCAAATGATAATTTATATCTGATATACAAATTTTAGATGTTGAATTAAGTTTCTAAAGAACTTGGGTACATAAAAAATATTTTCCAAATCAAGTACATGCCAGTTTCTAAAACGAGCCTTTGTGTCTCAATTGCTTCAACTTGTGAAGACATGCGATTTCTCATATAGACGCTTTGCTCATTTTTTGTGGCATCCTTGTGCTCAAAAAACCCTTCATAGAGTTGAAAATATGGATTGAAGTACCTAAATCAATCCACCAACTATTAAAAGGGACATCAATGAAATTATATTCATAACATATATGGCATTGATGTATACATTTCTTGGCAAGCCATTTCTTAAATATGATACATTCCTTCTTGGCATGTCCAGGTTTCTTGCAAAATAAGTATTTTTCCTTCTTAAAGTTAGACTGCTTCTTTTCGGAATGCTTTACCTCCCTTTTCCATCTATTCCCTTTATCTCGAGTGACCAAATGGACACTCTCAACCTTATCTTTCTTGAGCCTATTTTCCTCTTGTACACCCATCACCAATAACTTGTTTAGAGTCCAGTGATCCTTACATGTGTTATAGGAAATCTTTAATGTCCCAATATTACGAGTAAAGTATTGAGAATTAAATGAACAAGTAATACTCAGAAATGCCAAGTTTAAGCACCTTGAGTTGAGCAACAATATTGCTCATCTCCATTATATGATTTCTTATCCCAATGTTACCATTATACCTCATAGAAGATAACTTGGTAAGGATATGCTAGCCATAGCCTTTTCTGAACTTTGAAATCATTTTTCAATAGCTTCCAAAAACCCTTTTGATGTCTTACATATGGGAATAATACCTTGCATATTTTTGGCTAGTTTGTTTGCATGATCACCATACTTAATTGGTTGGATTTCTCACACCGTTCATGCAAATATTTTATGCCTTGACTACTATCATATGTAGGCTTCACTAATTCCTAAATACGAAGCACATAGTCAAGGTTCATACATTCTAATGCACGAAGAATCTTCTCTTTCCAATCCAAAAAAATATTTACATTGAGAATCGGAACATAATTCAAGACATTGAATTGAGTAGACATGAAAAAAGAACTATCTGCAATATGAATTTCATTGATAAGACTACCATTTTCAAGCAATAACTCAAGCATATAACTTAAGTCAAAATATTAACTTATTTAACATTTTGAAGAATCTATGTACTATCATTACAAGTCTTGTTGTGTCTCAAGAATTGTAACATACATACATTTGATTTCCTTAATTAATGAGACAAATAAATTCCTAAAAGATCTTTTGATATTATGTACCTGTAGTCATTTAGAATACCTAACAAAAAAAATTATTTTCCCATTCCATCAGTATAGATGCATATATATCATTTGATTAATTAAATTAACTTCACCACTTAATGTAATTATTGACATTATATTCCTATATGGTATGAATACTCCAGGATATCTGGTCAATAATTACTCACTAACGTGAAACAATGTACATGTGTCGGGTTGGATCACAAACTGATGTAGATGAAATTTAGAAGTCCATTAATTCCTTCACTTAATGTAACTATTGACATTGTAATCCTAGATGTTGTGGCTATTCTAAGACAACTAATCAATAATTACTCATTGATGATGAATCAATTTGTACAA
The DNA here is from genome assembly GCA_037367405.1 of Ottelia alismoides. NCBI lineage: Eukaryota > Viridiplantae > Streptophyta > Magnoliopsida > Alismatales > Hydrocharitaceae > Ottelia > Ottelia alismoides. The sequence continues at coordinate 548,139 of JAZKJV010009066.1, read as the reverse complement.
AATAAAATGATTGGATGTGGTGGCTACTCCTCCTGTTTTGATTGTACACACTGGCTATTTCTATGGCTACTATTAGCCATGTGAGCCCGAGGCGAACCATTCTTACAATAAATGTTATTGTAATATTTAATTTATCAATGAAAGTTATTTATTCTTTCACTCCCTTTCTGAAATTAAAATGAATGAATGCACTATAAGGCCCCTCTGTACATTAGGGTCATGTACCATGACCATCTTAATGATCATACAATTGTTGATTCAATAAATTGAATCATAGAGGCTAGTGTTGGATGAACATCTAACGAGTTAGATTGAGAACTCATCAAGCACCGTTAAATGATGTTAAGAGACGATATCCAACATGAGTAGGAGATGTCAATCTTTCTCATTAGGTTGATATCTAACCGACCTCTTGATGCAGATCCTCTACATAGGTATAGAGATTCAGAGGCGTCAGATTAGTTAGGTCAAAGAGTTGACTTAACAAGATCGAGATAACCAAAGTCCTATGTTGTATACTACCATGATATAGGCACACATCCTATGATCGGAGACATATGCGTTACTATATATCTAAGTGTGTACATTTGGCAGACCAATAGGTTGATGACCTAACCAAGGTCTATACATCGTCGAGCTGGTGTGCATATGAGGGCATATGAGTAATACGGTCTCTCAAAGAGATCATACATGTTCACATGTGTACCGAAGACATGAGCTCACTCATGAGGTATTGGGACCGATCAAATTCCATGTATGGTCGTCGTGCTTTGGAATCATGACAAGAATTTGAAGTATGAATATGCTTTTGTAAAACATTATGTTCGATACCAACTCCGAATGACCAAGAATAGAAATTTGATAATGAAAATGATAGTGTAAAATTGATCAATATCTTCAGGTTTATCATAGATCTTCCAGTATGCAGGATGTATAGGTATTAGGAATACCTAAGGGTGATGTGATCGTAATCGATTGTATAACCATGACGCTTCCATTCTGAGGGAGTAATGAAACATGTCTGGATTTTAGTGACTCCTCTCAGTAGAGAAGTATCTGATCTTGGTCCAAGTGTCTGACACTGATTTGAATGAGATTCAGATGCAATAAGAAGATTAGATTTACGACCTTGATTTAATCAAGCATCTATGGGAGGTCAAAGAGATCTAGATTTGAGATATGATCTCAATATCCAAGTCACTATACGTGGAGCGTGCAATCGTCATGTCCTTATCTCCAAGTATCTGCGGAGAAATCACATTATTCTTGCAAGAGTTCAAGAATAATTCCATTGTTGAATTTATATCTAAGCATTGAGAAATGGATAATTAAAAATGATTTAATTATCATGAATAATGTGAATTTGATTCATATTGTTTGAATGCATGAGAAAGATGATCCAATGTAATTAAATGTGATTTAATTATTATGGATATGAATAATGTGGATAGCACTATCCAATTATTCATATATATTATAAATATGATTTATAATATATTAGAGAGACTAATTGTGATTTATATTTGTTAATTAATTATTGATGTGAATTGGATTCACATTAGATGATTAATTGAAAATATAATTACATTTTATTTTGGTTGTGAATGTGATTTACATAATTCCAGTGGCATGATTGCAATCTTCGCAAGATAATTATGAATTATTTTTGTGAGATGATCTTGTAAATTCCATGAGATAATATAATCTCATGATTTGGAATGAGATTTACTCATTCCAAGTCAAGGGGTGGACGACCACATTGTCCTAAAGGGACTTGGTGTCTCCCCCCCCCTAGTGAATGAGCTAATCTCTTCCTCCATTATCTCCAAGATTAAATGTTTTAGTTTTGAAATTAATTATATTGATTTATCAATATATATTAATTTAATTTAAATTTAATTATTATTGTGTTTTTGACAACAAAATCATGGCCATTGGAATTGACATAAATCAATCTCATCCATAGATTTGAGTGATCCATGGATTGAGATCCTTGGACTCCCAAAACCCATAGTAAAAATGGTGCCATTGCCAGGGAGGTATACAACTTAGGATTAATTTTCAGACAATTTAGATTTTTATTTTCCAACAACGGGTAGTCTGACTCTGATTTTTCATGTATTATTTCTACATTTATTTCTCACCATTTTTATTTCTTTTATTTTTGTGTATATTTGTGTGTATGAATATATCTCTATTATTTAATAACTTATTTTTCATGTGAGGCACCCGATGTACTCAAAGCTACCTTCTCGGAGGTCGAAGAAACTTGGAGCGACCAGAGGCGAGCGATTCTGTGGATCGAGCCTGTTGAGGGGCGTGAAGATTTTATTTTATTTTATTTGGAGAGAGAGTGTTTTATTCATTTATTTTTGATAATTAATTTGTAATAATTGGCTCATTTCCAACGGTCTTCACTTGAAGACTCGCATTTGTACCCAGAACTAGACACTCAGGCTTTCAGGTCCCTATTTTTATGTGATTGGGCGTAGTCCTAGGATTGCACTGTGTCTATTAGAGCTACCGTGGTTTATTTTTTGCTCATAGGACTAGGTCCATATAGTCACATTAAAGAGATGTACTCGATCAGATACCATTTGCCAAATTAAATTTATTTATTTCATCCGCTAATAGAAACCCATTTCTAGGTGTTGTTTCCCGTGCATGCATTAGACATATTTGTTAGGAAATTTTAAATTCTATTCAACATCTTGTATGGAGAACGCAAGGAGGTACTGTAAGTATCTCTATACTCTGCATTCATCATTGTGTTTCCCTTTGCATGACTTTTCTGATTCTCCCTCGATTTTCACTAATCCAGAATTAAAGGAAAAGGAATCCCCATGTAGATGTACTTCATTCTCCATTCAAATTCAAGTGATAATCAATTAAAACAAGGATATTTCTAAATAAGGTGATTGAAAAACAGTTGGAATAAAATTGAATATCATTGATTGTGGGAGAGCAATTCCATCCTTGTGCACAGATACATACCTCCAGATTGTGAATTTGTGAGGATGTAGCCGTAAGGTTAGTGCCCAAAACCCTGGACCTACGCCTTAAATCTCCAGTTCCGACTTGGGAGCTATAAGCGCTTGCCTCTAACCATAGTCAACATTTCGGGTGTATGACGAGCACAAAACCGAGCAACCAAGGTAGATAAATCAAAAGCGGTCGTTGCGACCTCAGTCGCTTGAGTGCTCAATCGAGAAGAATATCAGACCACCAAGTAAAAATCAAAACACGATAAAACTCAATGTAGCGGTCTTGCTAAAGGATTAACCTGGTATAGCACCCAGGGTCGAACTCGGAGAGCACGTGATGGCCTTGCGGCCTATGAAGTAGACAGAAATGAAAACAAATAAAATAAAAGGATTTTTTTGGGTTTTTAATTTTTTTATATTTTTTTTGGATTTTTAAATAATGAAGAAAATAATAAAATTAAGAAAACAAGCAACTTCACACAATTATTTAATCACTCAAAAATGATCCAAATATTCGAACAAAATTATTTTTATGTTTTTATATTTTTTATGTTTTTGGTGAATTTTTGGTATTTTTCTGATTATTTTAAAAGGAATTTTATAAAATTGAAACAAGACTGGAAAACAAATGTTGTTGTCTAGTCGGGCTTCTAAGGCCAATATAAAATGGCTATAAATAGCCTGGAGGAAATGTTCCTATAAACTATAAACAAAAATGAAAATTTAACAGCTGAGTTTATTAATTTTTTATTTTTCTTTTAATTACTGGAATTTTTATGGGTTTTTTAGGGGTTTTCAATTTTTATAAGTTTTATAAATCTAAAAATGACCAATATTGGTCAGAAAATCAAACACAACAAAATAGACAGAATCTATTTTTTTGTAATTTTTAAAGATGTTTTAAAAATTTTGTGTGAATTTTAAAACTGGACAGTAAGAAAATGAGTGTTTTTGAATTTTTAAAAATAGCAAAAAGGCTCTAAAAATTTCCCAAAAATTAGTGAAAATTCTACACAGTGGCAGGAGCCACGTGTCAAATTTTCACTTAATTTGGAGGTGATTTGTTATTTTATTTAAAGCAAACACAAGCCCACAGTTAGAAGGACCTGTCTGCAATAAAAACAACTTCTGGGGGCCTAAAAGTAACAAGCTTGGAAACCCAGGGGATCCGGTGCAAAATTCCCAGATCCGCACGCGCGATGCACGTGTCTGGGGCACTCAGGGACCTTGTTGTAAATAAAATAGTTCCGAGGGCTTTTTAGCAACAAGTGCTAAAAGCCCAGGGGACTATTTGCAATTAACCCAAGAAATTCAGCACATGTGGAAATAAAACGTTCACAGGGGTAGATGTGCAAATATTAAAAAGATATTTTCATTCATGAACACCTTTAAACATCAGGCCCATACATGCAATTTTCCCAAGAAATCACGTGTCGAAGCACGTGTCCCACAACGTACAGGGGTATAAGTGCAATTAAAATAAATGACCAAGTCCTCTATGCAATTTACCAAACTAAAAAAAGCTATAAAATATTTACAGGGCTATCTACTAAAAACAAAAAGGAAGGGGGGCCTAAGTGATATTACCCCACTTATTATCCGAGGGTGGAGGACGCGCCACGTGGTGATCGTGTGGCTGAGGCGCGCTACAGCTGACGGACGCTCCAGATAAGCTCTGATCTCAGATCTGATGACGGATGAACGCTCGGGGGCTCGCCACGTGTCGATCAGGCGTCGGCTGCTGGTGACGAAACCCTGGCCTCTATCAGACGGTGCTGGTCAGATCTGGAGCGGCTACGGGAGGATGGACGGTCGGGGAGGATCCACGAAGAACAGGTTGACGGCGAACTTCACCGGCCCAGTATGCGCACGGTGGTCCTCCTCTGAAGCTACTGATGATCGGAGAAGAAGCGCATGGGCCTCCCGCGTCTGAAGAGCCTCTCCGATGGTGCAACGGAGCTCCAGAGAGCTCAGGCGACACCGGCGGAGCGGGAGCTCCTGTGCTGAAGATGGAGGACCTCATATGGTCCTCCTCTGACCTGCAAAAGAGCACAAAGAGCACGCTGGGTCGAGGGCAAAGTGCCTCGACCCTGTAAGGAACAGAGTGGGTGGATGGTGCGTCGAAATGGGGGAGCTCCAGCGAAGAGACGACGGTGGAGCTCCAATCCCAGTTCCTGTGCGAACTGGGTTGAACGAAGTGGTGGAGAATGTGCGGGGAAGAAGCGCGAAGGTGATGGTCGAATCCGATGGTCGAGATGTGGGCGAGGGTGGTCGGAATCAAGGGTCGTCGGCGATGGGTCGATTTGGGCGTAACTCTAAATTAGCGAAAAAGAGAAAGAACTAGGGCTACATGATGGACGAGGTCGTTTGGGGACGAGCTGGTGGAGCTCTAGGTCCTAGCCTCGAGGGTCGTCGATGCCCGAGGCTCGAGCACCATGCTGGTGGCGGCGTACGGCGGCACTAAGTCGCCGGATCGATGGTCGACGCACTCCCTCCTCGCTGCGACAAGGCCAATCGTGAGCTGTCACTCAAGCGAGAGCAATGGAGGTCCTGGGGTGGAATGAGCTGAGCCAAAGATGCGTGAAGGAGCGGCGGAGCTGATGCTTTATACGAGTGAGGGTCCGGCAAGAATAGGTCGGGCAGGGCATGGCGAAGCTCGGTGGATGATCGGGCGTGGATTAATGATGATTCAAGGATAATCGGGGCACGAGGTTTCGATTAATGGAAGTCGGATCATGCTAGGAAAAATCTGCAAAGTCGGGTCACTAGCAAAGATCCGCGGGTCTGTGGTCCAGAGGGGGAGTTGATTGGGGGGTCAACATCCCCCGTGGACCAATCAGGAGAGGCCACATCGAAAATGATTTAGAAATTCAAAATAAAATAGGAAATGGCTGAATTAATAAAAACTCAAAACATGAAAAATGTTTATTTTATTTTAAACTATTTTTTGTGATTTTTATTATTTTTTTTAAATAAAAAAATAGGTATTTACAATATAGTACTATGTATAGGTATATATACAATATGACATTTTTAATTTTTGATTTTTAATTAATTATTTTTGTGCATTTTTATTCCAAATTTATATTTTATTTATTTACAAGATAAAATTTGGAATATTTTGGTGTTTTTATTTTATTTTTATTATTTATTTATAAGGGTAAAATAAATAGATATATACAAGTATGTACATGGTATATTTACAATGTTTCTTTCGATTTTTAATTTTATTCTTTTTATTTCATTTTTGTTTTTATGGTTTTTATTTTATTTATTTACACCATGAAATATAGCATATATACAATTTTTTATGGAATTTAATTTATTTATTTATAGGGATAAATAAATAGATAAGTGGTCTTATGTACATGGTGGATATATACAAGGAAGGATGTTTTTATTTTCTTTTTAATTTTCTTATTTTTATTTTGATTTTGTATTTACAAATATATACAAATATAAATAAGCCCATTTTATTTTATTTTTAGACGAAAATTTTATTATTTTATTTTCAGGTATATGTACACAAGTGAGCTTCCTTATCTCTCTCTACTTGGGCTTTTATGCGGTCAGGCCCCTGTTGAGCCCTCCCTTGGGATTAGGTCGCTCAATATTTATTCTAAATATCTCCCTCTTTTTCTTTTATTTCTTTATTCTTTTATTTTTGCACAAAAACATGCTAATTATTTAATTTTATACAATGCATGCTTTTGGTAATTATTTATATTTACAGATATCTACATGTATTTGCAAAGGTTTTTGTAGCTAAAATATAAGAATAAAGAGTGATGAATGGGTATTCATCACCCCCCTATACTTAACTTTGCTAGTCCCTTAGCAAACACTTATTTGAAAAAGAAGTGAAAAAGAAGAAGAAGAAGAAGAAGAGAATGTACATGGATCAAGGTTGATTATTAAACTTGCCTTCATTAAATTGAATTATGGAGCTCGATCAGATCTTTGGATTATTAATGTGTCGGAACCTTATTTGGACTTAAGTTTAAAACTCAACAGCCTCTAAGTTCCACCAATCTATAATCAGGACTCCTCAACAATCCAGATCAGAACAAGTCACCATACACAAACCCTGAAGACTATGAGTCTTTCCTTGTACTGTGAATGTGATATATAAGCTCTCCACCTCAGAAATGGCAACTTGACAACCCTCCCCAACAAAGTAACTCTATGACCCCAATCTGGCCACTCTTTCCTCGAGGAGCGGGGTATTTCCATCTAAGTTCAAGTTCAACCGGCTCAAGAAGAGGGGGAAGAAGAGAATGGACCATGGCCAGTGTAGCCATGTATCCTTGGGAGCTCAACCAGTGTAGCCAAGTCTCCCTGCTGCAAGCTACATAAGGTGGGACATGAATCTCAAGCTTTGCTTATTGCACTATATACATACTCCGGTGGGATTATCATTTTCTATCAGACCCACCACTTTTTTGGAGTTATTTTCTTTTTGCATTTTTTTTCAAGTGCATCTATACAACATATACATGTGCAGCATATATACAAGGAGTTTTTCCTCTTGAGCCAGTAGACTATCCCTCTTTTGAAGCATTACTGCAACCCACAACTCCTGTCGTTAGACCTCATGGCAACCAGACCAAGTTGAGACGCACTTCCTTCACTAAAAGAAGAAGAGAGGTTCCGCCTAGAAGTACTACCTCATATGCTACCCCAAGTCAAGGAAGACTGCCTCCTCACCACCTCATCCGTAGAGAGCTTGGTGCTAAGTGCGGTGTCCAAGTAAAGCCATTGTCAATATGAGTCATGTGTGTGTTGTTAAGTGCTCTACTTAGGCTCATTGAGATGACATGTGATCATAGCCTAGTGGACTCAAAGAATTAAGTCACCATGGACCTGAAAAGCTTTAACCTAAGTCCTATAAGGTTCCTCTTAGAATTAGGTGGATTAAGATCTTAATCAAGCTCCATTTCCCAATTTAATTCCAGGCTAGTTTAAATGTCAACTATAATCCAGGAAAAACTATATACAAGTATATACAAAGATGCTATTTACACAATATTTACACAAATGCAAAATTTTTGAAAAATGTTTTGAAATCATGAATGTGTGCATGCATGCAAGTTTGGCAAAATATTTACACAAAGTTTTTGCAAACTTTTGATTTTCAAAACATTTTGGAAAAATTTTGTACTATATACATAGTTTTAATATGCACATATTTACACAAACTTTACACAAAGAGTTTTTGAAAACATTTTTACAAAAATATTTTGTACAATAGCTATGTATGTGCAATAAAAGAATGATTATTTACAGGGAAAATTTTTTTAATTTTTATAGATTTTAGGTTTTTATCCATTTTTATTTATTTACACACTCACACAAAGTACGAGTTATGGCTAAAGTATATATGAAATATATACACACCCCCTATACTTAGCTCGAACGATGTCCTCAGAGTCAAGAGCGATGAAGAAGACATAACTCATGCTTAGTATAGGGAAGTGAAAAGAAAGGCTATATACAAAAACGAATGAAAGAATAGAAAATCAAAAGAGTCTCGACTTTTCCCCCTATACTTAGGATCAAATAATCCTAAGTATAGCAGGCTGTACACAAAGGGAAAACCGAGTGGCGAATGTACAGGGTCTACCCCCCCATACTTAGGGTGAAATATCCCTAAGTATAGGCAGCAAAGACAGGGGTAAAAAGAGAATCAAAAGAATACCCAAGAGTCCTACATCCCCCTATACTTAGGGTAAAGTACACCCTAAGTATAGCATAATCAATAGATGAAGAAAGGGATGTGGGACTAAAGAATGGAATGATATGGACATCTGGATCTATACAGGTCGGGAGAACAGTGATAATCAGGCGTGAGATGCAATAGATGTGAGTCAAGAGACCACATCTCACGCAAAATGAATAGGGGCAACATCAATGACCCACGACTCATGATCTAGAAATGGCATGAGTCGCTGGCCGTTCACTCGAAAGGTACTCTCAGAAGACAACTCAGATATGCCAATGCTCCCGTTGTCGTGTACCTTTCTCATAAGATAATGTCCCTTCCATTTGCTCTGTAGCTTCCCTCGAAATAGACGAAGCCTAGCATCAAACAACCATACTCTCTGTCCAGGCTCAAAATGCTTGTGGCTGATGTGAGAATCATGCCACTCCTTCACTCTCTCCTTGTACTGTAGGCTGTTTGAGAAGGCGGTATCACGAAGCTCCTCCAAGGCTGCTAACTCTGTCCTCCTCTGGTCTCCTACACTATCTGGATCCAAAAGAATATCTGTAACTGCCCAAAGTGACATGTGTCTCAGCTCAACTGGTAAATGGCACGGCTTGCCATATACGAGGCGAAAGGGAGATGTGTCCAATGGCATCTTGAAAGACGTCCTATATGCCCACAAGACCGAGTCCAAAAGCTGTGACCAATCCTTTCGGTCAGGGCGGACGACTTTCTGCAAAATAGTCTTGATCTCCCGATTCGACACCTCGGCTAGACCATTCGTCTGTGGATGGTATGGAGTGGCAACTCGATGGTCTATGCCGAACTCGCTAGCAAGGGCCTTCACCTAGTCGTTGATGAAATGAGACCCCTCGCCTGAAATCAATACTCGAGGGACCCCGAACCGTGTAATGATGTGCTTCCTCAAAAATCTGCAAACTGTCCTGGCATCAGCGGTTCGGGCGGGGATGGCCTCAACCCAACGACTCACATAATCAACGACCAACAGAATGTACTCAAATCCTTGACTCTTAGGGAATGGACCCATGAAATCGATGCCCCATGTGTCAAAAACCTCACAGAAGTGGATGGGATGCATCAATATCATATCACGCTGTCCACAAGTGCCCATCCTCGAACAGTCAGTACACCTCTTCACGAACTCATCAGAGTCCTTGAAGAGGATAGGCTACCATAGGCCAGATAGGAGCACTTTTTGTGATGTTCTTCTCCCAGAGTGATGTCCTCCTGCCTCAAGCTTGTGGCAGTAAGTGAGGACGCTATGGTGCTTTTCCTGAGGAATGCACCTACGCCAGACGCTATCCCCTCCTTCGTGGTAAAGGATGGGATCCTCCCAGTGATAGGACTTGGCCTTCGCGAGGAAGGTCTCAAGCCTCTGCCTGGGCCAATCTTGTAGAAACTTTCTTAGCAACAAGAAAGTTCACAATATCGGCATACCATGGGAGAGAGGCGATAGCAAGGATCGCTTCATCTGGGAAGGTCTCACAAATAGGGTCAATCTGCTCAGAATCCTCAAGATGATCTAATCGGGAGAGATGATCTGCCACCACATTCTTGACTCCAGGCTTATCCTTAATCTCTATGACAAACCCCTGGAGTAGAAGGATCCATCTAGTCAGTCTGGCCTTAGCATCCTTCCTTGCCATGAGGTACCTGATGGCAGTATGATCTGTGTACAGGGTCACTCTAGATCCAATAATGTATGATCTAAACTTATCTAGGGTGAATACTACGGCTAGCATCTCCTTCTCTGTGACTGTGTAGTTCCGCTGCGTGGAATCCAATTTGCGGCTAGCGTAGTGGATAGCAAATGGAACTCCATCCCTCCTCTGTCCCAGCACAGCCCCCACGGCAAAATCGGAGGCATCCGTCATGATCTCGAATGGAAGAGACCAATCAGGCGGTTGAAGAACAGGAGCCTCAACAACACATCTCTTGAGAGTCTCAAACGACGAAAGACACTTGTCATCGACAAGGAACTTGATGTCTTTCGTCAGCAGGTCAGTCAACGGTCGGGCAATCCTACTGAAATCATGAATGAATCGCCGGTAGAAACCGACGTGCCCCAGGAATGACCGTAACTGCCGCAAGTTGGACGGCGATGCGAGTTTCCTAATGACATCTACCTTGGTCGGATCAACCTCCATGCCCCTGTTGGAGATGATATGGCCAAGAATCGTCCCTTGAGTCACCATGAAGTGACTCTTCTCCCAAGATAACACCAAGTGAACCTCTATACATCGCTAAAGGACTCGGTCTAGGCAGTCAAGATAGGAGTCGAATCCGTCACCGTAAACCGAGAAATCATCCATGAAGACCTCCAAGCACTCCCCTACCATGTCCGAAAAGATCGACAACATGCATCTCTGAAAGGTCGCAGGGGCGTTGCATAGCCCAAATGGCATGCGTCGGAAGGCGTATGTGCCGAAGGGACAGGTAAAGGTAGTCTTGTCCTGGTCCTCGGGAGCGATGGCCACCTGGTTGTAGCCCGAGTACCCATCCAGAAAACAATAGTGGCTCTTCCCTACCAGTCTCTCAATGAATAGATCTATAAAGGGCAGGGGGAAATGATCCTTCTTGGTGGCCTGGTTGAGTCTCCTATAATCAACGCAGACCCTCCAAGAAGTGGGCACCCGTGTAGCAATCTCCTCTCCAGACTCGCTGACCACTGTAGTGATGCCCGTCTTCTTGGGCACCACATGCAAAGGGCTGACCCACTTGGAGTCGGAGATGGGGTAGATAAAAGCGGCGCTCCACCATTTCGATATCTCCTTCATGACAACCTCTCTCAGATTCGGGTTCAGCCGCCGCTGGAACTCATGCGACGGCTTCGCCTCATCCTCGAGATAGATATGGTGGGAGAACAGGGCCAGACTTATCCCCTGGAGATCTGCTACGCTCCATCCTATCGCCTTGCGGTTCTTTTCAAGAACCCCCATCAAACGGGATTCCTGCTCTCCAGTCAAATCGGCTGAGATAATGACTGGGTACATCTCATGCTCACCCGCAAGGAACCTATACTTCAGCGACGCAGGAAGTGGCTTCAGCTCTGGACAACTGGGTGCTGGTGGATCTGGCCTCTGAAAACTCTGCGTGAAGGCTGCCAAATCCGCATGGGAGAACTGAAACTCTCTGTCACTCTCTAAATCTGGAGAAGGCTGCCCTCATGGACTATCTCTGCTCTGCTCGGCATCTACCTCCTCCCTAGCTGCAGCCTCAATGGAAGTCAGATCTGGTATGTGATCATCAAAATCTGCCCAGTCAAAATCTGACTTCGAGGGATCTGTATCATCCAAGGTGGCCTCAGTACCACCATCATCACAAAAATCAGTCTCACGGTCGAGAACCGGCTCTGCTGCCTCAAAAGTATCCTGGACCAGGAATGTGCTCTCCAAGCTCTCCTATGTTGTCGTCTCTACATCAGCGGAATCTGAAAGTGAGAGGATGACCTGTGCATCTGGATCTGCCCATACTGCCTCATCATCTGTAATCACAACGTTGCAGTCCTGGTGGATGTTTGGGCCCGGCATCTGTCATCTGCTCTGTATTTGAAGTAGTCTCTGAGCATGCTCTGTCTCTGGCTCTGCTGTCCTCGACCGTCTCTATTTGTACACTTTCGCCCTTGACGCGAAAGTATACCTTCCCGCTATCATGGTCGGTCACTGCCTTGGCTGTGGCAAAGAACGGGCGACCGAGAATGATGGTGGTATCGGTCACTGAATCAGGGATCTCCATGTCCAACACTACGAAGTCCACGGGGAATTGCAGGCCCTGAATCATGACGACAACGTCTCTAAGCAACCCCTTCGGCCTCTTGACAGATCGATCAGCAAACTGAAGGACTGTCCTACTCTGTCTAAGAGTGCCCAACTCGAAGCGGTCGAGAAGGGCTGTCGGAAGTAGGTTGATCGATGATCCGTTGTCTAATAGAGTACGGTCGAACCTCTGTTCTCTGATATGGCATCTGACATATGGGGCTCCTGAATTTGGCCTCTTGGCCGGCAGACGGTTCTGGATTGCGAAACAAGTGGCTCTCGTCAGCACATGAATCTCGGCCTGGTGGTTCCTCCTCTTCCTCCTAACTATAGTCCTGTCTCTAAGCGAACGCTGGAGTAGAGGGATGTGCTGCAAAGCCTCCTGAAGAGTCAGCTGAATGTGGAAACGATCTATCATCTGCTAGCTGAACTCTTCTTGCTCTCTCTTTTTTGGATTTTCATTTTTCTTCCCCTTCCCCATCTGAAGAGCTCTAGGGAAGGGGATCACAGGGTCCTTCTCGGATGAAGGACTAGGAAAGGGTCTAGACGGCTCGACGGTCGGATCCACACATACATCATGCACCACAGTGGGACCAGAAGAAAACAAACCCTTTCCTTTATTCACAGAAGTGTTCCGAGATACATCAGCAAAAGGAAAAACAACAGGAATCTCAGAAGAACTGGTTGCATCAGCACCACCATCGGCTGGTAGACGGGCGGCCTCAGTACCGCGCTCTGGCTCGGCAACAGGGGTGGCCTTGGTACCACCTCCTCCAACTGGTGAAACGGCGGCCTCAGTACCGCCGGTGGGATCAGCATCCGTGGTGGCATCAGTACCACCGTCATCATCTCTAGCGGCCTTAGTACCGCTCTCCTCCTCGCCTGGCGCTCTGGATGTATCCTCAGGGTGTCGCTCAGACGAGTCGCCGCCTGCTGGCATCCTACCGCTCCTAAGTGTGACAAAATCAGTATCAAAAAGATATGCAGACATATAACCACAAGTATCACTCGGAGTGGCATACTCAGTACAAGCTACCTGCTCAGATTTCCTCTTCAAGTTATTGGGATTCGGCTCAATCTGGGCAGGGATGGCGGCCTTCCTTCTCACGATGTCCCGCATCTCCTGGCGGAACTCATCCATCTCCCATCGAAAAGTAGCCTGCTGATCTGTGAGAAGGCGGGCTATGTCATCCAAGGCGGGGCTCTCATAGGATGGCCTATGAGAACCCGACTGGTAGCCTCTATGGTAGTGAGGCTGCTGGTGCTGTGGCTGAGAGGGGTAAGAATGTGGCTGATGTTGCGGCTGATGAGGCTGATCACGCCTCCAAGACTGTCCCTGCTGATAGGGACGAGGACCATACTGCGGTGACTGCTGTGGCTGTGGCTGGGTATATGCTGGGGGCTATTGCTGCTGGTGGTGATCCCTCTGATGGATGTACTGGCCACCCTGTCCTGACGGCTGCTGCTGGGGCTGGGCACCTCCTGCCGCCCAACAGAATCCGGGATGGTCTCGTCGGATACCAGGCTGGGGGCGGTCGTACCAAATCCCGTTGACATCCATCAACGGCTCTGAATCGTACTAGGGTGGCGGGAGCACTACCAGAGGCTGATCCGGTTGGTATACCACCATCTGAGTATCAGTGGATGGTGGTGCCTGGTAGGTAAGCTGTGGCTGCTGGTACGGCTCCGCATGTACAAGATGGACTTGTCTAGGCTGCTGGTGTGAGCTGGAGCGCTGGGACGAGCTGTTGCTGCTACTCGGATCGCCTCGTGCCTGAAGACGAGCCTGTGAAGCCATCTATGCCTCCTGGAGACACATGAGCTGTGTCTTCAGGTCACTCAAAGTCTGTGCCATCTGCTCCATCTGCGTGATGCCCCTGGCACTGCTTCTTCTCGATAATCTCCATCCGGTCCAGCTTCTCGCTGATAATCCCCATGTCTGCGGTTGAGGACTCGGCCTGTGATGTTGCTACCGCTGACGAACTGGATGGACCGGCGTTGACCCGTGCTATCCTCTGGTACTGCACGGTCTGTGACTGCTAAGGTCTCCCCTGAGTGTACAATCGGGTCTGGGACATCAGCATGTAGTTCTCAGCCATCTCCTTGTAGATAGCCCAGACCTGATCGTGGTCCTTGGCGAAATAGGACCCGCCACAAGAAGCGTTCACCAAGCCCTGAAGCTCTGGTGTCAGCCCGTTGAAAAAGCTCTGAACAAGGTTCGGCTTGGAAATGTCATGGTGCGGGCATCTGTCGGTCAGCTCTCGAAACCTCTCCCATGCCTCGTGAAACTGCTCGTTGGGGAGCATGGAGAAGTTGCTGATCAGGGCTCTAGCGGCGTTCGTCCACCCGAGTGGATAGTACTTATGCAAGTACTTGGTGCGGAGCTGCTCCCAGGTGTAGACGAACTTCCCCAGATGCTTCAGCCATGTGGCTGCTCTGTCTGCTAAGGAGAAGGGGAAGGCAATCATCCGTATGGTATCCTGGTCCACCTGTCTGTCGTGGAATGTGCTGCAGATCATCAGAAACTCCTGAAGGTGGAGATGGGGCTCCTCAGTGGCGAGCCCGTGAAACCGGGGGAGGAGCTGCAAAGTGTTCGGGGGGAACTTGAAGTCCCCCACGATAGCTGGAAGTACCACCCAATGATGCATCAAGGTCGACCCGGGGTTGTGCAACTCCCGCATCGGCCTCGGTGCCTCTGTTGCGGCTGCCGCATCGTCGGGTATCCTCGGCCCGTCATTGGGCTCACGCTGGTCGCGATCGGCTCTCAACTGCTCCATCTCTCGCCTCATGTCTAACATGAATGCTCCCTGATTCCTCAACTGCTGCTGCACTGTCTCGAGGGAGGCGATCAGGGTGGAGTTGATCGCACCCTGGTCCATAATGAAAGTCTGATCGTGCTGAGGACCTCGGGTGCGATCGTCACTACTGCCGACATAGTCTCTGCAAAATCAAAACATCCAAACTCAGGTGCCGATAAATCATCTGTCTGTCTCTCCTATGGCACTGGTATCTCGGTCTCAGAAGAAGGGGAATCGAGGGGGAACAGGGTGGAGCCGTACTCGGGTTCGGAGAGCGGGTCTCGGCTCTTGCAAACCAACCTAGATGAGCGGGTAGACGCGCCCGAAAGCGGTGCAGTCAGAGGCGGCCTAAGAGAACGTCTGCCCATTATCTTGATGTGGCAAGTAGTGCGGATGAGATCTGGTAACAACTATGATCACAAGCAAACCCCCGATTCACCAACGCAACGCGAGCTGAAGATCGTAAAGGCTCGGTCAATTATCTTGTCAATTTTATTTTGGTTATCAGTCAGGATAACAGAGCGATTACGTGACCTGTTGGGATACCCGATATTTTCTCAACCGACTGTCCCGTACAGAAATACTCGGTAATCAATCGAGAAGAATATCGGAGGGCTCTACCTAGTGTTCGGGGTCACTCTCTCGCATAAGCAAACCAAAAAATGAGGGGGTTTCTCTCCCCCAAGATAAATTTTTAGGTGAAGTGTCTTTTAGGGTCGATAGTGTTAGCAATCCCACTTTTATGATTTCTCTTTTTTTTAAGTATTTTTCAATAAAAGCAAAAACGTCTAATGAATTTTTTGGTTCTCCTGGTTATTAAGTCCAAAACAGGGAGCAGACGAAAAAGCCGATGCGCGATGAAATCAATGATGCATGCAGAGTAAGAAATGCGTACCTGACTCCAGCAGTTTACATGCAAGATGATCCGCGAAGAATTGAAAGATAGAAAAGAAACTACCTAAATGGTGCAAGTGGAAAACCGAGTCCCTAAGCAGCAATTTCTACTCGAAAGAACAACTAGCTGATCACCAGCCTCCAATCTAAAGGGTCCGGTCTCGGTCCACCCCTCCTCCTCCCGACAAATCGGGTTCAGGAGCAGCGCTTGGCAGGGCGGGCTGCGGCACGTAGGCTCGAAGGAAGCGAGTCAGCTATTTTTATTAATCTTTTATTAATAGGTCCAATTACCGAACTATAGGAACATGCAAATGTATTAGGGTGTTTGGATCCTATGAATTACGTCACAATCAAATAGAAAATCCTAAGGCTAGGAGCTCGAGAAAACCGCGAGAAATCGGAAAAGGCAATGAAAACAAAAGCCATGTAAAAAGCCGAACAAGCTAAGGGGTCCCCCGAGCAAACCAGTGCTCGGCGAAACAGACCCGAAAGAGTCTAAGTCCAAATGAGTTGTCCCTGTATTATTACAACAATTCAAAGGAGCTGAAATAAAGTCTAATCTAATCTAAAATAAACCTATCCACACTCAGCTGCTTCCTCATGCTCTCCTGCGGCTCCGTGCAGAAGGGAGCCGCCTCCGAACACCGCGGTTGCGCCGGCTACTCTAGAGTCACCGCCTCGGTCCTCGGGCCCTCGCAAGAAAACAGACGAGTGTCAAATATCAAATAAAATAAAGCAACTGAAGGCAGGAAAAGTAAAATAGGGTATCTGTGCAAAAATAGAAATAAAATAAATAAGCAAAAGAAAACAAAAATAAAATAAAATAAAGGAAAAATAAAAAGCCGTGAAAAGCCGCGGACTCAGAAAGAGCCGCGGAAAGCTGCGAAAAAGAAAACAAAAATAAAATGAAAAATAAAGACTACTAAGTCGTGCTCCCCGGCAACAGCGCCATTCTGATGAGCACAAAACCGAGCAACAAAGGTAGATAAATCAAAAGTGGTCATTGCGACCTCAGTCGCTCGAGTGCTTAATCGAGAAGAATATCAGACCACCAAGTAAAAATCAAAACACGATAAAACTCAATGTAGCAGTCTTCCTAAAAGATTAACCTAGTATAGATTCCCAGGGTCGAACTCGGAGAGCACGTGATGGCCTTGCGGCCTACGAAGTAGTCAGAAATGAAAACAAATAAAATAAAAGGATTTTTGGTGGGTTTTTATTTTTTTTATATTTTTTGGATTTTTAAATAATGAAGAAAATAATAAAATCAAGAAAACAAGCAACTTCATATAATTATTTAATCACTCAAAAATGATCCAAAAATTCGAACAAAAATATTTTTACTATATTTTTTTATGTTTTTGGTGAATGTTTGGTATTTTTCTGATTTTTAGGTAATTTTATAAAAATGAAACAAGACTGAAAACAAATGCTGCTGTCCAGCCGGGCATCTAAGGCCAAAATATAATATAAAATGGCCTATAAATAGCCTGGAGGAATTTTTCCTATAAACTATAAACACAAATGAAAATTCAGCAGCTGAGTTTATTAATTTTTTATTTTTCTTTTGATTATTAGAATTTTTATGGGTTTTTAGGGGTTTTTCAATTTTTATAAGTTTTATAAATCCAAAAAGGACCAAAGTTGGTCAGAAAATCAAACACAACAAAATAGACCGAACCTAATTTTTTTGTAATTTTTAAAGATGTTTCAATATTTTTTGTGAATTTTAAATCTGGACAGTAAAAAATGAGTGTTTTTGAATTTTTAAAAATAGCAAAAAGGCTCTAAAAATTTCCCAAAAATTAGTGAAAATTCTACACAGTGGCAGGAGCCACATGTCAAATTTTCACTTAATTTGGAGGTGATTTGTTATTTTATTTAAAGCAAACACAAGCCCACTGTTAGAAGGACCTGTCTGCAATAAAAACAACTTCTGGGGGCCTAAAAGTAACAAGGTTGGAAACCCAGGGGGTCCGATGCAAACTTCCCAGATCCGCATGCGCGATGCACGTGTTTGGGGCACTCAGGGACCTTGTTGTAAATAAAATGGTTCCGAGGCCTTTTTAGCAACATGTGCTAAAAGCCTAGGGGACTATTTGCAATTAACCCAAGAAATTCGACACATGTGGAAATAAAACGTTCACAGGGGTAGATGTGCAAATATTAAAAAGATATTTTCATTCATGAACACCTTAAAACATCAGGCCCATACATGTAATTTTCCCAAGAAATCACGTGTCGAAGCACGTGTCCCACAACGTACAGGGATATAAGTGCAATTAAAATAAATGACCAGGTCCTCTATGCAATTTACCAAACTAAAATAAAAGCTATAAAATATTGCAGGGCTAACTACTAAAAACTAAAAGGAAGGGGGGCCTAAGTGATATTACCCCATTTATTATCCAAGGGTGGAGGACGCGCCACGTGGTGATCGTGTGGCTGAGGCGCGCTACAGTGGACGGATGCTCCAGATGAGCTCTGATCTCAGATCTGATGATGGATGAACGCTCGGGGGCTCGTCACGTGTCGATCAGGCGTCGGCTGCTGGTGACGAAACCCTGGCATCGCTCGGACGGTGCTGGTCAGATCTGGAGCGGCTACGGGAGAATGGACGGTCGGGGAGGATCTACGAAGAACAGGTGGCCGGCGAACTTCGCCGTCCCAGTATGCGCACGGTGGTCCTCCTCTGAAGCTACCGATGATCGGAGAAGAAGCGCCTGGGCCACCCGCGTCTGAAGAGCCTCTCCGATGGTGCAACGGAGCTCCGGAGAGCTCAGGCGACACCGGCGGAGCGAGAGCTCCTGTGCTGAAGATGGAGGACCTCAGATGGTCCTCCTCTGACCTGCAAAAGAGCACAAAGAGCACGTTGGGTCGAGGGCAAAGTGCCTCGACCCTGTAAGGAAGGGAGTGGGTGGACGGTGCGTCGAAATGGGGGAGCTCCAGTGAAGCGACGGCGGTGGAGCTCCAATCCCAGTTCCTATGTGAACTAGGTTGAACGGAGGGGTGGAGAATGTGCGGGGAAGAAGCGCGAAGGTGATGGTCGAATCCGATGGTCGAGATGTGGGCGAGGGTGGTCGGAATCGAGGGTCGTCGGCGATGGGTCGATTTGGGCGTAACTCTAAATTAGCGAAAAGGAGAAAGAACTAGGGCTACCTGATGGACGAGGTCGACTGGGGACGAGCTGATGGAGCTCTAGGTCCTAGCCTCGAGGGCCGTCGATGCCCAAGGCTCGAGCACCATGTTGGTGGCGGCGTACGGCGGCGCTAAGTCGCCGGATCGATGGTCGACGTACTCCCTCCTCGCTGCGACAAGGCCAATCGTGAGCTGTCACTCAGGCGAGAGCAATGGAGGTCCTGGGGTGGAATGAGCTGAGCCAAAGATGCGTGAAGGAGCGGCGGAGCTGATGCTTTATACGAGTGAGGGTCCGGCAAGAATAGGTCGGGCAGGGCACGGCGAAGCTCGGATCCCTAGGTGGATGATCGGGCGTGGATTAGTGATGATTCAAGGATAATCGGGGCCCGAGGTTTCGATTAATGGAAGTCAGATCATGCTAGGAAAAATCTGCAAAGTCGGGTCAGTAGCAAAGATCCGCGGGTCTGTGGTCTAGGGGGGGAGTTGACCGGGGGGTCAACATCCCCCATGGACCAATCAGGAGATGCCACATCGAAAATGATTTGGAAATTCAAAATAAAATAGGAAATGGCTGAATTAATAAAAACTCAAAACATGAAAAATGTTTATTTTATTTTAAACTATTTTTTTGTGATTTTTATTTATTTTTTTGAAATAAAAAAATAGGTATTTACAATATAGTACTATTTATAGGTATATATACAATATGGCATTTTTAATTTTTGATTTTTAATTAATTATTTTTGTGCATTTTTATTCCAAATTTATATTTTATTTCTTTACAAGAAAAATTTGGAATATTTTGGTGTTTTTATTTTATTTTTATTATTTATTTATAAGGGTAAAATAAATAGATATATACAAGTATGTACATGGTATATTTACAATGTTTCTTTTGATTTTTAATTTTGTTCTTTTTATTTCATTTTTGTTTTTATGGTTTTTATTTTATTTATTTACACCATGAAATATAGCATATATACAATTTTTTATAGAATTTAATTTATTTATTTATAGGGATAAATAAATAGATAAGTGGTCTTATGTACATGGTGAATATATACAAGGAAGGATGTTTTTATTTTCTTTTTAATTTTCTTATTTTTATTTTGATTTTGTATTTACAAATATATACAAATATAAATAAGCCCATTTTATTTTATTTTTAGAGGAAAATATTATTATTTTATTTACAGCTATATGTACACAGGTGAGCTTCCTTATCTCTCTCTACTTGGGCTTTTATGCGGTCAGGCCCCTGCTGAGCCCTCCCTTGGGATTAGGTCGCTCAATATTTATTCTAAATATCTCCCTCTCTTTATTCTTTTATTTTTGCACAAAAACATGCTAATTATTTAATTTTATACAATGCATGCTTTTTGGTAATTATTTGTATTTACAGATATCTACATGTATTTGCAAAGGTTTTTGTAGCTAAAATATAAGAATAAAGAGTGATGAATGGGTATTCATCAGTGTACCCGTCTAATATCTCCTTTTGGGGTATGATATAACCCAAGAGTTCGGGCTCCTTTGTTTAAGGATTAGTAGAACCACACCTGGACATTAGGATGACACACCTGTGTGTAACAGATTATAAGATTGTTTTATCACCAATTTAAAATTAAAAATATAGTTGATCGAACCTTTACGGCCTTCACTGTGCGAAGTTTGTGAATTTTGCGATTTGCATTGTGCATTGAATTGTGTGCATTGAAATCCCGTTGAACTTTCATATCTATATCGAAGTTCATGAATCATACTCCACCTTCCTTTTTAAAGATGTTGGGATATCAGTATTCATACACATACTTTGTGGGTCGACCGTCTTCATTCTCATTTCATAAGAATCCTCTCTTTGAGGCGGTTCTTCCCCAACCATCACTCTCTCCACCATCACACACTTCACCCTCATTCCACCACCCCACTCCTTCCTTGGTTGAGTTTTCTTGATATGAACCACTCACAGAATGGAATGGATATTATGGGGACATAATGGAGTGAGCGAATTCGAGGATGGACATGAGTGTCATCGAATTTGAAAGAAAAACATGATTCCCAGTTACAATTGAGAATTAACTATTTGAAACATCCCCTACTCGGAATGACTCTCTTTTCGGGTACGACAACTTTTCCTTTGACCAGACATCTGATATCTAGAGTTAAGAAAATATGACTCATGACCTGACCATGACTATAGAGAATGACTATTTGTCAGCTCAAGATTGCATGTCGTAGTCAAGGCATGGTGAGT
Source organism: Ottelia alismoides (assembly GCA_037367405.1). Lineage (NCBI taxonomy): Eukaryota > Viridiplantae > Streptophyta > Magnoliopsida > Alismatales > Hydrocharitaceae > Ottelia > Ottelia alismoides. Next base: position 526,591 of record JAZKJV010009066.1, on the reverse strand, counting down.
ACAATCATTCATCACCAAGTCATGAGACTATTACGGATGACATTGCTCGGATTAATTAGAGAGCTAACACTTTAACTAACAACTTAATAGTGTCAACCAGATGGTAAAAGAAATGATGAACAATTGAGGAGAATTGAGGACTACACAAACCAAACCCGAGACACATCATGTGCAAAATTTTCATATATGAACACCATATGCATATGACCAGCCTGATCGATATAGTAACTATAATGAAAATAACAAAAAATCAAAAAACAAGAAAATTCAAAAAAAAATTGGATAACACCGAAATGGAAGCATTTTATAAAAGTCTGATCTTAGAGCTTCCATTAAACGGGGACATAGAGTACGTACATGATCTTTAGAGAATTGTGAAGATTTGATATCACCTAAGAAGACGGGCAAGAAAAGATCTAGAACTGAATATCATTTAATCATTATGGTCGATTCAATGATGATGCCTAAAAAAGTAAAAGTCATAGAGTCAAGTGATTGACTAAGGTTAACTGTGAAATTGAGGATACTAAGTTTACTCATGTTTGGATAGACGGTGAATCCACTCTGAACATCCTCCTGATGTCCGTGTTTGACTGACTCGAACTTGGGATGCTCAGAAAGACCAAAGTAATCATTCAATTTCCAGATCGATCCACAAAAATACTGATAGGAATTGCTTCAGTCGTCATGAACTTCCAAGGTGTCAAATATAGAGATAACTTCATTGTCATGGACATTGAGCACTAAAGAGAGTTGTTTGAGTCTCCCATTATTGTGGGAAAACAATTCTTAGCCTCGTCTAGAGCAACTATCGATTGAGAGACTCAACATATAAGATTTTCGAACCAGAAACATAATGATCAAACTCTCAAGGATATACATGGCCTTGAGACGATCGAACAAGAAACTGACAGCCATGACCAAGAGGAGACCACAGAATCAACTACTTCCTCTCCACAAACTCCCGACACAACTCAAGGAAAAATATCTAAAGATCCGAATGTCGAGGCTACCAATGCTGCTACTAAGGTGAATGAAATCGACTTAGACACATCCAAGTCACCAAACCTAGATACAACTATTATGGATTTCCTTGATCAATACTGTGATCCGTCACCTGAACCGTCAAAGCCCAAATCAACTCCGAGCACTATCATATACCTGATACATGTACTAACCTTACAGGATATATACAATATACAAGGTGATTCATCTAATAAAGAACCTATGGCCAGCACCTCACAGACTCAGTTTAGAAAGGTCACATCCTTAAGTCTAGTTTCTAGTGGAGGGGAAAAGCACTCTGATCCTCCTTGCCTCCTTGCTTCGGGTTCTAGCAAACTGACTAAATACATAACTATAGACATGGATTATTCTGAGGACTCCTCCCCAGGGTATTGTACAAGGATCGATGTAAACTGATATGACCAGACGAATATATCTTCACGAGAGTATTCGTCATCCAAGGTCGAGTCAGTTAACCATTTGAGTAAACAACAACAGAGAAAAATTAGTTGGAGAGCCTCCACAAAATACTATTACTTTTCTGAGGATGACTCCGACGATGGTTGGGAATCTTCTTCGTCATGTTCTCCATATCCATATTCCCTGCCACCACATTCCTGCAAGAAGGTTTTATGAAAACCTCCTTGAACCTCTGTACGTTCTCTCCAGATCCCATCAGTTTCCTCTGCACTTCTTCTATACTTAGGCAAAAGCCTAAGTGTAGGGGGACCAATGCCCACCCTGTTTATATCCATCTTCTCTCCTTATACCCTTGACCACCCCATTTTTTTGCTCTCTTTTATACTTAGGCTGACCAAGAGCCTAAGTATAAGGGTGGCGGTTAGCCTCTACCTCTCTCCCTTCTTTTGCATCCTTTTATACTTAGCATGTGCTAATTATGGGGGTTGAGTCGTGCTAGTGTACATATTATGTATTGCATTATATTATATGGTATTGTATTTTCTGTATAAAAAATTAACAAGGTGTGTAGGTAAGTCTTGTAAAACTTGTGAATTGTATAAAATATGTACAATACTTGTAAATATGTATAATATGTATATAACCATATCAAAAAATCACAAATTTCAAAAACAATGTCTGCACTTCATGCACCTACACTTCATTCAGCGTTTTATGCATCTGCTTTGGTGAAAATCCCTCGGGTTCTGAACTGAGTTATGAGCAGAAATCGAAAGTGGTCTTGACTTGGCCTTAATCCACTTAATTTTCAGAGGAACTTCATCGATAAATAAGATTTTAGAAGCTTCAGATAATGGACTTAATTCTCTGAATTCTACATGACAATGTTCAAACTTAGACTCTTAGTATCTAACCTAGTTGCCTCATTTTGAGTACGACTCTGGAATAAGGAATTAATTTGTACTCTAACACTATGCACTTAGCTCAACTCAGATGGGGTGTTGGAAGACTGTATGGGTCTCTTTTCTGGTTACGTGAACATATAACGACCGGAGTACGGGTTGAAATAAAGCTTCAGATGAGGAATGGATTGTTAGCATAATTTTTCTAACACCCCAAAATATGGGTGGAACAAAAGATTCTATATCCATCAGGGCAAAAAAAGATCCATTTAAAGCAAATAAAATTCATACAAAAAAGAAGCCAACTATCAAATATATAATTGAACACAATGGTCTAAGCTTCATATAGCTTACATATCGTGGTGGAGACTTTGTTACACTGGCCAAGATTCATAGGAGAGGTGTCTACACTGATCACCTCTAATTCTTCCTTCATTCTTCTAAAAACTACTTTTCCCTTATTCGTTGTGAACTAGCACGTACATTAACTTAGAAGGAAATACCTGATGCCTCAAGGAAGAGTTACTGGAGGAGAGATTTGCGCGGTAGTCTAGCATTTCGGATGGGAAAAGCTAACACCCTTCACATATATGAGGCAATTGTTCAATATTCATGGAGGATGCTTTGGGAGGAGGATTGATCTAAGATGACTTCTGAGTCGAATATAAACAATGATGTGTAGAACTTGGAGGCTTTTGATTTTAAAATCCTAATTCTTATAGGAGTATTGCCAAACTAATAATCCAAAAGTCAGATCGAGCTCCATTTTCACCTTTTTATTCATGATCTTGGTATGGAACTAATCTCATTTCACCTCTTCATTTTTAGTTGCTCGGGGATGAGCAATGTTTATGTATAGGGGGTTGATTAATCTACGATTCATCATTATAATTAGCTGAAAATAGAGTTATCGTGCTTATATGGGTAAATGGATCTTTGGGCGAGGTAACGTTTACACATCCTTCTTTATATATTGTAACCCTCCCCCCCAACTGGATTTTTTTAGTGAAGAGATCCTTAATCTCTAGTGAGGGAGATTTGGGATTAAGAGCCCTAGTGGTTTTTCCCTCTGTGTACGATTTTCCATGTAAATATGTGTGTCCATATTTGTATGTGATTTGTTGTTTGATTCTAGCATGGGGATCAGAGCTTTGAATTTGTCAAAGTTTCCATCAGCATTATATTTGATTATGTAGATCCATTTAGAGCCAACAATGTGAAAGCCCTTGGGAGCATCAACAATATCCCCAGTATTATTTTTAACCAAGTCATTTATTTCTTCCTTCATAACATTTATCCATTTCGGATCCTTTTTGGTTTCATCAATATTTTTATAAACATGATGAGTATCAAGAGAGGTAATGTAGTATTTATATCTCAAACTCATCTTGGTATAAGCAACAAAGTCCTCCACTGGATAATGAGTAGATGCTTGAACATATCTAATAGATTTTCTCATAGCAATGGGACAATCATCCGGTAAAGTGTTGGCATTATCAGTCAAAACATTGGGAGGGAGAGGAACACTTGCAAGGTTTTCATGACCAAAATCACTCGTGGAAGGGATGACATCATGGTTAGAGGAAAGGTTGGCATCATGGTTTCGTATTATCTCTTTTCCAGTCTCTACCACTTTATCATATTCTTTTCGTCTGCCATAAGTCTGTCCAAATCTTCCTATATAATTACTGACTTTGTCTCTATCTTGCTCATTTTCTTCCACTACATGGATAGTCTCCAATTTGTCATCAAGAAATTAAATCATATTCCCATTTTTCTCAACATCTATACTCACAGACTCCTCCTGAGGAAAGTTCTTAGAGAAGTAAGAATCACTCTAAAAAAAGTGGCATCCTTAGTCACATGAAGATGATGTGCCACAGGGCATAACATTATATCTTTTTTAGGTTCCAAATTAGCCAAGAAGGATGTACTTCATGGCCCTTGGATCCAACTTTCGTCAACCAGGACCAGAGTTATGAAGAAAGCAGACAATCAAAAACCCCAAGGTCCAAACTATAGGGAGGGGTATCCGAATGGATGATAGAGAAATGACTTCTCTTCCCAATTACAACAGAAGGCAACCTATTCATCGGATAAGCAACAATCAAAATGGCTTATACCCAAAAAAAATTGACACATTTTGCTGGAGTAGGAGTGCTCTGGTGGCATTCAATAAATGGGAGTTTTTTTTCCTTTCAACTATCTCATTCCATTGTGACATGTAAATGCATGAGGCTTCATGAATGATACACTTCTCATAAAAAACACATAGGAAACTTTCCAAAAACTCATTGACATTATCAATCTTAAGCGTTCTTACTCTTGTTGCATATTGGGTGCTTATTATAGTTATAAATTTCTTTACAGTAGCAGGAACTTCACTTCTATATTTTAAATGGTACACATAATTTATACTCTATGAGAAATCATCAATGAAAGTGATATAGTACATATGTCCACACATGTTCTTCACATTTGATGGACCCCAAACATCAGAGTGCACTAACTCGAATGCATGAGTAGATTTACTAGTAAGTGCATGAAATGCAGTACGCGTTTACTTTGCAAATTGGCAAACCTCACAATGCAAATCATTCTCAGATAATCCAGAGAAAATCCCAAGCGTCAACTTATGTAAAGAAGAAAATCTGATGATTAAGACGTTCATGCCATATTTGTACTAAAGTGGAGTTGTTCTTTTCAAGGTGAAATTTCATCATAGAGGTAAGGGCTTGACCCACTCGAGCTAGAAGACAATATAATCCATTCACAATTAATCCAATTCATATCTTCTTGCATGTCTGCAAGTCTTCTAGAACACATGAATTGTGATAAAAAAATCAGCACATAGTTCAATTCTATAGTAATCATACTAATTGTCAAAAGATTTATTGAGAAATCAAGGACGTGAAGTGCATCAGTGAGGAGGAAACGGTCTACAACAAAAGTCGTTCCTTTTTTCCAACAATAGTAGGAGACGTATATGCAACTGTAACTTTCTCTCTCACGAATGATAACTTATAATCATGAAACATTCTAGGATCACCTGTCATGTGATTGGATGCACCACTATCGATAATCAACTCAGATTTGGTAGAGCAATCATTGCTAGTTCTCCTTGTATAAAGAGATGAACCACTATATGTCGAGTACAAAGAGATGCAAATCTTTCGTAAATGATCCCTTCGAGGATTGTAATTCCATGATGGTATCCTTTGCCAAGTCAGGTTCTCTGGATGCTCTAAGAATCATAGTGTCATTCACCAAAAAATTTGTTCCCTTTAAACTTTGACTATCTCATAGACATTTAATCAAACACTTTGAGTTCAATACATACAACAGTTCCAGCACGTAGAACTCAAATCACAACAATTATCCCATGCAATAGTGGCAACTATCCCATGCGATAGAGACAATTATCCCATGTGATAGGATCCTAAACTCCTTGGAACAGCCGTTGTCTAAAACACAACATCAACCCTCTTTGTCCAGGGAAAAAACATGCACAATTGTTGCATGATATCTCAATCCCTAATGAGTAAACGGATCTTTAGATGAGAGATCGTTTACCCATCATTCTCTAAATATTGTACTCATCCCCTCTCATTAGATCTTTATCTTAATGAGGAGGGCCATAATCTCTTGTGAGGGAAATCAGGGATTGAGAGTCCCACGGTTTTTCCCTCTGTGTAGAGCTTTTTCCACTTAAATCCTTGTTTCCATTTTTGTGTGTGCTTTGCATGTTTGACTCTTACAACTTCTTAGTGATTTTCTTCGTTGTTGATCGCGAAAGGTGATCTACCGTTGTTATATCTCTGTAGTCTTCTTCTTCACGTGCTTCCTTGATGGCGATCGATTACGCATCCACATCCATATCCGATGGTTCAAACTCACCAACGGGTACCCAAGTGAAGGCGATAACGTTTGTGTCAAAATAACTTATCGCTAATCCTAACATTCTAACTCAAGTAGCAATTATTAGAATTAGAGTTAAATTAAGATTAGGAATTCTAATGGGATTGACTCCTAATCCTAATAATAGTTGAGTTGTATTCTATTTATAGTTCTAAAGGGATTAGGACTATAGAGATGTAATTGGGCTATATATAGAGGGGATGGAGGCATTGCCTCTACACCACCACAAGAACAATGTAATGCCTTGAGAAAGGAGAGAGAGAGAGAGAGAGAGAGAGAGGAAAGATGTGAGAGAGCGATGGAACGAAGAGAGTTGTACTCATTCTAATTATAATGATCTTTCTTCTCCAGTGGTCATGAAAGGTGACCGACCACTGTTATATCTGATTGTTCTTTTTTTCACATGCTTCCATGGTTGCGATCGATTATGCATCCGCTTCTGTATCCGAAGGGTTCATATCCAATAATCGGTATCCGAAAGGAAACGATATCGACAGGTCATGTCCCAACAATCGGTATCAAAACTGGGTTAATTTTGTTAAAGGGACACGATATGGCAGATCAGAGCGAGAATCGACGTCGACGAGACGATGTGATGCAGGAGATGCATAATCCGCATAAGCCGTAATATGGTGGTCTCTTGGAGAAATCGATAGAGGTGTCGAAGAATTCTGCTAGCAGCGACTGACGGGAGATCGTGCAAGGTAGCACGTCGAGGGCTTCCAACGACAGGTGCGTCACCCAGAGGTGGTGAATTTCTGTTAATGAGACTTGCAGATGACGATGATGCCCATTGTACACCCAAGATGATGGAGAGACCGTGATGGAATTCAAAACAAAGGGGAAATTGTTAGGATTAGAGTTAAATTAGGATTAGAAATCCTAATGAGATTGACTCCTAATCCTAATAATAGTTGAGTTGTATTCTATTTATAGTCCGAAAATGAATAGGACTATATATGGGGATGTAATTGGGCTATATATAGAGGGGGGTGGAGGCATTGCCTCTACACCACAACAAGAACAATGTAATCCCTTGAAAAAGGGGGGAGAGAGACAGAGAGAAGAAAGATGTGAGAGAGCGAGGGAATGGAGAGAGTTGTACTCGTTCTAATTATAGTGATCTTTCTTCTCCAATGGTCATGAGAGGTAACCGACCACCGTTATATCTGATTGTTCTTTTTTCACGTGTTTCCATGGTAGTGGTCGATTATGAATCCGCTTCTTTATCCGAGGGGTTCGTATGCAACAACCGATATCCAAGAGGAGACGATATCGACGCGTCTTGTCCCAACAGTGATCAACCTAACACCCTTAATTAGTCTGATGGTTATGCATATGACCTTCCATCTTAAATAAACACCAAAATGGCATTTTAAACAAAAAAAATAATCCAACCTCGTGGGCAAAATTGCTTTGACATTTTCAACAATATCGGGAACATCAATTGTAATAGTTCGATAACAGCAATTTGTAAAACTGTGCAATCTCGTGACCATCAATAGAGCCTCGGTGGATTCCTTTAAACCCAAGTATGGTACAAGACAAGGCGAACTAATCTCCCTCGCCCGATTTTTATAAACACCATGAATATTCTAAATGGCATACTGGAGAGAATCACGAACCAATGATTAAGGATTTTGGTACATATATACCCATACTTCTTGTTGTAAACAGGAATACCACCGCATATAAAAATAAGTAATTACACGGATCCAAATGAATGGAAATAAATGCATTACAGATTAACATTATTAACGTCATGCATTTCCAAACAATTATCCGATTACAGAATGCAAGTACGAACCGATTAACCATATGGAAACATATACTAGGGCGAGATCCAGGAAGGTAAAGCAATAAACAAATTGCGGTAAATAAAATAAGAGATAGATTAGATTAGAAATCACCGAAGCGTCCATGAAATGGACTGTCCTTAGAGAGGATATCGCCTCCACAATACCGATGTGTAGGGTAATGACGATCCGCTCCCAGGATACGATGGCATACGATCTTCGTCTGTATAGGGTATTGGAAATCGTCCTCGAATGTACCTCAGAGAACTGCAGCCAAGAGAAAGAGAGACATGTTCGTCCGTGAGAGGAAGAACCAGAACAAAGCCAAGACGACGTGAGAGATGTTTCTTACGAGTGTGTAAAACACGACGTGGGGGAAGGGATATTTATAGATGGTCACGTCCTAGCGCGGTGCCTCTCGATTTCCGAAAACGCCCCTCAACGGGCGCGTCATTACGGATCCCGAAATCACGGTCAGAATCGCATCCATAATGGCGAGTTGAATTCTCATTTAAGTCGACTTACCAAATTAATCATGTGACTAATTTAATCGACTTATCAAATGAAACCCGCAGCAAAAGTATACGATCTTCGTCTGTGTAGGGTACTGGAGATCGTCCTCGAATGTACCTCAGAGAACTGCAACCGAGAGAAAGAGAGACATGTCCGTCCGCGAGAGGAAGAACCAGAACAAAGCCAAGACGACGTGAGAGATGTTTCTTACGAGTGTGTAAAACATGACGTGGGGGAAGGGATATTTATAGATGGTCACGTCCTAGCGCGGTGCCTCTAGATTTCTGAAAACGCCCCTCAACGAGCGCGTCATTACGGATCCCGAAATCACGGCAAGAATCGCGTTCATAATGGCGAGTTGAATTCTCATTTAAGTCGACTTACCAAATTAATCGTGTGATTAATTTAATCGACTTACCAAATGAAACCCGCAGCAAAAGTATCGAGATCTGAATTGACTCTCCCGAGCCGGAGACGGAGCGGAGCGCGCACGCGCACGTGTGTGGTCTTCCATTCCTCCTCTCTACTATTGTTGTGTGAGCTCATATATAAGTCCACCAAAAGTTTATAACTCCAAGGTATGATACTAAACTTCCATCCAAACTTTTCCATGTTTCAAATTTGAGAATTCCCAACTTTCCCTCCAAGCTATTTGGTTTTCCAATTGAAACCAAATTAACTCCAATTTTAATTATATAGATTTTCCAATTAAAATCTAAATACAATTTTTAATACAACACTTCTTAAGTCAGCACACACCTAAACTCCATGGAAAGTTCCTACCACCACGCTCGACGGTAAAAGAAATTTATATTATTTTAAGTAAACATTGATACACCGATGTATGTATGAACGCGATCAAATCCCTTAAATATGAAGCATACGTGTATGTTTGTAATATCAAATATACGCGAAAATTTGGAAATCCTTCAAGGTCTTTAGGCAGGTGAGACAATTTTCCATAGTTGTAGATAACTCTTCCAATGAGATCAGCGATGTTGGTGGATTCTTCTCCTTGTGGATATATATATATATATATATATATATATATATATATATATATATATGGGAAAAAGGAGCATACTTCGGCGGGTGCAGGTAACTCCCTACACCCGGCATAATTTTTCATTATTTTTTGATTTTTTTGAAATGAAACCTTGAGGGATTTAAATCACTATGTATCACTATGTTGTCATTCCAAATTCAACTTAATTCGAGACTTCTATCATCTCCATCAAGACTACCAAATTTTAACGGTCTCAAAATTGCTGAAATCGACCATGTCTAGATGAACGTGTTAGGAATGTTTATTTTGCATGAAACTTGAAACACATATTCTCCTTAACATATTAAGTATATCCCCCCAACTTTTAATCCAAAAAAATAAAAAAAATAATCAAAAAATGGGGGTGGATGCAGGGAGTTTCCTACACCTCAGGGTGTAGGCTCCCTGCCCCATATATATATATATATATATATATATATATATATATATATAGGGGACTTATCCAATGAGCCCTGTGCCCATTTGAGATGAGATGAGCCCACTCATATTCTACCAATATTTTCTATCATTTTGAGTTCAATGCTTATTTATTTACAATTGTTATATCATATTCTTACTATTACTAACTATTCTCATATAAAGAAAACCTTAGATTTACAGGAAATGATCATTAGTAAGAATATAAATGACACTAGTAATACGAATAACAATACAATCATTTTGTATGAATTTAAGTCTTTTTCCTTCGGAAAATAGTTACTAATAGTAAGAATATGATATAGCACTTGTAAACAAGTAACTATTAAACTCAAAATGATAGGAAATAATGGTAAAAAATGAGTGGGCTCATCTCATCTCAAATGGGCATAGGGCTCATTGGATAATTTCCCTATATATATATATATAGGGGTTGATGGGGCTGCCCCCTGGGGGTAGCCAAGATGGCTGCCCCCACCCTACTTTTTGGCAATTTTTTTTATTTTTTGGAAAAATAAAATCATGTATATTCATCCCTATATCCCTCCTACATACCATTCGAATTTCATCAGAAACAAGGACTCCTACGGCCTCCATCCAGACATGGTCGATTTAAAAAATCCTGCGACCTTTAAAAAAATGACATATAGATGGAGGTCGTAGGAGTCTCTGTTTCTGACGAAATTCGAATGGTATGTAGGAGGGATATAGGGATGAATATACATGGTTTTATTTTTTCAAAAAAATAAAAAAATTTGCCAAAAAATGGGGTGGGGACAGCCATCTTGGCTACCCCCAGGGGGCAGCCCCATTTTTCCCATATATATATATAATATATATATATATATATATATATATGTTAATGGGGCTGCCCCCTGGGGTAGCCAACATGGCTGCCCCCGTGCCATTTTGACGCTTTTTTTATTTTTTTTTCAAAAAATGTTGCCATGTATACTCCTACATGCCATTCGAATTTCGTCGGAAACAGACTCCTACGGCCTCCATCCAGACAGTCATTTTTTAACGATAACAGGATTTTTTAAATCGACACCATCTCGATGGAGGCCGTAGGAGTCTCTGTTTCTGACGAAATTCGAATTACATGTAAGAGGGATATAGGGATGAATATACATGGTTTTATTTTTCAAAAAAAATAAAAAAAACGCCGAAAATAGGTGGCGGGGCAGCCATGTTGGCTGCCCCCAGGGGACAGCCCCATTAAATCCATATATATATATATAGGTTAATGGGGCTGCCCCCTGGGGGTAGCCAACATGGCTGCCCCCGTGCCAATTTGGCGCTTTTTTTTATTTTTTTTTCAAAAAATGTTGCCATGTATATTCATCCCTATATCCCTCCTACATGCCATTCGAATTTCGTCGGAAACAGAGACTCCTACGGCCTCCATCCAGAAAGTCATTTTTTAACGGTAACAAGATTTTTTAAATCGACACCATCTCGATGGAGGCCGTAGAAGTCTCTGTTTCTGACGAAATTCGAATGGCATGTAAGAGGGATATAGGGATGAATATACATGGTTTTATTTTTCAAAAAAAAATTAAAAAAACGCCGAAAATAGGGGGCGGGGCAGCCATGTTGGCTGCCCCCAGAGGACAGCCCCATTAAATCCATATATATATATATATATATATATATATATATATATATATATATATATATATATGGGTTAAATGGGGATGTCCTTTGCGGGAGCTAACTTGGCTCCCCCAGCTCCATTTCATCTGGTTTTTTTATTTTTTTTTGAAAATTTCTTCCATGAATATTCATCACTATATCCTTATATTATGCTATTAAAATTTCGTGCAAAACAGAGACTCTTCAGACAGTCATTTTTTAACGGAAACAGAATTGCTAAAAACGACCCTTATGGATGGAGGTCGTAGAAGTCTCTGTTTCGCGCGAAATTTTAATGGCATAATATATGGATATATTGATGAAAATCTACGAAAAAAATTCAAAAAAAATAAAAAAACAGGCGAAATGGGGCAGAGGGAGCCAAGTTAGCTCCCCCCATGGGGGCAGCCCCATTTTACCCTATATATATACATATATAGGGTAAAATGGGGCTGCCCCCTTGAGGGGGGGCTAACTTGGCTCCCCCGCCCTATTTTTCCCGTTTTTTTTATTTTTTTTTGAAAATTTCTTCCGTGAATTTTCATCAAAATATCCCTATATTATGCTATTAAAATTTCGTGCGGAATAGAGACTCATACGGTCTCCATCCAGACGTGGTCATTTTTAGCAATTCTGTTACCGTTAAAAAATGACTGTCTAGATGGAGGCCGTAGGAGTCTTTGTTTCGCACGAAATTTTAATAGCATAATATAGGGATGTAGTGATGAATATTCACGAAAAAAAATTCAAAAAAAAATAAAAAATGGGTGAAATGGTGCGAGGGGAGCCAAGTTAGCTCCCTTTTAGGGGCAGCCACATTAAACCATATATATATATATTTGAGGAAGGGAGCCTACTTTGTGAAGTATGTAACCTTATCTACTTCACATTCTATTTTTTGCAATTTTTTTTGAAAAACATCATCGTGGATTTTCATAACTATATCCCTCTGATATGTCATTCAAATTTAATCAGAAACAGAGACTCCTACGACCTTCATCCAGAACAGGTAAAATACAACAAATCTGTGACCGTTAAAAAATGATTGTTTGGATGGAGGCCGTAGGAGTCTCTGTTTCTGATGAAATTTGAATGACATATCAGAGAGATATCAATATGAAAATACACTGTGGTATTTTCCAAAAAAATAAAAAAATGTAAAAATTAGAATGTGAAGTAGGTAAGGTTACCTACTTCATAAAGTAGGCTCCCTTTCCTCTCTCTCTCTCTCTCTCTCTCTCTATATATATATATATATATATATGGGAAAAACTTGAATTGAGGTGCCACCTTTCTGCATTTACGGTGAGACACCTCTTAGGAGCCATCGGATAATGATCAACGGTTCTCGTCAAAACCACTTATTTGTTTCTAAAACCACCTGATCCGAATGTGTGAAATTGTTATTTTTAATAATGAATCTCTCACTTCCATTTCAATCTTGAAATTCTCGTTAGATAGCTGTTGTATATAATAAATTACCAAAAATAATATTCTAATCCTCAAATCACAAACATTCCTCTCTTGTCGAGGCCTCCATTTCTCCCTCGCCGCCGCCGCACATGATCGAATCTGTGAGATGGTCCCTTCGTTCAACCCATTGATCCCTCTTATTAGAAGTGAGATCCTGTCGATCTGTTTTCTATTGCAAGTTGTATGTCTCAGGTATGCATGATACATCTTGAAAGATACAATCTTTTTATTCTTTTGATGGGTTTGGATGGATTTGAAGGGTTCTCATTGCTGTTACCGTGAGAAAAGATTCAATTTTTTTTTATTTTTTCAAAGTTTGAGTTCTCATTCTTTCTCAATGTACTTTTCTTTTTTTTTCTTTTGAGTTTTGTTTACAGATTAAAGACTGAAAAAGAATGAAAATATGATGTAAACAAAAATATTTATTTAATTAAGAATGTAAATATTTGTTTGCAAATTGAATCTGTCCAGATTGTCAATATCAATAAATGATTTTTTATTATAGAAGGTTATGCAACTTGTTATATTTTCACCCAAAAAACTGATATATTTTGCGAAAAATAAAGTGGATGAAATTCCATCGAATGTGGATTAGATATTAAAAGGATGAAGTTTACAGATTCAATTGCATGGAATAAATACCAACATATGATGATTATATTTGACGTTTTGATCTATTAATTTACACAGTTGCTAGTATAATTTACATTTTGATTACTTGATTTATAATTCTGTATAATTTTTTTTACATGTTATCCTTTTTGAAGAATAAATGATAAATTACTTATTGTCTTTTTATTTTGCAGATCAACACATAATTGTTACAATGAGAGCGTGGATTTTACAAACTCTACACAAACTTTACAATTGATGACAAATTTTGATGGACCGGTGAATATTGGAAAACACGTTGGAGGGGCATATACAACAATTTATAAATTAATAATAAACAATCTATTTTACAAAAATCACATGTATTTTACAAAGAGACGACAAAATTTACAAAAAAGTCTCACAATTTATAAACATTCTCTTACAGAATGTTCTCAAAAATGACTACGGTTTTTTTTTCAAAATAAATCAAATGCAGTTTACAAAAGAGACTACGAAATTTACCAAAAAGTATGCAGTTTACAAACATTGCTTCCACAGAATGCTGGATGAAAACATGTAACATTTAATATATTTGTAATTTTACCCATCTAACATTTTAGGAAATACGGTTGTAACAAAATCCCATAATTTAGGAATGTTATCCCACATGTACACCATTTAATTAACACATGGTCAAAGCAACCAATATTTCAGGAAATACAAACACAAAAAAAACAGAAATTTTCGTCAAATTTGAGCTTTTTTAGCTAACATCAATGATTATACTTTTATAATTTATAATACAGAATTATAAAATATCTCAATTGTTTGTAAATTGATAACATTTATTTTAAAATGTGAGTGTTTATTCCATCATATTTTATAGAAGTTTCAACGTAATCCCATCAACATCTATCTAAATATAGAATGTTCTATGACGTGTATTTGACTAAATTAACAATAATTTAATCTGCCCCAATTTAGGAATATTAGTTGGCACTAAAACCACCTAGTGGTTTCAATCTCACACGTACACTTATCATCCAATAGCCTAAGATAGCACCTTTCCATAATCAAGGATAGATGTCACATCAATTCAAGTACTCCCTATATATATATAGGATTTAATGGGGTTGCCTAACATGGCTGTCATGTCCCCCAATTTTGGCATTTTTTTATTTTTTTGAAAAATATCACCATGTATATCCACCCTTATATCCCTCCTATATGTCATTCGAATTTTGTCAGAAACAGAGACTCCTATGGCCTCCATCGAGATAGTGTCAATTTAAAAAATCATGCGAACGTTAAGAAATGACTATTTGGATGGAGGTCGTAGGAGTCTCTGTTTCTGACGAAATTCGACCGCATCATTTTCGACGTTTTTTTATTTTTATTTTTTGAAAAATATCGCCATGCATATTGATCCCCATATCCCTCCTATATGCCATTCGAATTTCGTCAGAAATAGAGACTCCTACGGCTTCCATCGAGAGAGTGTCGATTTAAAAAATCCGGCGACCGTTAAAAAATTATTGTCTGGATGATGGTCGTAGGAGTCTCTATTTCTGACGAAATTTGAATGACATATAGGAGGGATATAGGGATGAATATACATTGTGATATTTTTCAAAAAAAATAAAAAAAACGTCGAAATAAGGGGCGGAACAGCCACGTTGGCTGCCTCATTAAATCCATATATATAGAGAGAGAGAGAGGAAAGGGAGCCTACATCCCGATGTATGTAAATTACCTACATCGTGCTTGTGTGTTTCTTAATTTTTTTATTTTTTTGATAAATGCTTTCGTGGATTTTCATAACTATATCCCTCTAATATATCATTCAAATTTTGTCAGAAACAGAGACTCATATGCCCTTCATCCAGAACAGGTAATTTTAACGGTCTTAGATTTGATGTAAATTACATGTTCTGGATAGAGGGCATAGGAGTCTCTGTTTCTGTCGAAATTTGAATGACATATTAGAGGGATATAGTTATAAAAATCCACATAAGCATTTTTCAAAAAAATAAAAAATGGGGAAAAAAAGAAACATGATGTAGGTAAGTTACCTACATCATGATGTAGGCTCCCTTTCCTCATATATATATATATATATATATATAAGATTAATGGGGGGCAGCCAACATGGCTGCCCCCACACCATTTTCGGCATTTTTTTATTTTTTTTGAAAAATATCACCACGTATATTCATTCCTATATCCCTCCTATATGACATTCAAATTTCGTCAGAAACCGAGACTCCTATAGCCTCCATTCAGACGGTTCATTTTTAACGGTTACGGGATTTTTTAAATCGACACTATCTCGATGGAGGCCGTAGGAATCTCTCTTTCTGACGAAATTCGAATGTCATATAGAAGGGATATAGGGATGAATATACATGGTGATATTTTTCAAAAAAATAAAAAAAACTTTGAAATAGGGGGTGGGGCAGCCATGTTGGCTGCCCCCAAGGGGCAGCCCCATTAAATCTTATATATATATATATAGGGAAAATGTGCATGCCCCCTAGGGGGGCTAACTTAGCTCCCCCGCCTCATATTTCGCATATTTTTTATTTTTTATTTGAAAATAGAAAACGTGTAAATTCATTATTATATCTTTACATTATATCATTAAAATTTCATGTGAAACAGAAACTCCTACGACCTCCATCCAGACAGAGTCGATATAAAAAATTCCTGTGACCGTTAAAAAATGAATGTTTGGATGGAAGCCGCAAGAATCTATGTTTCACACGAAATTTGAATGACATAATATATGGATATAGTGATGAATATTCACGGAAGAAATTTTCAAAAAAAATAAAAAAGAGAGAGAGAGAATGGGGTAGGGGGAGCTAAGTTAGCTCCCCCTATGGGGCAACCCCATTTATCCCACATTTATATACAAGGTAAAATGTGTACGCCCCAAGGGGGAGCTATCTTAGCCCGCCCCCCTCATTTTCACATATTTTTAAATTTTTTTGAAAATAAAAACCATGTAAATTCATTATTATATCCCTACATTATGTCCTTCAAATTTCATGCGAAACAGAGACTCCTATAACCTCCATCTAAATAGGGTCGATTTAAAAAATCTTGAGAAAGTTAAAAAATGCATGTCTGGATGGAGGTCGTAGGAGTCTCTGTTTCACACAAAATTTGAATGATATAGTGATCAATATTCACAGAAAAAATTTTCAAAAAAATAAAAAATGGAGAAAATAGGGGGGTGGGCTAAGTTAACTCCCCCTAGAGGACGGCCCCATTTATCTCATATATATAGGACATTGGTAGTCTTATTTGGAAAAGGAAAAATAAAGTCCTAATTGGAGGAGGAGATCAATTATCTTTTTGGAATATGAGTCATCTTTTCCTAATCCTATTGGAAATATGAGTTCATATTTTCTTATTTCTCATCTCTATGAAGTAGAAATAAAGGGTATGGGGTGCACACCAAGATCATCCCGACACAAGCTCTCCTAGTACAAAAAAGAAATAAGAGAGAGAGATAGAGGGAGAAGAAAGAAGGTCCGTGGTTGCTGCGAAGTTTGAAGGGAGTAGTCTTTGGAGAAATTCTTTTACAACATTCGGCTTACAATTTGGTGACGAATTTATCATTTTGGTGATATTTTCCCTCTCTTTTATTCCATTGTTTAGTGATTTGCAGCATCGTATAGAGAATCGACCTTTTATAAACCCCTTAGGAGTGATTATTTCGATTATAGTACTTGATTTTGGGTTGTGATCAACCCTGTGATTTTTCCCCTAACATCGAGGATTTTTCACGTTAAAAAATCTTCGTACATATGTGGTTGATTTTCTTTGGTTGAGATATTTTTTTCATTCGTAGTGATATATCGTGCAGAATTTGCTTATCAACTTTGGTAATTTTCTGCAATTCGATCTATATGGGGAATCTATTCCCAATAGCTGGTATCAGAGCTAATATGGTTGATAATTAGAGTACAACACCAGTAGGATGATCAGCATGAATGGGACCAACTACAACTTGTCGAAAAATAAGATGAAAGATATTTATATGTGAAGTAAATGCATCTTCCAATTTTCTCCGCCTAAAAGTCCGACGTGAAATCAGATGAAGATGTGGTTTTATTAGATAATTTGTAGATAAAATGTCTATAACCACATCTAGGAAGAAAAACATTCGTTGATTTTATGGTTGAAACTTGAGAGTTTGTATGCCTTCAAGATGGGAAGCAATAAATTGTTTCTCCTCAAGAAACTTGTGAACTTGAGATTCAAGTAGGGAATTTCCATGCTAGATTTTTGAATGATTACCAGTGGTTATTAAGTTTGAAGTGGAAGTTTTGAGCTTATTATTGCTTGCTACTTTATCTGATTCTTGGATATTTTCAGGGTTTTCACTTATCAATTCTGCTATCGAAAGGAAGATCGCTTTGGAGATCGTGAAGTCAGACATTCTCAATGAGGAAATACACGGGAAATCTCAAGGAAGCTCTTTTCATGCGGATGTCTTGTCACAAAGAATGTGAAGAGAAGCTGATCCTGACAAGGGAAGCAAATCAAGGTCCAGATATCAAAATATGGAGTGAATGGAGGAGGCGACAAACAAGAAAAGAAGAAAACAGATTGCTGTAGTCGCACAACATCAACTCCTCATTATCTGTGATGAGGAGATAGTGAATGTCTCCCATGATTGTACTTCTTGGCTTATTAACAACGTTTCTACTCTTCATGTTGCCTAACGCAAGGAGTTCTTCTCAACATGCACATCGGGTGATTTTGGCACATTGAAGATGAGGAATAATTTTGTATCCCATGTTCTTGGTATTGATAATATTATATTGCAGAGTACCAATGGAGGTACGCTTACACTCAAGGATGCGAGATATGCACTTGATGTGTACCTCAATCTCATCTCTACAGGGAAACTTGATGATGAAGAATACCAAAATACTTTTGGTAGCGCGTAGTGGAATCTTACCAGAGGATCCTTAGTTGTTGCTCGTAGCAAGAAATATAGCAACAACTTATATATTATGCATGCATCAGTTTCCAAAGATGTGGCACATGTGACTAAAGATGCATAATCTACTGAGTTGTGGCATTGACAATTTGGAGGGCACATGAGCGAGAAGGGATTGCAATGCTTGGTGAATAATAACTTGCTCATATATGTGAAGAAAGCCAAGTTGGAGATATGTACACATTGCTTGGCTGGGAAGCAGACGAGAGTCTCCTTCAAGAGATGTTTACCTTCGAGGAAGATAGAGGCACTGGAGCTGGTTCACACAGATGTTTGCAATCCACTGAAAGTAAGCTCTCTTGACGGTGCACTTTACTTTATTACATTCATTTATGATTTTTTCTAGAAAAGTTTGAGTTTATGGCTTGAAGAGGAAGGATCAAGTTCTTGGACTTTTCAGGGACTTTCATGTGTTAGCAGAGAGATGGTCTAGAAAGAAGTTGAAGTGCATTCGCAACGACAACGGTGGTGAGTATATATGGCCATTTGATGAATATTGTAGATCTCATGGTATCTGACATCAAAAGACTCCGCCCAAAATATCATAATTTAATGGTGTAGCAGAGATGATTAATAGGACCTTGATTGAGCGAATCAGATGCCTCCTTTCCGAGGTTAAATTACCTAATTCTTTTTGGTGTGAAGCTCGTTATACTTAATTTATGTCATTAATCTCTCTCCATATGTACCTTTGCATGGTGATGTTCCTAACAGGATCTGGCACGAAAAAGATATCACATAAAGTCACTTGTGGGTCTTCGGGTGTCGTGCATTTGTGTATGTTCCCAAAGATGAGGTCCAAGTTGGACGCCAAGATGAAGCAAAGCATTTTCTTGGGATATGTTTAAGATGAGCTTGGTTACAGATCCAGATGAGAAGAAGCTAGTCAGAAGCATACCATCATCAGACAATCGAGGATATCCAAAAAATTGATAAAAGCTCTTCCTCAAGCAACTATCAGCCAGATGATGTGGAGCCAATTTCTTTGTAGAGTGCTCCATGTACAGTGCCAGATGATGTGACTGAGCAGTTGCATGATGCAGAAGAAGATGTGGATGTGCATGAGGCATCCACTTCCAATGATGATGACATAGATGCTGATACAGATGACAACCATGCTGATGATGGGTCTTCTTCAGAGGTACTACCATAGAAGAGACCTCCAAGGGAGAGGTGTCACTCTACTAAGTATCCTGCAAGTGAGTATATCTTGACAGATAGCGGAGAGCTAGAAGGCTATGAGGAAGTTATGCAGGATGCAAAGATGGAAAAGTGGGTTGAAGCCATGAAAGAAGAGATGGAGTCTCTTCGTGACAACCACACGTTCGAGATTGTGAAGTTGCCTAAGGGCAAGAGAGCTTTGAAAAACAAGTGAGTTTATAGAGTAAAGCACAATGAGTACTCTACAAATCCAAGATACAAAGCCAAGTTGGTTGTTAATGGCTTCAATCAGAATAAAGGAGTGGACTTTGAGGAGATATTCTCTCTTATAATCAAGATGTCTTCCATCAAAGTGGTACTCAACTCGGCAGTGAGCGTTGACCTAAGCTCCCGTTTGTTATGCGGGATTAGAGGGGAGAATGGAATCACCATTCCTCTGTCGATTCCATTTATATGTTTGTTAGATCATATTAAGGTAGGAATAACGATCACAAAGGAAACCAGATTCCCTCATACATGAGAATTGCCATTCCTAGGTAACCCCCAGGAATTGGGATTTCATTCCTTACAAATGCTAATGAATGTATTCTTCTTCAATATTTTTTAATTAATATATCATTGTTACAAATACATGATTATCGACATGGATATGTGTTTTTCTTTTTGGATATTTTTTGGATACCAACATGGATATGGTTTTTTTGGACAAGGATATATGGACATTGACATGGATACAAATATATGGATGCAAAAGATCGAATAAGTTACAAATATATGCATATACGGATAAAGCCATGGATATGGGATTTTTTGCGGATATGGGTATAAATAAGGTTCGATTTTTTTAGATACTGACACAAATATGGTTACAAGATATTCCAGCGTATACAAATACATATATATTAAATGTATCCATTATAAGCATAAAATATATCAGGTATGATTTTTTTGCAGATAAAGATACAAACATAGATATGCGTTTTTTTGTTTTTTTTTTGATACGGATATGGACAGGGATATGGGATTTTTTCTACCATGGATATGGACAAGGATGCAATTTTCAAATTTTTTCTAAGATATGGATACTAATTATATTCTAGCGGATACATATACGGACATGGATATGGGTTTTACTTTTTTGTGGATACAGATATGGACAAAGATGAGGATTTTTTGCGGGAATGGATAAATGAGTTTTTATTTTATTTTTTTGCAGCTATAGATATGAATACAGATACCATCTTTATTTTTTCTAGGATATGGATAGGGTTACATTTTAGTGGATATGTATACAGATATGGATATGCGTTTTTATTTTTGTGCGAATACGGATACCCATAATATTTTTAATTTTTTAGGATATGGATACATATATGGTAATAAAATAGTCTAGCGGATACATATATGGATATATCAATTGTATAGAAAAATCAAAGTAGTTTCCATTTAAATCCGCATATTGATTCCTTATATGAAATGTATCAATTATATGAAAAAATAAGTTGAAGGATATCGATTATTTTTTTACTTAATGAAATATATCAAAGGAATGTTATTTTCTTTATATTCTTTTCCCTTTTCAAACATAAGAAAGGAATGTGCCTCATAATAAATATTTTAATTCCTAAGATGAACCAAACAATGGAATGAAAAAACTTATTACTTTACATTCCATTGTTAATTCCATTCTTGTCTTGATTCCATTCCATTGTAATTCCTTTCTAATAAAATAAACGGGGCCTAGAGGTTGAACAGATGGACATGAAGACATCCTTCCTCCATGGTGATCTTGAGGAGGAAATATACATGTTGCAACCTGAGGGCTTTATATTCAAAGGCAAGGAAGGTTATCTTTGCATACTGGAAAAGAGTCTATATGGATTAAAGCAAGCGTCCAGGTAGTGGTACAATAAGTTTGACTCATTCATGGGGGAGCACGGTTACTTCAAGACCACTTCATACCATTGTGTCTTCGTGAAGAAATTCTCATGTGATGATTTCAACATTTTGTTGCTATATTGATGACATGCTAATTATAGACAATAATGGAGGGAGAATTTCTTATTTGAAAAAGTTGAGCAAGTCCTTTGCTATGAAGGACTTGGGGCATACAAGTCAGATACTGAGCATGAAGATTACTCGAGATCGGAGAGCAAGGAAACTTCAACTTTCACAAAAGAAGTACATTGAGTAGGTATTTCAAAGGTTATTCATGGATAAGGCCAAGCCTGCTAACACACCTTGGGAGCACATTTCAAATTAAGCTCCAAGGAATGTCCAAAAACAATTGAGGAGAAGAAAGATATGGAGAAGATACCATATGCAATAGCGACATGTAGTATTATGTATGATATGGTTTGTATGAGGCCTGATATTGCTCATGCAGTTGGAGTTGTTAGTAAATTCATCTCAAATCCAGAGAAACAACATTGGGAAGCAGTCAAGTGGATCTTGAGATATCTTCGAGGTACTAGCAACTACCCTCTTTGCTTTGGAGCAGAGAAACCTATACTTTTTGGCTATATAGATGCAGATATGGCAAGTGACATTGATGGGCGAAGATCCATATCTAGATACTTGATGTCCTATGCAAGTGACGTGACTTTGCCTCGATTTTGTACCGCTCTCGTGGCCCGCACCGAAACAGTGCTTGACTTCAACTGCACGCCTCAACGTCAACTGCTAGTTTCTTGGTAGTCTAGGTTGTAGAAGTGTGTGGCATTATCAACTACATAGGCTGAATTCATTGCAGCATTAGAGGCATGCAAGGAGTTGCTATGGATGAAGAAGGTCATGCAGGAACTTTGTTTTCATCAGGATAAGTACATGCTTTACTGTAACAATCAAAATGTTATTCACCTTGGCAAGAACTCTACATTCCATGCAAGATCAATGCACATTGGTATCAGATATCATTGGATACATGATGTGTTAGAATCGAAACGGCATGTACTTTACAAGATCCACACATATGACAACAATATTGATATGATGACAAAACTGTACCGCTTGGAAAGTTCAAGAGATGATGTTCCTTCGCAGGTGTGGAGCAGTTCCCACATCGTCGATGAGAGGGAGATTTGTTGGATGGGTTACCCTCCTTATGGGACCTAATCCATATATATATATATATATATGCATTTACAATAGGACTTGATCCTTCCATCCTTAAGGAAGGCCAATGATCCTAGCTGTTAGATTCTAATCTTACGGTGTCATCAATTTATTTGTCGAAAAGGGTATTTTGGTCATCAACTTTTGCATTAATTATGCACGCCAATTAATATATTGAAATACTAAAATTAGCTAGTTTTATTTTTGGTATTTTTCGCAATACCATATTTAAATAATGTCCAGTTTTGTGTTGGGAGACATTACGTGGGGCATTGTTTGTATCCTCATGTTTTTTTGTAGATACTGCAATTCCTTTTGTAACTATTGTATGTTTTTTTGTATTTAATGTGGTTCCTTCAAAATTAATCAGTCATTTGTAAAATCCATATGATTCTTTGTAGAATACAATTCATATTAACAATTAATGCACGGTTATTTGTAATGATTGTATGGTTCTTTATAGAATAAAATTTGTATGGTTCTTTATAAAAATGCAGTAGTCATTCACGCTCAATCGATGAGTAAGATAGAACCAAAATATGTATAATACACATTCAAAATGTATAACGCACATCCAAAATGTGCAGTACACATCCAAATATACAATATGCATAAAACTACAATTATCATTTGCACCCAATTGATGCGTAAAAAATGCATATCAAATATCTATAATACATATCAAAATTGTATAATACACATCAAATAGTGTATAATACACATCGATATTGTATCTTTGTGTCGATGGGAACCGCCTTATCGATGAGGTCGCGCATGACGTCGAGAAGCCTCCGAGCAGGAAGAAGACCTCCTTCTTCGCCAAGAGACCTCTTAGTCGAACGAGACGAGGACCATGCTATGTACAGTGGTGCTTCTCACCACACTGTGTCCATTCCTCCTCTCGCGTTTACCCCCTTACCCCATATTTTCTCATCGTACGTAGGCCCCATTTTTTATCTTTTAAAAATAATAAATAAATCAATTCACCATCATCAATTATTTCAAAAAATAATATACTATACCATCATATCATCTAAAAATTATAAACAACTCCGCTTCTACTCACTTTTTCAAACTCCAATACAATCACATCACAATAACTACTCACTTTTTCAAACTTCAATACAATCATATCACAATAAATCCACTTCTAACACACCCCCAGTTTAACCCTCTATCCAACACCAAAACCCAAAAATAGGTTACTTGTTACCAGTTTAACCCACCTAAATCCACATACCAAACACACCCTTAATGTTTTATGTTTTAAGGTTGTAGGTGCAATAACTATTTTGGGAAAAATATATGTGACGGTATAATAAACAACTAATTTTTATTTTTTAGCAATAATTTGAATTAATTGCAAATCAAAAATAACATTGAATAAACCTATGCTTTTTATGAAAAGTATTATATCACCTCCAAAAATTCCTCAAAAATCATGAAAAGAAGCATAGAGGATTTTTGTAAGATAATTCTCGATTTTTGAAATAATAAAAATGTACCCTAGAAAAATCACACAAGCATAAACAGAAAAATTTTCTCCATGCCTCAAATTCTAACCATTTTTTAGAATTCCTTTTCCAAGAGTTGATTACACTCATGACAGAGGTGGAACCAAAATTTTATCAAGGAGGGACCAAGTACGCAATTATTATGTATGCTCAAAATGGAAAAAATCATTCTATTTTAAAATGATATTTTTAAATAAACTTAATATTTTAAAATGAACCTCTTTCAGTTTTTATAAACTTACAATTTGAATCTATTATTAAGGTTAGATTTTCAAATAGATTATTATTTTCAATGGTTATTTTTAAAATTTGATAAATGTAATAATTTAAGCTTCTCTGCATCCATCCCAAAAATGCTAAATTATCAAGTGAAATTTCGAAACAAAAAAGTTTACAATTACATGGAAGCAATAACTTTTTTATTTACAAGGCTTACTAGAAACAACAGGAGAGATAAATGAACTCAAATACAATTTAATATCAAATATAATTTTGATATTTTGGAAGTGACTGGATAAACTATATAAAAGAAATTAAAATGAAGAAGGTAAGATTTAAACCATGCTCTTTAAAATAATTACCATGGTACTCAACCACATGCCCATTAAATGACTTTACAACCTTTCTCTAATATCACTATTTATTATACAATTCAGATGGATCATATTAAAAACTTTATATATTGCACAAGTGATATATAATAATCAAGGAGGGGTCATGGCCCCTCCATGACATATACTAGTTCCGCCTGAGGCACAAAATATCCAAAGGGTAGAACAAAATAACATGGACATGGTTTTATAATGAAATGGCATTGCCAAAAACTCTTTTGAAGTTTACACTGAGCTTACAAACCAAGCATCATAACAACCATCCTTTTACACCACCCATGCAAGACGAAAGCACATTCTCCATGAAGGATGCACGCAAACCACATAGTTACTTGAAAGCCCTTACACTCCGAGTTGATAGGTGTCATCTTGGTTACCAGCCCTCCTTATGCGAACTCAAAAGTCCACAACATTGAAGGACCACAGTATGCGCACTTGCTTCTAAAGTCAAAACCTTCTAGGCAAAGGGATACAAGAAGAACACGTGCTTGATGACGTCTTCCTACGCGGAGAGGTGTTAGCAAGCACATCTTATTGGCTTCAGCACCAACCTCCCTCACTAGTACCTTCCTTCTCAGTAGGTATTTAATAATTAATCCATCTTGCTTAGCCAAAACTTGAGAACCAACAGATTTGCTGGCTTCATGATAATTAGGACAACTGCAGTGTTACTATTCACAGGCAGCGAACCCCAACACATTGTTGTTGCAAAGCAACTCCAGGGTATCATTGCAGGCAAATTCTTGTGTTTTCCAGGGTATAACGAATGTATTGTTGTATATGCAAATAAAGTTCCTGCAACATTGAAGGTTTTTACAGAATAAAAGCAAAAGGCTACATATAAATAGAGAACACACATCAGTATTTATCTTAGCTCCACATCAATCCAGGGCAAGCATTTAACTTCAGGACAACGACTAAGAACCACTAGCAAAAACACCAGTATCAATATTCCCAAAGTAAAAGCTGCTATGCTCTGAGAGAACAAATTTTATTATGCAAATCCTTCTACATTAATATATAAGGCCCCAACATTAACTATGATAGATAATAGACGTAAATGACACAAAACATAATATAATCAATACACGAACATCATAGACTTAGATGCAAGAAAATTTCACAAGTGGAGTGACACAAGTTTCTTCTCGATAGTTACATGAAAAATCAGAATTCAAGGCCATGCTCCCGTGCGGCATCTGCAAGAGCTTCAATACGTCCATGGTAGGGGTAGCCACCCCTATCAAAAGCAACTTTCGTGATCCCTTTCTCCAAGCAAGCCCTGGCAATAAGTTCACCAATCTTTTTTGCCACTTCCTGTTGTCAAGAATCAACAACAATCAGAAACTTTAGTTGCCAAAAATGAAAAATGCTTATAGTATTTTCTAATTTTACATTCCGAACATATTGCTTATCACCGTCCAGTCAACAAAGAATAGACATTGCTTTCAAAATGAAACTACAAGGAAACAAAATGGAATTTTACACATTAAATTTAGCAGTTTGAGTTATTTGAGGTAGAACTGTGATTAAAACAATACAGTTGCTACCAAGCAGCTCTTTACTTATGCATGTATGTTCTATATTTTCCTTTTGGTTCCTCTATCTAGAATATTTGTGTACTCTACATGACATCAAATGCAGGTAGCCTATAGGCTTTTCGCTTTTTTCCTTGGAGAAAACCCCATTTCCATTCGACGACTTCCTTCTATTGTCAATCGATATTTGCCATATCCATACTATAGTAAATCAAGCACACAAAGATGGTAGTTAACGTGGAAACCCTCCACAATGGAGGGAAAAAACCACGGGGAAGAAGGGCCTTTGTTGCTCATAGCAACTAGGGCTTTGTCTATTTCTTTCTTGTTCTTTGAAGTGAGAGAGGGAGAGATACATATATACCCAAGATAAGACGGATCCCCTCCCAAGATCCATTTACCTAATTACATGGTGTTGAGATTATTATATATCTTTGGTGTTATTTTTCTATTTCTTTTCTTCATGAACTTTTTTGCTATTTACCCAAGAGCTTTTCTCCTATATAAGAGAGCCCTGGAGACTTAAAAATAACAAGCAATTCATGTTCTACAACATGGTATCGGAGCAACAGTCCTAGATCGGGGTTTCTGTATCTAACCACCCTAACCCAACCCTACACCCCCCCTGCGCGTCGCCGGCCAACGCGGCATCTCCTGCGCACCACGCCTGTGCATGCGCACCACATCTGCCGTGTGCGACATCGCCTGCGCGCCACACCCGTGCGCCTGCGCCTTCGCACATCTCCGCCACATCTCCGCCTATGCATGTGCCCGCGCACACGTTGTGCCTCTGTGCACATCTGCGTCCTGCGCATCTGCGCCTGCATTACTGCGCACATCTGCGCCCCCCGCATCATCTACTGCGCACATCTGCGCCTTGCGCATATGCGCCCGGTGCCTCGGTGCCCTGTACACAGTTGTGTCAGTGCAGCCGTGTGCATCGTGCATGCATCTTGTGTGCATCATGCATGCATCTGTGTGCATATTACGTGCATCAACACGCAACGCTACCCTTGGAGACCCTAGCCTACAATAACAAGAGATGAGGATGGTTGTATGAGTCTACAGATATAACCAATCCTCTATATATGATTGTGTAGACTCATTCAAAGCAGTCTACTCAGTTTTGTTCCAGATTCTAGCGTTCTTGCTATCATGTCAGAGAAAAATGGTGATGCTTTTTCGTACGGTGCCATCAAGGACCCGGCTCCCATCGTGAAGATGGATGGGACCAACTACGAGTTGTGGTCCATTTAGTTTAGCACCCTAATGCAGTGCCATAATAAGAAGCACATTATGATGGATCCAAAGCCGGAGGACAAGACTGGGGCTAATGCTTCTTGGAAGCAAGATGATGCCTATGCTCGTATTTGGCTCTCCGGGACGCTCACCACGGAGACTGCCAATGATATTGTCAATCAACCCACAACAAAGGCTATGTGGGATATATTAGCAACCATGTATGGGCAGGTGAAAAATGAGAGCAAAATTTTACAGTTGCAGTTTGATATTGTTTCAACCAAGCAGAATGGTCGACCTCTTCATGCACACTTCTCGCATCTTCGAGGCATGTTTGAGCGTTTGCACAGCTTCATGCCGAATACTCCTAGCACTGAGTAGCAACAATCATATATGAATGCTACGATGACGGGAGTATTTCTATCATCTCTTGACTCTGAGTATGATGCAGCACGTACTCAACTACTTACGGGAGAGACGGTACCTCCAATGGAGGAGGTTTATAAGAGGTTGAGAAAAATTGCTACTTCATCTACTTCTGTGGCTCCGACTCCTTCTGTCACCAGCTTCTCGTGGCAGAGAGGGTACTTCACAGTTTCGAGGCCGAGGACCACGTGGTCGAGGAGGAGGACGTCAGCGTGGCCCTTATTCACATTGCCACCGTCCAGATCATTCTGAGGAGACATGCTATCAGAAGCATGGCTATCTTGCATCTGCTCGTGTAGCTGAGCAGACTGAGCCTACTTCTGCTCCTGCTCATGATGCACGAAATGATGATATTTCCAGGCTGAGAGAGATGATGACTACTCCTACCACTTCGACTGTAGGATCTTCAGATGTCGCACACGCTGCCAGAGCATCTTCGAGTTCGTTAGGTATTACTTTTGCATTTACGAGTAGTAGTAGTTCAGATTTGTCCGATTGGATCATGGACTCTGGAGCATCTCATCACATGTGTGGAGATCAAGCACAGTTTACTTCCTACAGGTCTATTCCTCCTGGTAGATTAGTTGTGATTGCTAATGGGGATCATCTACCCATTGTAGGCCAGGGGGAGATTGTTCTTGCTCCCTCGATGCGTCTGAAAAATGTTTTACATGCTCCAGCATTTCAGATGAATCTTTTGCTATTAGCCAGATTACAAAAGATTTACATTGTCGTGCCATATTTGATCATCCTCTCTTGTTTTTCAGGACATACTCACGGGCAGGGTGATTGGTTGTGGCCGTGAACAGAGAGGGCTTTTGAGAACGTTGTCATCCCCCAATCCACCAAAGGTGTTCCGCTCAACCGCCCAGAAGAACCGCCTCATGATGGCCTCGAGCTTCCTCCATATCCCAATCGGGAGAATCCTTGCCAACAAAAAGAAAATGGGAATCAGGAGCAACACCAACCTCGGCAGCACCAATCTACCTCCTCAAGACAAGCAGATAGACTTCCAACTCGCTAGCCTCTGCTCCAACTTCTCAATCACTGACAGCTACTCTGTCGTACGCATACTCTCAACAACCAACTGCACACCAAGGTATCAAATAGTAGAGCCCTGCAGGGTGACTCCAACCAGTCTGCACATTTGCTAATCTCCTCTTCATCCAAGCCAATGGGCACAAACTCCGACGTTTCCCTATTGAGCTTCAACCCAGATACCTCACTGAAGTTGCCAAGGACTACGAACATACCCCTACAGCTCTCTGATCCTCCCTCTGCAAAAAGTATTGTGTCATCCGCATATTGGAGAATAAGGACTGAAATCTCCTCATTGTTGTAACCGTTGCAAACGCCTGATACTGCATAGTCCACCATAATAGAAAGCCATCCACCGCAATAATAAAAAGTAAAGGCGCAATTGGGCACCACTGACGTATGCCACGTTGAGGTTGGACGAAACCCTTGTTTAATTGCACATTTACCAATACCGCACAGGACACGGTCGTCGCGTACCTCTTCATCCATATTATCCATCGATCCGAAAAACCTCTCCTAAACAGAGATGCCCACAGGAAGCGCTAGTCACTTTTATCATAAGTGTAGAGATATTTCTATATTTTATGTACATGTTTAGTTATTTTTTATTTTCTTGTTTCCACCTTATGTAATTTACTCCTAGGCCTTCTCTATATAAGAGAGCCTAGGTTTCTTTGGAATAACAACGAACACATTTCTCCGAACATGGTACCAGAGCCAAAACCCTAGCCCGCCACCCTTGCCGCCGCTGCCCCCCCCCCTCCCCCCTCTCTTCTCTCGGCGATCCTACTCTCACCGCCAGGCCCCTCCCCACCGCCGCCAGCCCCCTCCTCCCCAACGCCGGCCCTCTCCCCGCCATCGGCCCACTCCCGCCACCGATCCACTCCCGCCGTCGGCCCTCTCTTCACCTCAAACTCTCTCTCTTCCCACCGCCGGTCCCTTCGCTCTTTCCGTCGCCACCAACTATGGGTTTGAGTGCATAACTCTACATATGCACTCAAATCCTCAGATGTTTATGTAGACATTTGTTCTTTGATCTACAAATCCTAGTTCCATATCTCCAGCAAAATGTCAGAAAACAAGGTTGATGTGACATCCGTAGGCGCTTTCAAAGGTCCAGTGCCCATTATCAAGATGGATGGGACGAACTATGAGCTCTGGGCGCCGCACTTCATGAGTCTCATGAAGTCGAATGGTAAGAAGCACATTCTTACCGAAGATGAGCCGGCAGAGAAGACTGGGGTTTATGCCTCATGGGAGGCTGATGATTCGTACACCAAAGTCTGGATTTCAGGTACATTGACGATGGAGATTATTAATGATGTCCTCCATCAGCCCACTGCTAAGGCGATGTGGGACATACTTGCAGCAACATACTCGCAGGTGAGAAATGAGACCAAGATCCTTCAGCTCCAGCATGGCATATTTACAGTCAAGCAAAACGGATGACCTCTTCACTCCTTATATACATCTTTGTGAGGGATGTTTGAGAAGCTCTACAGCATCATTCCTCTTACGACGACTCCCAAGCAGCAGAAGACCTTTCGAAATGCTACCATGGTTGGTGTCACAGGGGTAAATCTCAAACTCTAATTTTGAGACTAACATGTGCGACGTTAGCTTCCCGCAAGCTAACCAGCCTTCCCTTGACGTGTAGGATGTACACCAGCACACCGATCAACCACGCTGCTAGAATGCTCGTACACAAGCACATAAGCACAAGGACACAAGAGCTTTGGCACTAAACCCTCTTTGTTATTGCAAGAGACTCACTCTGAGTGTGATATCTACAAATGAGCTCTACCCCTCGAAGGAACACCATTATTACATGTACAATGAATGCAAGGACTCTTAGTCTTCTACGGAGACCCTTTGTCTTCTTAGATGACTCTTCGTGCGCTTGGCTCTTCATCTTCCGTGCAATCCCTTCGTCTTCTGCAACCGACGCCACGTCGCTCGCTCCGTCAACATGCCATGTCGTCTGCCTCATCGGCATGCCATGTCATCACGCCACGTCATCAGTGGGCCCCACGCTCCTACGTGGATGTTGCAGCTCAAGCTCAATCAAGTGCCGCCGAACACTTGTGTTGTGCTAAGGGGAACCCGCGGTCCTGCGGTAAACCCCATCCTTAGCCGGTCGTAAGCTAAGGTGAAGTCCTCCAGAACTTCATAGTGTGGCCACCGAACCACACGGTCGTGCGATACCGCTATCGCACGGTATTCCCGTACCACGGGAGTTGGGGGTGTTACAGTTGGGGTCTTACTTGCGGCACTTGACCCTGAATATGATGTTGCCCGCTCGTGGATTCTTGCAGATGCTACTATTCCTCCAATAGAGGAAGTTTACCGCAAGCTGCCGGATTACAGTCTCCTCCAGTGCTCCTACTCAGCCTCCTTCGGCGATGGCGGCCTCCAGAGTCAGAGGAGTCTCTTCTTCATTCCGTGGCTATGGATCTCATGGTAGAGGTGGCCGGTTTTGTCAGCCTTGCACTTTTTGTCATCGCCCAAGTTACGCGGAGGATACATGCTATTCTAAGCATGGTTTTCCGGCCTCGGCGCGTGTAGCCGAGCATGTTGCATCTCCCTCAGCATCTGCTTCAGACCATAGGTTTGAGGAACTAGTTACCAGATTGCGTGATATTATGCCCCTTACCTCTACAGAATCTCCAGGAGGCACTTCATATATTGTTGCTTCAGCCTCTGCCAGTACCTCAACCACTGCTAGCACCTCAGGTAGTGCTTATGCTTTTACATCCTGTCATGGATCTGATGTTTCAGATTGGATTATGGACTCCGGCGCGACACATCATCTTTGCCGAGTCAAAGATAAACTTACATCATATAGGGAGATTCCACCAGGGCGAACTATCGTGATAGCCGATGGGACTCATTCCCCTATTATTGGACAGGGGGAGATCAGTTTATCGCCTTCCATGCATCTACAGAATGTGTTACATGCTCCTGATTTTTCGATGAATTTACTTCCTATCAGTCAGATTACGAAGGATTTGCACTATCGCGCTATATTTGACCCATCGTCTCTTATTTTTCAGGACATTCTCACGGGCAGGGTGATTGGTTGTGGTTGTGAGCAGGATGGTCTTTATCATCTGGTCTGAACCCCCTATGTTGGCGTCTCCTCTCAATCTAGTGGACCAGCCTCTTCATTTACATGGCATCTACGCTTTGGCCACCTCCCTCTTCAGAAGATGCATCATATCTTGCCTCAGATTTCACCGAGTTCTTCCTTTTACTGTGAAGCATGTCAATTGGGAAAGCATGATCTACCTTTCCTAGTCGACTCGTCAGTCTCAGAGCAGTAGCTCCCAAGGTTTTAAAAAGCGTGAGGCGTATCGAGGCGTTTTCCCAGTATTGCCTCGAGGCGTAAGCCTCGAGGCGTATTGAGGCGTAAGCCTCATTCGTGGAAGAAATTTTTTCATAAAACATCATAATTAACCATAATTACAATTTTCAAGTTCTAGAAATTTAATAGTTATGAGTAAATACATAACTCCATGACATTTTAAGGCTAATATCATGGTTTAAACATCGAAGTTGTTATATAACACTCTTTTTTGGACTCTAAATCAGTAAGGAGTCAAGTAAATATAAATATGCAAGCACAATAATAGGTAACTCTCTGCAAAATTTAAAGTCTTGAATAAAATTTACTAAAGGGGCTAGATGTAACACAAGATGCATATTAAGAGTAGAGGCATTAGATTTAATATCTCAAGATCCAAATTTTTGTTCATGTTGATATACAAAGAACATGCATAACAAAGTAAAAATAAGCTCAATACTTTAATAAACTAAAAAAATGCATTTTAGTGAATTGTGAGCTTAAGGACTTGAACATACTTGTCTATGAAAGATGAAAAGCCCACAATCAAAAAGAAAAGAAAAAAATATTGCAGAAAAAATTCAAAAAATCAGCACATAAATGAGGCTACGCCTCGAGGCGCGCCTCATAAGCCTCGAGGCTTAAGCCTCACTGAGACTGCATGAGGCTATAGCCTCGAGGCATTTTTCCTAGAAAAACGCCTCGAGGCATACGCCTCAGCGCCTCGAGGCGCGTTTTTAAAAACAATGGTAGCTCCCCTTTTGAGTTATTTCATGTTGACATTTGTGGTCCGAGTCGTGTTCCTGATCACCAGGGGCACAGGTTTTATCTTGTTGTTGTTGATGATTTTTCTCGACTGTCATGGGTGTTTTTGTTGAAGAATAAATCTGAAGCAGGGGATGTGATAAAAAATCTTATAAATGAAGTGCAGAATGTTTTTTTTCCTCTACTGTGAAAAATGTGCATACGGATAATGCTTTGAAATTTTGCACTCATGCGCTTTCACATTTCTTCTCATCTCGAAGCATTATCCATCAAACTACATGTGCTTACACGTTTCAACAGAATGGAGTTACTGAGAGAAAGCATCATCATCTTCTTGATATCACTCGGACTCTTCTTATCCAGAGTTGTGCCCCCATTTCTTTTTGGAGTGATGCAGTCCTTACAGCATGTTATCTAGTGAATCGTATGCCATCCTCTGTCTTAGATGAGAAAATTCCTCTTTCTGTCGTCTTTCCCGATAAGCAATTATTCTCACTTACTCCTCGTGTCATTGGCGTTGTTGCCTTTGTTCACCAGTTATCTCCGGGTCTTGACAAGCTCTCGCCTAGGGCTGTCAAGTGTTTGTTTATTAGTTACTCTCGGACTCAGAAGGGTTACCGATGCTATAGTCCTATAAACAGGAAATATTTTGTCAGTGCAGATGTCACATTCTTTGAGTCTGTAATGTATTTCTCTCCTGCAGGTGACAGGTTGGCCACCTCCACATCCGATGACGAGATCTATGTCTCACCTCCTCCTCTGTGTCCGTCCTTTCCCGCTCCAGTTCCCGTTGTCCCACCACCACCATCCTCACCACCACCACCACCTCCTCCACAATCACATGTTTCACCCTTACCAAAATTCTGTACCCGTCGGTCTGTTCCTGCTCATGGTACTCGTCAATCATCCAGCACGCCTCAGGGTTGTCCTGATATTATCACTAACGATGGGTCTGATATTGTGCAAGTGCAGGGATCATCTTTGCAGGAGAATAGCATACCGGAGAGTATTGTTTCTAATGATTTGGATGTACCTACTGCCATACGGAAGCAAAAACGTACATGTGCATTATATCCACTTGCTTCCCAAGTTTCCTTCCATCGTCTCACAGGGGACTTTAAGAGATTTGTTGTGGCTCTATCAGCCGTGGAGATACCACGGAATCATCAGGATGCCTTGAAGATTAGTTGTTGGCGTTCTATCATGGAGGAGGAAGTGGTTGCGCTACAGTCGCGGGATACATGGAGTTCGGTTCCTGCTCCCCCAGGTGCAGTTGTTGTCAGCTGCAAATGGGTGTTCATTGTCAAATATCATGCATATGGTAGCCTTGACCGTTACAAGGCAAGGCTAGTGGCGCGAGGGTTCACTCAAACATACAGTGTGGATTATATGGGCACATTCTCTCTAGTTGCACGTCATTCGACTCTATGTGTCCTCATGTCAGTTGTTGTGGTATGTGATTGGCCCTTGTTTCAGCTTGATGTTAAAAATGCCTTCTTGTATGGAGATCTGCAGGAAGAACTCTACATGCAGCAGCCTCCGAGGTTTGTTGCTGAGTGGGAGAGCCACGTGGTGTGTAGACTTCACAAGGTGATATATGGTCTTAAACAAAGTCCACGAACATGGTTTCAGAAGCTTTCTGATCTAATTGAAAAGCAATGGTTCAAAATATCAAATGCAGATCATTCTTTGTTTGTCCAGAAGACCTCCAGAGGTACGGTTGTTATCATGGTGTATGTTGATGACATACTCGTTACAGGAGATGATACACAGGGGATAAAGATGGCAAAAGCATTTCTGGGCCATGAGTTTGTTACTAAGGATCTTGGCACTCTACGATATTTTCTGGGGTTGGAATTTGCCAGGAATGCGTAGGGTCTTGTGATGACCCAAAGGAAGCACATTATAGATATGCTTGTTGAGACGGCTATGATTGGATGTCGCCCCTCAACTACTCTTATGGATCCTAGCATGAAGTTATATGACGATGATACAGATGAGGTTGACAGAAGAAGATATAGAGAAATGGTGGGTAAGCTTCTTTATATTACTATCACTAGACCTGATATTGCTTTTGAAGTGAGTCGGGTGAGTCAGTTCATGGAACAACCTAGACAAGTACATATGGATACCATATACATGATACTGAGATATCTAAGTCATCTCCAGGCACAGGATTATTGTTCAAAAAAGAAACAAACATTTCTGTTTCTGCATGTGCTGATGCGGACTATGCAGGATGCCCTAAGGATCGAAAGTCTACTTCAGGCTTTGCAGTGTTTGTGGGCAGTTCTTTAGTTTCTTGGAAAAGCAAGAAACAAACAATGGTGGCTAGATCTAGTGCTGAATCTGAATATAGGGCCATGGCACAAGCAAGTGCTGAGATGATGTGGGTTCGAGCTATGTTAGAAGATTTGCATATAGATGTACCTCTACCCATGCAGCTACAATATGATAATCAAGCCGCATTATTCATTGTTAATAATCCTACTTTTCATGAAAGAACAAAGCATATTGAGGTAAACTGCCACTATACTAGAGATATGATCCAGAAGGGCTTGATTTCAACTTCTCATGTCAGTTCAGGAGAACAGACTGCCGACATCTTCACCAAGCGACTGCTCAGAGGGTCATTCCAAAAGTGTTCTTCCAAACTGTGCATAATTGATATATGTGCTCCATCTTGAGGGGGAGTGTAGAGATATTTCTATATTCTATGTACATGTTTAGTTATTTTTATTTTCTTGTTTCCACCTTATGTAATTTACTCATAGGCCTTCTCTATATAAGAGAGCCTAGGGTTCTTTGGAATAACAACAAACACATTTCTCCCAACAATAAGCTTTCGAAAAGTCGACCTTCCAAACCACACCATTCACTCTCCTCCTCTTCCAATCAGTCACGATCTCTGATGCAAGAATAACACCGACCATCAACTACCGACCAGGTAAGAAGGCGTTGTGTGCTAGAGAGATGAGGCCGCTCAGTACCCCCCTCAAACGGTTAGCCAACACCTTAGTCACTATCAAAAATATCGCATTGGATAGTGCGATAGATCGGTAATCATACACCCTAGTAGCCACATCCTTCTTTAGCAATAGAAACATCAAAGAATGGTTGAGACGATCAAAGCCCGAGTTACCCTCAGTGAACTCAACAACTAACTCCATCACTTCCCCAATGACCATATCCCAGAATTCACGGAAAAAGCACAGGAAAGCCGTCTAGGCCAGGGCATCTGTCCGGATTCAGCCCAAAAACCGCCTCACAAACCTCCAACAACTCGAAAGATTTTGTCAACAACTTCGCATCCGACTCTGCAGTGTGCTTTACTCCCAACCCCAACCATCTAAATCCACGGTATAGAGCTCACATGCTCATGTCCTTGAAGTATCCAGTCACCACCCTCGTAATCTCCTCCTCACTACTAAATACACCACCCCCAACATCAATCGAGTGTATGAGATTCCTTTTTCTCCTTCCGCTATCCACTGTATGAAAGAATCTGGTGTTCACATCCCCCTCCTTTAGCCACTTCTAATGTAAATGCTGCCTCCATTCCACCTAACGTGTCATGTCTTCTTCCCCCAAGATCTTCTGCACCACCCCACAACTCTCAAGCTCCAGAGCTTCCAACTCCTTAAGGTCCTCCACCAAGTGCAATCTCACCATCTCCTCTTGCGCCTCATTCCTCTATTTCTCCCGCGCAACGCGAGAATCCTTCCTGAACCCGACCAGCATCTGCCTCAAGGCCTTCAGCTTCTGAAAGAGTCTTATTGTAGCTGAGCCACTCACATCCAAGCTAGTCCAATATGACACCACCATCTCATGAAAGCCATCCTCGAGCATCCAGCTCCGCTCAAACCTGAAATAGGATGAGAATCCTCTACCACTACATGTGGCCAAGCATCGGGGTGTGTGATTCCGACCTCAACAGGGGTAGAGAGGCAACGTAAGCCAAGCTGACCTCCAAAGCCTCCACGGAGAGAAGAAAGCTATCAATCCGCGACCTAAACGACAAGTTTCTTTGAGTGTATTTGCAATTTCCTGCATCAAGAACCTCCAGACTAAGCTCCTCCACCACCTCGACGAATAGCCCAGAGCCAGGGTCTAGCGCACCTTTCCCACCCGTTTGATCATCCGGATAAAGTGTGACATTAAAGTCACTACCCACAATCCAAGACACCTTCGGAAAGCTGCTCCTCACCTCATGCAGCACCCCTGTTGGAAAAGAGACTTCGTTATTGATGTAGAAAACCCTAGGCTCTCTTATATAGGGAGAGACCTAAAGGGTAAATTACAGAGAGGTCTACATAAGATAAAGAAATAACGATAAACTACATAAAGAGATAATGAAACTACGAACTATCTCTACACTCCCCCTCAAGGTGGAGCATAGATATCTATCATGCTCAGCTTGGATGAACATCTCTGAAACGGTCCTCTGAGCAGTGGCTTGGTGAATATATCTGCTGTCTGATCTCCTGAGCTCACATGTATAGTAGATATCAAACCTCTCTGGATCAAGTCCCTTGTGTAGTGGCAGTCAACTTCAATATGCTTGGTCCTCTCATGGAAAGCTGGATTGTTGGCAATAAACAATGCTGCCTGATTGTCACACTGGAGCTTCATAGGCAGAGGCACGGCTACATGTAGATCTTCTAGTACAGAGCGAACCCACATCATTTCCGTACTGGCTTGAGCCATGGCCCTATATTCAGATTCTGCACTGGACCTTGCCACGACAGTTTGTTTCTTGCTTTTCCAAGAAACCAAAGATCCTCCAATAAACACTGCAAACCCTGAGGTTGATTTTCTGTCCTTAGGGCATCCTGCATAGTCTGCATCTGCACACGCTAAGACAGATAAGTCTGTGTCCTTCCTGAATA
The DNA here is from genome assembly GCA_037367405.1 of Ottelia alismoides. NCBI lineage: Eukaryota > Viridiplantae > Streptophyta > Magnoliopsida > Alismatales > Hydrocharitaceae > Ottelia > Ottelia alismoides. The sequence goes on along the minus strand of JAZKJV010009066.1, from coordinate 488,197 downwards.
GTAGCCCGGACCCTGGAGAAGACTTCAGATACCTCAGTATCATGTGTATAGCATCCATGTGAACCTGTCTTGGCTGCTCCATAAATTGACTCACCCTGCTAACAGCAAATGCAATGTCTGGACGAGTAATGGTAATGTAGAGGAGTTTTCCCACCATTTCTCTGTATCTCCTCTTATCTACTTCATTTGTATCACCATCATACAGCTTCATGCTGGGGTCCATGGGAATACTAGATGGTTTGCACCCATCCATGCCAGTCTCAATCAGGAAGTCTGTAATATACTTCCGTTGTGTCATCACCAAGCCTTGTGCATTCCTTGCAAATTCCAACCCCAGAAAATATCTTAGGGTTCCAAGATCCTTTGTAACGAACTGACTGCCTAGGAATGCCTTCGCCCTCTTTATGCCATGAACATCATCTCCTGTAACAAGAATATCATCCACATAGACCATAATGACAACCGTACCTGCCGATGACTTCTGGACAAACAAAGAGTGATCAGCATTTGACCTCTTGAATCCCTATTGCTCAATCAGGTTAGACAACTTCTGGAACCATGCTCTGGGACTCTGTTTGAGGCCATATATCGCCTTGTGAAGTCTACAAACCATGTGCTTCTCCCCCTCAGCAGTAAACCCAGGTGGCTGCTGCATGTAGACTTCTTCCTGTAGGTCACCATACAGAAAGGCATTCTTCACATCTAGCTGAGATATGCTCCAATCACGTACCACAACAACAGATAATAGAATACGAAGCGTAGAGTGCCTCGCCACTGGAGAGAAAGTATCCATGTAATCCACACCGTAGGTTTGTGTAAACCCACGGGCAACCAGGCGTGCTTTGTACCTATCCAACGTGCCATCTGCATGATATTTGACTGTGAAGACCCATCTACAGCTCACAATGGATGCATCAGAAGGCGCAGGGACCAAAGACCAAGTGCCACGAGACTGTAGTGCCCTCATTTCGTCCTCCATTGCCAATCTCCAGCATTCATTCTGTAAGGCTTCCTGGTATGTCCGTGGGATATCCACGGAAGACAAGGCTGTGGCAAATCTCTGGAAGTCCCCAGTGAGACGGTGAAAGGAAACCTGTGAAGCGAATGGATACGAGGCACATTGCCTCCTTTGCTTCCGAATAGCAATCGGAACATCAAGATCATCATCTGCTGTACTGGATGGGCTAGTGTTTGTCTGTACTGAAGGATCTTGCACATGTACCAAGTCTGACCCGTCAGTAGTAATGCCATCTGAACATACCTGAGGCGTGGTGATCGGTTGCTGCATAGTCTGAGCAGGACCTGACCGGCGTGTATAGAACATAGGCAATGGGGATATGATAGGCCGTGGAAGTGGTGGAGGTGGAGGAGGTGGTGGAGGTGGAGGAGGTGGTGGAGGTGGTGCTGGCGTGGAGACAGACCCAGGGGACGACTCAGATGTACTCAATGTAGGTGGTGGAGGAACATAGATATCATCAGTGGTAGTGGATGGTACCATTCTGTCACCTGCAGGAGAGAAATACATGACAGACTCAAAGAAAGTGACATCGGCACTCACGAAGTACCTCTTAGTTGCAGGATCATAACACCGGTAGCCCTTCTGAGTTCTGGAATAACCAACAAAGACGCACTTGACTGCTCTAGGAGAGAGTTTGTCAAATCCGGGAGATAGACGATGTACAAAAGCCACAGTACCAAAGACACGTGGAGTCAGTGAAAATAACTCCTTATCTGGAAAAATAATGGACATAGGTATCTTTTCACCAAGGACCGAGGACGGCATTCGGTTGACCAGATAACATGCAGTAAGAACAGCATCGCCCCAGAAAGAAATAGGGGCACAACTCTGAATCAACAATGTACGAGTAATATCTAAGAGATGGCGATGCTTTCTTTCCGCGACACCATTTTGCTGTGAGGTATATGCACAAGTGGTTTGGTGAATAATACCTTTTGATGAAAGGAACTGTGAAAGTGAGCGTGTACAAAATTCAAGAGCATTATCGGTCCGAACATATTTGACATTTGCTGAAAAGACATTGAGCACTTCATTAATCAGGTTCTTGATCACATTTCCTGCTTCAGATTTATTTTTCAAAAGAAAGACCCATGACACACGAGAGAAATCATCCACCACCACAAGATAAAACCTATGTCCCTGATGATCGGGAACTCGACTTGGACCCCATATATCTATATGTAACAACTCAAAAGGGGAGCTACTGCTCCGACTCAGACGACGTGGGAAGCTCGACCTGTGATGCTTTCCCAACTGACACGCTTCACATCGAAACGAAGAACTAGGGGAGATCTGAGGCAGAAGATGGCGTATTTTCTGAAGTGGAAGATGACCAAATCGGAGGTGCCAAATGTACGGAGAGACTGGTCCTGCAGAATGAGAGGAAACGCCAGCATATGAATCCCGGACCAGCCGATACAAACCATTCTGCTCAGAACCACAGCCAATCACCCTGCCCGTGAGTATGCCCTGAAAAATGAGAGAAGACGGGTCAAATATGGCACGACAATTCAAATACTTCGTAATCTGACTAATAGATAGCAAATTCATTGAGAACTCAGGAGCATGCAGAACATTCTGTAATTGCAAAGTGGAGGATAAGAAAACCTCCCCCTGTCCAACAAGGGGCGAATGGGTACCATCTGCTATCTGCACTGATCGACCAGGAGGAATGTCCCTGTAGGCCTATAATCTACCTCTATCTCGGCAGAGATGATGTGTGGCTCCAGAATCAATAATCCCGTCAGATATATCATGAGGTGTAGTAGATCTACCTGAGGAGCTTGCGGCTGCGGATGAACTGGCAGAGGCAGTGGCAGCAATATCTGAGGAGCCACCAGACGAATCACCAGATGCATGTGGCATAATATCTCGGAGACGGGCCACAAGTTCGTCAAATCGACTGTCTGCAGTAGAGATCAGTGGAGACTGGGAGTGCTCTGCAACACGTGCCGATGCTGGAAATCCATGCTTCGAATAGCATGTGTCCTCCGAGTGTCCTGTGCGGTGACAATAGGAGCATGTCTGACTGAAGCGACCACCCCTCCCCTGGGGTCCACGGCCACGTCCACGACCACGGCCAGATGGTGGTCCACCTCTCCCACGTGAGACTGCCATCGCTGGAGGAGGTGGAGTAGAAGAGGTGGAGGAAACTGGAATGCGACTGAGCCTTCTGTAAACATCTTTAATTGGAGGAATAACTGCATCAGCGAGAATCTGAGATCGAGCTGCATCATACTCAGGGTCAAGAGCTGCAAGTAGAACACCAACCATGGTGACGTTTCGAAACGCCTTCTGCTGCTCAGGAGTTGCAGTAAGAGGGATGATACTGTATAACTTCTCAAACATCCCTTTCAGGGATGTGTAAAGAGAATGGAGAGGTCTGCCGTTCTGCTTCATTGTGAATATGTCGTGCTGAAGCTGCAGCATCTTCGTCTCATTTCGCACCTGCGAATATGTGGCGGCAAGAATGTCCCACCTTAGCAGTGGGCTGATGGAGGACGTCGTTAGCAATCTCCATCGTTAAGGTACCGGACAACCAGACCTTGGCATAGGAATCGTCAGCCTCCCATGAGGCATAGATCCCAGTCTTCTCTGCGGGCTCATCCTCGGTAAGAATGTGCTTCTTACCATTCGACTTCATGAGGCTCATGAACTGCATAGCCCAGAGCTCATAGTTAGACCCGTCCATCTTGACTATTGGCGCAGGACCCTTGAATGCGCCGGTGGAGGGCATATCAACTTTTGATTCTGACATACTGTCGCTTGGAGAAGAACTAGGATATGTAGACGTGATGCTGAATGTCTACAACAACTGCATCGGATTTGAGTGCGTATGTAGACATTACGCACTCAAATCCATAGAACGGACGAGGAAGGAACTAGGACACGCCCTACAAGGGGCTGTTAGCCCTTTCAGCGGCTGGAGAGCGCTCTGTTCACGCGCCCAGAGGTGCAGCAGCGGCAGACGGCACCGCCGCCGGTTGGCTGGAGACTACTGGGATCTCCGGCGGCTAGCTGAGGGCTTAGATCTTCAGTAGCGGCTTGCTGGCTGGAGCCGCTAGAGGCTAGATCACCGGCGGTTGATGGCTGGGATCACCGGAGAGAGATGCGGCGATTGAGGGCCGGAACACCGGAGAGAGGGCTGGAACACCGAATAGAGATGCTGCGCCGGCGTGTGATAGGTAGAGAGAGAGAGAGAGAGAGGCGGCGGTGATGACGAGAAGAGGGAGGCGGGTGGGGAAGGGGCGGCGGGTGGAGAACCCTAGGGTGGCTCTGATACCATGTTGGAAAAGAGACTTCGTTATTGATGTAGAAAACCCTAGGCTCTCTTATATAGGGAGAGACCTAAAGGGTAAATTACAGAGAGGTCTACATAAGATAAAGAAATAACGATAAACTACATAAAGAGATAATGAAACTACGAACTATCTCTACAACCCCCATAGGACCGTATTCCAAGATCCACTCGTAGCACCATAGACCGATGTCACGAGTAACCGTGATTGATCCCTCTTACCCATCAGAATGATCGATACCGAATGCACCAAAATCACCTCTTCGGCTAAGTTAAATGGTTCACCATTCCAAGCTACGACAATCCCCCCAGCACTGGCAATCGCAGGAGAAGCCTTGAATTCTGTGAGGTAGGGCCCAAAAGTTGAACTCCACATCACCAAATCCCAGGAATCAATCTTTTTTCTTGTAAGCACGCCAAATCCACCTTCCAAGAGGTTAGCATAGCACCAACCGCCATCCTTTTTTGGGCTGACCCAACCGGCGCACATTGCAGGTTAAGCACTTCATTGGGGAACCGTAAGAGATCCCTCTGCCACCTGAATACCCACCATCCTTGCTACCTCCAACCGAAATGCCTTATCCTCCTTGAACACTTCATTCACCACTCCTGAGTTCGCTCCTCCTCCCTCACAACCTTCGCTGCCAACAGGGATGTCTCCCCATACTCAGTCTCCCCTCCAGCTCCGTGACTGCTCTTCCTTCCCGATTTCCACCAACTTCACCAATTTCAGCACCCCCCCCCCCTCATCATCATTATTCTCCATGAGTCTAGATACCAGACACACGATTACGTCCGACATCTCTTTCGAGAGAAGAACACCGGTAACTGATGCTCCTCCCCCAAGGAACAAGCATTGTCAACCCATGTGCACGCTCTGGAAACCGCACCCAAGCATCCCGAGCCACCCTTCCCCTTCCCTCGGCATGCCTCCGCCGCCAACCTTCTCGCTCTGATTCTTTCCTGCCCCAAATGGTAACCATCACTTCACTCTGCTTCGATTTCCCCCTCCACCAACAAAACCCCTCCTTTACACGTGACGAAATCGTCGCCTCCCCTCAAGCTATCAACATCCACGGTTCGATGATTCACTTGTAGAGTGTCGAAGATGGTCGGAGGTATCTAAGCTGAGGCGTTCACCAAAACCGCATCTTCTTTCACAGCTTTTCCAGGTGACATAACCACATGCAGGCTCCCAATCTAGGGTGTCAGCAGGCAGGAAGCTAGACGAATGAAAGGAGAGTTAACGGTGTTAATCAGATTGCTCAATTGAGGGATCCGATCTTCGGATCATGTAGGAGTCTTGCTAAAAACTCGGGGCCTGATGAGGAAGTCGGTACTCGAAACGAGTCCCTAGAACCCGTGAACCAAATCTTCTTTCCAGGGTCCGAACCCACACCGACCGACAAAACAGCACCTGGTGGATCCTTAATCGGGTTCCCAGCCGAATATGTACACAAAGCAATTGAATTTGAGCCTCGAAATGCCACCTCCAAGAAAGATCAGGAGGAAATATTTCTGGATGCTAAAAAGACGGTAAAGGATCCTCCGCCTTCCAGAAAGCCTCAAAATCCGTAATCTCCGACGTCGTTTCCTCTCCCCTGCTAGAGACTCCAATCGTCGCTGCCCTCTGGAAGTCGCCTTTATTGGATGCATCATCAAAACCATCTCTATTATCATCCTCCTCCAGAATAACCAGCAAGAGAGGGATATTTCTCCACCCAACCTTTAAATCCGCATGAGAAGGAGAGGAGGGTTTCTCCCTCGAATCAAGACTACCGCATGTGATCTGTCACCCGCTCTCAGCCCTGTGCACAGCACTTGTTTCACCTCTCCCATGTGACATTGGGCCGGTCAAAGACATTCAACAGTCATGCACCACAGGGAAACCCCTGCCACCTTCACCTTCCACAATGGAGTCCCGAATCCAGATGCACCGTACAAAAATTGTGGCATCCGCCACCGTACATTGCATCTAAGTTCCGTAGGCACGCATTCCTCCAAGGCCCCTTCCAGCATCACACACATACCTTCGTCGAGCATCCCCCGTATACAAAGGAGCCCCCCCCCACACACACACTAGATGGAATCAACCAAGATGCATGCCTCCTTCGCCAACCCCAGTATGTCCCTAAACCTCTTGAGGTCCTCTACCTTCCCCTCCCCCACGATCACACCATCCAATGGACGCCTGAGCTACATCTTCTTCGACAATCGCATCGCCAACTCGATAACCTCCCTATCAGATAGCAATCTACAAGGCTCCTCTCTAATCGGTTCTTCAGCAACCATCTTCTTCCTTGACAAGACTCCTCTTTTACCGCAATCATGTCTCAGTACCCGACTTTCCACATCTGAAACAGAGCTCCTCAGTGGCCCAGCACAACTTTGATAGGTGGTCGGGAGCCCCGCACCTATAGCACCATGGCTTCGCATCCCCCCGAGACCTAGGGTTGCACACTCCAAGGGCCATCCCCGGCCAAGTCTTCCATGGTTACATCGTTCAAACCCTCGACTTCTCCTTCTTCAAGATTGATGGACGCTTCTTAAATAATTGCGGCCCTCAGTACCTCCCACCCCCTCTTCCGATGTTCCCCTCCTTTCCCACCGAACCTGCACTCTCCGCCCTCATCTTCCCTTCTTTATAGATGACTATAACAGATCTTATTAGGTCTATTTAAGAAAGGAATGGTCAAATATTAATAAAATTTTCAAGTCCTTTCAGTTTATCAAAACATCTTTCTCAACTTCTATTCAGACTATTAGGATTGACAATGTTCTTGAGTTCACTTAGCAGGATTTGGTATCTTCATTGTCACTTGGGGAACTCTTAACCAGATCTCTGTCCATATATATCACAGTAAAATGGGTTAGCAGAAAGAAAACCTTGTCACCTTCTGGACAATGCTCGTACCTTGCTTACTCACATAGGGTTCCCAAAACCTACTTGGAGAATGTTATTCTCATTGCCACCTACCTCATCAATAGGGTACCCTCTTCAGTTTGAAATGGGGTAACTTCTTTTTTGCTTTTACATCTGGATGAGGAATCCTTTCCTCTTCTATTAAGAATTTTTTTGTTGCACTGCCTTTATTAATAACTTTCATGCTACGGATAAATTATCTCCTTGTGCAATCAAGTGTGAGTTCCTCGGTTACTCTTGGATCCAAAAGGATTGTATATGCTATGACCCTACTAGTCATCGCTACCGTGTTTATATTGATGTCACCTTCTTCGAACAGACTAACAGCTTTACTCAATCGGTCAGTGATATACCATTGGATACAGGGTAAAGGTTGAATACATGGTGATGTCTCAAGTCACTTGTTAGATAACCTGGTTAATCTCCTTTCTTCAGGAGTTTGGACTTCCTACTACTACTCATGACCCTTTATACTGCGACAACAAGTATGCTACATTCATTGCCACCAATCTTGTATTTCATGAGCAGACTAAGCACGTTGAAATTGATTGTCATTTCATTCGAGATACAGTACGAGGAGGGAAGGTCACTACTCCGATCTCAATGGACCTTCAGCTTGTAGATATATTCAAAAAGGCCATGTCGAATAATATTTCTATTTTACATGATCCAATCATTGTTCCATGAATTTCTGCAATAAATTGGGTAGGTAACTAGTATAGTTCCCTATTCACGAGTTTGCCATTGTAATGGAATAATTTGAAATATAATTGAATACTTCGAAGAAAGAGTAAGCAAGATTAAAATACTTTTTTTGTTATGTAATGTTTGAACAACGAAAGATTTTAAGATGATTGATATCAGGATATCAATGAGAATGATAGATAACTATAAGTGAAGGGGATACATGATTTAAATAATAGAAAATCCACTAGTTCAAAGCACCAATTGAGGTACAATAGAATTGCAATTCACCGGTTATTCCGGATGCTCGCCATATCTGGAAAAAAACACATAGGTTATGTGTATTCATCGGAAACCTTCACCAACATTACCATTCATGGTTGACTTCCAAGTTAGGCATGATCGATAGATATGCTCCAACTTGAGGGAAAGTGTTGAAGCTATATTATCGTCTAGTTTATTTATTGAGTCGTGTAATCCTTCGGGGTCTCTTATGTAATGACCTCCAACAGGGTTCTAGGGTTTCAAACTGTATAAAAAACCCCATACCTCATGAATAAATCAACTCATTCATTCACGAACTATTTCTCCATACCTCCCAAAATTGAGATGGTTTCAAAATTCATGAGAAAAACATACTAAATAGGTTTAATCTTTAGACACTTGAAAACTTACAATAGTTGGACCAGAAGAATAGTCGAATTCCTCTGCTAGCTTTTTCTGCATGGTTGAAGCAGCAGCCAGTGTATGCATTTTGGTGTCATCAATCACCTGAGCATATATGTGCTTGTTGGATCGGAACACACTCAATCGTGGCCTTTCTGTTGTTCCTTCAACCTATATTGATCAGAAATTATAAGCATGTCTATCAATTGTAGATGACTATCAATAAAAGCCATGATGTTCAGAAAATGAAAAGAAAACATCTGTTCCAGAATTAGAAAGAGTAAATCACTAAGAAGCAGGCTGATCGAGGTTGTTTTAGATTACAATGCTTCATTTAACAAATGTTCAAAATTGTGAATATGAGAAATGGTAAGGTTCTCAACAAATTCCAATTTTTAAAAAAAAAAACCTGCAAGATTAACATTTGTTAGTGTTGGAGCATAAGGTGTATGCGTCTATTGTGTTGTAGCAGGGTAAATGGATCCTGGAGGAGATCCATTTACCCCATCCAGTGTTTAGTCCCACATCGTCCAGTGGTGGGACTTGGAGGCTCTGGAGAGGCTATATAAGGAGCCCCAGACCTCCTGTACTCATTGAGAAAAAGGAATGCATAGCATGCCCCATTGAGGGCTTCTCCCGTGGTTTCATCCCGCTCCTCACGGAGTAGGGTTCCACGTTAAATCCCGTTGTTCTTATTTGTTATTTATCTTTTCCATGTTTACGCTTCCGCTTCCGATTTTCTAACATGGTATCAGAGCGGGTCGATTCTCGGAGAATTTATGTTGAAGATTTTTTTTTTAGATTCGATTATCAAAAGCGCGTTCATTAGTCATGGTGTTATTCTTCAAGATTAGTTTATTCGATTCATATTTGAGATTGTTGAAGTTCGTGATCAGATCTGGTTCAAGGGTTTCAAACCCTAATTCTTGCATAGCAACGCCGAGTTCGTGACAGTTTGTGAAGATTTTTTTCTGGAGCAGCATGAAGCATACAGGTGTGCCTCCTAGGCGCCTTCTCTTCCAGCCAGCTTCCTATCAAGAGCAAGACTCCCAGGCGGCCTCGCGCAATCCCAGTTCCCAGGAGCAATATTCGCACGAGGGTGAGCCCTTGCCGCAACATGTTCCAGGCAGCGACCTCCGTGATTCCTCCTCGCAGAGCCCTACGCATCGAAGAAGCCGCAACAGCGGCATCCCACTCGCCAGGCAAACCCCTCTCTTCCAGATCGCGCATCCAGGGAACCCCTTTGGGCGGCGTTCCTTCAAGCCGCACAACGGGCGACGGCTCCAGGCGTGTCGCTACATCTCCTACGACGAAGGTGGCACCCTTAGCGCAGCCCTGGCACGCGCCGCCCCAGCATCCTCCACCTGCCCCCTCCTGGCGGCGCCTCATAACTGCGTGCCTTCATCAGGTTTCGCGCCGCCCTCCAGTGGCGAGGCCTCCCATGTGCGCCGCCCTCCAGTGGCGAGGCCTCCCATGTGCGCCGCCCTCCTGGTGCCTTCCCATGTACGCCGCCCTCCAGTGGCGAGGCTTTCTCCTTCCTGGAGCCCCTGTGCCACCATCGCGATGCAGCTCCTCCTGCAGCTTCTCCTCCTCGCGAGTCGCGTGTACCGACTCTCTCCCTCGTCGTGCGATTACCATGTGATTCCCGTCATCTCCAGTCGCGTCCTTCCTGGAACCAAACGCGTGATGCTCCAGCCCCCTCCCCATCCAGGCGCTCGTATGCGCTCGAGGTTCTCCATCCAGGCGAGGGTCCCTTCGACGAAATCTTTGGTCGGCGGCGGGTGTTCGAAGGGGTTCCCACGATGGGAACCTTAGGTACCCGAGCCCAGTTTTTATAAAAAGAAAAAAAGGTACTGGCCCAAGTGGGCTGCAGCATTCATAAAAAAAAAGAGGGGTTGTTACGCAGTGAATGTTGGGCCCCTTTTGGGCCGAAATAAAAAAAGAAGAAGAAAAGAAAAGAGGAGAAGAGAGAAAGAAAAGTTGTTGGGCCCAAGTGAACCGAATAGTGAAAAAAAGGTGCGTACAAGAAAAAGTCGTACGCAAGTATTTCAAAAAAAAGTGATGAAAAGCCGTACAAAAAAAATGTTGCAACGGCTTATAAAAAAAATTGACGGCTTAAAAAAAATGGAAAAGCCGCAAGTTTCATGTTTTCCCCATTATGTTGTCTTCTCCCAACTTGGTCAATTTGTCTGTTTTTCGACAAGTATGGGAGAAAGGGGGAGTATGGTGTAGAGTCACACAGGTCTTGTATTCCAGATGCAGATTTCCAGACCGATCAGATTCCAGACTCTACGGTTCAGATCCAGGTTCAGACTCGACGATCATTGTTTCCGAGTCTCCAGTTTCAGACACGCATGAGTGTGCGGTCATTTTCTGATGAGCATATGTTGCCATCATTGTCAGAGGTCCCCATCATTCTTCTTGTTGTCAGGCCAGAGTTTTCATGTGAGCCATAGGGACTCCAGAGCAGAGGACCACTCCCTTGAGGGCAAGGGTTTTCATGTAGTATCATAGGTACACCAGAGCAGTGCACCATTCTCTGAGCCAGATGGGAGAGACCCAGTTCTCCGACGAGGAGACTTCAGGCGCAAGTTCAGACTCGATGGTCAAATTCCGAGTCTTCAGTTGACTCACACTGCAGCCCGTTCGTCCTCCTCACCTGCACGGCATGAGAAGCAACGTCCTCGACAGCAGCAATGTGCGCGTTGGGTTGATATTGTCCGTAGTGTCCTGTAGCGTTGAGTTGAGTCTCTTTATGTTTGTCCAAGCTGAGCATTGCATGCTCCAGCTTGAGGGGGAGTGTTGGAGCATAAGGTGTATGCGCCTATTGTGTTGTAGCAGGGTAAATGGATCCTGGAGGAGATCCATTTACCTCATCCAGTGTTTAGTCCCACATCGTCCAGTGGTGGGACTTGGAGGCTCTGGAGAGGCTATATAAGGAGCCCTAGACCTCATGTACTCATTGAGAAAAAGGAATGCATAGCATGCCCCATTGAGGGCTTCTCCCGTGGTTTCATCCCGCTCCTCACGGAGTAGAGTTCCACGTTAAATCCCGCGGTTCTTATTTGTTATTTATCTTTTCCATTTTACGCTTCCGCTTCCGATTTTCTAACAGTTAGAATGTGAGTATTGTACCCAGCAGGCCTATATTTCACTGAACTGTCATAGTTTCGTCATCAGATAGGTAGCCCATATTTCACTGAATGGTCATAGTTTAACTCGTCAAATAGTCAGCATATACTTCACCGATAGTCAGACTGCTTGGGGTGGAAGAGAAGTATACTATGAGAAGAGTAAGATTACATGGAAGCTAATACACCTATCGACCTGCAGAAATATCTTCCAAGGAGGACATGGAAGCTAAAGAATAGCACTCATGGTCTCCCTAAAATTTCTTTCAAAAAATGATCGCCCAAAAATATCAAATATACACAGGACAAAAATATTTATACGAACATTAGTTATAAGAATATTTTAATGATCATCACCCCCATCCCAAGTTCTGACTCATGTTATTATGTAAGGATGGGGATATCAACCAAGAGGTTACCCTCCAAGCATTCATAATACCTGACCAAATCAAACCGTTTGGTGATCTTGATATTTCCTTTTGCTCCAAAAGTCATTTCTGAATAATATTTTTTTTATCAAATAACCTTCTTTATTCCTCCCCCATGAAATCACCCATTTACTAAAAAAAGAGCACAATGGTATTTTCAATACATTTTAATCCACTGTGGATACAAAGCTGAATTTATCCTATTACACGTTTGCCAGATTTACAAGGAAACTGGAGCTAACAGATCGGTTACTTCCCAGTTCCGAGCTGGCCAGCTCATCAATGCATTAAAGCCATGTTCGGATTATATAAATGTAAATAGATTCTGCGGCGACCTTTTTCCATATATCCTAACTGCGACGAAATGCAATTTTTTGATAGTGCGACATAATGAGTACTAATGCAGAAAAAAGCCGAATAAAACATATAAAAGCTTTACCTGATTAACAGATTTGTAAACAACCTACCAAAAAACTAGTAGATTGCAATATCAAAGTAGAGATTAAACTCAATGCCAATCACTTTACATTACCTTAATCCAAATACATTACCTTGATCCAAACATGGCCTACGAAGAAAATAAATGTAGCTACTACAATCGACATTTCTTCTTGCAATTCGAAATGGGTTACCATGAAATTTCCCATTCAAATGCCGTTTCGTCAGCACATCTAGATTTCCATCGCTCTCAGGAATTTCAACGAACAGGTTAAGTGCATCTCATGGTAGAGCAAAAACAACAAACCATACCTTCTTGCGGATGCGTTGGTGACGTGCGATGCGATTCTCCCTCGAGGTTGCAGCTTTGGCTTCGATCGATAGAGGCGCTGCCGCGACGGCCGCGGTGGGAGAAGAAGCAGGGAAGAAGGCGTGGCGGTTGCCGACGAAGGAGCTGTGCGTCGAAGAGAAGAGCGAGAGAGCAGTAAAGGAAGACATCAAATCGGAGCTCGTCGTCTCTCTCTCACTCTGCAGTGACCGGCACTGTGTTGCCTTATCCGTTGAAAGGTGCGAATGCGCGAGGTAATATCATGTCAATCGGAATGCTGAATAGGATTGTATAGAAGAAAAATATATATTCTAAAAATACCAATAGAAATTGATATTTTAAAACGGATATTTACTAAATATATACGGATAATTAAACAATAAACAAATTTAAACTATTTAAATGCTAAAATTATTAATAAAGAGTATATGAATATTATGGAAACCTATAACCGTCTATTGCAACATGCAAAATCTAAATAATGATGAGGTAGAATAAAGGTAATGGATTTACTTCAGGATGAACCCGCAAGATAAAAGTTTTTATAGGCTTGGATACTGTTAAAATTTTTATTTGCTTGTTTTTTATCTTATTTTCGGGTAGTTTATATATGTATATAATATATTTATAATTTTTATAATGTGTAATTGTATATTTTATTTATTATTTATAGAAGATGAATAATTATATTGAAACTAAATTTTAGATAAATAGTTAAAAGTAGTGGAAGTATATATATATATATATGAATTTATTTATAAATATTTAATGTATTATTTATATATTTCACATGTTCTAGATTTTGCTTGTAGAGATATAAGTTACATAAATATAATAAAATTGAAAAATGAATATCATCTATATTTCTAAATGAGCATATGTTTATTTTAAATTTTAAAATTATGTGGTACTATTATACATAAAATTTTAGTTGAAAATTCCCATTTCATTTTGAATATATCTTATATTTTTATTTGGCATTTATTTAGTGTGATGTGAATCCTAGGTTCGTCTAATATTATTCAACTCTTACCCCTCTAATTGAACCAATACAATAAATAAATCCCTTAATTAAGATAATTAACAGTGTACTATGTATATAAATAATTCTAATTATTGTAAATATATACAAACTTAATCCTCCTGTAAATATTATACATATTTATCTATATTCTTCATACATATCATGCGTTTCTTTATCTACAAAAATCCCTAAAACTAGATTAATAATATGCATAATATATGTAAATATAATCATATTAAAATATCAAAAATATGTAAAACAAATAAAATGGATTTTATTTATTGCAAATAAATACCTACAAAATTCTACTATGTATATATGATGTTTTTTGGCTTTGAATCTACATGAAAATTGTAGAACTCAAAAAGATACGCAACTTTCGTATTGAACACTTTTTTATTTGACATGGTTTCTGTTTTATTTCAATTTTTATTTTATTTATACATTTGGAATTTTTCCCATTAGACCATGTGGTTACCTATTAGGCCAACCATGTAGCCCGGCTCTTCATTACAGCCCACCCCTTCCCTCAACCGTCTCATCAGTTGATCAGACGGCTCTCAAGTATTCAATTATGTCTTCTCCCGAGCCATCGGATATTTAGATTAGATAGTGAACATCATGCATTGTTTCACATTTCAGTCCGACGCTTGGGTCGATCCTAGCCTTCCAGTTCCGCCCAATCCAGCGGCTACACTGCATCATCAATCTTTGGCTACTCATATTCACACGCGCCAACCCCCTCACTAGTAGTTCTTCTCCTTTATCTCTTTCTCTCTCTCCGTGTGTCATATCCTCTTGACTCTGGTGCACTAGCAACCTCCTTCTTTGCCAACCTAATAATCATCGTCTTCCACCTCAGCACAACCATCCATCGCTAGTTGAAAAATGGCGTTCCTCCAATCGATGCTCTAAACAGAAACCATCAGAGGGCATCAATTTTGAACTATCCGCCTTTAAGTGAGAATTCTCCGAGCCCACTACGGATCCACTATTACAAAGGGTGAGAGATAGATTGAGAGAAGAAAGGGTAAGTCTCCAATGAGATCCACAGCTATCTTGGTTGTGTCATGACGTTGCTACAAACTCACTCGATCTCCACTTCTTCGTCGAGTGTGTCCGAGGGACGACCAGGGGCTCTAAATCTCCAACCCAAGCCTTCTTTCATCTTTAACTACATCTTCCATCTCTAGTAAATCTATGTCCTTCACCCCTTCTTGATTTCTTTGAATTTATTCATCACGCACGCATACCTTCACCTCACTCTGATAAGCTCCACATCTTCGTCGTACATCTAACACCTTCACGCCCATCTTCATTCACCCATTTTTCTTCTCCAAACCTTCCGCCACTTCAGTCTGATTCTCATGTGATAAACTGATTTCTACCTCTCTTAAAAACATTGAATTATTGTAGTATAGGGTGATTGAAATCGACTGATAAAAAACCACAAGTTTAATCAATTATCATGTTCTCAATTTTTACTTGGTAGGTATACCAAGTTCGAATTCAGAGAATATTGATTCTTTAGTTGCGCGGTTATAATTATTTTTTGTATTTAATTATTTGCAATAATAATATTTATGTTAGAAAAATATGCAACAATGAACTATGTGATGCACATGTAAGCTTTGCGATTTTTAAGGGTTTAGTAGTTTTTATTTTAATTTTTAAAAGATGGAGAATGTAAAAAAATAGATGATGTAAAGCATGTTAATACGAATAAACTCTCCATTTTAGGTCATGTAAAAAGATCAATAATCTCCCAAAAATATACGACAATTAAAACCCACTTTGAATAATGACCAAGCAATCATCCTTATGATCTCAAACTCAAATATTCCCTGCAATAATTTATCATCTATTTATCCACCAAGATTAAGAACACTCCAAAATGGTACACAAAAGATCTTCTCTTGTATATAAATATTCCTGTGTAATTTCTCGAAATGGCATTCAAAAATCACCAATCTTAGTCAATCCAAGTAATTATGTATCACAATTTCTTTTATGTATCAAAATCAGTCATAATTCTCCAAATAATGGTTCTCAATCTCTCGTCAATTGTCCCATGCAATAAAGTCAATCACACATCATTCCTCAAAGATATCCTACAATTGAAGTCAGAGAAACATACTCATGAAATAGTCGCCCAAAATTAACTAATTATCTTCAGTCTATTCTAATCAAGTCCACAATGTATCAAATAATAGAGGATAAAACAAGCTTCAAAACAACATAAAGTTCAGAATTTTTGCACATAAAACAGAGAAGTCATTCAATGTTCTTTCTAGGTACTGAAATGCAAATAAAATAATCAACTAAGAGTACTTTCAAGTCCGTAGGGGCTTATCTATAAATATCAAAAGTCGGCAAGTGTCCTTTGATATTTCTCCAACAATGGGGCTTCATTGCTATTTCCCAACCGTTGTGAATGGTTGACGAGTTGGATGTTGGCAATCGGGTGATGGTGAAGGGGTCGATTCGAACGACCAAGATGAAAATCTTGGTTTGATCTGACGGCACTCAGGGAGAATGATGTGTTTGATGTTCCTATGCCAAGGATCTCCTCGTTAATGTCCGATAAAGCCTGGAGAAGCTGTGAAATCCAGGTCGAGCTTTTGGATAGAGTGATGGTCCACACTTTCTTCTTCAATCAGCCATAGACGAGGCTCAAGAACTCACCTTCGTGAACTAGAAAGGGTGTTTTGCTACTATGATGGTGCCAACATACCTGCGAAGGATGAAGGGCCGAGGACCTTCTCTGCTGCCTGGACCGAGGTACCTGCAAGTAGTTCGCAGCTCGAAAAGAGCTCGGCCTGGTGGTTATGCAAAAGCGAAAAGAAATGGTGTGATGAAGCTTCGAGGGCAGGGACGGAGACATGGGGGGGGAGGGGGCTTGGCCCCCCAAGTCTCCAAGAATTTTATAATATATATGTATGTATTATTGGAATATAGATGTCATGAATATATAGTTTTTTATAATTCTTGAAATATTTTTTCTTCAAACATGATTCACACGGTTAGATTAATAAAATAATAACCAAAATTAGAATATAGAGAGCAGTTTAGGGATGCAAACGGAGGATATGAATATTAATATAGGTGTTACCATATGGGTATCCGTTTTAAGATCTGGATACTGATACATAAACATATATATTGTGGAATTGAAAACTGCAAACCACATCCTTAGATATGGATACTGGTATAGAAACAAATAATCATGATTCGGATTTCGATATTTAAGAAATGGATACGGATTATCCTGCGGATAAAAAATATCTTTTAACACTTTCATTCAATAAGATTGTTGTTGTAATTGATTAAAAAATAATAAACTACAATAATAATAAAATAAAATATTATACTAAATTTAATAAACTTGTATAATTAGTGATTAACTAATATATGGATCTATATTTTTCTTCCGACTTTTGAAAATAACTCTAGTTGCAATATGTTAACATGATTCTTATAATATATTTGGAGATACACATATATGTTATTGTAAGTATATACAAAATACACATATAGATTCAGCAACACAGATACACATATATGTTATTGGAGATACACATATTTGTATGTGTATCTACTAAAAATTTATGTAACTATATATATCCTAAAAAAATCGAAACAATATCTATATCCCTAATCCATAACAAAATAAAAATACATATCCATGTATGTATCTGTAACCGTCAAAATAAAAAACTGATATCCATATCCATTTAAAATACCAAAACAAGGATGCAAACATATTTGTGTCCGAATGCATCCCTAGGATAATTGCATTTGTAATATACCAAAACAAGGATGTAAATTGCCAGGTTGTGGATAAGGTTATACATGTTACCAAACTAGAAGATGCTATCCGATATAGATATAATTGTATCCATTCATTATCTTATTCATATTTAAACGGCTACATATTTGTTATTCTAATTTCGGTAGATATGATTCAAATAAATTTTTTTATTTTTTCACAACTCTAAGTATGGATACAACTGTTTTTTTATGGTGGATACAATACTTTTTGCAGATATGGATATCCATATTACTAATACATATGTTTTTTGTATAGACATATATTAGTGTGTATTGACATATAAAATATATTACATGATTATCCATAGTATTTTGTACTTTAGAATCATTATTTCCAAAGACACGAAGAAAATATATTTTTATGCTATATAATTACTTGTTTTACATGTTTTCGAATGTAGGAATATACTCTTTTTTAAAATTTTCATTGTATTTTTGTAATTTTTATTTGCATTACTTTCCATTTTACTAAAATATTTTTTAAGTATTACGACGCTTTTATTATCATTAAGATAATTTGTATTTATTTCTTTAATATTTGGATTAAGATTACTTGTTTCTTTATCTATATTCATATTTAAGGATATTTTTAAAGATTTTCAATTAAGATTTTTATATTGTAAGATATCCTTTTTGAATGAATATCTGGATTTTAAGATGAATGAGAGTATGATAACACATAAATCTATATCTATATTTGTCTAGTTGTATATCCGCTTACAATATCTTTATTAGTTTAATTTAATACATATGCAAATAAAGATCTTGACAGAGAAAAATATCTTACCATCTCATTGAAAACGTCTACAAATACATACAAACTAGGTCTAAATAATAATTTCAACGGAAGTTGTATCACATATAATGAGAAACTCTAGAAACCTGTATAACAGAGTTACAAATTTTACATTTAGTTTTAGAATGAAGAATAAACATAGATACAAATATATAAGGTTTTGAAATTGACATCATTTTCCATATCTAATTTAGATATAGATACAAGCGTCAATATTATGTATAAAAATGATTCAGTAGTAAACATGATATAAATATATCTACATCTATTTGCATCCCTACACACGATACATTATATAGTATTACTTATTTAGAAATGTTAAATTTGACAATATTAATTAGCATCACACTAATGGAAGTGTATTTTTTTGACAATGAAGAGTTTTGTAAAGATGTTTTGGTAAATTAAACTATTTTTAGAGCAATATTAATGTAAAATCATAACTTTAAATGCATATTTTGTAAAAATTCTTTACAAATATTAATGACAAATATGTTAGAATCATTTATCTTATATTTTGTGAGTAAAAAAATTCAACAAACATTAACAACTAAAATAACAGACAATGATAATAAATTAGACAAATGACGTCTCAACAATTAGCCCCCCATGGAGAAACTGGCTTCATCCCTGTTCGAGGGTGCTGTGCTTTGTCCTCAACACAACGAATGGCAAATCTAAAGAAATCCAAACAATGGTCTCCCTTGTTATTTAAAAGTGGAAAGATGGCATATGAATCACGTTCAACAAAAAAAATCCAGTGGCAAGTTGACATTATCATTTCTTTATTATGGCACAAGTGCATCCATTATTTTTTAAAAGAATAATATGTGATTCAAATATGGAAAATATAGCGTGAATCATCTCCCTGCACCAAAAGATGCTGGTTGGGAGCGTGGTGAGTAATGGTGAGAAGCAGCGGTATGAAGGCAGGGCCTGCAACGGCAAGAGGAGGTGTGGGGCAGCGGTCATGCTGATGTTGATGTCCGCTAGCATGGCTTGTGCGTGGATAGAAAAAGAACAAGTGGATGGCGGTTGATGAAGCGCTATCGCTACTATAATTAAGTTGCGTTGTAGCACGAGCGATTAGCCAATCAACAGAACCATGCTAAAAATATCTTCGTGAAGAGAGCGTGGCTTGATTTACACCTGATAAAACCCGTAAATCACCCTACTAATAGTGTCGAATTAATGTTCGTTCGTTGTGTTAGGTCCCTCGCACAAAAACAAGATGGTGGTCAGAGATATAGATACAAAATACTGCAAATAAATAAATAAGGAAATGCAGAAAAATAAATAGATAGATATTCACAAGAAAATCGGGGGTCAGACTACCCGGAGGTGGAAAACTTAAAATCTGTATTTGCTAAAAAATTAACCTAAGCCGTACATCCCTGGCAACGGCGCCATCTGATAAACCTCGTAAATCGCCCTATTAATAGTGTTGAATTAATGTTCGTTCATTGTGGTCGGGCAAAATAGGATTTATCAAAAGAGGTTGGAGAGCTTGCACCAAGGTGCTTGTAACGTTACATGCACTGGTGCAATAAACACCCATTTTTTTGAAACGGAACCTTGGAGGATCTACTTAGAACTATTAGTGGAATACGTGTTTCAAATCTCGTGGAAAACAGACATTCCTAACATGTTCATATAGACGGGTATATTTCAGCAATTCTGAGACCGTTAAAATTTCACAATCTTGATGGATGGCTTAGGAGTCTCGAATTAATTTGAATTTTTAATGACAACATGGTGATATATGGTGATCTAAATCCCACATGATTTCATTTCAAAAAAAATAAAAAAAATATGGGCTTTTTATGGCGCCGATGCATGTAAGGTTACATGCACCTTGGTGCAAGCTCCCCAACCTCTTATCAAAAACCACTTAACTGATTTTTTCCAATTAAACGCAAGCGATCAATTTTTTTACTTGAACAAGCCCAAGGTCGAACTCAGAGAGGCCACTATCTCCTTATGTTTATTTAAAGTCAATCAGGAGATTAGGCTTTCACATAGGTATTTTTTTAATTTAAATGCAATAAATGATTGACATGCAATTTTTACTAAGTTAAAGGACTAAAAAAGTAAACTACATTCAAACAGTGTCCAAAAAATCTCACACTTAGTCAGAAGTTAATTAATGATGAAATTAAGTTACTATATTTTTTTAGAATTTCCTGACAAAATATGAATTAATCGTGAATAAAATAAGCAGACTAGGTGATTTTTGCAAAGTTTATTTTAATAAATAACAAACCAAATTATTTTGCAAAAATAAAATTATTCTAGATTAGTCTATGTGAGGCGAATCTAGGAAACTTATTAGATCCTAAGAATAATTGATATGAGACCTATTAAAAATTAATTAAGTGAATCACTAAGTAATTTATTCTGACCTTGATATACGTGTAAATGTGATGAATTTTTGGCATAAATTAGAACAAGTTAAAATCTTTTAATTTTTTCAAGATTTTTTAGAATAACGAATAATTAAATAACAATGGAAGAACAAGAAGTGGGAAAATGTTGAATTTTTCACCAAAATAATTAAAGTAAATAATTCACAATAGCTAAAAATAAATTTAATATCCACGATGATAGAGCATGAATTGTTCTACATTGAGCAAATTTTAAAAAGATGAAATGATGCGAAATAAGGTAGAAATAAAGATGCAACCTCAGGGGCCTATATGCAATACAGAAATAAAATTGATAAAAACAAACTATGCTGACAAAGACTCGAATGCAATTACCTAAACTGAGAGGGGGGCTATTTGTAATTTTCACACTGATCACGTGCAGGGCATGTGCGCTCCTCATCGGTGGGGCTTTCTTCGCAATTGTTGGATATACGAGGATTTCAATGTAGTTTCTCCACCAGGGCATGTGCAAAGCACGTGCCTGTCTGAAGGGGGCTTAGGCATGATTTCCTCTTAAGGCAGGGGGATCTTTCAAAATTTCCCAATCTCACGTGCAACGCACATGAGATGGAAATAAAATGGAGGTTGCTGGCGATCGGCGAAGGTTCTGCTCGAGCCAAAGAGGGCAGGCAACTTCTAAGCGTGGAGTGCGGCAGACGGGCGTGTCAACTTGTGAGCACGAAGGGGACGTGCATGGAGGAGCACCGATCTAGGTGGTGCACGCAGGCAGGGGGACTGCTAGACCGCGCAATTAAGGCGATGGGTCACCTCCAGGAAGCTGCGCGTGAGCGTGTAGAGGGTGCTCGCGGGCTGCGAGCTAGAGTCAGTGTGGTCCTCGCGCAGCGGAGCGAACTGTTACACGGATGATGAGTCTGAAGTCCGCGGGAGGTGAGAGAAGGTTTGGCGACAGCCTGCTACAGAGGAACGACATCTTGACCTCATGCGACACACGCCTGAGGTCGAGGCATGCTCTGCTGACGGTGCAACAGGAGGATCGGGCTCCTGCGATAGGAGCGGTGGCACAGGGGCTGCGCACGGGGCATTGTGCTGCTGGGGCGTCGTAAAGGTTGATGGTGAGGATGTGTGTGCATGACCAGGTGAAGGGGGCGAGGATGAGGCACTCCTCTGAAGGTACGAACGACGAGCAGCGAAGTGGATGGCGATGGAGGCGTGAACGCTGATGAAGATGAATGGTTGCAGGTGTACGATGAAGAGGAGAAGCACGAAACATGGGATTTTGAGAGAAACAGAGGTATACAAGGAGGAAGAAGAAGGACGACAGGGAGAGAGCAAGTGAGAAGGAGATAAGAGGAAGGGAAGGAGGAGGTTTTACCTGGAGTTCACCGGAAATGAGGTTGGATTCGTTTGAGGACCTGTAAGGCATGTGATTTTCTCTCAATGAAGATGGTGAAGGCTACAGAGCTTGGATGTGGCGGAGAAATCGCAGCAACAAAGGGAAGACCCTTCGGATCTCGCCGAGGTTGATGATCATCTTGGTCTCTGCTGATCTCCTTCGACCTGACACGAGGAGGGAGATGGAGACCGGTAGTCGTTTTCCTTGGGTTGGCGGATGGAAGCTAATGGGAGGAGCATGAGCCCTTTTTAAAGGTCGTTAGGAGTGTGGTCGAGCTGGGGTGGGAGAGGTGGTGGCGTTTTCGGAGATTGAGGGCGCGAGAGGGAAGAGACTGGGCTTCGTGGGAGGTGCGGTGCGCATGGGGGTAGCACGCAGGAGATGGAGGTGCGGGTCCACGGCAGTTGTGGCCCCACCGCGAAGCGCAGATCAGCGGGCGTGAAAGGAAATGGGGCTACACAACCGCCACGCGGCAGGGAGTGATGAGAGAGAGAGACGCGGGGTGGGAGAGGAAGTGGTCACGTGCTCAGTACGCGACAGGGCGAGGAGAAGGATGTGGGTGCCACGTGGCGGTTATTATTTTTTATGATATTAAATTAATAATAATAGATAATATAATTAAAATAAATAATAACTAAAATAAATAATAAATAAAATAAATACAAAATAAATAAATAAATAAAATAACATAAAGAGAAATAAATTAATTAATTAAAGTAAATAAGTAAAATAAATAATAATTAATGATAATTAAAGTAATAATAAAAAGTAAATATTTAAAATAATAATAGTAAATGGGGGTGACACGTGGTGGCTCCAGGAGGTGCCACGTGTTGCTCCTAGAAAAATTAAAAATTAAATGTAAATAAAAATAAAAAAATAACAAAAGGGGTCAAATCAAAAAGTGGTCAACATGAAAGTTGCTCGTGTCAATGAGATCTACAACTTCTGTAAAGGATTGAAAATCAAAATAAATCATATGTACAAAGTGTATTTTTGGGTGGTATCTTATAGGTATAAAATACCGTATTTGTATGTTTTGTAATTTTTTTGTTATTTTTAAATAAGAGAAAAATCAAAATAAAATTAGCGAAAATATGAAAAGAATATCTATGACTTAATCTATTTTTTTGGATTTTTAGTAATAAAAAGATAAAGTGAAGGATATTTTAGTCAATATGTATAATATACAATAGGGGCCTAAAACACAAGTTTCTCATACAATCTCTGATTTTTATGAAATTGGTCGTGTTTTTGAAGGTCTTTGAATGTATATTACTTTAAAAGTGAGTAGACCTAAATTGGATTTTGTATTAGAAAGATATACCCATTTTTAAGTTCTTTCATCTCAAACTAGGTTTCAGGTTTTATTGGTCGATTTTACAAGTTAGTATTTTTTGATATTTTTCCTTTATTAGTGTTAATAATATATACACTATAGAGTTAGTTTTATTGGATTTGGAGTTAGTTATAAAATAAATATAAATACGATGAATATGATAATATACATGTGATTATGTACAAGTGATTTTAGCTTCTTATTTAATGCACATATGAATGCTAAAATGCGAACATTATTCTAAATGCATGAATGTGAATAATGCATAATAAATGGAAATATGCAGCTAATTCTCGAGAACAAAGCTCTATTTTCAACTTTTAGAGTGATGAATCACATATTCATCAATATCCGGATAAGTTTGAGGTCAAACACAAGGATACGAGCTATTGGGTTATCTAAACTAGGGTCAAACATCTAGATTAAGATATCTAGTGAGATCTAGGTTAATGAGAATGCATGCATGTTTTTTGGGCCTTTTTATATGCAAGTTAAATTATGATGCTACAAAATGAATGATATGCAATGCTAAACAATACACACAATCACAAAAATGCTCATGAATTAAACCCTAACTATGATATATAATTTGTACACAATTTGGTCTAAATTAATTCTTAATGAAAAGCATAAATTATAATATTTCATTCTATCCTAACTAATAAGCACCTAATTCAGTCCATATTCATTTAGAAATTAATCAGGAGATTAATGATTTAGAATTAATTAGCAATTCACCTAATTAAAATCTAAATGAATTGAGCAAATAAAGATTCAAGTTAATGCATAAAATGAAGCTACGGTGAATTTATGACAATGAATCAAGGTGTAATAGGCATCACACTTCTTTGATTTTTAATGGAATATAAGGATCACATCAAAGAATAAAGCACGCTATTAAAAAGAGCATATGCAGAGCTTTCAAACAAAACTAATTTAATTAAGCTTGTATAAAAATGCTCGAGTTATTAATTATTCAATCCAGGGGATCTTTTGCAATAAAAACATAATTAAAAACACGTAAAACTTCACAAATAAGTCTAAACATGACTAAAATGTAATAAAAGAAAGATGCAAAGGGCTTATCTGCAGGTAGCCATGCACGTAGGGGTAGAACTGTAATCATGAAGACTTAGCAGGGATGATCTACAAATGTTCCAAGCAACACATGTTGGGGGCTTTCGGCTAGCTTCGGCGCACGACACTGAGGTACGACGTGGCTCGGGACACGTGGTGTACATCTGTAGCTTCGGTGTAGGATCGGGTGCTCCCACGTCTGGAGGCATGGGAAGGAGCCTGATGAATCGTGAAATCAAAATGAGGATTTTTAATTGTATTTAATGAAATACAAGCAAGTGAATAAGTTGTCGCTGTAACCCGCAACTTCTCAAAACAATCAAAAATATTTATCTGACACAAAAAGAAATATGGTGGAAAGTTATTTATTAATTAACCTGGTATAGCTCCCAGGGTTAAACATAAGGAGGCAACAATTTTTACGAGGGTTATTAATTACAGTAATTAATCAAGGGCTCTTTTTCTCTTTTTGTTATTTTTATGTCTTTTTGAGTGTTTTTTTTAGATTTTAGTCATTTTTATTTTTTTAATATTTTCATGATTTTAGTGATTTTTAATTTTGCATTTTTTTTTTATTTTTTATATTTTTTAAAGGAAAACAAAATAAGAAAATGTAAATAAATGAATCATTTTTTTTGAAATTTTCAAAAAGAGTAAAAACACTCGAAAAATCAGAATAAAGATATTTTTGTGTTTTATGAATGTTTATACTATTTTTATGATTTTTATGATGTTTTAGAGTTTTTAAGAAATTTCAAAAGAGCAAATATTGAAAATAAAACATACAACTATTGTTTGTATTTTTAAAATAAAAAACAAGATAAAAAATACTAGAAATAAAGACCAAATAGAAGCAATTTTTTCAAGCTTTAAAACAAACTATTTTATGACTTTTTCTGATTTTTAATGATTTTATATGAATTTTTAGAGTTTTCTACCTTTCTTAATTATTACGGTTTTTTGAATGAATTTTCAAATACCATTTTGTATGAATGATAAAACTAAGTAAAAGACACTATTAATATTTTTGGAATTTTTAAACTATTTTTTGAATTTTTATGAATTTTTTTAGTTCAAACAGAATAATTTTTCAATGTTTTTGAATTTTCAAAAATAATAAAACTAACTAATTTTCAAAACAAAAAATTACTAAAGATAAAACAAGTTAGCAGGAGATTAATCAAATTTTCATGAATTTTTTAGAGCAAATTAGCTATTTGGTAAACACGATTAAAGACAGGACAATTAATCTACAGTATAAGGACTAAAATGCAATTATTTTAAGTTTTTATACTAAATGATAATAGAAATAAAACTACATGGCGTGACTTGCAAAAATCCCAAAAGCACACGTAAATGTGCACGTGATTATCGCTGAATTGGACTCTATTGCAAACACTTTATTTTCCAAGACCAAACAGTAACAATAAAACACAATGCTACTTATTGCTATTTCTAAAAAATTCATGTGTTGATGTACGTGAGTCTGCTCAAATAGGACTTAAATGCAAAATTAAAAACAACAAAGGGTACTAATGCAATTATTCATATAATACTAGACAAACACGTGTCCACTTAAGGGTTTATTTACAAATAAAAGAACATGCTGGCTAGAGTGCAAAATTCACTAAGTAGGCATGAGATGCACGTGTTGATTTGACGGTTGAAGTAGATCTGATCGAGTGGCTTCACTTTGGGCGGGAATGAGCGCTGAGGATGCAATCTGGTAAAAGGCATTCTTTGATCCGATGTCTCGGAAGCCGTCTCGAAGAACAAGTATGAAGGTCAGTGCATGTGAAGTTGAATCAACTCAATCATCGTTGATCTCATTCGGATTTGATCTCTAGTGACTCCAAAAGATTATTGGTGGTCCTCCGCACTGATCTGGAATGAGGAAATGGTCCGGGTCCCGCTGATCGGGGACCTGGATCTCTCGTGTTGCTGCAAGTGTATCTTGTCTTCCAGATCACGATCTCAACTCTAGCTACTACTCCTAAGACCTGCAAATGCTTCTTTGCTCAGAGATGAAGCTCCGACCACCCTTATTTGCTAAAAAAGGTGGAAATGGAGGTGAATGGACGATCTCCAGTGAGGTGGTTGGAGAGGAGATCGAGATCCGGATCTGGAAAGGACATGGTTGATCAGTGTTGGGGGAAATACGGAGAAATGTGTGGTGAAGGGATGGTCAGATCGGGGTGAACTTGAGTGAAATACCTCCGATCAAGCAGATCGGAGGGTGATGGGATTCGACTGATATAGGTGAAAATCAAACGAATGTTACGGAATTAAAAGATAGTAATGAAAACTAAGATAGACTAGATTATTGTACGGTGATCGTGGAGGAGTTGTGGCCTCGATTCAACGATTTCAGGCTAAAGAGACTGCTCGCGGTGGAGGAATTCTGACCAGGACGGGTCTCGCCAATTCTTGCGTCAAATCACTCTACTGATCGAGACACAAGGGTCCTGTCACGAGCTTCGTGCTCCAAGTGATTAAAGGAAGAGGAATCAATGCGCTACGACGGATCCGGTAGGGAATGATCGATCTGGGGAGATTTTTATAGGAGTTGAGCTCGAGTGAGATTCAAAATCAGGAGGGCACGTGAATCAAGACACACACCTAGGTGATTTTTATTCGGGCATGGGAATTTGTTATTCAGGCAAGAGATTGAAGAAGGAATCAAGAGGATTGGCTTGATGGATTAGTCAGGATAAATCCGTGAAGTCGAGCCACCAGTCAGGTTAATCGGGCAATTGCATCGCATGAGGGAGTTGACTTGGGTCTGACCAATGGGAAGCTCCGTCCCACTAAAAGATAAAAAGAAAAGGACAAAGAAGTCAATAAATAAACGAAAATTAAGAAATAAATAGAAAATTATTTTAAATTAAAAAATTATTAAAATAAATAATGCTTATAAATTAATAATTTATTTTATGGTGATTTTTAATCAAGTTAATTAAATAAATAGGGTAAACATAAATAATACCCTTTATTCATAGGTAAAAATACCTATATATACAACAAATAAATTTTTAGTTAATTATTTTTACAACTAATTACATAATTTATTAATTTTTTATTTTACAGAATAATTTAAAGATTTTAAATATATTTTTATTTTATTTTTGTGAATTGATTTAATAAGTTAAATAAATAATGCTATTTGCAATATAGATACATGATACCTATACTATAAGTGTACATATTTTATTTTTGGTTCTTTTTGAAAGTGTAATTTATATTTGTATTTTATATAAATAAAATGCAATATATACACATTATAAAAATACAATGTAGTCACAAATTCAAAGCAAATAATTAAAAGAATAAATAATACAATGTACAAATATAGATAAATTATACAATAGCACTCCAAAAAGCCAACTTTCACATCTTAACTCCGATTTTTATGAAATCACTTTCATTTTAGAGCCTATTTTATTTAGAATGCAATGAAAGTGGGTTTGTTTATTTTGAGTTCACAAGGAGTAGATATTGATCTTTCAATTCTGACTTTCTCTTTTATTTAGTAACAGTTTCATTTTAATATTTTTATTATTTACAACACATTTTTATATATAAGTTCCAAGAAGAAAATATTTTTATTTTGATTTGTTTCGATGATAAATAAAATAGTACAAGGTACATAAAGATAAATAGTAATGAATATACAGGTGAGAAGTGATTTTCCTGAATTTTTTATAAATTATGGAGCCTATCTCCCCCTACTTTATTCCTTGTCGAGCATCCCAATGCTTGGCCTGATCTCAGGGTTCGACTCAATCTGTATACACATCCTTCTTTATTCTTTCTTTTTCTTGTCTTCTTTATTCCTTTATTTTGGTGAGAAAGAATGATAAATATGCACTATTAACAAATAAAGGATGAATGATAAATAGTGAGAATTAATTATTATTTAGAGGAATTTTACCAATGTTTTTAAGCTAAAATAAAAGAATAAAGATGTTGAATCATGGATTCATTATTCCACTGTACTTTACCTTTGCCAGTCACTTAGCAAACACTTATTCTAAGAATAAGTGAAAAAATAAAAACAAGAAAAGAAAAAGGAAATAACTTAGAATAAATTTCATTTTTAAACTTATCTTCATAAAATCAAAGTATGGAGCCCGGTCAGACCTTTGGTTTATTAGTTTGGTGGAACCTTATTGTGAATCGGATTTAAGACCCAAACAACCCTTAAGTTCCACAATTTTATGTTCAGGTCGCCTCAATAGCCAGGTTTGAACAAATCCTTGTATTAAAACTCTTATGACTATGAATCTTACTTGTACCGTGCATGTGATATATATCTCCCTACATCTGAAATGGCAAAAACAACTTTATCTTGCAAGGTAACCCTAATTCCCTAGTATAGATACTCTTTCCTCGAGGAGCGGGGTATTTATTTCTAAGGTCAGGTACGTGTTGTGTCCACGATCGAAGGAGAAGAAGATAGAAGAATAAGAAAAGAATTTAAGTGTGGCCAGTGTAGCCATATCTCCTTGTGAAGCCGACCAGTATAGCCAAGTCTCCACAAAGATATGCATATTCTCTGAAGCCGGTCCATTGTGGTCATATTTAAGTATTTGGTGTATTTTTGACTTCTTTTGGGTAGAAAGTATTGTTGCTTTGCACTGATCTTTTGTTCCCTGACGGATATAGAATCTTTTTCTACCCATGTTTTGGGGTCTTAGAAAAAATGTGCCAGCAGACCATTAAATACTCGAAGTTTTTATTTCAATCCACAGCTCCCATCTTTAGACGTCCATGCCACTAGACTAAGTTGGGGTGCACTGGCCACTCAAAGTGGATGCGTATGTTTCTATTCGTGTGTGTCTCTTACCAGAGGATTTTGCCCCTCACCACCTCATATGTGTTGAGCTACGTGCAAGGTGCTTGTCCAAGTTAGGTAACTGTCTAAAAGAATTATGCATGTGTATGAAATATTCTACTTAGACCAATCAAGATGACATGTGAACATAGCCTTATGGACTCAAAGAATTAAGTCGCTCGACCTGAAAAGTCTCAACTCTTTCTTTGAAAATAAGTGGATTAAAGTCTTGACCAAAATCCATTCTTCGATTTTATTCCAGACTAGTTTAAGCATCAATATCATTATGAAAAATACAAATGCAAGTGCAACAAAAATCTGTATTTGAAAAGAATTTCCTAAACAAAACTTTTTTTAGAGAACTTTTGCAAATTGTTATAGATTTTATAAATGTTCAATTTTTAAATATTTTAATAAAGTTATAAGTATTTACATAATTATGTATATATTTACAAGGATTCTATACAAAATAAAAATAAGAACTATACAAGTTTTATACAAGATTTTATTTACAAAAAAATATTCACAAATTTGAAACATAAGCATGTGTTTTATATACACCAATTTTACAACAAGTTTATATACAAAAATAAATACAAAAGCATAAGTTATATACAAGTCTGACAAAATAATTTACAAAAGATTTTTACAAATTATTTTACAAAAAAAAAATCAAAATATTTTACAAAGAATTTTACACATGCTTTGCAAAATTATTTCACAAACTTTTTACAAATATTTTACAAACAATTTTTTGAAAGCATTTCTATTTTCAAATAATTTACAAATGTTTGTACTACATAAATAATTTTGATGCAAAATAATTTGCAAATACTTTATAATCAAAATGATTTTACAAATATTTTACAATATTTTTTACATAAATAGTTTTACAAAGGGTTTTACATAGAGTTTACGAAACTATTTCACAAAAAAATTTTAAAAATAATTTTTACAAATATTTTGCAAGATATTTTTATTCCAATTTTATTAGCAGTATTATTAAACATGGCAAAAGTATTAGTAATGGCTAAAGTATATATACAATCTATACGACGCCCCTCTATACTTAACTCGAACTATATCCTCGTAGTGACCAAGAAGTGACAAAGGAAGATATAACTCATTCTAAGTAGAGAAAAGTGAAAAGAATCCGATACTACAATGATTCAAAGAATAAAGAATAAAATGAATAGAAGTCGGTAGTCCCCCCGTACTTAGAAATAATCCTAAGTATAGAAGATTGTACAAGCGGGGAAAAACCAAGGAAAAGAATTTACAAACTCAATGACTCGACTTGTCCTCCCATATACTTAGAGTAAAATATCCCTAAGTATAGAAAAGAATATCAATAGTTGAGGGACAAGCAAGAGAACAATCAAAGGAAGGAAAAACATATATTGCCTCCTCTATACTAGGGCCAGATGTCCCTAAGTATAAGCAACACAACATAATAGAACAAAAAAATATGAACAACATAGGTTCAACACCCCCTATACTTAGGATAAAGTGAATCATAAGTATAACAAAAATCCGAGCGAGACTTGGGATGTCAAACAAACACGTAAGAAAGAATGAAATAAAAGAAAACATTGATATACAAAGAAGCAGATCGGAAGAGTAAATCAGGTCTGAAATGCAAAAGAGAGAATCAAAGGACACATCTCATACAAAATGGATTAGGGAAATATCAACGGTCAGTGGGTCATGATCAAAAAAGAGCTTCAGGCGTTGGCCGTTGATCCGAACAGTGGACTCAGAAAACAACTTGGATATATCATTGCTACCATTGTCATACAACTTTGTGACTACGCATGGGCCTTTCCACTTTCTATGTAACTTCCTTGGAAATAACTTCAGTCTCGCATCGAATGGCCATACTCTTTAATTCGGTTCAAATTGCTTATGGTTGATGTGTGCATCATGACATTCTTTCACTATTTCCATATAATGTACACTACTTGAGAAAGTTGTATCACGTAACTCCTTCATGGTTGCCAACTATGCTCTCCTCTGATCTCCTACACTCTTTGGATTCAGAAAAATCTTTGTAACTGTCTACAATGATCGGAGTGATGAGTCGCGTGATCCTCGCAATCCAACAAGTTGATCCAAGCACGGTAAACTCCTGATCTCGTCGTACGAGATCGAATATCTTCTTCACGAGCGTAGCACTCCAAGAAGACGGAGAACCGAAGATCGTCGAAGCAGCTCCGTGGTGGTGAGGGCATCGACGGCCTCCTCCTCTAGGGTTTGGTGGACGGCCACCAAGGAGAGAGGGAGAGAGAGTTGATGTGTGGTAGAGAAGAGAGAATGAGAGATGTGCTTCAAAATCATAGCCTTAGATAGCATGGTATGCCTCTCTATTTATAGGGTTTTGGGATCCATGGATCTCAATCCATGAGACACATAAAATCAATGGATGAGATTGATTTATGTTAAATCCAATGGTCAAGATTGTTGTTGGTAAAAGTCAACAACTAATAGTTTAATTTAGATCAAATATATTTGACAGATCAAATATAAATCAATCCTAAATTAAACCAATCAAATAAAGGGAGATTACCAACATGGAGATTGCATATTCAAGGATCATGGTGGACGGCCACCAATTTCCATATTGGTTATGGTGGTCGTCCACTTGATTGCAAGTGGGAGCAATCTCATGAGATTGCATATCTCCATGGAAATCTCCTTTATTTATTCCAACAACTTTTGTTGTGATTTATTCTTCAAAAATAATTCATAATTAATTTTGAGAATATTACAATCTTGCCATTGGAAATTTGTGAATCACATTCACAACCCAAAACAAATTATAATTTACATTTTCAATTAATTACACAATGTGTATCCAATACACGTCAATAATTAATTAACAAATATAAAATATAATTAGCTCTCTCTAATACATTATAAATCACATTTATAATATATTATGAATAATTGGATATTACTATCCACATTATTCTTATCCACAATAATTAAATCACATTTAATTATATCGGATAATTTCCACACACATCAAGATAATTAAATCACATTTAATTATCAATTTCTTAATGCTTAGATTTATGGAATTATTCTTGAACCCTTTCAATAATAATGCGATTTCTCCTCAGATACTTGGAGATAAGGACAGGGAGATTGTATTGTTCCACGTATAAATACTTGGATATTGAGATCACATCTCAAATCCAGATCTCAGGGACCTCCCATAGATGCTTGATTAAATCAAGACCGTAAACCTAATCTTCTCATTGTGTCTTAATCTTATTCAGATCAATGTCCAGTACATGGACTAAGATTAGGTCACTTCTCTACTGAGAGGAGTCACTAAAATCCAAACCTGTTTCATCACTCCCTCGGAATGGAAGCGTCATGGTTATACAATCGTTTATGATCACATCACCCTTAGGTATTTCCAACACCTGTACATCCTACATACCGGAAGACCTATGATCATCCTGAAGATATAGATCACTTTTATACTGTCATCTTCAAGGTTTGATCACTAAGTTTCTTAATCCTGGTCTTTGGGATTTGGTATAGATCATATGCCTTCATAAAGCATATATCTTACCTTCAAATTCATGTCATGCTTCCAAAGCATGACGACCATGCATGGAATTTGATCAGTCCCAATACCTCATGAGTGAGCTCATGTCTCCCGGTTCACAAGTGAACATGTATGATCCCTTCGAGAGATCGTATTACTCATATGTCCTTACATGCACACCAGCTCGCCGGTGTAAAGACCTTGGTTAGGTCAGCAACCTATTGGTATGCCAAATGTACATACTCAGACATATAGTAACACATCTGTCTCTGGTCAGAGGATGTGTGCCTATGTTGTGACAGTATTCAACATAGGTCTCCGGTTATCTCGATCTCGTTAAGTCAACCCATTGACTCAACTAATCTGATACCTCTGAATCACTATTCCCATGCAGAGGACCTACATCAAGAGGTCGATCAGATATCAGCCTAATGAGAAAGGATTGCCATCTCCTACTCAGGTTGGAGATCATCACTTGACAATCATTTGATGATGTTTGATAAGTCCTCTATCTAACTCCTTAGATATTCATCCAAGCATCAGCCTCTATGATTCAATCAATGAATCAACAACTGTATGATTATCAAGTTGGCCATGGTACATAACCCTTATTGTACAGAGGGACCTTATAGTGCATTCATTCATTCAATCTCAGAAAGGGAGTGAAAAACAATCAATAACTTTTATTGATAAATCATTTATTACAATAACATTTATTGCAGGAATGGTTCGCCTCGGGCTCACATTGCTAACACGGGTTGCAATCTCCTCTCCATCCTTGTTGATAACTATAGTAGTTTTCTTGGGTACCACATGAAGTGGACTGACCCGTTTGTAGTCGGAGATGGGATAGATAAAATCAAGACTCCGCCACTTGAATATTTCCTTTGTAACCACCTCTTGAAGATTCGGGTTCAGCTTGTGCTGAAACTCATGAGATGATTTGTCATCATCTTCCATATACAAACCTTGGGGATCTGCTACAAACCATCCATTTGCATTGCAGTTTCTTTCAAGAACCTCCATCAGGCGAGATTCTTGGTCATTGGTCAAATTAGTAGAGATTATGACTGGAAATGTCTTGGTCTCTCCTACAAGGAACTGTTACTTCATACTTTGTGGTAGCGGCTTCAACTTTTGGTGGGTTTGAGTGGGTAAATCTGGCTTCCTAAGGGTCTGAGTAAATGCAACCAGATCGGTGAATGAAAGCCCTCTCTACTCATCTAAATCTGATGGAGACTACCCAAATGATAGCCGGCGTGACTAAACTGGCTCGGTCCCCATACGAGTTATAGGATATGTAGAAAAATCAAACATGGAATGTACTCATCAAACTCATGCCAATCAAAATCCATGTCTGAATCGAAGGGATCACTATCAGAAACACAAGAAACGAAATCGTTCTCAGTACCAGAATATGCCTCCTCAGCCTCAAAGCTATCCTACTCCACAAGTGTGATCTTATAACTCTCATAAACTAGTGTCTGGAAAATCAAATCCTCCGAAGTCGTGACAAAAAAACATGAAATTGGATCTGCCCAAACTTCTTCTTCATCTATGATCACAAATTTACAACTATGGTGGATGTTTCGCTCTGTATCTGATGTCTGCTTTGAGCTGGCTCTGGCAATGGAATCCTCTATTGTCTTTATTTATATACTCTCACCCTCAATGTGAAAGTACATACTCCTGCTACCATAATCAGACATAGCATTTGTTGTCGCCAGAAAAGGTTGTCCTATTATGATCGGGGTATCGATCACACATTCAGGGACCTCCATGTCCAACGCGACGAAGTCCATGGGGAATTGCAAACCCTGAATGGTGATGACAACATCCTTGAGCAACCCCTTCGACCTCTTGACCGATCTATCAACAAACTGAAGAACTGTCCTGCTAGGACTAAGAGGCCCAAACTCGAACTTGTCGAGCAAAGTAGTAGGAAGGAGGTTAATCGAAGAACCGCTACCTAATAGTGTATGATCAAATCTCTACTCCTGGATTTGACATCTAACATATGGAGCTCCTGGATCTGGCCTCTTGGCTAGAAGGCGGTTCTGGATAGCATAGCAAGTAGCCTTGGTAATCACATGGATCTCTGAACAATGGTGGCGCCTCTTCTTCCTACGGATCGTGTTATTCTCTCTAAGGCTCTTCTGGAAGAGAGGCATGTGCTCCAATGCCTCTGAAAGAGTCAGTTGGATCTGGAATCTGTCAACCATGCTCTCGCTAAACTCCATAAGTTGTTTCTTTTAGGGATTTTCCTGCTTATTTCATTTTCCTAAGTGGAGTGCTTGAGGAAAAGGAACAAACGAACCCTCCTCAGAAGTACAAGGGTCATAAACAAGAAGAGCTCTCTTCACATGTGTACGACTAGCATCAATCAAATCATCATCATCGCCACAAGATGAACTAGTAGAAGAATAAGAAACCTTTCTTTTATTTTTCTTTTTGGATTTTCTATTTTATACATTTTTTGTATTTTTCTATTCTCGTCACTGAATACAAAAGAAAAAATAACATGTATATATGTACAAGAAATCTCGGCGGCATCAGCACCACCACCAGCATCTGGATTAGCAGCATCAACACCACTCTCTAGCTCAACAAGTCATGTGGCATTAGCACCACCATCTGCAGCTGGATGTACAACGGAAGCAGTACCATCTTTTCGATCGTTAGGGTTGGTGGAATCAACACCACCGTCAGCAACTGGTATCGCAGCATCAACACCGCTCTCTAGCTCATATGGATTACCCGAATATACATGTGCATCCGCTCCTTGCCTAGATGAGGCGCAGCTGGCTGGAACTCTACCGCTCCTAAGTGTCAAAAAATCAACATCAAATAAAGAAGGAATATCATCAAGTACCTCACTCAGGGTGGTAGACTCTGTCATTTGTACCTACTCGGACTTCCTCTTGAGATTGTTCGTATTGGGCTCAATCTGAGCAGGAATGGTAGCCTTGCCCTTAAAGATCTCAATCATCTCATGTCTGAACTCATCCATCTATTGCTTGAAGTTGTGTGCTTCTCTAAAATCATACGGGCGAGATCCTATAAAGTTGGGTTCTCAAAAGAAGGAGAATGAGACCTAGATGAGTTGCCTCTCTAGAACTGAGGTTGCTGGGAATAGGAATGAGGAGGCAGCTGATAATATGTGTGCTAAGCTAGATCTGCACTCTGCCTACATTGTGTAGCTTGGTAAGGTGGACGAGGACCGGACTGAGGCTGCTCTCTACCAAGCCCTGGATGTGCATGAGGTCGATGTTGGGATGATGCACTTCATGTAGACCTACAAAAAACAGGGTGATCACAACGAATCCTTGGCTGTTGCAGGTACCGATTGTACCAAATCCCATTGACCTCAATCAATGGCTCAGGTGTCTCTATGTTGTACGGTGACAGAGTAGTAATGGATTAATCACTCTGATAGACCACCATCCGAGTATCAGAAGATGCTGGTTGATGTGTCTAGTACTGGGGAGCATGTTGTGCTGGCTAAAAATGGATGTGGTGAACATGGTGCATTTGAATCTGAGAGTGTGGAACGATGCTCCTGTTCCCTGAATCAACATGGGACCGTGAAGAAGCCATATGTACCTCATGTAGGTACATGATCTGTATCTTTAGGTCACTCAAATACTAGGTCAGCTCATCAATCTTGTTGAGCTTGTCAAGACCCTGTACTTCTTCTCTATCACATCCATGCGGTCTAACTTCTGACAAATGATCTCCAAGTCAGCAGATGAGGATTCTAACTATGTTGTTATAGTAGAAGAAGATCTGGCATCAATGTGTGCCACTCTAGAACGCTGTGCGTGATGGGAAGGCTTCCCATGAGTGTAGAATCGGGTCCGGATCATAGTGGTGTAGTTCTCTGACATCTCCTCGTAAATGGTCCAGACTTAATCCTCATGCTTTGAGAAGTAGGAACCTCTACATAAAGCATTCACTAGCCCCTGTAACTCAGGTGTCAGCCAACAAAAAAAGCTCTAAAGAAGGTTGGGCTTGCTGATATCATGGTGGGGGACACATCTCAATGAGCTCTCTGAAACGATCCCGTACCTTGTGGAACCACTCATTCGAAAGCATGGTGAAATTGTTGATCATGGCTCTCGTTGCATTAGTGCGTCCGAGTGGATAATACTTGTTCAATTACTCGGTCCGCAACTCCTCCCACGTGGTAATGACTCTCCCAAGATGCTCCAGCTAGTAGGCTGCTCTGTAGACCAAGGAGAATGGGAATGCTATCATCTTTATGGTATCCTCGTCCGCATGCCTGTCATGCAAAGTGTTGCAAATCAACTCAAACTCTTGGAGATGTAGATGCGGCTCCTCAGTAGAATGCCCATGGATTTTGGGCAAACTCTAAATGGTTTGGGGGTGAAACTCGAAATCGCCAAGAATGGCAAGAATGGCAGGTAAATGGATCCACCGATGTGTAGTAGTTGCACCATGGTTGTACAACTCCTTCATTGTTCGTGCAGGTCTGGGTGGAATATCAGATGCTCCCACCTCAGGTATATCTCTAGCTTCTCCCTCGACATCATGAATCTCAGGATCGACCCCATCGACCCTAGGCTCTACTCTCCTCTCTCTCAACCGTTTCAACTTAGCTATAACCTCAGTCATTAATCTCCCTTTCTCCCTAATATGGTTCTCCATGGACTCATGAGAAGCAAGTAAGACGTTGTTGATCGATCACTAAAGATGTAGCTTGAGACTATGGTCCCTTCCCACCACTAGTCATCTCTTCAACCTCTGGAACTGATAAGGAATCTATACTAGGTCCTAACAGGTCAACATAAAGATGCTGAAACAGTTGTTGTTGTGTAAAAAAGACTATGATGAAGAAGAATGGTGGTCAAGAAGAAAATAAAGAAGAAAAATACCTGGATTCTAAGAGAGGACTCCCTTGAACCGGCCTAGATGAGTGGCGAGGATCACTGAATAGAGGTGCCGCAAGAGTCGACCTAAGAGATCTCCTACCCACAATCGTGATCTAGAGAAAGAAATAAAAGAAAGAGAAAAGATGAGATGAAGGATGAAACAAGATATGAACTGCTCAAACAAACACAATCCAAACCCCAAGTTCACTAATTCAATACAATAATGACCATAAAGGTTCGGTCTTTTATTTTTTCAATTATAGAGTTTAGTGATGCAAACAAACACACAGTGTGATGTCTCCCTATCGCCTAACGTACATCCTCAAACCTCCCCAAACAGTGGAACCATCTGCCTGAGCAACCAGGTTATATCATGCCCAAAGGGAGATAAGAGGCGGAGCGCACCAAAATCATTTTCTAAAGTCAGAGGAAAGTGCTTACAGCTGCGACTGTGTACCTAAGAATGATACGCATGTGTTAGGGCACAAGTCCAGGGATTTGGGCTCTATCCGCAGGGCTACGTCCTCACCCACTCTGTTTGAAGGTAAGTACCTCCAACGATGAGGGGGTTACTCTCCCCAATACAAGTTATCATTACGTTTATTTTAGGATCGAGTATCTTTAGCAGTCCCGATTTTATGAGGTTAGCACTTTTTTGAGTATTTTCAAAAATCGTAACAAATTTTCCAATTTCCTTTTTATCCTAAGTGAGAAAAATGGGGGAGGAAGTCGGAAAAGCCGATGCGCAGTGAAATCAATGATGCATGCAAAGATAGAGATGTGTACATGTCTCCAGCACTCTACATGCAAGATGATCTACGCATAGAAATAAATTCTATCCTATATGTTACACGAAGAAATCGCCATAAATAGGAACTTCTATTATCGTGAAGCGTAGATTTATTTGACTAAGTCCAATGATATCTATAGGAACAGATATTCTATTAAGGTTGTGGACTGAATTCTACCTGTCTCGATCAAATAGAAACCCAAATCTAGGGCTCAAGCACAAAAAACAAATAAAAATAAAGGCGTAAACACACAAATCACGTGAAACAAATAAAAAGAAAGTTGAGAAAACAAAATACAGTGAGGTCCCCCAAGTGCACCGACACTCGGTGAAGCAAACCCTGCAAGCACAAGGTGGTCTAATGGCTCTATAGAAAACAAGAAAAGGGCAAGTACCAATAATTAATTACAAGAATAAAACGTGACTGAAAAATAAACTAAACGAAGCTAATCTATTAAAAGAAAAATAGTATGCTCTTCGGTCTCCTACTCCTCCTCGGTTGTGCTCTCCTGCCGGTCGGTGAAGAACACCTCCTCCACCTCACTCGGGTGCATCGACTCTCCTCAAAATGCTTGCCTCGCTCCGCGGGCCCTCGCAACAAAGGTAAAATACGAAATGTATCACAAACAGTTGTGAAGAATATAGATGAGAAATAAAATGAAGCAGAAAAATGAAATAAAAGACAAGTAACTGAACATGAAATCAAACAAACAACTAAGAATAGAAGGAAAAAGGAAACCTAACTACCCTCGTCGAAGCCTCCCCGGTAATAACGCCATTTTGATGAATCGAGAAATCAAAATGTAGGTTTCTAATTTTATTTAATGAAATATAAACAAGTAAATAATTTGTCAATGTAACCCACAACTTCTCGAAATAATAAAAAATTATTTATCCAACACAAACAGAAAAAAGGTGGATTGCTATTTATTAATTAACCTGATATATCTCTCAGGGTCGAACATAAGAAGGCAACAATTTTTATAAGGGTTATTAATTACAAGAATTAGTCAAGGACTTTTTTTCTTCTTCTTCTTTTCTCTTTTTGTTATTTTTTATGTCTTTTCATGTTATTGTTTTTAAAAAATTTTATAAATTTTAATAATTATAATAATTTTTATTTTTTTATTTTTTTATTTTTAGTGATTTTTAAATTTGCACATTTTTATCTTTTTATTTTTTAAAGGAAAATAAAATTAGAAAATGTGAACAAATGAATGTTAGATTGTGGTATAGACGAAACGATTCGAGAAGTGTTCTCGGATCATGCGGTTTCATCATTAATTTAAAATTCTGTTGCCCCGAGCAACTAGTACAACCAGTCGCTCCCGATCGCATATGATGCGATCTTCATGCTTCCGTGATGAACTTAATGTTATTTCCCTTGAAAAATTGATGGGAAGGCATGCAGTCATCTTCCAAATAGATGTGATGCTGAGGGTTTATCCCACGGAGATCCAGAATTTTCCAGTCGATAGCCTTGTAGTTCCTTTCTAGAATCTCGAGTAAACGAGATTCTTGATCCATGACCAACTGATAATTGATGATGACCGGAAACATGTTTTCCTCACCTGCAAGGAAGGCGTACTTCATCAATGAGGGTAAAGGTTTCAACTCTGGAAAGGTTGGAATCAACTATGTGGTAACTTCAGTAACAGTGATTAGTGTAAGCTTTACCGATTGTGTATTGTCCACCAGAAGTATTTCTGGATCGAAGCACAAGACATCTGATAGATTTGGAATGAACTTATCTTGCTCTAATGGGGATGGATCAAATTCACTCAGTTCAGTCAACTCACATAGCACATCAGCATGGACCTCATCTTCAAGGACAAAAAGGAGTTCGACTGTGCTTTCCAGGGATTCCTCCTTTGAGAGGAATTCATGTGTTTCAATGTCATCAAAAAACAAAGCCGTGTCCCTGATCTCTGCAAGAAAATCACAGTCTTTTGTCTCTTTCTGCATATGCTCACTCTCATCTGGCACTTGGATCATTTCAATGAGGACCTTGTCGCTGCTTGAGCGAAAGGTGATCTTTCAGGTGCCATAGTCAACTAATGCTTCAACCGTTCGAAGGAAAGGTCGTCCCAATATGATCGGGGTATGTAGAAGAGGTGTTCAAGTATCCATATCAAACACAATGAAATCCACATGGAACTACATCCCTTGGATTGTAACAATGACATCCTCCAAAATTCCTCATTGATTAAAGCATGGTTGAGCCCAGAATTTTAGGATCACTCAAATTGAGGATCTTTGATGATTTAAGTCTTAAAAATTCACATGCACAGTTGGAGATTTATCCAACAAAGTCATTCATTCATCGCTACTCGTGGACGAGCATAGTTTAAGTATAGGGGTATGATGACTCCCAGACTCATCATGCTAAAATTGGTCAATTAGGCTATGTTCCCCAAAATCCATATGCATTTAATAATTAATATAGCATCATTGGCATTCATATATGTGTTAATAATATTCGCATATCATCATGCATAATTGCATAAAATAAGGAACCAAAAATCCAAGTGTAAATTGACCTAGTAAGCTGCTAACTTCATGTATTTTTAATTAATTCATCCTA
This sequence comes from Ottelia alismoides, assembly GCA_037367405.1. Classification (NCBI taxonomy): domain Eukaryota; kingdom Viridiplantae; phylum Streptophyta; class Magnoliopsida; order Alismatales; family Hydrocharitaceae; genus Ottelia; species Ottelia alismoides. The sequence goes on along the minus strand of JAZKJV010009066.1, from coordinate 446,780 downwards.
ACTCTGATTAACCTGAAATCAACCTCCACAGTGTAGATATTACTAATAAGAATAAACAAATAAAAATAATCGCTAACTCAAATAAGTGTCAAATAAACCCAAAGTCTAATTTCACATCAGACGGACTAAAACACACATATCTTCCTCATATGGTGTCCGATTTTGATCTACTCACTTTAAAGTACTCCATTTTCAAATACCTTCAAAACAAGAGGCCAATTTCATAAAATTCAGAGCTCGTATGTGAAAATTGTATTTTGGGCCTCTTTTGCACATTTTATCTTTTTGCTATTTTATTGACCTGAGTTTTTATGTACATAATTAACCCTTTTAGTTTTATTTCTTATTTATTTTTGTTCTTTGATGAAAGTGTTATTAAGAAACATAAAAATCCAATCTAGATTAAGAATGAAATCAAAGAAACTGATTGAGTTCAAGTGTCCTTTGTGAATCTGTACAAAAATCACGTATTTCGTACTCCTATTTTATTTCCCTATTTTCTTACTTATTAAAGATCCAAAAAAATATATTAATGTATAATTAAGTGTCTTGTATTTTATCGTATTTTTTCTAGATTTTTTTTATCCTTTTTCAAAACCATCAAAAATTATAAAATCTCAAAAAAACTGATTTTCTATATACATGAGAACCACCAAAAATACCACTTTGCACAGTTGACCTCTTTTGCTCCCAGGTCCTTCACGAAAGTCGTAGATCTCGCTAAGATGAATAACTTTCATGAAGGAAATTTTTTGATTTGAGTCCCTTCTATTTCTTTTCTATTTTCTTTCGCTTTTTCTTTTGAATTTTTTTGGGGTGACACGTGGTAGCCCTTGGGCTTGCCACATGGCACCCCCTCCCCCAGTGACTCCAGCCTGGTCACATGAAACGCACGTGACCACTCCTCCTCCCAGGTCACGTGCGCGTACGTGGCCTCGCCCCCTCCCCTTCACAACACTGCTCGTCCTTCCCATGTAGCCGCCGCCGCCATGCACCACCGTTACTCACCGCATGTAACCCCCCCCCCCCCCCCCACCCCACCTCTTGCAACGCTTCCACCCAGCCTTTCCTCTGCCCCCACCATTACGACAACCATCCCCTATAAAACCTCACCCACCTCCCTTGTCCTCTCCATCCACCATCATCATGAACTCTGCGAATGTCTCGGTGACAACAGCTCCTCCGCGCATCACCGAGCCTCGCTGCACGATCCAAGGTTGGACTTCCGACCTTGCCGCAACTACTTCACGCGGCAGCCAAGCTCCGTCTCTTTGCCGAGCGTTGAGTGACCATTGGAGGGTCCCTAACTCCCCACTCCCTCCCAGGAAACCCATTCCAGTCAAACACCTCACACCTTGATGCTCTGCCATCTTCTTCGCGCATCACCATCATCGAACTGCCCCGTCGCTCGCACTTCGTCAGTCCACGTTGACCAGTTCATCTCGACCTAATCCTCCAAACCACCACCCGCCAAATCAACCGCTTTCACAGACCTACCTACCCGCTTCTATTCTACCCCCGGAACTTTTCATCTCCGGTCATGCCAGGGCCGGAGCTTAGCTTCGATCCATCGCCTCCACAGGAGCGTCGCTCCCCCCCCCTTTGCTTGCCAGTACCCATCATTCCACCTTCTTCGGTGAGATCCCAAACCACCAGTCGCCCGCCACCTCACCCTCGGTCGTGTTCCTCTGCCCTGTAGCTCCTCTTTCATCTCGACCCTCGACCGCCGTAGCCAGCCGCTCCGTCAACCGCTACGACCCTCGCCGCCCTCCAACTCCTCCGTGCCTGACGCCCCTCCACTGCCGTCGCACCTCAGTCCCGCACATCGTGTATTGGCTGAGGGTCCGACGCTCCTTTAACAACCATCGTTGGATCAGGGCCAAGAACGTGGTCCAACTATCCTTGTTAAGCTACACATCGCCTTCCCGAGCCTCGACCCCAACCTCGAGGCCTGGGTTGACCGAACCTCAGTTGAGCGCCACCTATGCTCGAAACACTAAGGCTCTACCTCGTTCGTCGAGCCTCTGCTTCGGGTGGACAAACCACCTGTCGTCTGCCACGTGGATCCAAACCACAACGCCAGCCCAAGCCTCTGTGGCCCATGCCCCGCACGTGCTGCGGGGGAATTGTGCAACCAGACCCTCACTACTTTCCAAATTTACAAGGGGATCTAGACTTCGGATGACATCAGCAACACATGCTTAGCACGTGCTACAAGGGTAAAATTGCACTAGAGACCCCTCTCTTCTAACAAATTACAGAAGAAGCCCCACCGCCTCAGGTCGCGTGCCCTGCACGTGGCACTTTGGGTAAATTACATCCGAGCCCATACGGTTTTTGTGAATTATAGATAAGTCCCTAAGGGACCTGTTTGAGGGAGAATAATTATTTTTATTACATTTTAGTCCATGCATTTTCATTTTAGCATATCTTTTGCATTCCAACTCTGATTGTAGCATATAATATGTCGCTTTGAAGCTTATTCTGTGCTCTTTCATATTATATATCTTGTGTAAAGATCAACGAATATTTATTGATGATGAATATTTGAGGAGCATTTTGGTTTATGTAGGCTAAAATTTGATATATTTGTGCCATATTTTCATTGAAAAAAATAATGTTTTTTTTGAAGGGGATTCAATTGAGCAAAATGAATTTAATTCTCAATATTTTATGTGATTAAACTCAATTTACTTTAGGATTAAATTAGAGAGAATTTTGATATCACCTTCTTTAATTGAGGATTATTTTTGATCTCCTTAAACGGCATGATTATTCATAGATTTATTTGGACTCTGGCATGTATCTGGATTTAAAATATTTATGGATTTGATATCTGTTTATCTGTGATTTAATATAGAGGCTATTGATTATTATTGTTTGGATTAAAAAATTGTAATCTTAGATCCTGAGCCTAATTATTTTCTCTATTTATTTCCTTTGCATTGCGTTCAATTTCATCACATTTTCCATTTATTTTCTGACACAGAAATTAATCGAGCATTTAACTAATTATTTAATTTAATTTAAAACCACAAAACTAAAAATCATTATTCCATATGTTCGACCTTAATAGACTTGCTAAGTAAAAATTCTCCACAATATTCAAAGACTGTGGTTTTTGCTGAATCGAAGATCATCTCCTAGACTACAATTTTAGATAATTAAAGAGGCGATGTTCGAGCTCATCAAATGGCGTCATTGCCGGGGAACTACGTATTTTTAGGATTTTAAACTATTTTCTACAATTAATTTTTGTGAAATTAATTTTCATGTCTTTTTTATTTTTGCTTTTTATTTTCTGCATTATACTTTGCATTTCTCGCTCTCTCTCTCGCTCGCTACATATACTAGCCGCATCTTCTCTCTTTACAGATTTCTCGGAGCGAATTTTTTGGATATATTTTCAAGGATCTGCAAAGATTGACTTTTTATTTTTTGTGACAGAGAGTTAGTTTAGATTTAAATTTCTGCATTATTCACATGGTCCTTCACTCTTTGAACCCTAATTATTTGTAATAATTCGGTCTGGACTTCTCTGTGGTGTGTCGGGTCTGTTTAAACCCCTTATGTGTGGTTGGGACCCGACTTGAGTGGCGTAGGAATTAGGCACATATATGCTAGCTTATTAATTTTTGCATGTGCTTGTAATTTTTAGGCCACACATCTTTCACACACTGTACGCATTGGTAGATCGTTCAACTTAGCCAAATTTTTAATAAATTCTTTCCCCACTAATAGAATTATCTGCTTAGGGCGATTTCATCTGTGCATATCATTTAGTGTAAATTTTAAAAATTCCTTGTATTGCATCCCACATGAAGAATGCAAGGAATCACTGTAAGTCTTCTTCCTGAGCATGCATCATTGATTTATGCTTGCATTGGCTTTTTTGATTCTCCCTCCTCAATTTTACAACTTAAGAATTAAAGGAATTGGGAATAACCTAATCAAGGTGACTGTAAATAACCTAACCTAAAATCATGTTTATTTCTGGTTGAGAATAACCCACTCATTATTTGTAAGGAAAAGATCGCATACTTAGGACAGAGTCAAAATCGAAATTTTTTACTCAGACTACTTTTTTTAGAAATAACTAGTACTTCTCAGTGAGGGTTTTGGGTAGCCGTTTTACGGTCCGACTTCCCTTAGCAGAGTGGGTGGTTTAGAGGATGCCGTGAAAGGCTCCGTCCTCAAGTAACACAGGTAGCCGTCTAATGATCCGTACTTACACCCATACTAGTTGAAATTATATTCAACTAGTTGTATGAACTCAGGACAGTCTTTGTGAAATATTTCGGCACCTAACAGCTCCGCTTAAATTTCAAGATTGCTTTACTATTAAATTAAAATCGAAAAGATGAGCGACTGAACCCTAGCGTGCCTTAACAAGAGTCGAGTGGGTGAATCTACGTGTTTATTTTGTGTTTGAATTGTGTGCGTCAAAGATCTTGCAATTGCAAGCAAATCGTAGTTCGCAAATCATTCCATCCCTCTCTTGAGAAGATGTCAGCACATTGGTCTTCCTACCCAATCTCCATGACCATGTCCTGATACTTCTTTTCACGCTTTCCAGGGGAACATGCTCTTCAAGCCTGGTCCCCCTCAGCCAACATTCTCTTCCTTCCCATACATCCCACCCTATGGCCACACTTCTTCATGGAATAGACCTCTCTCACATTTTGAAAAACTTATGGACATGAGAGAACGAGCATAATTGAGGATGAAAAATAGAGTAACCGATATAGACAGTCAAACACGATTTCCGATTACTATGGGCTCACAGCCTCTTGAACCATCCCCTACTCATGTTGACTATCTTCCTTATTACGGTCAATTTTCCTTCGAAAATTCATGAGAAAACCAGAGTCAAGGATACGTGACTCATGAACATATTATAATGACTGTGAATAATCAATGCTCTACTCAAGGTTACATGACGGAATCACGACAAATGGAGAATGATTATTCAATCACAAACCATGAGATGTTTGAGGATGAGATTGCTCGGATCAATCATAGAGCAAACACTTTAACAGAGAAAATATATGATCTCATCCAGTCTATGCAGAATCCAGAAGAAGTGAGACCACTGCCTTACGAACCACAAAATCATCACGTGACTCACAATCAGGAACAACCACCACTGACCTCTGACCCTCATACTGACCATATCACAGAAATTACCGAAAATTGAAAAAAAATAAAAAATTTGAAAAATGAACAATTCTGAAATGGAAGCATTTTGCAAGAACATGATCTTAGAGCTTCCATTGATCAAGGCCATAGAATATGTGCCCAATCTTAAGCAATTTATGAAGAGTCGACTAAATCCTAAAAATACGGGCAGGAAGCGATACATGACTGAATATCATGCCATATCTATGGCCAGCTCTTTGATGATGAATTACAAAATCAAAAGCCACAAAGTCAAGCGGTTGACTCGGATCACATGTCAAATTGAGGATACCTTATTCACTCATGTTCGGTTAGACGACGACTATACTTTAAACATCCTCCCAAAGTCCGTATTTAATCAACTCAAGCTCAGACAACTCAAAAAGACAAGGGTGATCGTTCAACTTCCTGATCAATCTACCAAAAGACCACAAGGGATCGTTTCTGTCGTCTTAAATTTCTAATGTGAAGAACATAAAGTGGACTTTATTGTCATTGATATTGAACACCCTGGAACGTTGTCTGAGTCTCCTATCATTTTAGGAAAGTCGTTCTTAGCCTTTGCTAAGGCGATTCTCGATTGTGAGACTCGTGAAATCAAGTTTCCTAACTTCGACTACAATGCACAAAGCTTCAATGACACAACCTTCTCTGAGGAAACCTAACTTGAAATCGACAGTCGTGATCAGGAGATAACCACGTCATATGATCAGACCTCTCCTCACGAAACACGAACACAAACCCTAGGAGAGTCACATGAGATCAAATGTTGGACAAACCTTTGATTCTCACCTGAATACAGCTCCTTTGACGAATCAAGATTTTGAAGCTTATGATGAATTGGACCATGTTTCTAATGAACATCACGATTATTTGAGTGGTCCATTTTTCGAGTCGGCAGTAATTCATGAAGTATTGAGCTATACATGGAACCGACTCAAGAAACCTATGATGCCACCAAAATTCACGATTATCCAGAGGTGAAATCAACAACACCAGCCAACAATCACAAAGCCACCAAGAACATGCTTCCTCGTCCGAAGCCGCGTATGACCCTACAAGAATTGGAAGACTTTTACGGGGATTCATCTGACAAGGAACTCGTAGATGCCACACCAGTTACTCAGGATAGGGAGATAGAGATTGTCCATCTTCCTCACACTGCTTCTCAAGGAAACAAACCGACCAAGAAATTCACCTTTGACCTTAAACACCGGGTGATTTCTGAAGAGTCCTCATCCGATCCTGAAGTGGATCATCATGTAAGTGTGATAAGTACAACCATGATCAAAGGGCACTTACCTCTCGTTGACAATAGTGGGAGATTCTCCGCGTACGACTACTATTCTTCTGAGGATGACTCCAACGATGGCAGGTTTTATTCATCCCCCCTCTCCATCCCCCTCCACATCTCCATACTATCAGCCACCCCACTCCCGTTAGAAGGTTCGTCGCAAACCTCCTTGACCTTGTACATCCGTAAATCTACTCGGTTCCCCATTTGTAATTATCCGATCATACTTAGGTTGACCTGAGCCTAAGTATAGGGGGTTGGTACCATTGTGTATACATCACTTCTATTCTTTCCGCTCACCCTCGATTGCCTCGTTTCATGCTATTCTGCTATGCTTAGTCCCTCAAAAGTCTAAGTATATGGGGCACGTCAACTTCTTGTTATTTTTCACTAATCTATACTTAGTATGAGCTATGTCTACATTTCACTTTGTGCCATGAGGACATAGCACAAGCTATGTATGTGGGGTGTTTTCTGCTTACTTTATCCGTAGCTCATACTTTAATTGTTTTCATCTAACATCGGGGATGAGTACAAGTAGTGTTTATTATGTATATTATACTAAATACTTTCTGTAAATAATACCTATTTTCAAAAAAAAACAAAAAAACAGCAAAAATAACAAAAAAAATTAAAAAAACAAAAACAAAAAATTTCATTCATGGTCTTGCATTTCATTCAACATCTCATGCAGCCATGCATTCCTTGGTTGGTTTATTCCTGACACATTCACCATCACTTAAGGCTTGAGGATTTGAGGACACTTGATTTCTGAGTTAGCCAGCCTTAGTCATCAGGTTTTGAACTTAATAATCCATACTTCCCTAGTCTGAAAATTTTGAGCACTATATTACACTCTTCATCTCTACCTTCTAAAGAATATGATCAATACATCACTTTCACAACTGCATGATTGATGAGATGAGTTGAGTTATCACTTGAGGAACTGTGACTGAAATTTGAGTCTAGACCCGATCTAAAATTTGAGTCTAGACCCGATCTAATGATGCTCGAGGATGGGATAAAGCTAATGAAGGCTTCAAGAAACCTAAATGTCAGCAAAACCCCAGCTAGTATGTGAATAAGTTCGCATGCTATCGTTTGATATCGACCTATGTGCCACAGTGTGATGAAACATAATTAAATTGTTGATCAGTGTGCGCCAACTCTTGGTAAAAGCAGTGGATCTAGCCAAAAAGAAAGAAAAGAAAGAAATATTCAAAGAAGAGCTCAATCATTACAAAGTCAAATTCTATGAGCTTCCACCAAAGGGGAGCGCTCCCAACCATTTTCACAGTGTCCATTTAGACTAAACGCTATTAGGACCAAGGAGTCGGGCTAGCACCATAAAATGGCTCTACGTCATATAGTGATACAAGTCTATGTGTCGAAGGTATCTTAAATACTCAAAAGAGACACACCCCGGTGTACTCCCAGAAAAATAATTGCAGACGACTCCAAATTCTCTTGATGGACACATTGATCAATAAAAATAAAAATATACTTGTATTGAGTAATAAGGCACTCGAGAGGCCCCTTGTTCCAATGTAAGGGAGATAAAAATATACACAATCATATGCCCTCCATCATCTGGTCGTCCATAGACACTTTAAAGTCTGATGAACTATTGAGACAGTGGAATGAATGCAAGAACCGACTTATTCTCTAGTGTTGAGGATTAGGTCTAGAGGAGAGTCTTTTAGACTGGAACTTTGAGCGATGTCTCGACTCGACTCTCATGAATGCAGTACACTAAAATTCATATCCTTATATTATATGTACAAACATAGAGTCTGATAAATAGAGAAGCTGGATTCCTTTTGATTAAAGCATTGTTCAGCTCGAAATTTTAGGATCACTCAAATTGAGGGTCTTTGATGAATTAAGCCTTGAAAATTCACCCATATAGTCATGGATTTATCCAACTAAGTCATTCATTCATTGATGATCGTGGACGAGCATGGTTTAAGTATAGGGGTATGATGAATCTCAAACTCGTCATGCTAAAATTGATTAATTAGGCCCTATTCCCCAAAATCCATATTTATTTATTCATTAATATAACATCATTAGCATTCATACATGTGTTAATAATATTCGCATATCATCATGCATAATTGCATAAAATAAGGAACCAAAAATCCAAGTGTAAATTGGCCTAATAAGCTACTAATTCCCACATTTTTAATTAATTCATCCTAACTCCGATTGACTTAGCATTTTATTTCTTTTATTTTTGTATGTGTGTGTGTGAATATCTCTCTAATATTTGATTTCTTAATTTTTGTGCGAGGTACTTAGTGGACTTAGAACAACTTTCATAGAAGTCGAGGCAACTCGGAGCAACCAAAAGCTAGCGATTTTGTAAACCAAGCCCGTTGAGGAGGCGTGAAGGAATTTTTATTTATACTTTTATTTTTAGAGAGAGAGAATGATTTTTCTTATTCTTGTAATTAATTTGTAGTATTTGCCTATTTACATCGATCTTTGCTTGAAGACTCGTGCATGTACCCGTACTGGGCACTTGGCCTATCGAGCCCATATTTTTGTGGTGATTGATGAAGTCCTAGGATTGCAACGTGGATATTAAAGCTACTAGGTTTATTTTTGTGTTTGTAGAACTAGGTTTACACTCTTACATTAATTTGACATTGTAGAACGTATTTTACTTTGCCAAATTAATATGTTCTAGCACCCACTAATAGAAATTCCTTTTCAATACATGGTTTCCCATGCATGCATTAGACTTATTTGTTAGGGAAATTTAAAATTTATTTATCATCCTACACATAGATTACGAGGAAGAAAAGTAAGTACCTTTGACTCTGCATTCATCATCGTGTTTCCCGTTGTTTGGTTTGTTGATTCTCCCTTGATTTTGACTCATCTAGGATTTAAAGGAAATTGGAATCCCTTTGTAGCTTGATATCCACTCAAATTCAAAGCAATAACCAAATTAAAACAAAGGGGACTGCTAAACATTATTGACTAACTAAAACTGGATAAAAACTGAACATCATTGCTTGTGGGAGAGAAACCCCATCCTTGTGCATAGGTATATACTTTGAAACTTTGAGTGGGTGAGGACATGGACATAAGGTTAGAGCTCAAAACCATGGACCTGCGCCCCAAGTCTCTAGATCCGACTCTTGTGGATTTGGGAGCTGCAAGCTCTCGTCTTCGACCATAGTCGACATTTTGGGCATGTATGTCAACTATCTCCTTTAAGGGTGTGATATAACCCAGCAGCCCGGGCAGATCACTCCTTTGATTGAGGGGTAGTAGAACCACATCTTGCATCAGGGAGACACATTGTGTACAATGGATTCGAAGATTATTTTATCATCAATTTAAAATTGAAAAGAGAACCGGCCAAACTTTCACAGCCAACACTGTGCGAAGTTGGTGAATTTTGGGGTTTGCATTACGCAATAAATTACGTGTGTTTAAAGCCCAATGCACTTGCATACATATCGAGGTTCGTAAATCATTCACCTTCATTTTTGAAGATGTCGGAGTATCGATATTCATACCCAGAATCCGTGGGACACACTGACATGACCAAATCCTGACCATCTTCATCTCCGTTCTCATTTCAAAAGAACCCTCTCTTTGAGGAGGTTCTTCCACAGCTATCACATCCTTCACCCTCATCCCACCGCACCACTCCTTCTTTGATTGAATATTCAAGATATGAATCGCTCGTAGAACCGAATGAATATTATATGGACACATTGGAGCAAGGGAATTCGAGAATGGACATGGGCATAACCGAAATGACAAAGAAACACGAATGGACATGGGCATAAACTTATGATCTCACCACGACCACAGAGAATGACTACTACTCAGCTTAGGATTGCATGTCGGAGTCACAACATGGCAAGTATAATTATTCATCTCTGACTCATGAGACAATAGCAGATGGCATATCTCAGATTAATCAAAGAGCCAATGCATTGACTAAACAACTTGATGATGTCATCCAAATGGTTAAAAAGACGATGAACAATCAACAAGTGAGGATACCACAAAGCAAACTCGAGACAAATCATGTGCAACATTTTTAGGCACAAACAACACATGTACCAAACACCACTGACCAGTCCACTGACTCTATCAAAAGCACCAAAAATTAAAAATCCAAAAAATTTAAAAAATAGTCCATTGGCTCTATCAACAATACCAAAAAATCTAAAAATTCGGAAAATTCAAAAAAAGAACTAGACAACACTGAAATGGAAGCATTTTGCAAAAGTTTGATCTTAGAGCTTCCATTAATCATAGCCATAGAGTATGTACCCGATCTTCATAGATTTGTGTCGATTATCACCTAATAAGACGGGTAAGAAAAGATCTAGAATTTAATTTCATTTAATCGCTATGCTCAGTTCAATAGTGATGACCCAAAAGAGCAAAAGCCACAGTCAAATGATTGACTAGGGTTGCTTGTGAAATTGATAACACAGAGTTTATTCATGTTCGGATAGACGACGACTCCACCCTGAACATCCTCCTGAAGTCTGTGTTTGACTGACTTGAACTCAGACTGCTCAAAAATAAAAGAGTGATCGTTCAATTTCCAGATTGATCCACTAAAAGATCGGAGGAATTATTTCAGTTGTCATGAGTTTCCAAGGTGTCAAACACTGAGTGGACTTCATTGTCGTGGACATTGAGTACCGAGGAGAGTTTTATGAGTCTCCCTTTATTTTGGGAAAGCTAATCTTAGCCTATGCTGGAGCAACTATTGATTGTGAGGCTTAAGATATAAAATTCTCAAACCAGAACCATAATGATCAAGCTCTTGATGACACACTTGTCCCTGAGACAACTGAACATGAAACCTGTAGTCATGACACATATTAGACCCATGAGTCAAACACTTCACAGACCTCTTCACAGACTCCAGACATAACCTAGGAGAGACACCTAAGGATCATGTTGTCGAGGCTACCCGGGCTGCTAATGAGATGAATGAAGTCAACTTAAATACATCCAATTCACCGAACCCGGACACAGTCATTTCAGACTTCCTTGATCATTACTATGATTCGATACCTGAGCCGACAAAGCTAAAACTGACTCTGAGCATCGTCATATACCCGAAGCATATATTGCCCTTACAAGAGATACATAATATAAATGGAGATTCAACCGATGAGGAACATATGGCCAGAACCTCACAGACTCCGTATAGAAGGGCCACATACTCGAGTCTGGTTGTTAGTGAAGGGAAGAAGCACTCAGGTCAGGTTCTAGCAAACCGACTAGACCGAGGTGATTAGGTATGACCAAATCGATAATGCTTCATCACAATACTCATCATCCGCGGTCAAGTCGGTTGACCAAGTGAGTGAGCAGTCGCAAAGAAGAATTAGTTGAAGAGACTTCACCGAACTACTATTCTGAGGATGACTCTAACAATGGATGTGAATCTTCTATGTCATGTTCCTCATTTCCACATTCCCTTATGTTACATGCCCAATGAAAATCTACCGAAAACCTCCTTGATCCTTGGCACCTGTCCTCGATCTCATCGATTCCCTTTGTACTTCTTCTATATTTAGGCAAAAGCCTGGGTATGGGGGGGGAGGGGGGGCAGTGCCCATCCTGTTTATATCCACCTTCTCTTTTCTTATCCTCGAACGCCCCATTTTTGTTCTCTTCTATACTTAGGCTGACCAAAAGTCTAAGTATGGGGCGACGATCAACTTCTACCTCTCTTTTTCTTTTGCACCCTTCTATACTTAGCGTACGCTAAGTATGAGGGGAGTGAGTAGCATTTGTGTACATACCATGCATTGCACTGCGTTGTACTATATGGTATCGTATTTTCTGTATATAGAACTAGCATGTGGGGTGGGTAATTCTTGTAAAACGCTTCAAAAAACAAACAAACACAAAAACAAAAATAAAAAATCAGAATTCAAAAAAAAAGAAAAAGAAAAGAAAAATGCTTGCACTTTATTCAGCGTTACATGCCTCTGCATTGGTGAAAAGCATTGGGTTCTGAACCGAGTTGTGAACAGAAGCTGAGAGTAGTCTTGACTTGGCCTTAATCCACTTATTTTTTAGAGTAACTTCACTGAGAAATAGGATGTTAGAAGCTTCATGTCTTGGACTTAATTCTCCGAGTTCCACATGATAGTATACAAACTTCGGCTCTTAATATCTAACCTGGTCGTCTCATTCTGGGTACGACTCTGAAATAGTGAATTAATATGTACTCAAGCACTATGCACTTAGCTCAACTCAGATGGGATGTTGGAAGACCGTCTGAGTCTCTTTTCTGGTAGCATGGACATCTAACGACCGCAGTACAGGTTGAAATAAAGCTTCAGGTGAGGAATGGACTGCTAGCACAAATTTTCTAAGACCTCAAAACATGGACGGAACAAAAGATTATATATCCGCCAGGACACACAAGATCCATGCTGAGCAACCAAAAATCCAAATCAAAAGAAGGTAACTGCCAAATATATATTTGACCACAAAGGTCCAAGCTTCAGAAAGCCTGCATATCTTGGTGCAGACTTGGCTATACTGGCCAAACTTCGTAAGATATGTGGCAACACGGATCTCACTCCAGTTCTTTTGTCTTTCTTATAAAAATTTCTCCCTCTATATTCGTTGTAAACTAGCACGTACCTGAACTTAGAAGGAAATACATGAATTCCCGAGGATGAGTTACTAGAGGAGAGGGTTGCATGGTATCTGGCATTTCGTATGGGAAGAGCTAACACCCTTCACACATATGAGACAGTTGTTCAATGTTCATGGGGTATGCTTTGGGAGGAATATTGATCTAAGATGACTTCTGAGTCGAACTTGAAACAATGATGTGTAGAACTTGGAGGTTGTGGATTTTTGAAATCCTAATTCTTATAGGAGTCCACCAAACTATTAATCCAAAGGTTGGGTACAACTCCATTTTCACCTTTTGTTCATGATCTTGGTATGGAACCCAATATCATTTCACTCTTCATTTTTAGTTGCTCGGGGATGAGCGAGGTTCAAGTATAGGGGGTTGATGAATATGTGATTCATTACTCTAATTAGCTGAAAATAGAGCTTCGTCCTAAGAAATTAGGTTCATTCATCTAATAATATCATAAAAATAATTTTCATACACTTGTAAAAAATTTGCATAAATTAGCATTAAAAACTACGTTCATATTCATCTGCATATTTTCACCTAATTTCACCCATTTTTAATTAATTAATATTGACTCCGATTGACATGAAACTAACTTCATTGTGCAACTATCACTAACCTTAATCAATAAAAAGCCCTAAAAATACCAACTTGTAATATTTGAATTAAAACTAACCTCTAATTTCAGGACAAAAGGCGCAGACAATGATATCTCTCTCATATAGAGTCCAAATGTACTGTACTCATTTTTTAACTGGTGTACACTCAATTATCTCTAAATCATGATCGAATTCAAAAGAATTTAGAGTTCATTTGTGAAATTTGAGTTTGGGGCCTAATTGTGCATTATGAATTTTTACTAACTTTTGACCCACCATTTCATGTGCATATTTCACTCATTTAGATTAATTTCTTTTTCATTTCTTTGTTTTCTTCAGTGTTTAACAAATTACATAAAAATCAAAATTATTAAAATCAGAAAAGCAATTAAAAATATCAGTTCTGACTTGAGCTTACTGATTAAATCCACTTGTATATATTTCACTTCCCTAATTTATTTTACCACGACTCAATTGCATCATTTCATAGCATGTTTGATTTTTTCATGCATTTATTTTATCACAAAAAATCAAATAAATTCATAAAGCTATAAAAATTGATATTTATACACATAAGATATCGCCAAAAATACATATTCGTCATTATGCATTCTGGTTGCATTTGAGTCCTACATGAACATTGTAGATCACATTGAGATTCACACTTTTCATGTTGGTCATATTTCTATAAGAAGTCATTTTCTATTTTTAATCCATTTATTTCTATATTTATTGCATTGGTCAAAGTCTGGTCCCAATCATGGTCAAACATACACATGTCACACCACCAATGGAGCCACCTGGCTCCTGGTCAACCCGCCCTCATCTCTTCTCTCTCCCCACATGTTATGCACATGGTTGACATCATCCCCCTCACATGCCTAGCACATGACTCCACTTCACCTCCCAATCACGTGCCTAGCACGTGATCCCCCCAATCACAAGCGAAGCACGTGTCTTCTTCCACCTCATGTAGTTCTAACCTCCCCTATCCTCACAGTAGCTCCTCCCGACTCCCCTCTGCTACCCATCTCCTCATCTCCGGTTACCCAATGGCCGACTCCATCTCCGTAACCCTTTGTCCAACCACCCTCAAACCATACCCTAACTCCCTCCATTGCCAACCATCATTATTCCTTCAATCGACTTTACCCCAAAAACCTTCGCCTACAACCAACCAGATCCTCAACCACCTCTCCTCTAGCGTACTCTATCGCCATCTCATGAGTCCCCAATGACTAGGGAACCTCTCTTGATCTCCTAATATCTTCTTCTTCCTCCTCTTATTTAAACCATCACTGACAACATCTGCCTCCTATTCGATGTTAATCTTCACGAGAAAGAGAGGGAGAGAGAGAGCTTGAGGGAAGTAGCCGGTGACAGTGACTTCTCCTTCACGGAGAAGACCCCGCTCCCAAGCGTGATCCTCGGAGATCGGTTTTGAGTCACTGTCCCTACACAAGGGCAACCAAGCCTCTGCCCTCACTCGCCGGGCGTGAAGGCGAAGACCATTAGAGGCCATCTTGCTCCGACCCTCCCAGGAGACCTTCTCCAGATGTATTCCCCTTCATCAACTTCGTGTTCTTCTTCTTCCTCGATTCGTTTCCCTATTGCTTCCTAAGCTATCTTCATCTCCTTGATACAAATCCATCTCCAATCTTCTGCTTCACCCTCATCTTCTTCCTCCTCGCATCCCCTTCTACCTCACGCAACCCTTCGTAGACAACTCCACCCTTTGACACTCGCTACAGGAATTCTGCCCACTAATCTTCCCCCGGCCAAGGTCGAGGTCCAAAGGGCTTCGAGCTACCAGCTTCAGGTGTAGGTGCCAGCACGAGGGACTCTGTCGACGACCCTTGGTTGTTTGTCGGTTGCTAGGAGTAAGAAATATGAAGGCAACCACCAAGCATCGATCGGAGTCAAAAGCCCTAGGTTGAAGCTACAAGAACTCATGAGATCTAAACCGTCTAAGGCTGTCCAATTTCTAACCATCGAATTGAGATTCATTGGATGTTCGAGATCATCCCCGACCCCACCTCCGAGCCTCGAGCCTCGGGTGCTTCCAAAGCTCCAGCAACAGACGCGTGGAGGACCGTGCCCAAGCCTCTACCAACCGAACCAGATAACGTGTGCCTATGTACGCACATGAAGGAAAAATTGTGTCCAGGCCCTTGCACATTTCTAGAATCACAAAAGAGTTCCCGTCACGCGTTGTGCATATGATCGGGGTAAATTGTACCCGCATCCTTGCCATTCTACAAAATTACCAGAATACCCTTATGGGTAAATTACAAGGAGGTCTAGTCATCTTCCAAAAATTGCATTTCATCCCCTACAAAGGTCTAAATTGTGAGTATTTTAATTATTTTATTTACAGTTTGATCCCTATACTTCAATAATCATATCTGAACCATTTATCAGATTTTTATGTTCTTGGTGTCATTTTAATCCTCGTTTTATTCTTTATATAGAACATTGAAATATTCATTTGAAGACATTTTTATCATCAATTAAATTAAGGAGATTATTTGTTAGTTTTGAGCACAATTATTCTTGATCTGTTTTTACATTGCTCAATAACTTGTGCATTGATTGGAGTAATTAATTGGGGTTATAAATCGATACATTAATTGATTAAACATTTCCTAAAATCAAGGAAGTTGAGGGCTTATTGATTGACTTGACTTGCTCGTTGATTGGTTGATTGTCTCTGTGTACTTGCATTTATCATTGTATTCATTGTAAAAAATGCATTTCTTTATTTCTCTCTCACCACATAGAAACATTATTTCTTGCATTAAAATATTTGTATTGAAAATACATGAATCATATTTTCTTTGAATTAGTTACATCTTCTAATTAAAAACTCATAGAAATCTGAAAAATAAAAACAAAAACACCAAAAATAATTCTTCTTCTTTTGAAAACCAAATTCTTTATATTATTTATTGATTCTAAACCCTCATATTACCTCAATGAGTTTGAACTTGGTACTTACCCAAGTAAAATAAATAATTCGACTGCATTGAAGATTAATCTTTTATGTTAATTTCTCAGTGTGATCATTTTTTATGGTTCCTAGATTTCTCAGTTACAATAACTTCGACATTATTAGCAAGGGCAAGTTCGGAGCGTTTGATGAATACCCATTCATCACTCTTTATTCTTCTATTTTAGCTACAAAAACCTTTGCAAATACATGTAGATATGTGTAAATACAAATAAATACCAAAATCATGCATTGTGTAAAAACCTATAATTAGCATGTTTTTGTGCACAAAATAAAAGAATAAAGAGCAAAAAGAAAAAGAGGGAAATATTTAGAATAAATATTGAGCAACCTAACCCAAGGGAGGGCTCAGCATGGGCCTGACCGCATAAAAGCCAAGTAGAGAGAGATAGGGGCTCACATTTATATATATATTTGTAAATACATAAAACTTTATATTTTCCTCACCCAAAAATATACTTGTACATATTGTGTGTATATTCTATTAAAAACAAAATAAAAAGATAAAAATCAAAATTCAAAAATATCACTCCTTCACCATGTGTATAAACCACACCCTTGTATTTATCTAACCTTGTAAATAAATTCATTTATTTTCCAAACTTTTTGTGAATATTCTATGGCTTATTTTGTAAATAAAATAAATAAAAAGAAACAAAACAAAAATCAAATAAAAATTACAAAATTGAAAATACAAAAATACATTGTATTTATACCATGTATATTAATGTATTTATTTATTTATTTCACCCTTGTATATAAGTAATAAAAATAAAATAAAAATATTCTTTTATTCTATATTTCATGTTGTAAATAAATAAAATACAAAATGAGCATAAAAACACATAAAAATAACAAATAAAAAATCAAAAATAAAAATCCATGTAGTGTACATATACCTATATATAGAGCTAACCTATTTTTATTTCCAAAAATTAATTAAAAATCACCAAAAAATAGAAAAAAATAAAAGAAAAATATTTCATGTTTTAAGTTTTCTTTAATTCGACCTATTTTTGCCCTAAAATAAATGGTCAAAGTTCGGGCACACGTGGCCGCTCCTGATTGGGCCACGGGGGAATGTTGACCCCGGTCAACTCCCCCGCGACCCCTTTCCTATTCTGGACCTCGCGCGCCGCGTCACCTTCTCCGATTTATGCACGCGCATCCAGGCTGTCCCCCACTCAACCCCCGCGCCCGGACTCTTCGCCGCACATCCCTCTCCCTCGCCCGATCCTTCGCCATCGAATCTACACTTTCCATCGCCGTCCTCACTCAACCCTAATCGCCCGGTCACATTATAAAACCATCACCTCCGCCGCCTCCGCGCCGCATCTTTGGACCCTCTCTTCCTTCCCCGTGACCTCCATTGGCTCCGCCTGAGTGACAGCGAGCGTCAGCCTTTGTTGCAGTGAGGCGAGGAGGCGATTCCTCTGATCCGGCGTAACCTCGCCGTCCTTGCTCCGCCGCCGCGTCGAGCACCGAGCTTCAGGCCTTGACGCCCTTCGAAGCTACGACCCGGGGATAGCCCATCTCCAGCCCAGTCTACTTCAGCCATCAGGTACCCGATTCGACCTTCCATTTAGCATAATTTCCGATTACGCCCAAATCTACCCTCCGACGTACATCTCCGATTCCGGCCACCTCACGTATCATCTCGACCATCCGACTCGATTTTCACCTTCGCCGTACCCTCACGCACCTTCTACGCACCTTCACTCAACCCAGATCGCACAGGATCTGGGATTCGAGCTCCCTCACCGTCGCTTCGCCGGAGCTCGTTCGCCACGCCGCACAGACCACCTTCACCCCGCCTTCTTGGGTCGAGGCACTTTGCCCTCGA
This sequence comes from Ottelia alismoides, assembly GCA_037367405.1. Classification (NCBI taxonomy): domain Eukaryota; kingdom Viridiplantae; phylum Streptophyta; class Magnoliopsida; order Alismatales; family Hydrocharitaceae; genus Ottelia; species Ottelia alismoides. The sequence goes on along the minus strand of JAZKJV010009066.1, from coordinate 428,198 downwards.
CCCGCGAAGCTTCTGAACTGTTTTGCAGGTCAAAAGGAGGCCGTCTGAGGCTTCCCAACTTCGAGCCAGGAGCTTCTTCTCCGACGACCTCGCCGGAGCCTTCCAGGGCTCGGCCGGGGTATTGGAGACCTGTAGCAGCTGCGCAACCTCACGCCGGAGCTTCTCCGACCTTCAGGCGCAGCAGAGGAGGACCGGAGCGCACGCAGGAGGTCGGCGAAGTTCGCCGGCCATCAGTTCTTCGAGGACCTTCCAGAGCCGTCCGATGCACCCTCTGCTCCAGATCTGATCGTGACCGTCCATTCGTTGAGGAGCAGCAGCCGTCGATCCATCTGAGGATCGCATCTGGACCCTTGATAGCAGAGGAGAGAGGCCAAGACCCCAGCACCGTTAGATCAGCCACGTGGACCTCCCTCCGCCGTCGATCGAGCCCAAGAGCCGAAGCGTTAAAGGCGCATTTGATCTCCGCCGTCCGATCATCCACGCGTCATCATCTGGGCCGTCGCTATTAATAAAGGGGTAAATATCATAGGCCCCCCTCTGTTTGTTTTATTTCGTTTAAGTCCTGTAATTTTGAATTCTAGTTGTTTATTTTCTGGGTTATTTGCATCAAGGACCTCGCGCTTAATTTTAATTACATTTATACCCCCGCCAGTAGAGACCCACGTGCCTCATCACGTGTATTCTGGGTTATTTGCAATACATGCCCTGTATGTTCTGGATGTTAATGAATGCATGAAATGTTTTGTTAAATTGCAATTATACCCCTGTGAAGGCTGAATTGGCGCATGTGCTTTTATTTCTTGGACTTTTTGCAACCTTGCCCCTGGGGTTTTGATACGTGTTATCAAAAACCCCTAGGACTTGGTTTTTATTACAAATCAGTCCCTGTGTGCCCCAGACACGTGCTTGGCACGTGATTTCTTGGGTAAATTGCACCAGGACCCCAGAACTTTTGGGTATTTGCACTTAGGTCCCTGTGCACAGTGCCCTAACTTTATTTTTGAATAAAATATCAAACGAACTCCAAATCCAATGAAATTTTGACACATGGCTCCTGCCATGGTGTAGGAATTTCTATGATTTTTGGGGACATTTCTGATTTCATTTATTATTTTTTTAAAATTCAAAAACCCTTATTTTTGCTACTGTTTGACTTTAAAAATACCAAAAAAATATAAAAACTCCACCAAAAATCCTAAAAAAATTAGACATTGTTGTTTACTGGTTGCTTGATTTTCTAGCCAAGTTTGGCTACCTTTCATCAATTAAAAACCATAAAAATTGAAAAACCCCTAAAAACTTATAAAAATTGTAGTAAAAAAATTAAAAATCCAAAAATAATAATTAGGGTGCCTAAATCTTCCTTATTCTTCATAGAATATAGGAAAATTACCTCTAGGGCTTTTTGAGATCCAAAATTATTTTATTTTTGGGTCTTAAGCCTTGCTGGACAGTACCCTACATTCTTTGCATTGTTTGATTTTTAATAATTATTTTATCCATTAGAAAAATTCCAAAAATTCACCAAAAACAGTAAAAAACTTGAAAAACATAAAAACCATTTTTTCCTAATTTTTGCATCATTTTTGTGTGTTGTATAAATTGTTGAAGTTGCATTGCATTCATTGTATTTCATTTTCTCATGCTTTAAAAAATTCTAAAAAAATTCAAAAACAAATAAAAACCCTAAAAAAGACTTCCTTGGATACTTGACTACATCGTAGGCCGCAAGGCCAATCTGTGCTCCTTGAGTTCGACCCTGGGAGCTATACCAGGTTAAACCTAATAGCTAGACCGCTCTTTCTTGTGCTTGCTTGATTTTATCTTATTCGAGTGGTTGATTATTTTTCTTGATTTACTCAGCCCGAGTGATTGAGGTCGCAACGACCTAGCATTTATCTTACACCTTTACCTTAGTCATTTGGGCGGTGGTCAGAATGGCGCCGTTGCCGGGGAGCACGGCTTTGTAGTCAGTTTTCCATTTTGTCTCTCTCTATATTATTGTTGTTTTCTGACCATTCTCTCTCTTTGATTTTTGTGCGAGGTACTACGTGGAGATCTTGGAGTATACTTTTTGAGGACCCGCACGGGAAGAAGACCAGGAAGAGAGAGAGAGGAGAAGAAATTTTATTTTAGAAAGAGAGAGAGAACATTATTCTTGTTGTAATAATTTAGGACTTGGACTTGGACACTTTTGGACATTTGTAACTTAGCGGGTCTGTTTCGCCGAGCACCGGTGTGCTCGGGGGACCCATCTGATTTTCGCGGCTTTTATCGTGGTTTTCATAGCTAGCTGCCTTTTCCGGTGTTTACGCGGTTTTCCTCGAGCCCCTAGATTTAGGAATTTATGTTGATTGTGACGTAGATTTTTAAGGCCCAACACCTAATAGAATATCTGTTCCTATAGAACGTAATTGGACCTTAATAAAATTCATTGAAAAAGTTAGTGAAATTGGATTTGAGACCACGTGCCGTGAGGAGTCACATACAGCGCTGGCAGGACCCGTTGTGGCGGGCACCGAGTGACTCCCAAGATCGGACTCCGGACTCTATTCGATTAGCTAACTATTGTTCTTCACGATCAATAGAAGTTGCTCATCTAGGACTCGGCTTTTCCCGCTGCACCATTTAGGTAGTTTTATTTCTGTCTTTAAATTCTGCGCGGATCACTTGCATGTAGAGTGCTGGAGACAAGGTACGCATTTCTTTCTCTGCATGCATCATTGATTTCTCCGTGCATCGGCTTTTTCGTCTTCTCCCTCTGTGTTTGGATTATTAATCATCAGGAGAATTGGAAAAACCGTTAGGCCGCCTGTATTTATTTTGAAAAATATTTAAAAAAAGAAAAACAAAAAAATTGGGACTGGATAACATTATTGACCCTAAAAGACACTCACCATAAAAAATTTTGTCTTGGGGAGAGCAACCCCCTCATTGTTTGGTTTGATTGTGCGAGAGAGTGACCCGAACACTAGGTAAAGCCCTCCGGTGCTCATCTCGACTGATTACCGACTCTTCTGTGCGGGACAGTCGGTTGAGAGAGTATCGGGTATCCCAACAGGTCACGTAATCGCTCTGATATCTTGAATGTTCACCAACTAAAATTGACAAGATAAATTGACCGATCTTTCACGGTCTTCACATTGTGTTGCGTTGGTGAACCGGGGGTTTGCTTTGCTATCATATTTTCTCCAGATCCCATCCGCCCAACTCGCCAAGATCAAGATGATGGGCAGACGATCTCTTAGGCAGCCTCTGGCTGCACCGCTTTCAGGCGCGTCTACTCCATCATCTAGGTTGGCCCGTGAGAGTCGAGACCAGCTCTCCGGGCCCGAGTTCGAATCCACCCTGTTCCCCCTCGATCCCCTTTCTTCTGTTCCTGAGAGACATGAGCCCGAGGAGAGACGAATTCATTTGACCGAACCTGAGTTGGGCTCTTCTGATTTTGCAGACATCCCTATGGCTGGAGCCGGTAGTTCAGACGATCGCCAGCCCGAACACTTTGTTTTAGACCAGGGAGCGATCAACTCCACCCTGATCGCATCATTAGAGACGGTTCAGAACCAGTTACGCGATCAGGGGGCATTCATGATAGAGATGAGGAGGGAGTTGGAGAGACTCCGAAGAGAGCGAGAAGAGCCGAGCGAGCCAGAGGACATCCCTGATGCTGATGCAGAGGCAGCAGCCGCAGCAGCAGCAGCCGCAGCAGCGGCAGCCGCCGCCGCAGCAAGACCAATGCGGGAGCTTCACAACCCCGGATCTACACTGATGCACCAGTGGGTAGTGATTCCTGCTATCGTGGGGGATTTCAAGTTCCCTCCGAACACCCTGCAGATGCTTCCTCATTTTCACGGACTCGCCACTGAGGAACCACACCTCCATCTCCAGGAGTTTCTGATGATCTGCAGCACTGTCCACGACCGTCGTGTGGACCAAGATACGATTCGAATGATGGCCTTCCCTTTTTCACTGGCAGATAGAGCAGCCGCGTGGCTGAAACATCTAGGGAAGTTTGTGTACACCTGGGATCAGCTCCGCACCGAGTACTTGAACAAGTACTATCCACTCGGGCGGACGAATGCAGCAAGGGCCCTGATCAACAACTTCTCCATGCTCCCTAACGAGCAATTTCACGAGGCATGGGAGAGGTTCAGAGAGCTTCTGGATAGATGCCCACACCATGATATCTCGAAGCCGAACCTAGTTCAGAGCTTCTTCAGTGGGCTAACACCAGAGCTTCAGGGTCTGGTGAATGCTTCTTGCGGCGGGTCCTACTTTGCCAAGGACCACAACCAAGTCTGGGCCATCTATGAGGAGATGTCCGAGAACTACATGGTGATGTCCCAGACTCGGTTGTACACACAGAGATCTCAACAGCCGCCAGGGCCCGTGCAGTATCAGCGGATAGCACGGGTTGATGCAGGTCCATCCAGTTCGTCCACAGTTGCAGCCGCACAGGCAGAGTCGGCCGCTGCGGACATGGGGATTATTAGCGAGAAGTTGGACCGCATGGAAATCATCGAGAAGAAGCAGTGCCAGGGCATAACTCAGATGGAGGAAATGGCACAGACTCTGAGCGACATGAAGACCCAGCTCTTGTGTCTCCAGGAGGCACAGACGGCTCCTCAGCCCCGTCTTCTGTCGCGAGGCGATTCCGGTGGCAGCCGCAGCTCGTCCCAGCGCTCCAGCTCCTTGCAGCAGCCTAGACAAGTTCACCTTGTACAGGCGGAGCCGTACCAGCAGCAGCAGCCCTCTTACCAGGCACCACCATCTCCAGACTTACAGATGGTGGTATATCAGCCGGATCAGCCTCTGGATGTGCTCCCACCCGCCCCATACGATGCAGAACCGTTGATGGATGTCAACGGAATTTGGTATGACCGTCCTCAACCTGGAATCCGACGAGACCATCCCGGATTCAGGTGGGGGAATGGGGGTAACCAACCCCAGCAGCAGCCAGCCGGTCAGGGAGGGCAGTACGCCCAGCAGAGGGATCACCAGCAGCACCCAGCACACCAGCCATCATCATTCGTATCTCGTCCCTATCAGCAGCAGGGACAGAATTGGAGACGTGAGCAGCAGGCTCACCAGCAGCAGCATCCATCCTCTTACCCCTCTCAGCCACAGCAGCACCATGTCCAGCAGCCTCATTACCAGAGAGGCAACCCGTCGGGCTCCCATGAGAGCCCCGCCATGGATGATATAGCCCGCCTCTTCACAGAGCAGCAGGCTACATTTAGACGGGAGATGGACGAGTTCCGCCAGGAGATGCGGGACCTGATGAGAGGGAAGGCCGCCATCCCTGCACAGATCGAGCCTAATCCGAATAACTTGAAGAGGAAATCTGAGCAGGTAGTTCACACTGAGCCTACCACTTCTAGTGACTCATTTGATGTTATCTCGTCGGATTTATTTGATGCTGATTTTGTCACACTTAGGAGCGGTAGAAGACCAGCAGGAGGCGCCTCATCTGAGCGACCACACGAGGATTCATCTAGAGCGCCAGATGAGGAAGAGGAGAGCGGTACTGAAGCCGCACATCCTGATGAGGGTGGTACTGATGCCACCCGAGATGCTGATTTACCCGGCGGTACTGAGGCCGCCATCTCACCACATCGAGGAGGTGGTACTGATGCCACCAGCAGAGCCGAGCCAGCCAGAGGTGGTACTGAGGCCACCAATATTCATTTTGATAGACATGTTGTTTTTCCTCGAATAAATGTATCTCGGAACTCTGATTTGAATAAAGGAAAAGGTTTAGTTTACTCTGATCCCACTGTTGTGAATGATGTTATTGAGGATCCAGTCATTGAATCATCTAGACCTATTCCTAGTCCTTCATCTGAGAAGGACCCTGTGATCCCCTTTCCTAGAGCCCTTGAGTTGGGAAAGGGGAAGAAAAAAGAAAAAGACCCAAAAAAGAGAGAGCAGGAGGAGTTCAGCCAGAGCATGATAGATCGATTTCACATTCAGCTGACCCTCAAGGAGGCTTTGAAGCACATCCCTCTTCTTCAGCGGTCCTTGAGAGACAGGACCACAGTCAGGAGGACGAAGAGGAACAAGACCGCAGAAATTCATGTGTTGACCAAAGCCACGTGTTACGCGATCCAGAACCATCTGCCGACTAAGAGGCCAGATCTAGGGGCCCCGTATGTCAGATGTCAGATTAAGGAGCAGAGGTTCGACCGTACTCTCTTAGATAGCGGATCGTCGATCAACCTTCTTCCGGCAGCCCTTCTCGACCACTTAGAGTTGGGCACTCTTGTACAGAGCAGGACATACCTTCAGTTTGCTGATCGGTCTGTCAAGAGGCCAAAGGGGTTGTTGCGAGACGTTGTCGTCACGATTCAGGGTTTGCAATTCCCCGTGGACTTCGTAGTGCTGGACATGGAGACCCCTGACTCGTTGACCGATTCCCCCATCATCCTCGGTCGCCCGTTCTTGGCCACAGCCAAGGCAGTGACTGATCATGACAGCGGGAAGGTGTACTTCCGCGTCCAGGGCGAGAGTATACAAATAGAGACGGTTAAGGACCACAGAGCCAGATCCAGATCCCGCTCACATGGCAGTACAGATTCAGAGCAGCTGACAGACCCAGAGCCAGACATCCACCAGGACTGTGATTTTGTGATCACAGATGATGAGGCAGCTTGGGCAGATCCTGTAGCACAGACCATCCTCTCATATTCAGATTCGGCTGATGCAGAGATGATAGTAGAGGATAGTCTGGAGAGCACGGCCCTGGTACAGGATACTATTGAGTCAGCAGAGTCGGATCTTGATCGCGACACGATTTTCAGTGATGGTGGTACTGAGGCCACCCTGCTCTATGGTGGTGCTGATACCACCTTGTTCTCCAGTGGTACTGATGCCACTGAGTCTGATATAGATCCCTCGGATTCAGAGTCTGATTGGGCAGATTGTAATGATCAGATGCCAGATCTGGATCCACCTGAGCCTTTAGATGAGGAGGAGGTAGAGGCAGAGCAGAACAGAGACAATGTAGAGGACCCGCCTTCTCCAGATCCAGTTTGTGAGAGTTCATTATCTTTTTCCCAGGCAAATTTGGCAGAATTGTCTGCATACACACATCTTCTTCAGAAGCCAGATTTGCCAGCACCCAGCTGTCCAGAACTAAAGCCGCTCCCTACTTCGTTGAAGTACCGATTCCTTGCGGGAGAGTCTGAGATGTACCCAGTCATCATCTCTGCAGATCTGACTGAAGAACAAGAATCCCGTCTGATGGAGGTTCTTGAAAGGAACCGCAAGGCAATTGGATGGAGCGTAGCAGATCTCCATGGGATCAGTCCCTCATTGTGTTCCCACCATATCTATCTCGAGGAAGGGGCAAAGCCGTCGCGTGAGTTCCAGCGGCGACTGAACCCCAACCTAAGAGAGGTTGTTATGAAGGAAATATCAAAATGGTGGAGTGCAGATTTTATTTATCCCATTTCCGACTCCAAGTGGGTTAGCCCTTTGCATGTGGTGCCCAAGAAGACGGGCATCACGACTGTGATCAGTGAGTCGGGAGAGGAGATTGCTACACGAGTACCCACCTCTTGGAGGGTCTGTGTTGACTACAGGAGACTCAACCAGGCCACCAAGAAGGACCATTTCCCCCTGCCCTTTATAGATCAGATCATTGAGAGACTGGCAGGGAAGAGCCATTATTGCTTCCTAGATGGGTACTCGGGCTACAATCAAGTGGCCATCGCTCCTGAGGATCAGGAGAAGACCACCTTTACCTGTCCCTTCGGTACTTACGCCTTTCGACGCATGCCATTCGGGCTATGTAACGCCCCTGCGACTTTTCAGAGATGCATGCTGTCAATCTTTTCGGACATGGTAGGGGAGTGTTTGGAGGTCTTCATGGACGACTTCTCGGTTTATGGCGACGGTTTCGATTCCTGTCTTGATTGCCTAGACCGAGTACTCCAGCGATGCATTGCTACCCGCTTAGTTCTATCTTGGGAGAAGAGTCACTTCATGGTGACTCAAGGGACGGTGCTTGGCCACATCATCTCCAACAGAGGCATGGAGGTTGATCCGGCCAAGGTCGATGTCATTAGGAAACTCACACCACCGTCCAATCTGAAGCAGTTACGGTCATTTCTGGGGCACGTTGGTTTTTACAGGAGATTCATTCATGATTTCAGCAAGATTGCCCGACCGTTGACTGACCTATTGACGAAAGACACCGAGTTCCTTGTCGATGACAAGTGTCTTTCGTCCTTTGAGACTCTCCAACAGTGCGTAATTGAGGCTCCTGTCCTTCAGCCACCCGATTGGTCTCTCCCATTCGAGATCATGACGGACGCCTCCGATTTTGCCGTAGGGGCCGTGCTAGGACAGAGGAGGGATGGAATTCCGTTTGCCATACACTATGCTAGCCGCACATTGGATTCCGCCCAGCGGAATTATACAGTCACAGAGAAGGAGATGCTAGCAGTAGTGTTTGCCCTAGATAAATTCAGATCATATATCATTGGATCCCGAGTGACCTTGTACACAGATCACACCGCCATCAGGTACCTCATGACAAAGAAGGATGCCAAGGCCAGACTTACTAGATGGATCCTTCTACTTCAGGAATTCGACATTGAGATCAAGGATAAGCCTGGAGTCAAGAATGTGGTGGCGGACCATTTATCCCGATTAGAGCAGCCTGAGGATTCTGAGCAGATTGATCCCATTTGTGAAACCTTCCCAGATGAGGCGATCCTTGCTATCGCCTCACTCCCGTGGTATGCCGATATTGTGAACTTTCTCGTTGCTGGGAAAGTCCCACAAGATTGGCCCAAGCAGAAGATTGAGACCTTCCTTGCGAAGGCAAAGTACTACCACTGGGAGGATCCCATCCTTTACCACGAAGGAGGGGATAGCATCTGGCGTCGGTGTATTCCTCAGGAGGAGCATCATAGTGTCCTTACTTACTGCCACAAGCTTGAGGCAGGAGGACATCATTCTGGGAGGAGAACGGCACAGAAAGTGCTCCAATCCGGCTTGTGGTGGCCTACCCTCTTCAAGGACTCAGATGAGTTCGTGAAGAGGTGTACTGACTGTCAGAGGATGGGCACTTGTGGACAGCGTGATATGATGCCGATGCAGCCCATTCACTTCTGTGAGGTTTTTGACGCATGGGGCATCGATTTCATGGGTCCATTCCCTAAGAGTCAGGGATTTGAGTACGTTCTGTTGGCCGTAGATTATGTTAGTCGTTGGGTTGAGGCTATCCCCGCCCGAGCCGCAGATGCAAAGACAGTTTGCAAATTTTTGAAGAAGAACATCATCACGCGGTTCGGGGTTCCACGAGTTTTGATTTCTGATGGGGGATCTCATTTCATCAACGACCAGGTGAAGGCACTTGCTAGAGAGTTCGGCATAGACCATCGTGTTGCTACACCGTATCATCCACAGACGAATGGTCTAGCCGAAGTGTCGAATAGGGAGATCAAGAACATTTTGCAGAAAGTCGTCCGCCCTGACCGAAAGAATTGGTCACAGCTTTTGGACTCGGTCTTGTGGGCATATCGGACGTCTTTCAAGACTCCATTGGGTACATCTCCCTTTCGCCTTGTGTATGGCAAGCCTTGTCACCTACCAGTTGAGCTGAGGCACAAGTCACTCTGGGCAGTTACAGACATATTGATGGATCCAAATGGCATAGGAGACCAGAGGAGGGCAGAGTTAGCCGCCTTGGAAGAGCTTAGAGATACTGCTTTCTCAAACAGCCTACAATATAAGGAGAAAGTCAAGGAGTGGCATGATTCTCATATCAGCCACAAGCATTTTGAGATTGGACAGAAAGTATGGCTGTTTGATGCAAGGCTTAGATTATTTCCAGGGAAGCTACAGAGCAAATGGAAAGGACCCTATTTGGTCAGAAAGGTACACGATAACGGTAGCATTGATATATCTGAGTTATCTTCTGAGAGTACCTTCCGAGTGAACGGCCAGCGGCTCAAACCATTTCTAGATCATGAGCCGCGGGACGTTATTATTGCTGCTATTCATTTTGCGTGAGATGTGGTCCTTTGAATCACATCTTTTACATCTCACGCCTGATTTTCACTGTTCCTCCGCCTGTATAGATCCAGTTGTCCATATCATTCTATTCTTTAGTCCCACATCCCATTTCTCATCTTATGATTATGCTATACTTAGGGTGTACTTTACCCTAAGTATAGGGGGGATGTCGGACCTGTAAGTATTCTTTTCATTCTTTCTGCTCTTGTTTTTGCTGCCTATACTTAGGGATATTTTACCCTAAGTATAGGGGGGGCAGATTCTGTATATTCTTCACTCGGCTTTCCCTTCATGTACAGCTTTCTATACTTAGGATTAGTTAATCCTAAGTATAGGGGGAAAACACCGAGTTCCTTTTATTCTATTCATTTATTCGTTCCTTTTCACTTCCCTTTTACTAAGCACGAGTTATGTCTTCTTCATCGCTCTTGATCACTCTGAGGACATCGTTCGAGCTAAGTATAGGGGGGGTGTGTATATATTTCATATATACTTTAGCCATAACTCGTACTTTGTGTGAGTGTGTTAATAAATAAAATGGCTAAAAATCACAAAAATTAAAAATTTTTCATGTACATAAACCTCTTTTATTCTTGCACAGACATAGCTAGTGTATAAAGTATTTTTGTAAAAATGATTTCAAAAATCTTTTGTGTAAAGCTTGTGTAAATATTTTTGTATCAAAATTATGTATATAGTACAAAATTTTTCCAAAATGTTTTGAAAATCAAAAGTTTGCAAAAATCTTGTGTAAATGTTTGTAAATATCTTTTTGCAAAACCTGCACCTCATGCATCATTCATTCATGATTTCAAAACATTTGTCAAAAAATTTTTGCATGATTGTAAAATATTTGTAAATAGCATCTTGTGTACATATATGTATATAATTTTTCCTGGATAAGAGTTGACATTTAAACTGAGCCTGGAATTAAATTGAGAAATGGAGCTTGAAAAAGATCTTAATTCACTTAACTTCAAGAGGAACCTTGTAGGATTTAGGTTTAAGGCTTTTCAGGTCCGTAAGGACTTAATTCTTTGAGTCCACTAGGCTATGAGCATATGTCATCTTGATGAGCCTAAGTAGAGCACTTAACAACACACGCATGACTCTCAGAGACAATGGCTTCACTTGCACCTGCACTTTACACATGGCTCTCCATGGATGAGGTGGTGAGGAGGCAGTTTCCTTTGGCTTGGGGTAGCATATGAGGGTAGTACTTCTAGGCGGAACCTCTCTTCTTCTTATAGTGAAGGAAGTGCACCTCAACTTGGTCTGGTGGTGTTGAAAGCTAAAGACAGAAGCTGTGGGTTGCAATAAAGCTTCAAAAGAGGGATAGTCTACTGGCTCAAAGGGAAATTTCTTATATATGCTGCACCATGTAGATATGTTGTACAGAAGTTGTTGAAAAAAAAAAAAATTGCAAAAATGCAAAAAGAACTCCAAAAAAGTGGTGGGTCGGATTGAAAATTTAATAACCCCACCGGAGTGAAAAGCAAAAGCTTATGGTATCATGTTACATCTCATGAAGCTTGCAGCGGGAGACTTAGCTACACTGGCTAGACTTCCAAAACTCTATACTTCTACCCCCTCTCCTTGAGCCGGTTGCACTTGAACTTAGAAGGGAATACCCCGCTTCTCGAGGAAAGAGTTGCTAGACCGAGGCATTAGAGTTACCAGGTTGAGGGAGGTTGTTTCTTTGTCACTTCTGAGGTGGGGAGCCACATATCACTTACACCGCAAGGAAAGATTCATGGTCATTAGAGTTTGTGTATGTAGACTTGTTCTGATCTGGTTTATTGAGGAGTCTTGCCCATAGATTGGTGGAACTTGGAGGCTGTTGAGTTTTAGGCTTAAGTCCAAATAAGGTTCCGACACATTAATAATCCAAAGATCTGATCGAGCTCCATATTTCAATTTAATGAAGGCAAATTTAATAAGCCAACCTTGATCCATGTGCATCCTCTTTTTCTTTTTCTTTTTCTTTCTTTTTCACTTCTTTTTCAAATAAGTGTTTGCTAAGGGACTAGCAAAGTTAAGCATAGGGGGGTGATGAATACCCATTCATCACTCTTTATTCTTCTATTTTAGCTACAAAAACCTTTGCAAATACATGTAGATATGTGTAAATACAAATAAATACCAAAATCATGCATTGTGTAAAAACCTATAATTAGCATGTTTTTGTGCACAAAATAAAAGAATAAAGAGCAAAAAGAAAAAGAGGGAAATATTTAGAATAAATATTGAGCAACCTAACCCAAGGGAGGGCTCAGCATGGGCCTGACCGCATAAAAGCCAAGTAGAGAGAGATAGGGGCTCACATTTATATATATATTTGTAAATACATAAAACTTTATATTTTCCTCACCCAAAAATATACTTGTACATATTGTGTGTATATTCTATTAAAAACAAAATAAAAAGATAAAAATCAAAATTCAAAAATATCACTCCTTCACCATGTGTATAAACCACACCCTTGTATTTATCTAACCTTGTAAATAAATTCATTTATTTTCCAAACTTTTTGTGAATATTCTATGGCTTATTTTGTAAATAAAATAAATAAAAAGAAACAAAACAAAAATCAAATAAAAATTACAAAATTGAAAATACAAAAATACATTGTATTTATACCATGTATATTAATGTATTTATTTATTTATTTCACCCTTGTATATAAGTAATAAAAATAAAATAAAAATATTCTTTTATTCTATATTTCATGTTGTAAATAAATAAAATACAAAATGAGCATAAAAACACATAAAAATAACAAATAAAAAATCAAAAATAAAAATCCATGTAGTGTACATATACCTATATATAGAGCTAACCTATTTTTATTTCCAAAAATTAATTAAAAATCACCAAAAAATAGAAAAAAATAAAAGAAAAATATTTCATGTTTTAAGTTTTCTTTAATTCGACCTATTTTTGCCCTAAAATAAATGGTCAAAGTTCGGGCACACGTGGCCGCTCCTGATTGGGCCACGGGGGAATGTTGACCCCGGTCAACTCCCCCGCGACCCCTTTCCTATTCTGGACCTCGCGCGCCGCGTCACCTTCTCCGATTTATGCACGCGCATCCAGGCTGTCCCCCACTCAACCCCCGCGCCCGGACTCTTCGCCGCACATCCCTCTCCCTCGCCCGATCCTTCGCCATCGAATCTACACTTTCCATCGCCGTCCTCACTCAACCCTAATCGCCCGGTCACATTATAAAACCATCACCTCCGCCGCCTCCGCGCCGCATCTTTGGACCCTCTCTTCCTTCCCCGTGACCTCCATTGGCTCCGCCTGAGTGACAGCGAGCGTCAGCCTTTGTTGCAGTGAGGCGAGGAGGCGATTCCTCTGATCCGGCGTAACCTCGCCGTCCTTGCTCCGCCGCCGCGTCGAGCACCGAGCTTCAGGCCTTGACGCCCTTCGAAGCTACGACCCGGGGATAGCCCATCTCCAGCCCAGTCTACTTCAGCCATCAGGTACCCGATTCGACCTTCCATTTAGCATAATTTCCGATTACGCCCAAATCTACCCTCCGACGTACATCTCCGATTCCGGCCACCTCACGTATCATCTCGACCATCCGACTCGATTTTCACCTTCGCCGTACCCTCACGCACCTTCTACGCACCTTCACTCAACCCAGATCGCACAGGATCTGGGATTCGAGCTCCCTCACCGTCGCTTCGCCGGAGCTCGTTCGCCACGCCGCACAGACCACCTTCACCCCGCCTTCTTGGGTCGAGGCACTTTGCCCTCGACCCGCGAAGCTTCTGAACTGTTTTGCAGGTCAAAAGGAGGCCGTCTGAGGCTTCCCAACTTCGAGCCAGGAGCTTCTTCTCCGACGACCTCGCCGGAGCCTTCCAGGGCTCGGCCGGGGTATTGGAGACCTGTAGCAGCTGCGCAACCTCACGCCGGAGCTTCTCCGACCTTCAGGCGCAGCAGAGGAGGACCGGAGCGCACGCAGGAGGTCGGCGAAGTTCGCCGGCCATCAGTTCTTCGAGGACCTTCCAGAGCCGTCCGATGCACCCTCTGCTCCAGATCTGATCGTGACCGTCCATTCGTTGAGGAGCAGCAGCCGTCGATCCATCTGAGGATCGCATCTGGACCCTTGATAGCAGAGGAGAGAGGCCAAGACCCCAGCACCGTTAGATCAGCCACGTGGACCTCCCTCCGCCGTCGATCGAGCCCAAGAGCCGAAGCGTTAAAGGCGCATTTGATCTCCGCCGTCCGATCATCCACGCGTCATCATCTGGGCCGTCGCTATTAATAAAGGGGTAAATATCATAGGCCCCCCTCTGTTTGTTTTATTTCGTTTAAGTCCTGTAATTTTGAATTCTAGTTGTTTATTTTCTGGGTTATTTGCATCAAGGACCTCACGCTTAATTTTAATTACATTTATACCCCCGCCAGTAGAGACCCACGTGCCTCATCACGTGTATTCTGGGTTATTTGCAATACATGCCCTGTATGTTCTGGATGTTAATGAATGCATGAAATGTTTTGTTAAATTGCAATTATACCCCTGTGAAGGCTGAATTGGCGCATGTGCTTTTATTTCTTGGACTTTTTGCAACCTTGCCCCTGGGGTTTTGATACGTGTTATCAAAAACCCCTAGGACTTGGTTTTTATTACAAATCAGTCCCTGTGTGCCCCAGACACGTGCTTGGCACGTGATTTCTTGGGTAAATTGCACCAGGACCCCAGAACTTTTGGGTATTTGCACTTAGGTCCCTGTGCACAGTGCCCTAACTTTATTTTTGAATAAAATATCAAACGAACTCCAAATCCAATGAAATTTTGACACATGGCTCCTGCCATGGTGTAGGAATTTCTATGATTTTTGGGGACATTTCTGATTTCATTTATTATTTTTTTAAAATTCAAAAACCCTTATTTTTGCTACTGTTTGACTTTAAAAATACCAAAAAAATATAAAAACTCCACCAAAAATCCTAAAAAAATTAGACATTGTTGTTTACTGGTTGCTTGATTTTCTAGCCAAGTTTGGCTACCTTTCATCAATTAAAAACCATAAAAATTGAAAAACCCCTAAAAACTTATAAAAATTGTAGTAAAAAAATTAAAAATCCAAAAATAATAATTAGGGTGCCTAAATCTTCCTTATTCTTCATAGAATATAGGAAAATTACCTCTAGGGCTTTTTGAGATCCAAAATTATTTTATTTTTGGGTCTTAAGCCTTGCTGGACAGTACCCTACATTCTTTGCATTGTTTGATTTTTAATAATTATTTTATCCATTAGAAAAATTCCAAAAATTCACCAAAAACAGTAAAAAACTTGAAAAACATAAAAACCATTTTTTCCTAATTTTTGCATCATTTTTGTGTGTTGTATAAATTGTTGAAGTTGCATTGCATTCATTGTATTTCATTTTCTCATGCTTTAAAAAATTCTAAAAAAATTCAAAAACAAATAAAAACCCTAAAAAAGACTTCCTTGGATACTTGACTACATCGTAGGCCGCAAGGCCAATCTGTGCTCCTTGAGTTCGACCCTGGGAGCTATACCAGGTTAAACCTAATAGCTAGACCGCTCTTTCTTGTGCTTGCTTGATTTTATCTTATTCGAGTGGTTGATTATTTTTCTTGATTTACTCAGCCCGAGTGATTGAGGTCGCAACGACCTAGCATTTATCTTACACCTTTACCTTAGTCATTTGGGCGGTGGTCAGCGTTGTCGAACACACATGTCATTAAAAACCTCAGTTTCGTGTGAAAAAATTCTTATTTGCAGATGGATGGTTGAGCGTAGTACAACCATCAAAAACAAAAGGTGAAACAAATGCAAGAAATTTAGTTTTGTTGCTTGCATAGGATCGGTTGCTGGCTTCTCCTTGGCCACATCAACACGACCTTGGTTGTTATTGCCTGGTTCTTTTTTATTTTCTTCATTTTTTTGGTTTTCTGGTGGTGGTGGTGGTAGTGGTTCTCCTCCATTCTCATCAGATCGAGAACTAGATGCGGGCTCAACTGCTGGTGATGAAGATTCGCCAATAGCAGCTTGACCTTCCCCTTAGCTGAAGCAGTTGGTTGTAGTGTTCTATTGTTCCTAAGATTAACAACGTTGGGTAACATAAAAGGATTTATACCTATCTGGGGAGGTGATATTGCACTACGGTCTACTTGCTCCTTTCTCTTGAAGTTGTTGGGTTTTGCATCAACCTGCGTAGGGAAGATTGTCTTTACAACAGCGAGGTCGTCAATCTTCTGACTCATCTCATTCATGTTCTTTATTAGTTGAGCCAAGTAGTCCAAGGCAAGGTTCATCGAAGTAGCCTCTGAAGACTCTGCAATCAGGGGGAGTTGAGGCTGGTGATACTGCAATTGCTAATGATGGTACTGAGATTGATGAGGAGGGAATTGCTGTTGTTGGTATCAAGGAGGAAAATAATGGTTCTGATAGCGAGCACCCGACTGCTGCTGATAGTATGGTTGGAGATATGTCGGCTGCTGGTGCTAGTATTGTTGTCTCTAGTTGTGGCTTTGTTGTGGAGACTGGTAGTGTTGCTGCTGTTGTGGTTGGAAGTTCCATCCACCATGCTGAGGAAGGAATGGCCAGATAGTTGTGCTTGGATCCTGAGGTTGTACTCCAGGACGGGTCAGAGCTTGTTCGTTGGCCCACACATCATTCACCTCCTGGATTTATAGAGTTGGAGGACAAAAAGGCTCGAAATACACTTGGGGCTCTGGATGGTATACTACCATCTGCTACTGTGGCAATGAAGTTCCTCGGTCATGTGTATGTATGTACTATACGTGCTAAACTGACTAGGGTGCCCCTTGATTTAGGTGTTGAGATGGCTCCTTCACATACTGGCAGACATGGATGTTCTCACCAGAAGCTCAAGCTGCTTGGATATCTGATCGGGCTTATCAAATGACTTTGTTCTATGTTCAATCACATTTAATTTTTCAAAGTTTTGTGATCGGTTTTCAATGATGTCCACCTTAGAGATATGGTTCCCAATGATGTTGAGGTTAGAACTCACATCTCTCTCTTCTTCATGGTATGATGTCGCATTAACTGGCTTGTATGTGATTGTTGGAGACTTTTGAAATACACAGGATGAAGATAAGGCAGTTGAGCCTTCGGTCATTTCTTCGAAGTCTACCACACAACATCATCGTCCTTGTTAAAATGTGATCCTCCGCACGCGACATCAATGAGACACTGGCTTTCTTGGTGAAAGCCCCTAAAGAAGTTCTGAACCAAACTGATCTTTGACAAATCGTGATGGTGGCACTTCTCCATGAGATATTGAATCTTTCCCACGCCTTGTGAAACGATTCGTGGGACATTAGGGAGAAGTTCAAGATCAACGCTCACATATGTTTCAAATGACCCAAGGGATAGTATTTGTGCAGGAAGGCATACTTTAATTCTTCCCAGGTCGTCACCACCTTCCTAAGGTGATTAATCCAGTAAAGAGCCTTGTCCCGAAGGCTAAGAGGGAAGGCAATCATCTTTATTACCTCCACTGGGATATTGGGGTAGTGCACGGTGTTGCAGATCCGGTTAAATTGTTGCAGGTGGATGCAGGTTTCTTCATTTGTGTTGCCATGGAAGATCAGCTATAGATGGAGTAACAAAGGCTTCAATTCAAAATGTATATGGTTCCTTGGGATTCTGATCCACCTAGTAACCTAGCCAACACTAGGGTTGTATGTCTCTTTCAGGGTTCTCTTGGGCTGACCTCCCCCCCCAACTCCTCCTCCATGGCCTCCTGCAGGTTGGTCTTCATCATTCCCACCATGGTGTTCTTCCTCCTCTCCTCCTCGTCATTCTCTATCCCTCCTCATCTCCATGAGCATTTCTTGAAATGCAACTTGGGCGAGTACTTGATGTGTCAACACAAGTTAGTATTTTTTTATCATTGTTCATTCATTAGTGTTAGTAATATACACACTACAGAGTTGATTTATTCAATTTTTAGACAAAATTAATAAAAATAGATAAAAATATGGTGAATATACATGTGATATTTAAAAAAGAATATGGGCTTCTTATTTAATGCAAATATGCATGCTAAAATGCTAATACTAATTCTAAGTGCATGAATAATAAAAATGCAGAATAAATGGAGAACTGCAGCTAATTACTCGAGAGCGTAGCTCTATTTCAACTTTAGAGTGATTAATCACAGATTCATCAGGGCCCAAAAGCCAACTTTTGCATCTTAACTCCAAACTGAATGAAACCACCTTCATTAAATAGATAATTTTATTTGATAAACAATAAAGGCAAATTTGGTAAATTTTGAGTTTGTATGAAGAAGATACGTATCTGGGAAGGTTTCTTTACGGCTTTTTATTCTGTGTGTCCTGGACACACTGTGCATTATTTTTTAGTGATATAAATTTTGTATATTTCTTTGTATTTTTTTGTAAACTTTCATATAGAGGGTTTTATTATTTGAGGTATAAAAATAAGAAAATGGAATATGTCCCAAAACCTATTTATTGAAGAATAAATATTAGGATTTTTTACATTTATTGGCCCATATATCCCCCTACTTTATTCCCCGACGACCAAGTCATAATGATGATCGGGTCTCGAGGTTTCGGATCATTCAATACCTTTGATATTTCCTTTCCTTTCCTTTTCTTATCTTTATTCTTTTATTTTGACATTAAACACAATATTTTATACACCACACACACACATATATCAATAATTCAATGTTGTTTTATACAAATTAATGCTATATACATGCATTTAGTTGAGGATTTAAGGCCAAAATAAGAGAATAAATGTGATGAAATGGAGATTCACCATGTTTTCGGAATATTTATAAACTCGATTCAGGATACCCTCTATAAGATTGTTGATACCTTGATTATTAAGGCATACATTAAACATTAATTTTCTGGATATGTATGAACTAATATAAATGCATTACAGATTTAGAAAAGAACAATACTGCATTTCCCATTCATAATCCAACTGCAAAATATATAAAGAACCACTTTATTATATAGAACAAAATATTAGGGCGAGATCTAGGAAAGGTAAATCAATAAACTCATTGTTACAAACCAAAAAAAAGATCAGATTAGAGATTGTCGAAATGCTTATATAATGGACTATCCTTAGAGCGATTATCGCCCCCACAATAACAGTGCAAAGGTTACTATTGATGTGCTACCATATACGACGACCACAGTCGTCATCCATGCACACTGACGAGATCGTTCACCAAAGTACGTCAGAAAACCACATTAAAGAGAAGAAGAACGCAACAACAATCACAGTGGAAGAAAGAGAATGAGAGAGAAAGTTTTCTTACGTGAGAAGAAAATGAGCATCAGGAAATAGGTATACGTGGACCTAACGTGTTGCTTTTCATCTTCCAAAAATGACCCTCAACAGGCTCCTCTTCGGATTCTGAAACGACGACTAGGTAAGAGCCGTTGGGTCGAGTCAAATTTCCGCAGCGATCGAATCACAATTAATTTGTAGGATTAATTTATTCAACTTGCAAAAAGAAACCCATAGCAAAATTATTAAGATCCGAATTGACTTTCCCAAGCCCGAGCATAGTGAAGCGCGCGAGTCATCCTATATTCCTCATCTCTACTATTGCTACAATAGCTTGGGTGTTAACTCATATATAAGTCCACCAAATTTTCAGAAACAGTAGATGTGGTACTAAAAATCCACCAAGACTCCTCTTGCTTTAGATTCAAGAATTCTCAACTTTCTTCAAACATCATTTGGTTTCAAAATTTAAATAAAATTGACAATCCAATGTAATTGCATAAGTTTGCCAAGTTAAAATATTGTTACATTAAGTCTAAATACAACACTTCTCTGATCAGTCATGTACCCAAATTTCATAGTCGTGTATCTAATCCTGCACTGAACATACTCTATTCATCTACAATGTTTTAAAAATCGGACTGGACTGGGCTAGTTCGACCAGTGAACCGAGCCTGGATCGGTCCAGTTAATCGGTTCCTATTGGTTCGGTTTGAATGTTCAGATTTTAATCATCCTATCTGTTCAAAGTAATATTTTTAACCAAGCTCAACCGAAGTTAAATCGCATATAATTTTTAATTTACTTAAAAATAATACTGGTAGTAGGAGTTGAACTTATGACCTTTGATTACCTATTTCGAACTCTAATCGACCACTCTAACACATTTTTTTAGATATAATGGATTTTACATATACTTAAACTACTATTATGTTATGGAGCAACTAGTCTAAATAATATATTATGTATGATATGTATGACATTTGATGGTGCATACGAAAAAATGTATAGTGTGAAATATATACATTGTCTATGTATTTTATTTATATTTCAAGTATATTTAAGTGCATGTTTTATATACATTTTATTCAATTTCGATTTGATTAGCCGGTTCAACTACTTTTTTTTCTTACTGGTTCGATTTAATACGATTTTAAATAATGATGACGTAATCATCCGATTGAACCTGTTTAATTACATGATTCAACTCCATTCGAGCACTTCGATAAGATTTCCGATTCAGTGCCCGAAAACATTAATCATGTATTGTACCGAGGCATATGATGATTTGCTTATCATATCGTATTATTATTTAATAACGGCTGTCAGCTTCCATCTTACGTTTCCGCTTTTCTTACCCATGCATTTTTAAATTTAAGCCGAGATGATTACGATGTTACTTTATATTGAAACAAGAGATACAACTGTCGATCATAAAAACTCCAAACCGGATTAATATAATGCATATTAGACGCACGCGTTAGAGTGCTCTTTTATTCCCAACATCCAGAATTTCTAATAGAGCAATATTCCCGTAAATGAGCTCTCTGTTAAGCAAATTTAATTTAATTTATATCTTATGGGTGTGTTTGGTTGGTGGGCTAAAAGCGGGTTAAACTAGTAGAGGGTAATCGTTTTTGGATTTTGGTGTTTGGATAGAGGTTTAACTGGGGATGGATTAGAAGTGGGTTTGGGGCAGGGACGGAGCCAGAATATAATTTAGGAGGGGGCACAGTCTTCATGCATCTACAGGGCCGTCTCTGACATTTCATGGGCCCTAGGCAAAAGAGAAAACAAGGGCCCCTATAACCTATAAAAATTTACTTTTTTAATATGGAATTTCTTATAAAAAGGTTCTTTAAATTTTACAAAGAACTATGGTTTTTTATCGACAAGTATCAAACAATAAGTCAAGAATTAAAAATTATAAAAAATGTTTTCTACGAGCTTTCTGAGAGGCAAAATCATTAATAATAACATCTACATCAATGTTTTCTATTAAATCTTTTTCAATAGATAATGTTGCAAGACCATTCAATCTTTCTTGCGACATCGATGATCTTAAGTAGGTTTTTATCAATTTTAGTTTTGAAAAACTTCTTTCGGCCGATGCCACTGTCACATGCAAAGTTAAAAAAATTCTGTATGCAATGAAAACATTCGGATAACAATCTGCAGACATTATAAAGTTAATAATCTCAATAGCAGTCATCGACTCATTTGGCAATGTCATTTGCAACACTTTTAACTCAGAGTAAAAATCATTGAAATCAACATCACATGAATCATCATGGGAAAATTTAGAGTGGAAATTAGCACAATATTCTCTTAATTCTTTATCATCCAACGCCTTTAATGTATTTGAATCGAATAAAAATCCAAAAATATTTTCAAATTCTTTTAATTGCTCAAATCTAGTTTTTAAAGATGTGATCGCCATATCTACAACAACTAAAAAGTACTCAATTCTAAATAACTCATCAGCGGATTGGATTTCTTCATCCTCGTCATTCTCATCAAATTGTTTTTTTCTAATAATATGACGCTTTACAGGATGACTTGGGTCTATATCCATTTCAAGTGCAATATTCTTAGCAATTTCTAAACTAGTAGCAAAACCTTCTTCTCTATACTTAGCAAAAAATGATAAAATACCTCCTACTTATTTTATGGTAGAGTTAATGCTAATGGATTCAGATTGTAATTTCTTACTCACCATATTCACCGAAAATAAAATGTCATACCAAATTACCATACCATGGAGAAACTCAAAATTAAGTGCATTAGCTAAACTCTCGGCTTCACATTTTGATTTTACATCGTCACAAGATTCATATAATTTTAATAAGGCATTTCTAATTTGGAGAGTTTGAAATCTGATTGCTTTAACACTTTTGATCCTACTCTCCCAACGAATATTACACAGAGACTTTACGGTTATTCCAGAAAACATTGTCAAGAAAAATTTTCCATCTTTTAGTAGAACTCGAAAATAATGAATATATACGTTGAATAATTCCAAAAAAAAGAGATCGCTTTAACACAAGAATGTGCCATATCACTAATAACAAGATTCAAGCTATGACAAGCACAAGGCATATATAACGCTCTAGGATTTATTTCAAGGAATCGGTTTTGAACGCCTTGGTGTTTCCCTTTCATATTAGAACCATTATCATAACCTTGACCCCTCACATCATTCACATTAAGATCAAGAGATTTCAAAATATTTAATAATAACGTAAAAAGTCCCAATCCAGATGTATCATCAACATTTAAAAATTCTAAAAAGTACTCCTCAATCTTTAGATTTGATAAATTCACACATTTTAATATTAGAGTCATTTGTTCTTGATGACTGATATCAGGAGTACAATCAAGAATTATAGAAAAATATTTAGCCTCTTTAACAATTCTAATGATAATATTTTTAATATTTTGGGCTAAAAGTAAAATCAACTCATGTTGAATTCTTGGTCCAAGATAATGATAATGAATTTCACGATTTTGTATACGCCTAACATGATCTTCCATTACATCATCAAATTCAGCTATCATTTCAATTAATCCCGTAAAGTTACCATTGCCATCTTGATACAATTTATCATTCGATCCTCGAAAAGCTAAGTTGTGTTTAGCAAGATATTTTATAGCAGAGAATATTCTAAATAAAACATCTCTCCAACATTTTTTCTCTTTCCTAATCTCTTCTTGCAAATTTTTATCAATTGTTTGATTTTTATTCAATCGTTCTATGAATTCACTCCATTTATTCATATTAATTTCATATGTTCTGTACTATTTTCATGCTTTTGAAGTCTCTCGCTAATATGCCTCCAATCACATAAACCCTCATTTCCCAACAAACTTCGACTATTAGTGGATTTAAATAATTTGCAACAAAAACAAGTGTAATGCATATGGAATACGGTTGCCTCACTTCTGTTAAAGTAGAATCAAACTATTTAGAATTCATTCAAGTGTAATGCACTATATATATATATATATGAGACTATATTATATAAGATTTCAACATAATGATCCTTCTATTTTCCCGAGTTAATAAGTTAATATTATATAAGTTTTCGATAATCTTCCTTCTTTAAGGGTATTATATGCAAGACTATCTTACTACATAAGTGTAGTAGTAGTACTGCACAATATATATGGGACTATATTATTTGATCAGGAAGAACAAAAATACAATAATTTGCAAGCTAAAAATAATTTCGTTGTCAATTATTTTGCAAAAAATATAGCATGGCTAATATACTTGCAAGCATGAAGTCAACTCTGCAATGTCTGCATATAGCAATTTGGTCGACCACATGATCAATATATTTGTGTCACTTTGGTTGATCCATACGGACTAATAGCTATATGTGCAATCCGACCCTTGTAAATAAGGCACTAAGAGTAATTGTAAGTCTGTATCCTAATTATTAACTAGTAAATTCTAACCAGACTTGATCTTTTCTTTTTTCTGTCCATATGAATGTCTAATGAAAGTTGCAGTTTCAGATTATTTGATTGATATGAATTTACAAGTTTGTGATTTGCATGGAGTATTATAAAATTACATATGTATGAAAACAATCGATGTATATATAAAGGGCAAATGGGATATATCAAATCAGATCAAGCAACAGGTTAAGCAAAGAAATGTCGTCGCATCAAAATGAATAGAAAGGAATAGATCAATTCTCTTCTCCTGCAAGCATACCGTCGTAACTCACCTGGAGTCAGTCAGGGGGATCGCCGGATCACCCGCCGCCGAACGTCGATTTGAAGTCCAATCGCTGGACGCCGAGTCGCCGACTGCAATGAAAGGTCGATTGGACGTCCGAGTAAGGATTCGGTGTCGATTCCATCGAATCGAAACTTGATGTTGTTTGATATGGGATTATGGGGACAATATATTTCCAAATTTCAAAGACGCAAAGTCGGCGCAAGATGTTGAGAGAAAGAGGGGGGAGAGAGAGTCAAGAGAGAGAGAGAGTGAAGATTTAAAGAATTCAACTAATTACCATTTGAGAATCTCGGCGTTTGAGGAACGTGGGAAGGTGAAACACCATCTATTTTGGGAAGTTGTAGTCGTGGAACGTTGGGGTGCACATGAATTTAAGAGGTATTTTTTATTTATTGGCATAAGGAAAAGAGGCCCCCAAATTTAATGGGCCCTAGGCCTTTGCACTCCAAAACTAGGCTCAGGGCCGGCCCTGTGCATCTAGCCATTTAATGAAATACCGTTGGAATCATTGTTATTATTTATATTGATAAATATATCTTACGATCAAGGATATTTGAGATTTTTTGCTTATATGAGTAATTGAATGCTTCCATGTAGGGATTAGTTAGTAGTTAGCATTTAGATAATTACAATGCAAATAAATATTATGATATGTCTTTTTCTGAAATTACCATATTAAAGTTGTCCTCGAAGAAATTTAAATTTTGAAATTGTTGAATGATTTCTTCATTCTTGACATTAGTAAACACATCTTTCCGTTGTCATATAATCTGCAATTAATATATAACAACAAATATTATTTGTTGCAAACTTATCTTCGACTTTTTCAGTTCGTAGTAATTATCACAAATGTAGCTATATTACTATAAGTAAATCATATAACAATGATTACCTGCTAAAATTTTCATATAATTACTACAAAATCAGCGATGATTAGTGTGAATTTTAACCAAAAAGCTAACAGATAATCGATGCTATATGAACATTAATTAACAAATGTATATTTGTTGCATACTACATGAATAAAAGGTAATTTGACTATGAATAATATTCATTTTATAAATTTAACTTCAAAAGATATGTTAATGGATAATGTGTATATTTGTCATCATATACCAATTTTATTGTCCGCCCCTTCTCCAGCTCTCCTCGCTTTTTTTAGAACGGAATCATTCTGAAGTTGTAACTCCGATCTCCATCAATTAATCATTTTCCGTTTATTAATACCATTCATAGCTTTACATGACAATACATAATCTTCCCAACCATTCCTACAATTTCTTCATGCAAGGAAAGTCTTCATTTCATAGTTGTAACTATGATAATAATTTTGGGATTGATAACCATAATCCTTGTATTTAATAAAAGATATGTAGAAAATATATCTATTTTGCATATGAAAAGAGGTCCATTTGAATATTTTGGTCCATGAAGAGGGAGCATTCTTGGATTCTATTTTTAGAATCCAACTAAAGTTATGGGGGCAAATAATGAAATTTGATGAGATTTTTTTCTTAAACATGGGAGTGGTTATATGTTTTCCCCTAAAATGTAGGGGGGGCATGTGCCCCTCCTTGCCCCCTCTCTATCCGCCCTTGGTTTGGGGTGATATGATTGTATTGAAGTTTGAAAAAATGAGTAGTTATTGTGATGTGATTGCATTGAAGTTTGGAAAAATGAATAGACTGGAATGGTTTATAATTTTTATATGATATGATGGTATAATATATTATTTTTTTATATGACTGATAATGTAAAATTGATTTATTTATTTCTTAAAAAAATATAATGGAGTTTATATAACTGTCCGATAACCCACATCCCGAACGGGGCCGAGGATCGTTTAGATACTGTTTCTGTTTAGTTAAGGGGGAGTTTATATAACTATTTCCAATACAAATATGGCACCGAACGTGATGAGACCCTTTTTTTTTCTCCCACTTGTTAGAGAGGAGATCAAAACGTATACGCAACTGATTTGTTAGCACTCCAGACATACATATGCTTTAAAATCGAATTAATATTTAAGATAGCAAGTAGTTTGACTCCCAATTGGACATTCTTTCCTAATATCAACGTCTTACTTATAATACTCATCTGCCATTTGGTCCGAACAGAGACATCTCGAATATATATTATAGTAATTATACATAAAATTCCAATTTCATCTATTTATCGTAGAAATAATATCCAAACCCAACACACTTGATTGCTTCCCTGCCAAATCCTATGTTTGTAATTTCCATAATCCTATGCTTATCTTCCTGTCAAAGACAAAGAGACGAATTCCAATTCCAACGAGACCAAATCAAAGCACGAGTCAGATTTTACCATCACCAATTAATTATAATATACGTCTCCATCTCATTGACCATCTGAAATCCAAAGGGCATATTTGATTGCTGGGTTGGACTGGGTTGGGTTGGGGTACACCGGTGTACCTCTCCTTCCAACCCTCTCAATCCTCTTCACAGTTTACTATTCACAGGGGTATAATTTACTATTCACAGGGATGCCCAAACCCAACCCAATCCAGTCTAACCCAGCAACCAAACATGCCTAAAGAGAGATTCCGGATATGGACATCCTTTCAGAGGTGTTCGAGTGTGTTTTGATCAAGATAATTTGAATGGGAAAGCATTTGCATTGAGAAATCAACTGAAATTCACATTAAATTTAATTTTTTATCTTCTAACAAAAAAAACTTTTATGGGATTTTTACACCACTACCTCGATAAACTTTGCTACCTATCCCGTCTTACACATGGCTTGTGCAAGAGTTCACCACAATGGTTGTGGTGTAAGAGTTAATAAGTTTGCAGATGTTGTGGGTAAATATTAAGAATATATGAGCTGTCATGTAATTGACAAATTTTACAGAGATCGTGGTGTGAAAGTCCTATGGACCATGGTCTATTTGTTGAATTCTCCGATTATTTCTACTAGAGGAAGGGGAAGCTACTTCATGAAGTAGCAAACCTTAGCTATTTCATGAACATTTTTCACTGCTTATTTTTTTTTATTTTTTTTTGGAAAATACCATAATAGATTTTCATAACTATATCCCTTTAATATGTTATTCAAATTTCATCAGAAACAGATACTCATATGTCCTCCATCTAGAATAAGTAATTTTAACGGTATTAGATTTGTTGTAATATACATGTTCTGGATAGATGATATATAAGTGTCTGTTTTTGACGAAATTTGAATGATATGTTAGAGAGATATAGTTATGAAATCAATGGTGATATTTTCTAAAAAGAATAAAAAAATAAATGGTGAAAAATATCCATGCAATACCTAAGGTTAGCTATTTCACGAAGTAGCTTATCTTTCCTCTTTTTACTATTTAATTGGTCATAAATTTTTATAAGAAACTAATTAGCAAATTTCTAGAAAGTATCAAAGATATTTAGAAAAAATAATTGACCGCATTTTCTAATTTATGTTTTACTCCTACAATCATGGACGGATCCAAGGGGGGCATGGAGGGGCACTTGCCCCACCTCCTTTTAATTCTTAATATATAAAGTTCTACTTATATGTATTAGTACAAAATATTTTATCTTTTATTTTATATATTAATATTTAACAATGCAAAAAAGGAAGCGTAAAATTAAAAGACTTTTTACAATCACATACAAATAAGGATGAAAATGACCAAATTAAATATAGATATAATTATTATCATTATGTATTTTAAAATATCAATACGAATGCATAAATATTGATGAAAATGAAAAAATGTACTATCATGTTCTTAGAAGCGGATACAAATGTAAATGGATATTTATGTGAAGCGAATAATTGTAAAAGAATATGATGGATTAGAAATAAGGTGAGATAAGGAATACGTACGTGTATCATTCTTTCTTGTTCAGTTGGTTTACGATAATAGATAAGTAGGTTTATCCTTCTTTCTTGTTTGGTTGATTTAAGGGATGAGAAAGGGGCAAATATTGTAGATAATAACATAATACATGGTGTTTCATGGTGTGACCACTTGACTCGGATCACTTATTTTGAAATACAATTTCTTTTGTCTTTCATCCCAACGCTTCCAATAGATTAGCTTTACACGCATATATAGGATGGTTTACACAATAAACAAATGTATTACATGCATATAATTCGTAACAAATTATATCCAATATGGTGAAATAAATCATAGATTTTTTATATTTAAAAGTATAATATAATAAAATGGACATATCAATATAGATAAAAATATTTGCGGATCCCAAAGTGATACCAGCGTCCATACACATTTTAAAATGAATGCGGACGGGAATGTCAAAATCTATATAAAATGGATATAGTAGCAAGTCCCACATAGAAATATCCTTACTTGATTTCACCCTACATGAAATAATTGGTTATACATAGTTGACGTGACTATTAAACTTCAATTAATTTTCCATCTTTGGAATGTAATGATTACTCCATGATATTCATTAACTATTCCACATATTAAAAATACGAATAACAACTTCATTATATTGGAGTTAATTTATGAATACATATTAACATAATAGAAAAATATAAAAATTCTTTAGATACAAAGAAAAAGGAAAATAGTCATTTTTTATATTTATGAAAACATGTCTCTTTGAAGTAAAGTATGAAGCCCTCATTACCCATAATAATTGGAGTCATTTATCCATTAATCGACATGCTTTACCATTAATTTAACAAATCTTGTTATTAAGCTTACAGTTTTTGAGATCTGGGTATCAATAATTATAGAAATTCGACTTTCATATGTAAATTCAAGCCACATATTAATATTCTTGAATTTGACTTACTTGAAGCAATCAAGAAAGTTGTTTATTTTCTTAATTATTTCGATGTGATTTTTAAGCTTTATAAGCTAGAGATGAAGACAAACAATAAATAAAATATCATTTCAATTAGTTATTTTCCGATTTTTAAAAATCTACGAAAGTAAACATTGATGGTTTTTAACAATTCAGATGTGCCAAACAATAATTTTTTAACGAAGGAAATATCTAATTGAAATGAAACAAGATTAGCGCTTTTATCTTGACATTTAGCTTTCTATCCACCAAATTTTGTTATGGAGTAAGATCGGTAGATCTTGAAAGAATTTGGTAGTTTTTGTACTTGTTTTGTGTCTAGTAAGCACGTCTTTCTCTTCCAGCAGAACAAAAGTTTCATTTAATTGGTATTGTGTTGCCTAATATATATACAATTTTATGAATATTTTGTGCCTCTCCTTACATAATTTTCTAGCTCCGTCACTGCCTACAATATAATAATCTTGACTTGATCTAGTCACGTATTGTCATCATGCCACCGATGTCCTGCAAACATGTGTTGACGATCCAACTGTTTATTGTGCTTTTTTATTGTAATATATATTATTTCCTACAATCAAATATCTATGGGCTTATTAATATCAAATGTCAGATTCCTGGAATCGAATTAAATATACGATGGATATGGGATCTAATATCTCACAATAAATGATGTTCTCTTTCAGATGACATTCTTCCCTGACGAAATTATCATATTATATATCCTGGGAATAAAATGCTGCTTACACTATCAGTAAAAATATTATTTTTAATTACAAAATAATAGATAAATATTATGGAACATGATTTATCAACAACAATATAACAACAAATATATTATTCTTTTTGAATTCCAAACTGTATCACTGACTTTTGTAGCTGATATTTTCCATGGTTGTATTTTTTTCATTGGAATATACGTCAATGATTCTTCAAAATCTCCACTATTATATGTCCATTTTATCATAATAATATATATGCGCAAGCAAATCCATTGACAATGATAAGATGTTGGATAACATTCGTTTATCCTATGATAAGCTAATAAGCTAGCTAGTGACAACGGATCACATTATGATTATATCATCCATTATCTCTCCATTGAAAATATTGATCATTTACCCCCGTACCGATAAAACAAGAATGCGAGATAAATCATGCTTATCAATTAGACAATTATCCCATCTTATTACTTAGGCCTTATCCAAAAATGCCAGAATACACGGACATTAATGCAATTTTAAATTTTAACAGGTACACATACCTAAAACCCCAAAAAGACGAAGGAAAAAAGGTCCAAAAAAACAGAGGGGCTTCCAGGCAAAAGCACCCCCTTCCCCGGAAAACAGCAGTCTGCCAAAAGCCAACACACTCAAATCATGCCCTCGACATCCTTCTCTCTTTTGCTTTCTCTCTCTTTTGCCATCTCTCTCTCTCTCTCTCTCTAAAACAAAAGCAAACACGACTTCGCAGCTCCAACAACAGCTCAGACCTCCAAATAAACAACACAAACTAATCCAAAGCCACAGATCCCCACAACACTCTCCCACTTCCTTCTCCACCTCCGCAAACCCTAGAAATCCCATCTTCCGCTAGGGTTTTATCCAGCATGATGGTGTCAAGGGGCCTCTTCGGGTGGTCGCCGCCCCACATCCAGCCCCTCACGCCAGTCTCCGAGGTGTCCGAGCCGCCGGAGTCGCCCTCACCCTACGTCGACGTCGGCGCCGACGCGGCGGAGCCCGTCGATGACGGCGACGACCCCGTCGAGGGCTCCGAGGAGCCGGAGGCGCCTCCAGCGGCCGTGCCGTTCGCGCAGCTCTTTGCGTGCGCTGCCGGCCTCGATTGGGCTCTCATGGCCGCCGGGACGGTTGCTGCGGCGGCGCACGGGGCGGCGTTGGTGGTGTTTTTGCACTTCTTCGGGAGGGTGGTGGACCTCATGGGGCGGGATGGGTTCGGCTCGGCGGGGGATGAGCTGCTCGATGAGTTTAAAAAGGTCGGCTTTTGGTTAGGATTAGTAAAGGTGGTTCCTTTCTGCGGAAAAAAATGGGTTTTGGGGCTTTGTCCTTTTTTAGTGTTCGGGGATCAGATTAGACTCGATTTGACGGAACTTTAATTACTCGTGGATTTGCGTGGGGTTGGTTATGAAGTTGTTTATCGATTTCGGGAAGTTCCACCAAAAACTAAATTTCCTATTTTTAGCAGTAGAACATTGTCTTTTTTTGGATAGATATTCCGAGGTTACATTTTAACGTGTCGCAAGCTGTTAATTAACAAAAAATGCTGGTGTTTATTGGAGAGGGGTCGTGCATACTAGTCTGCGCATTTTATCTACTTTTTTAGACCCATGGGTTCGTCGTTTTATTTGAATTCCTAGACCGCTCTCCTATATTTACCAACCTAGGAAATTCTTTGGGCCAACTCATGCCACTCATGCCTACCACCTACTAGGTGTATCGGGAAGTCTCTTTTATAAATTCATTACCTATCACGCTTTTAATATTTTTTTAAATTTTATGGGACCCAATGTCAGCTTTTATAATTCTTGAATATGATTGATATACCCGGCCCTTGCTTTCGGCTCTACAGTTTTCACATTCTGTTCAAGGCATTCAAATGCATCAGACCTTTGTGATTCTGACACAACTGTTCACCGCAAGGATAATTTTATTATCTCTGCATTGGAGACCCCGAATCTGCACACAGATAAGCAGGAAACATCTAAATATTTTAAGTGACGCTCGGACATGAGTTATTAAAAAAGAAGACTCACAACCGTCTTTTGATTGAATCTCTTTTTTTGTTCTTTTCTTTCTTGCTATTGTTTTCTTTTCATTCCTTTGTACTATCAGCTTTTATCCAACAAAGATAAAATCATAAAAGTCATTGATCAACCCATTAAAGCTGCAGGAACCAATAAGTCTTGATATGATACTGTTGCATGGTTTGTAAATAGTGTCCCTATGATTAGCACTATCAGATTACATGGACATAATGGTTTCCCAGTGTAGACTGGATTATCTGGGTCGAGGATTTTCTGTTGTAATAAAAGTTGCATTCGACGGGCTGGGAGTGTGCTCAAGAATGTTTAGTTTCTCCATTTCTGTAGTTTGATGTTAATTTGATTCTAGCATATGATACCAGTGGGTCTATTTTAAAAGAGCGGCTATGCTTTCATGACCAGTTATTGCTATCCGTTTTGTAGGATGCTATATTTTGTATTCCGCAGCTCTGTGTTAATTCAGGTGTCTATTTATCCTGCAGCGTTCACTATATATAATCTATATAGCTTCTGGTGCATTTGTTGCTGGATGGATAGGTAACCGTTGCCTCCAAATTATATGTTTTCTATAGAATTTCAAATGCAATATCTGCTGATTAATTTTATGTACTAGAGGTTTCTTGCTGGATCCTTACTGGAGAAAGGCAGACTGCTGTGATTAGATCGAAGTATGTCCAGGTCCTACTGAACCAGGATATGAGCTTCTTTGATACATACGGGAACAATGGTGATATTGTTAGTCAAGTATTGAATGATGTATTGCTTATTCAGTCTGCACTTAGTGAGAAGGTATGCTTTGAGATGCATTTATTGTTAATGAATATTAGGTTTGCTAAGATGCATGCATTAGTGGCAGTTGTCTCTTGCATCATCATTATCTAGGCCAATTTGTGAGGTATAATTACAACTATGTTTTTTCTATACTGAGACAGGTTGGAAACTATATCCATAACATGGCTACCTTTTTTGGTGGCCTTGTAATTGGACTGGTCAACTGTTGGCAGATTGCGCTCTTAACTCTAGCTACTGGTCCCTTTATTGTGGCTGCTGGAGGGATTTCAAACATCTTTCTACACAGGCTTGCTGAAAATATCCAAGATGCTTATGCTGAAGCTGCCAGCATTGCCGAGCAGGTTGGTTTATGTCTCATATGTGTATCTTATTCTGAAACTTGCATAGATTGCACATATCAGAAAGTATTCCTATCTGGCTAGTCTTAAAAGGTCATATGTGAAATGAGAGTTTTATTATAATTAAGACTTTCATTTGGATAACACCACTTGCAGTCTTAGGCAGTGAAAGTAATGGACAGTTATTGGATGATCATAGGAATTGATTGGTGCGGGGAATTTCTGATGTTTAATACTGTATCTTGTATATCGTGATCCCGAGAAATTCATCGAAAAACAAGAAATGAAGTTTAAAAAAAGCGGAGATGAAGATGAGCCTAACTAAATCTCTACGAGGAGGTGAGCAGGTTGCACAAAAAGAATCCAACTCCCTTCCCTCTGTGGGTTCGCTTCAATTCGACAGTGAATATACCCTTCCCCTCTCTCCCTCACTTGAGTCTTGACCCCCTTTCCCCTCCCCACCCAATTCATCAACATCACCAACAAGATTACTTCCTCTGCTCAGTTGGTCCCATCCAATGTGTACTCCACAGAAATACTGCTTCTCATAATCACAAATTGTAATCTTTCTAATGTTTAGTCGTTTGACCTTAGTGCTGTTAGGATTAGGGTCATATTAGGATTAGGAATCCTAATGGAATGTGACCCATAATTCTAATAGTAGTTAAGTTGTATTCTATTTATAGTCTTAATGGGAATAACATTGTGATTGTAATTGAGCTAGATATAGAGGGGGATGGAGACATTGCCTCCACACCACATCAAGAGGGAAAACCACAAAGAGAAAAAGAGAGTGGGAGAGAGGAGAGAGAGAGAGAACGAAGGAACGATGAGAATTGTACCCGTTCTATATCCTAGCTAGTTTCTTCTTTGGTGGTCGTGAAAGGTGACCGACTATCATCATATATGATTACCCTTTTCTTCATGTGTTTTTGTGATGGTGGGTAATTGTGTATCTGCATCCGTATCCGATGTTTGATCCCCAACAACAGTTATCCAAGCGAAGGCGATATCGAATCGTGTCTCAACTACTGGTATGAGAACTTGGTTCGACGACACTGAGGTATATGATGTGACGGATTGGAGCGAAGGTCGACATCGACGAGACATCGTGACAAAATAAGTGTGCATTCTTCGGAAGCTGTAAAGAATCAACGGTTACGACGAACCGTTGCGATGAGGAGCATCTGGAGTTTGATTGAGGTGATACATGAGTCTATATAGGATTTTTGCACGCTTCTGATGAGTTGGATGGTTTCGGTCTGGAGGATTCTGCTCTGATTTTCCAAATCGTGCAAGGAGATAAGATAGCAGATCGGATGGCAAAGTTCACATCGAGGGATGCAACATTCTCCATGGAACCCTTCAACGTGAAAAATGACTTCACCTTATGGCAACATCAGTGAAGAATA
This sequence comes from Ottelia alismoides, assembly GCA_037367405.1. Taxonomy (NCBI): domain Eukaryota; kingdom Viridiplantae; phylum Streptophyta; class Magnoliopsida; order Alismatales; family Hydrocharitaceae; genus Ottelia; species Ottelia alismoides. The sequence goes on along the minus strand of JAZKJV010009066.1, from coordinate 393,991 downwards.
TACTAACGTGAGAAGGACTTACAAAAGATCTTTAGGTTAAAGAAAAGAAGATAGATAATATGAAAGAGGAAGAGTGGAAGTAGATGAGATATCTCGTGAATAATAAAATACAATTGTTCTTGTAAGACAACACTCTTCGTGAAGTCATCGACCTGGAGGACCCACCAGAGGTCTGGATGAATCTCGAGGGAAGATACAAGTCTAAATATCTGACAGACCGTCTATTGACGAAGAAGAAGCTCTATGGTATAAAGATGACCGACGTGACAAAGCTCGAGACGCACTTAGATGAATTCAACAAGATTTTGACATATGTGCTTACACTTGAGGAGAAGAATGTGAAAGGAGAATCTCTCTTCAAGGAGGATGATAAGACACTCATCTTGTTGAGTTTCCTTCCATCTTCCTACGATCATATTGCGGCGACGTTACTCTATGGCAAGGAGATCATCACGTTGAAAGAGACAGTTGCTTCGTTGCTTATGAACGAGTTTTGATGGAGGTCGACGGATGATGCAACAAATGATGAAGGTTTTGTTGACAATTGAGCAAGGTTTTAAAAAAATTAAAAATGGAATGTGAGACAGTTTCCTTGAAATCGAGTTGAGGCGTATCCTCGAGACAGTCAAGGCACAAGCCTAAATTTACAAGGATAAATATTTATAAAAATTACAATCAAATATATACTAATGAAATTATATATTCTGACTAACATATGATACATATCACTATAATATATGATGAAATTATAAAGATATGAAGATCGAAAGAAAGATATATAGCTATATATGCATTTTACTAATTTTCCATCCAATCAGAGAATGAAAATGTTGATATTCCCCAGAATTCTAATCATCTAACTCAAGTGGAAGAATCGTCATATGTACCCCTTCTTGCCATACCATATCCCAATGAAACGGGGGTCTTGCTGTACGATCAACGAGCCTGGGGGGGAGCAGGTGTGCTCCCCCCACGGGGGTGTGGAGGCAACGCCCGACAGATTTTTTTATTGAGGATTTTGTTTCTATTCGGATATTTGGATCTGTTTGTATGAAAGTAGTACACAAACTCCCCTTGAATTTTATCTTGTTTGTCCTTCTCGGTATATTACATAGTTCATTATGTGACAACTCCTTAAATATAAGTTCATGAGTAATGTTTTCTATGATAATTGCGGATTCGTATGTTTAAGGGTATAATTTAAGAGTTTTGACATGATTAGACATGTTTAGTGGTAAATATGAATATGGAAGCAGTCAATTTTAAAGCATTCATCTTGTATAACTATATCTTAAATAACTAGATCTTTATAAACATTTGAAATTGCTAATAGGATAAATGATTTACATAAAAATAATTTGAAAATAAAAAAACACCTCGAGGACCGCCTCGAGCAGATGAGGCGACCACCTCTCAGAGACTTGCTGAGGCGGTCGTTCTGTGGTGTTTCCAAACCGCCTCGCCTCGAGGCATACACCTCGTGGCACTTTTTTTTTCCGAACTATGCAACCGAGAGTAGACGTTCAAGTTCAAGGGAGACATGAATCAGAGGTCGATCAAAGTCACAAGGTCCGATCAGATGCTTCTATTGTGAAAAGGAGAGTCACAAAACAACCGATTGTCTGAGACATGAGAAGTAGAAATGAAAGAAGAAAGCCAGTGATTCTGAATCTGATCAAGATGATTCCAACACAGTTTGCGAGGGAGACTTGCTAGCGTGATATAGGGAGATTAAGATAGATTCAAGATGGCTTTTGGACTCAACATGTTCAGATCACGTGTGCTCATCCAGAAAGCAGCTCAATACATATCAGACATGCAATGATGATACGATCAAGTTGGGAGGTGGAGAGGTTCACCACGTTAAGGGAATTGAATCAGTACAATTTCAATGTTTGATGGAGCAATATAAATTCTGATAGGTATCAGACGCATTCCCATAGCTAAGAAGAATCTGATTTCACTAGGAATGATTGAGTCACGAGGACATCAAGTCATCATTGAAGGGGGACTTCTTAGAGCGAGCAATGAAGCAAGCGTGGTGATACATGGGATGATGATGCCGAATGTGGTGTATATGTTCGAGGGAAGGGTCGCGACAGGTGATGGAGCTCCAGTTATTCCCAAAACAAGCAGTATGGTGAGAGAACGACATGTTATCGACATCTCTGCTATAAAAGTGTGCAACGAAGAGAAGCGAGTGCCATTCGTTTTACCAGAGGATGTCGGTACAACATCTAGTCACAAGAGATTTGTGATACCGCATCAGGAGGTACAGTTGTGCAAGCGTGCCCAAGAGGGGGCACGTTGAGGGCACCCAACGACGGATGCGTCACCCATAGTCGGTGACTTTTTGCTAACGAGACCCGCAAATGAAGAGGATACTCCGGTGCAGCCTCAAGACGATGAAGAGATCGTGATGGAATTCAACTCAAGGGAAGATTGTTAGGATTAGGGTCATATTAGAATTATGAGTCGTAATGGGATGTGATTCCTAATCCTAACAGTACTTGAGTTGTATTCTATTTATAATCTTAATGGAAATAAGACTATGGGATTGTAATTGGGCTATATAGAGGGAGATGGAGGCATTGCCTCCACACCACACCAAGAGGGAATACCACAAGAGAAAAAGAGAGTGGAAGAGAAGAGAAGAGAGAGCGAGGGAACGGTGAGAGTTGTACTTGTTCAATATCTTAGTGATTTTCTTCTCCGGTGGTCACGAGAGGTGATCGGCCATCGTCATATCTAATTGCCCCCTTTTTACGTGCTTTTGTGGTGGTGGGTAATTGTGCATCTGCATACGTTTTCGGCGTTTGATCCCCAACAACCGTTATTCGAGCGAAGGTGATATCGGGTCGTGTCCCAACAATTGCTTCAAGAGACGTCGAGAATATCACTTCAAAAGATCTGGTTACAAATGAAGTTTAAAATGACACCTGAGATGACTCAAGATCGCGTGGTTAGTAGTTGGACCTTACAGTGTCTCAAGCAAGAGACATCAAGAATACCATTTTAAAATGTCTCTGACAAAGATCTTGTTAGAAAAGCAGTTTAAAAGGAGACCAGAGAACCTGAGATGACAACTTTGCATTTGTTCTAGATGATGCGTGCTGTAGGCACAAGTTTCAATTGTACCTGCTCGTGCTCCCCACACACACACAAAACAAAAGAACCAATCTCCTACCATTGACTTTCTTGTTGTACATTACACCCAATATTTTGTATTGAGCTTGCTCCAATTATGCGTCCAGTAATGTCATATATTCTTTATTTTTTTGATGGGATGTCATATATTCTTTATATTGAGCTCCTTGTGTCCAGTCTTGGTCCAGGAAACCACGATTTTATGATTTATAAAACAGAATTATAGAAAATGTCGTAAGTAACATCTGATATCACTTAGCTCTGAGACACATATTTCCGATTTCGTTAAATCATCTTATTTCTGGATAATTGCTTGTTTCAGTGTCATGCTTACAACCCAAGCCTTGATATAATCCTTAAGAACTATTAGTTAATGGCAACTTATTTAGCTTGTCTCTAACAGTAAGGCCTGGTCCTAAGATGGCGATATCAAAGTCATAGTCATCAGCTTCAAGGTTTTAAGTGCCAATATCAATCTTGTTTCTCCAATGTCAAAAAGGGCATGCTGATGAAATCTCGGAATCATGTCAAAACTGACTGAAATCAATTAATTTCAAAATAATGAAATTTATAATAGTTCTTAAATATATAAATAATTTAATTTTACTATCGTATTACATTAGGGAATTTATTGTATCATAATATTACTATATTAACCCATTACATAAATTTTCATATATTAAACATTCACGTTGCTAAAATATTGCATTATCTATAAGAAATGAAATAAAAGTAAAAGATTACATAATGAAAGTATGAAAAAACCAATAGCAATTGTAAATAACTCCTTACAAAGTTGTATTAGCTCTTGATATCTCCAAGTCTTAGGCATGTCGATAATAAGTGGCATGCCCCCTCATATCATCGATATCGGCCTATATTTTAGGGTATCTTAGAAGAAACCCCTCAATCTTACCTATAACATCGACTTCAAGGCCTTGAGTGCCAATTTTTGATGACATATTAGAGGCCTTAAATGTCAATTTCGGACAACATATCATTGATCAACGAAATTTCAACCGAAATTCGACTAATATTTATTTGATATTTCCGCCATTTCGACGACCAATCTTTCTATCGGTAGCAACAAAGATTTAAATGTCGGTTTTTTCATATCGATTTTGATAACTTGTTGAACAGAAATTTGATCCGAATTTTGGCGAAATTTGAAACCATATTATTCAAATTAACTGACATACCGCTAGATATGTTGCTGATATTTGGGAATGGAGGCACTTCACCCGTATCAATGCCGAAAAAGTTGGGGAAATGGCACATGTCGTTGACATGCCGCGACATCTGAATCTATTATCAATTTATCAGCCCACTAGAAAACATACTATTCCATATTCGTATGACCAGTTTCAATCTGCGAACTAGCGGTGAAAAATATAAGTGTTATGTGTTATCCTTTGCAGGATGTCTCCCTGGTGGTTTGCTTTTCGTAGATTTTCCTAAATTTAGTCATGTAATATGCGTCATGTCTTTCTTGCTCATACATGGTGAGAATTTAGAGATATACAGGTAAACTGAGAGTGGATATGTGGTGTTATTTTATATAGCCACATATATTCGTCCAAGATAAATTTACTAAAAGAAAATTAATTAGGTAAATTAAGAGTACAATTTCTTAAAAAAGTAAAAACAATTAAGATCATTACCGGATGCATCATATACAGGGGAAGAAAAGGAAAACATGATCTCTAGAAATAATTGAACATTATGGGATGGACTTTTGCTTATCTTTACTGCTAAAAACTGCATGGTCTTCTTAATTGAGATTTTCATAACAATGCAATTGATTTTGTTTGCCTTGCAATGTGCCTAGATGAGAAAGTTACTGTTAAAGGACTTAAGGCATACAAATGCGACTTGATTCTGTTTCTTAACTATGCTTATAGCTCAAAGTTTCTAATGGATGGTTGACTTTTGGTTGGAAAGTTTGTTTGATATCGCGGCATTGGATTTATTGTCTTAGAGTACTTTGTGTAGGAACATCTGGTTGTCTAAGAAGAACTTTTTGGTGCCAAATTGATGTCTTTACCTAGCTTACAAGGAAAGAAGCAATTTCAAGAAAATTGTGTAATTAAATTTTGCATAGAAAAGGTCTGCTGAGCAAGCTATCATTTTGTTGATGAATCGGTAAATGATATTTGTCAGACCAATTTATGCTTTTAATTGTACATATGGAGGATGATAGCATTTGAACCAAGTGATTTAATATGTGTACGATAATATTTTTAATAATAAGTTGGTCAAGGAGGTCTTCTTCAATAAAATTTTGGGCGAAATCTGGTACATGCCAATGTTGCTGCTGCTCTGGCATTGCGGTTTTACTGGATATTTTTAGCACTCATTCTTTCGTGAGCTATTTTCTTCTCTCTTTTTTGTTGTATAATCGTTTTAGTTTATAGTTTCAATTTAACGCTTCAAATCCCTTTCATTCCCTTTTTTCTTTAGCGATCATTATGTGGTTGGTTGGACACGAGGATTACATCCTTTTCATAATGCCTACTGTATGTAGTTTTTAAAGGTATTGTTGTCTATATAAAAACTCTTCAAAAAAATAGTCTTTTATATGATGGGAAAAAAAGAAAGTAATATTTCTTTTTTAGGCAATTGCGTATATCAGGACCTTATGTGCTTTCACGAATGAGACTCTAGCAAAGTATTCGTATGCCACATCGCTTCAAGCTACATTGAGATATGGAATACTTATAAGTCTTGTTCAAGGCCTTGGACTTGGATTCACATATGGACTTGCTATATGCTCATGCGCTTTGCAACTTTGGGTCGGGAGATTCCTAGTTTCACGAGGAAAAGCCGATGGTGGTGAAATCATAGTGGGTCTTTTTGCTGTGATACTGAGTGGCCTGTAAGCATTTTTCATTTTTTATCCTTTCATTCATTATACACGGAATTCTTCTGCTGAAGTCTTTTCATAACCTACATTACATTTTATGCACAGCGGTTTGAATCAAGCGGCCACCAATTTTTATTCATTTGAGCAAGGCAGAATTGCTGCATACAGACTTTTTGAGATGATAAGTCGTTCAACATCTACCATCAATCAAGAGGGAACCACCTTACCTTCTGTACAAGGAAATATTGAATTCAGAAATGTTTACTTTAGCTACCTTTCTCGTCCTGAAATCCCTATTTTAAGCGGGTTTTATTTAACAGTACCAGGTAGAAAAACTGTTGCACTTGTTGGCAGAAACGGATCTGGAAAAAGCAGCATAATACCTCTGATGGAAAGATTCTATGACCCTACGTTAGGTACCAGAAACACAGATACCTCAGATGTCCTGCCATATCTAATCCACTGTTATTTGAATATTTAACAGTTTTTACCTGCTGCAGGAGAAGTCCTCTTGGATGGGGAGAATATCAAAAGCCTGAAACTTGAATGGCTGAGGAGTCAAATAGGACTTGTAACACAGGAACCTGCTTTGCTAAGTTTGAGCATCAAAGACAATATTGCATATGGCCGAGCTGCTACATTTGATCAGATTGAAGAGGCAGCCAAAACGGCACATGCGCACTCCTTCATTAGCTCACTTGAGGGGGGATATGATACACAGGTTAAATTGAAAAGGAGCATATTGTTAACATTAACTGTAGTTCTCATTCTTCAATTGTTTTTGCCCTGATCTTTTTTTGCCGTTGAAGGTGGGTAGAGCTGGTATAACACTCACAGAAGAACAGAAGATAAAACTTTCTGTAGCTAGGGCTGTGCTTTCAAATCCTTCTATTCTACTGCTTGATGAGGTTACCGGTGGACTCGATTTTGAGGCCGAAAAGGCTGTTCAATCGGCGTTAGACATCCTAATGCTGGGGAGATCAACGATAATAATTGCTAGACGTCTTAGCCTTATAAAAAATGCTGATTATATAGCCGTGATGGAAGAAGGTCAGCTAGTTGAAATGGGCACACATGATGAATTGCTAGCACTGGATGGCCTTTATGCTGAACTCCTAAGGTGTGAAGAAGCTGCGAAGCTACCGAAAAGGTAATTGTTGTTTCTTAATGTAGATATTTGTTGAGGGAAATGAATAACTTGATTAATCAGAGGCTCTGGGATTCTCTTATATAGGAGAGGAACCTACTGGAAAAATTACAAGAAGAGGACAAAAGAAATAGAAAATAAGCAAATCAATGATAATAATAACAAGTATCTCAATACCCCCCCTCAAGCTGGAGCGTAGATATTGATCAAACTCAGCTTGGAACATCTCTGATAAGGCCCTCTGGCTAGAGACTTAGTAAGAACATTTGCAGTCTGGTCTCCAGAGCTGACATGTGTAGTGGAGATAAGGCCCTTATGTATCATGTCATGAGTGTAGCGGCAGTCCACCTCTATGTGCTTCGTCCTCTCATGAAAGATTGTGTTGTTGGCAATAAAGAGAGCATCATGATTATCACATTGGAGGTGCATAGGAAGAGACACCTCTATAATCAAGTTAGTAAGAACATATCTGACCCACATCATCTCTGTGCTAGCCTACGCCATGGCCCTATACTCTGACTCAACACTTGATCTGGCAACCACAATCCGCTTTTTGCTTTTCCATGAAACCAGGGAATTCCCTATGAACACAACAAAGCCTGATGTAGACTTCCTTTGGACACCCAACATAATCTGCATCTGCACATGCGGTAACTGAAAGAGATGCGCCGCTACTGAAAAGAAGTCTCGTACCGGGTGAAGTCTTCAGATATCTCAGAATCATATGGATCGCATCCATATGTGCCTGTCTAGACTGCTCCATAAACTGACTCACTTTGCTCACGACAAAGGATATGTCGGACCTAGTAATAGTCATATATAGTAGCTTGCCAATAAGCTCCCTATACCTCTTCTTGTCAACCTCCTCAGTATCATCATCATATAGCTTCATACTCGGGTCAATAGGAGTAGTGGTAGGTCTGCAATCTGACATGCCTGTCTCTAAAAGAAGGTCTATAACATATTTCCTCTAGGTCATCACAAGACCTCGTTGGTTCCTAGCAAACTATAGTCCAAGGAAGTAACGTAACTATCCAAGGTCCTTGGTCACAAACTGTTGACTTAGGAAGTCCTTGACACCCTGAATGTCCTGCACGTCATTCCCTGTAACAATCATGTCGTCAACATAAACAAGAATGATAATAGTACCTCTCCGAGTCCTCTGCACAAAAAAGGAGTGATCAACAGTCGATCGCATAAATCCCTACTGCTCTATCAGGTCCGAGAGCTTCTGGAACCATGCTTTTGGACTCTGCTTAAGGCCATAGATAGCCTTGTGTAGCCTGCAAACATTCTGACACTCCCCCTAAGCTGTAAACCCATGTGGCTGCTGCATGTAGACCTCCTCCTGTAAATCACCATAGAGGAAGGCATTCTTCACATCAAGCTGGTAAAGGGGCCAATCTCGTGTCACATCAACAGAGAGTAGAATACGCAGAGTAGAATGTCTGGCAACTGGAGAGAAAGAGTCTTGATAGTCCACCCTATATGTCTGGGTGAACCCACGTGCCACAAGTCTCGCCTTATAGCGATCCATACTGCCATCTACACGGTGTTTCACAGTGAACACCCATTTGCATCCCACAATGGATGCACCAACTGAAGCAGAAACAAGACTCCAAGTACCACGTGATTGTAATGCGACATTTCCTCCTCCATAGCTAACCTCCACTGACTGTCCTGAAGAGCCTCCTGATATGACCGTGGTATCTCCACAACTGATAGTGTCGGGGTAAATCTCCTGAAGTCCTCTGACATCATGCTTAAGGAAACCTGGGCTACAAGAGGACAAGTAGCACACTTACGTTGCGGCTTACGAAGAGCAATCAACACATCAAGATCATCTGCCAAGTTCGTACCTGTGAGTTCCCCTCATGAAAGGGCACCTGCTCATCCTGTATGGAATCGTGCTGCATAAACAACTCAATAATGCCATTAGTGGAAATAATGTGCTCATTACATACTTGAGGCGTGCTGGATGAAGGGCAATTCCTGTGAACAGGGGGACTGAGCGAGACCTGCGAGTAAAAACACGAGGTAAAGACTGTGTCATAGTAGGAGGAGCCACATGAGCAGGTGGTGGTGGTGGTATGACAGTAGGAGGAAAGTAGATCTCATCATCAGAGTCAGACGAAGCAAGTCTATCACCCATAGGAGAAAAATACATGACAAACTCAAAGGAAGTCACAGCCGCACTGACAAAGTACTTTCGCATGGGCAGATCAAAGCAGCGGTACCCTTTTTGTGTACGAGAGTAGCCGACAAAAAAATGCGCTTGACAGCTCTGGGAGAGAGCTTGTCACGACCAAGAGAGACATCATGTACAATTGCAACCCAAACACACGAGGAGTAAGGGAGAAAAGATCCTTCTCAGGAAATGCAATCGAGAAAGGAATCTTCTCTCACAATACGGACGAGGGCATGCTGTTAACCAAATAGCATGCAGTGATGACAACATCTCCTCAATAAGCATGAGGAGCACGACTCTGTATCAACAAGGTTCTGGTCACATCAAGTAAGTGACGGTGTTTACGCTCAACAACACCGTTCTGCTGGAAAGTATAGGCGCACGAGGTATGATGAACAACGCCCAGAGATCTAAGAAACTCAGAAAGTTGTAAAGTACAGAACTCTAAAGCGTTGTCTGAACGAAGGTATTTGACTTTACCCGAAAAAATATCCATTATCTCAATAAAATACTTGATGACAGATCCAACCTCAGACTTATCCTTCAATAAAAAGATCCAGGGCAGTTTAGAAAAAACATCGACAACAACAAGATAAAAATGGTGTCTCTGGTGATCAGGAACACACCTCGGATCTCAAATGTCTAAATGTAGGAGCTCAAACAACTGAGAACTGCTCCGACTCTGACGGGATGGAACGAAGGAACAGTGATGCTTCCCAAGCTGACATGCCTCACACTGAAAGGAGGATCTCGTAGAAATCTGAGGGAGAACATGACACAACTTCTGCAGAGGAAGGTGTCTAAAACGAAGATGCCACAGATAAGGAAAGATAGGTCCAATAGGTATAGTAGAAGCGCCAGCGTGAGGAGGTTGGACCAGTCTGTATAGCCCCTGCTACTCACGACCACATCCAATCACCATGCACGTGAGTATGTCCTGAAACACAGACGAGGGGTAAAAAATGACACGACAATGCAGATCCTCAGTAATTTGACTAATGGAAAGTAAATTCATTTGGAAGTTACGAGCATATAAAACATTCTGAAGATGCATGGATGACGTCAAATGCACCTCCCCCTGTCTTGTAACAGGTAAGTGGTCGCCATTAGCAATGACAGCCTATCTGCCAGGTGTTATAGTCATGTAGGACCTCAACTGCGCTCTGTCTCCACACAAGTGGTGTGAAGCCCCAGAGTCCATAATCCACTCTATCATGTCTGCACCAGTACTATCACTAAAAGCATAGGCAATACCTAAGGAGCTTGAAGAGGCTTTGGCTGCGGCTGCGGTATCTGTAGTGGTGGTGCCTGCAGTATGAGTCATGATCTCGCGAATACGATAGACAATATCATCCAGGCGAGGATCGACACGAGACGTTGGAGTCTCTGAGGACTTAATCTGTTCCGCTACACGACCCGAAGTAGGATATCCATGCTTCCGGTAGCATGTATCATCTGCATGTCCTGGTCGACGATAGAAGGTGCAAGGACCATGCAGACGTCCACCACCTCTGTCACGAGGGGTGCATCCTCTAGACTGGATCGACCCTCCTCGTCCACGAGAAGCGGCCATAACAGAAGAGGGCGGAGGAGTGGGCGTAGAAGGCATAATAATTCGACTGAGATGGCTATAGGCCTCCTCCATGGGAGGTATGGTAGCCTTAACGAGAAGCTGTGTGCACGCTGCATCATACTCTTTATCAAGACCTGCTATGAAAACTCCAACCATCGTGGAGTTCCTATAAGACTTCTGCTGCTCTACAAATGTCGTAATAGGCATGTAGCTATGAAGCTTCTCGAACATGCCACGGAGTGACGAGTAGTGCACGTGCAGAGGATGACCATTCTGCTTGGCATTGTAGATATCAAACTGTAGCTCAAGGTTGCAAAAAGCGGTATGCGGTATTCAGTCGGTAGGGTCACTGATTACTGATTAAACGGTATGCAGGAGTTTAAAAGGAAATTAAACGGGTTATGCGGTTTTGCATTTTTAGTTAATAAAAAATTATTAGATATATATAATTAATAAGAAGTATAAATAAATTATAAAAATATAATCAAATATTCAAAATATAGACCAAATACTATCAACTTCAAGGATTTTTTTATCCAAATGTCAAAATGAATAAGTATAAACAAGTAGAATCCATAGTCAAATGTGAAAATAGATATCATAAACAAGTAGAATCCATAGCTAAATGTGAAAATAGACAACATCAATCATTAGAATCCATAGCCAAATGTCAAAATAGACAACATAAATAATCACAAACTACAATTCATAGTATGGTTCTAGAAAAGTCACGGATAACACAAAAAGGCCTGCCATTCATTCATCCAAAAATATAATGAAACCCATGTCAGCGAGGTATGGATTGGCGGTTCTTGTGGTCTGTATTGAGGAGGAGAGGATTCCCTGAGTTATGGATTTTATGGATGCGACGGTGCGTGACCACTGTCTCCTTCTCTGTCTTGGTTAATGGTCGGGCGGTTGGGGGCTTCTTCCAGCGAGAAGGGGGGTGCGGCAGGGGTGTCCCCTCGCCCCCTCCTCTTTGTGTTGGCTTCGGATGTGCTGGCACGTATGGTGGATCGTGTGATCGAGGCGGGGCTGTCCAATGGCTTCACTGCGCCTTGCGCGTGCCCTTAATTCAATTTGCGGATGATACTATTTGCTTCATCGAGGGTGGCACTTTTGAGGTCTCCGGTATGGCGATCACTCTTGACCTGTTCAACGAATTATCGGGGCTCTTGATTAATGGCGCTAAATCCAAGGTGATCCCCTTTGGGATGTCGCAGGCAGAGGCAGTGGAGTGTGGGCAGCTGTTGGGGTCTCCTCCAAGTGGGCTCCCTATTGATTACCTTGGCTTGCCGCTGGTGGTGGGCCGGGTCTGGCTTCGGGATTGGCGTTTGGTTGTTGAGAAGGTGGAGGCTCGCCTTGCTGGCTGGCGCGCGGCGTTGCTTTCTAGAGGGGGCCGTCTTGTTCTTCTCAAGGCGGTGCTTTCCTCTATTCCGATTTTCTTCCTCTCGGTTCGTCGCATGCCTAAGGGGATTCGTCCGCAACTTGAAAGTTGTATGCGCTGCTTCTTGTGGGGAAAGAAGGGGGAGGGGGGTAGGGGGGTACTTCTTGTGGCCTGGGATGAGGTTACTAGGGCCAAGCGGGTTGGTGGCCTGGGTGTGCGGAGGCTGGAGGTTGTTAACGATGCTCTTTTACTCAAATGGGTGAGTAGAATTTGGGGTCAGGAGGATAACTTCTTCATTAAGGTTCTCAGGTAGTTCCTGGGTGATGCGAGGATGGGGGTGGTGCGGGGGGTGACATCGGGCCCCATTCTCCGTTCTGGCGTAATGTGTTGGATGTTTTTGCTAGGAATGTCTCCCTCTTTAGGCCGGTAGTGGGGAAGGGGGACTCTTTCAAATTTTGGCTTGACGATTGGTCGGGAAGGGGTTCTTTGATGGAGCGTTTTCCCCGTTTGTTTGCTTTGGCGGATGACAAAGAGGCTATGGTTGCTTCTTGCTGGTTGGATGGCTGCTGGTGTCCGCGCTTTCTTGCGAATTTCTCGGACCAACGACTTGATGATTTTGTTTCTCTATTGAACGCCCTCTGTGATTATGAACGGCCTAATGATGGGAGGGATTACTGGACGTGGAAGGACGACACTTTTTCCACGGGTAAGGCGTATCGGGTGCTGGCTCCCCCTCCTCCGGTTGAGGCTGATCTCCTCTTGCGCGATTGTGGTTTCCTTTGGGGCTTGAGGCTTCCCGAGCGCATTGGCGTCTTCCTTTGGCTTCTTCGCAGAGGGAGGCTTTTAACGCGTGATCGATGCGCCAGATTCTTTGTTAACGTCGGTTCTAATTGTGTCCTCTGTGACGCGGAGGTGGAAACTATTGATCATTTATTCTTCGGCTGCCACGTGGTCCGGGGGATCTGGGATGATTTGGAGTGGGTGCGATCGGATGATCTGACTGCCTTCTGCGAGCTTTTGTTCTGCAACAAGAACAGGGAAAGGAGGCACATTTTGACCCCGATTGCAAGGTTGTGGTGCATTTGGCTGGGTAGGAATGAGGCCCTCTTCTCCGGCCAACGCTTCTACTGGGATAACGTTCTTATCCATTGTTCGCGTCTTCTGGATGACTGGTGTGCGGTGTAGCCCGCATGTGGTTTTCTTGGGGGTGACGATATTCTGTTGCTTATTCGGTTCTCTGTTAAAGGTGTACTACTGTATTTTTTAGTTCTCCTTTTTTGTAACATTCTTTTTCTACTTTTTTAAATATATTGGGGCGAACACCGTTGAGTGTCTCCCCCTTTTTTGAGCCTAAAAAAATAATGAAACCCATGTCATTCTTCATCAGACTCGTCATCAAGCAACATTGGCTCTTCATCTCCATCCTCATCCTCATCTTCAAATATTCCCTCATTATCAGCTTCCTCATGCAAAGTTTGCCCAGATGAATTTGAAACTCTCAAATGTACACGTTCACTTCTCCTTGGCTCAAGTATGTTTTCAACTCCGCATGCCTCGACAACTGAACCTCATGTAAATCCTGTGCCAGGAAATACTTCATCTTCTTCACAAGGTACATTTGAAATCCATGCCCTTGCATACTGATAATCCTTTGAAGAAAGTGGATCCCTCTTCTTACTTTCACTGCGATCCTTAATCAGTGAATTGAATCTAACAAATACTAAATCATTGACCCTCTTGGGATTCAATTTAGCTCTATTCTGCATATGAACCGAAAATACACACACGTATATATGTTATACACTAAAAAGTCAATGTATAATGGATGTTAATGAAAAAAATATAAAATTCATTACCGCTCCAAAAGCACTCCAGTTTCTCTCGCATCCAGATGATGACGAGGTCAAACTCAGAATTCTCATTGCCATTGCTTGCAAATTAGGGGTTTCACCTCCATGTAACGACCACCAAGGAGTTGTTTCATGTTAAACATTAATAGATGTCATCAATATAGACTATAAAATCATATTGAAAAACTTGATAGGGATTCACCTGGATCAAAATGGTCATCATTTATCGATCTTAGCTTAATTGCCAATTGCTTCCCAAATGATCCTTGACCATGTTTGTAAAGCACCAACTCCTTTCTTGTTGATCTAAATCTGGATATAACTTCTCAATGCAGTCAAGAAGACCTTTTTTCACAACATCATTCTCAACATGATATTTGTAATAGAAGTAGGGGTTCAAATAATACGCTGCAAGATGGAGGTGAGAATCAAGCCGTCCTTTAGTCTTCAAATTGATGGCATCAATGAAATGCTTATAGGACAACTCGTTTCCATTGAAGGAATCAATTATTTCTTTCTTTACATCCACTAATCCTCCATACACAAATCTCATAGATGGTTTCACATCAGAATCAACAACGCGTAGAAGATGAACCAATGGAGAAAAAACCATCAATGCTAGAGTAACTTGATTCCAAAATGTTGGACTCAAGATAATGGATGTTGCCGCCTCTCCTTTTCTAGTCTTCGACCATTTACAAGAACACGAGCCTCAACTTATCTTTCTTCTCTAGAACACTCTGTAATGTAAGAAATGCGGTAGCAAATCTAGTTTGCCCAGGTCTGACGATGTCTTTTTTGTGTATAAATTTACGCATCATACTTAAAGTCTTCGTGTGGCTATAAATGAAGACCGTAAGTGTCCTTGCCTTAGAGATTGCATTTTTCACCTTTGATTCTTTCTCCATCTCCTTTAACACCAAATCAAGACAATGGGCAACACATGAGCTCCAAAAATATTTTGAATACTTTTCCTCCATCATCCTCCCTGCAGCCATATTTGCAGATGCATCATCTGTAACAACTTGGACAACATTTTCAATTCCAACCTCTTGGATGCATTCATCTGCCAAGTTGAAAATGTATTCAGCGGTATGTGGCTCATCAGAAGAGTCTACAAATCTCAAAAAACTTGTACCTACTGAACAATTCACACATAAGTTCATAATACTTCTAGCGTGAATATCAATCCACGAATCAGTCATGATAGAGCATCCCATACTTATTCACATTTCTCTATGTGGTGCTAAGGCATCATTGACATCCTTAACCGCCTTATTCAATTGTGGAACAAACATCTCATAACGAGTTAGAGGTTTGAGTCCTGGACCATATTGCCCAATTGCTTCAAATGCTTTATGGCAATCTTTCATTTGAAATACATTGAATGGAATGTTTGCGTTGTAAGCCCAACGTCATACATATGCTATTGCCTTTTCCCTTTGATCCTTACAAAATGTATCCTTGATTGTCCTTTGTCGTTGAGCAACTGTCTCATTCATTGACTCAAGCATGCGAGGCTCTTTTGCTGAGCCCATTGTTGGTATATCACCTCCCATGATATCGACATCATTCCTCAGATCATCGATTTCCTTCATCTTTTTAGCTTTTCTCTTTAATATTCCACCCAAATCTTCCTTCATTTCTTTCTTGATCTCTTCATCGACCTTGGGACAAGAAGAGACTTGCCCACAAATATGAGCCAAATGTTGCTTGAGTCTATAAATTCCACCTTTGATGGTTTTGCTGCAAAGTTTACCAACAATTGTATTCTGATCATCCTTTGTAAGCATATAACCAAACTTCCATCCTGGATCTGTAGATCCTTGTGGAACAAAGCACATGTCATCCGTCCTCATTCCACTACTTGTGACAGGATCAGAAGACTGAGTGTCCATCTACTACTCAGGAACTACACCTATTCACCAATGTTATATATTACATATCAGCATGAATAACATTATAAGAAAGAAGACACCACTTAATGACAAATCTCAATGCATTCGAAGAAATCACAAATAACATGCAGTTATATCCAAAGTAATTGATCTTAAGATAATATACAAGCTGACATAGATATAAAAAATGAGTATTAATATTATCTTATCCTGACAGCAGCAATTGTGGGCTCCAACAACGTCAAACGGGGCTGTGCGCAACGCGGCAAGAATGGCGGGGCTCAAACAGCAAGAACGGCGGGGCTCCAAACAAAAAGAACGGTGGTGCTCCAAACAACAAGAACGATGGGGCCGTGCGTGCGACAAGAGGCGGTGGGGCTGTGCGTGCGACAAGAGGCGGTGGGGCTGTGTGCGCGGGGCTCCAAACAACAAGAGGTGGTGGGGCTCCACGTGCGACAAGAGGCGGTTGGGCTTCAATCAGCAAGAGGACAAGGAGGCGAAGGGTTGTGCGAGAGGGCTATGGAGGCAGAGGGTTGTGCGAGAGGGTAGGGTTGCGTCGGGGGTTTGGGAATGGGGGGCGGGGTTCGAATGGCGTGAGGGGGGGGGGTTAGAGGGTTAGGTTAGGACCGTCAGTTTTTTTTCGTAAGTGATTTACACGGTCGTTTAAACGGCTTTTTAAACGGCCGTTTAATGTCGCTTAAACGGCCTGCCTGCGTCTGAGTCGACTTTTCTTAGTCGGTTCGATTGGAGGCCGCATGCGTTTAAATGACCGTTTAAACGGCCTTTAAGCCGTTTTTTGCATCCTTGTTGTAGCTGAAGAATCTTGGTCTCATTCTTCGCTTGAGCATAGGTGGAAGCCAAAGTGTCCCATATCGCCTTGGCGGTGGGCTGGCTCAAAATATCGTTAGCTATCTCTGTGATGAGGGTCCCATATAGCCAACACGCGTATACGTGTCATCTTGCTTCCAAGAAGCATTTGCCCAGTCTTATCCATTGACTCTGGATCTGTCAGGATGCGCTCCTCGTCGTTGCACTGCATGAGGGTGAGAAACTGCATAGACCACAACTAATAGTTGGTCCCATCCATCTTAGCGATGGGAGCCGGGTCCTTGAAGTTCCGGACGAAAAAATGTCACCCTTGTTCCTTGACACGATGGTAAAAACTGCCGAATAATGGAACTCAACTGAGAAGTAGACCGATATAAACGAGTCTACAGGATCATACAGAGGATTGATTGTACGTGTAGACTCATACAACCATCCTCATCAATCTTTGTTGCTCGCCGGGGCTAGAAAATGAGATTTATAGGTCTGAAATCGCGTTTTTCGGTCAAAATCAAACCGATCGAACTGCAGATTGAGCCGCAGAGATGCGCAATGTCGCACGGTAGGATTGGAGATGACTAGGGAGGGCCGAGGGCGGCCTGTGGCGCAACATGAATAGGCGGGCGACGACTTGGGAGCGGTCTGTGGCCAAGGGAGAGCCTGCGGCGGCCTGGGCTGCGGGGGTGCGGTGGGTGGCGGCGGCGGCGTGAGGAGGGTGCGGTTAGGGTAGGGTTAGGGTGAGATATGGAAAGTCCGGTTTAGGACCATCGTTCCGAGGGAAATGAATAACTTGATTAATCAGAGGCCCTAAGGTTCTCTTATATAGGAGAGGAACCTATTGAGCAAATTACAAAAAGAAGACAAAAGAAATAGAAAATAAGCAAAACAATGATAATAATAGCATATATCGCAACAATGTTGTATGCAAAATAGTGTTGCCATGGAAAAAAAGATACTGCTGCCAAACTTTTCAGCTTCAGCATCTATAATAACGTGCATGCACGTACAAGTTCTTCAAGTTAGAAAACAATATCATAGATCCATAAAACCACCAGAGTTCAACTTCTGTAAAAAAAGTTATTAAAAGAATAACCACAACAGCGAAGTGGATATCCATGTTAAAAATGGCCTATTTCATGTAGTTGTTACCTCCAAACAGATGTAATTTATATCTAATTTATGTAATATATCTGCTTAATTCTAAATAGGCCCTCATTTTTCGTACTTTCATCGAGGTTTTATCTTTTTTTTTTTTGAGAAGTTTGAGGTTTTATCTTAAAAGGTGTAACCATCAAATATGATTTAAAATATCTTAATAAATAATAACTTAAAAATCGATGCAGTCCAACCAAAAAAAACTTATTAGTAGACGTTTCCCAATTTTTTAATAATTTGCGGATCTCTATTTCTTTTTTATTTATTTCTTTATTCAGTGCAGAACAATTAGGATATTGGAGAATCTTGATAGGAGAAAATTCCCAAGTCAGTTAAAGCTTTAGGTTATAAAAGTACAAGAGGAAAGCGAAGGAAGGCAACAAATATTACAATGCACCACATGGAACTCCATTTACTCAAGCCTCTCAACAACTGGTTTCTATCTCCTCATCTTCTTTTGTCTCTCCCTTCACTCGACTCATGTCCCCCCCCCCCCTCAATCCCCCTGCCACGAATGTTACATATCATCCCTCTACGTCACCTCCAACCTCTCGTGTCACCACCCTCTCTCCTCTACCATGCTGCAAAATCCCAACACTGGTAGTCTTTATTACAGACTTCCCCATGAGGTCGTCACCCTCGTTGAGCCTCCTTCTCAGTGCAGTGTATTCACGCATCATCGACCAATCAACTTGGGTTCCTTTCCTTAACAACCCCTCTCCTCTAAATTACTTGAGCCTCCATGGGCTCCTCATTTTATTCCATTTTCCCTTCAATTATTTTTTTCATTTTTTATTAATGACATTGGGGCTTTCGTGTCCTCTTTTTGATCGTGATGTGTGGACCTCTTGATGAACTCTTTGGATTTGCCTTTTTCGATTGGTCGAACGCGTCAATCCAATTGATTGCATGTGGCGGAGACGTTGGAGCATAGACTAACAGGTTGGTGAGCATCGTGTTTGTCAGGGGGGGCGCTTGTCCTCAAGGTCGTTCTTTTTATGAGTCATGTCTTTTTTTGTCATCATGTCTGCTTATGTGGGATGCGACCATGGCTCAAATTCTCGGCGAAATTCGCTAACATTTCATCGATATGTTGGTTTTGCCTTGATGAAATCGACATGGTGAATTTCTCCAGCCTTGTTTTGCATTTTCACGGCTTCATTACGATTTCAACAGCATTAGGAATTTCATCGATATGTCGATTTTGGCAGGTTGCCGACATGCAACAAATATCGACATTTTGGGTCATGGGCGTAAGAGCATTAGGACATGTTGGTGCGAATGTTCTTCTAGTCGAGTTCATGGGATTTGCATTGCATCTTGCTAGTGAGCCGGAAGGCAATGGTTCTTTCTGAGGAGGACAGAGGTTGGTCATCCTTATCTTGGAGAAGATGAACAAAGTGCTACTTGCAAATTGGATTTCTAGTACTTGGGAAGGAGATTTGTTTCGTTCTTTGATGCGATGATGATACACAGGCTACGACGATGTGCTCCCCTAATAAAATCTAGAGAACGTTTGCTCAGTTCTCCTCGTCCTCGATATATCTCCTTCTCTAAATGTTGTATTGGGGGATGGTGGTGCCTTCTGATTTTGGCTGGATGATTGGACTGACTATGTGGCGTTTGTGATCGATTCCTTTATTTTTTGTGATTGTTGTGGATTAGGGATGACGGTTGGCGAGGCTTGGGGCAACGAGGTATGGTTCCACTACTTCTGTTTTGAGCTTCCGGATCAATACGTGCTGGAGTTTCAGTTTGTGAATAAGTCCCTCTTTTACTTGCGAGGTCTCTCCGATAGGTTGGATCACTGTATAAGGGCATATGGTACTTTTTTTTGGAAAAGTCATACAAGTGCGATATGTATTGACTGTTTTTATATATAGACATTATTTCTTCATGTCTATCTTATGTAATTTACCCATAGGCTTCTCCTTTATATAAGAGAGCCTAGGGTTCCATGGAATGAACATCTTCTCTATTTTCTCGACATGGTATCAGAGCGGATGTCCTAGGTCGGAGCTCTCGTACCCAAAACCCTAACCCTAACCTCACCCCCCGCCCTCGTCTCCGCACGTGCGCCGCCCATCCCCGCGTGTCGCTGTCCCGCGCATCGCTGCTCCGCGCATCGCTGCTCCGCGCATCACTGCACGCCGCTGTTCCACCGCGCATCACCACGTGTTGCCCCATGTATCCTAGCGCACCACTATGCATCATCGCCTGCCGCCTCGTGCGCCCTCGTGCTTAACCGCACGCCACCACGCACTGCACAACGTGCTGCCCTTGCGCTTGCAGTGCCTCCGTGCGTGACTTGCTTTCTAACCGCTCCATCGTCGGCGTCGGTCGCTCCGTCTACATATATGCATTCAAATCCATGTATGTTTGTGTAGACATTCACTCTTTGGTCCACAAAACCCAGTCTTCTACATCTGGCAATATGTCCGAGAACAAAGTCGATGTACGCGCCACATGCGCTTTCAGAGGTCCAGTGCCTATTGTCAAAATGGACGGGATGAACTATGAACTCTGAGCTATGCTGTTCATGAGCCTTATAAAGTCGAATGGTAAGAATCACATTCTTACCGAGGAGGAGTCGGTGGAGAAGACTGGGGTTAACGTCTCGTGGGAAGCAGATGATGCATATGCCAAAGTCTGGCTTTCAAGGACATTGACGATAGAGATCACCAATGATGTGTTACATCAGCCCACTACTAAGGCTATGCGGGACATCCTCGCAGCCACTTACTCTCAGGCGAGGAACAAAACCAAGATCCTTCAACTTCAGCACGACATATTCACTATCAAGCAGAATGATCGGCCTCTCCATTCGCTGTATACTTCCTTGCGTGGGATGTTTAAGAAGCTCCACAGCTTCATGCCACTCACGGCTATCCCGGAGCAGCAAAAGACATATAGGAATGCTACTATGGTTGGTGTATTCCTAGTTGCCCTGGATCCTGAATATGATGCTGTTCGCTCTCAGATTCTCGCAGATGCTACTATTCCTCCTATGGAGGAAGCTTTCCGCTGGCTCAACAAGATCACTGTTCCATCAACTGCCACTAGTCAGACCTTTTCGGCGATGGCAGCCTCCCGAGGCAGAGGAGGCTCTTCTTCTTTTCGTAGTCGAGGACCTCATGGTAGAGGAGCTCGCATTCGTCAGCCCTGCACGTTTTGCCATCGCATAGGTCATACTGCGGAGACATGCTACTCCAAGCATGGTTTCCCAGCATCAGCCTGTGTAGCGGAACATGCTAAGTCTCCCACTGCTCTTACTTCAGATCAGAGATTTGATGACTTCGTGGCAAGACTGTGAGATATCATACCTCCTTCACCATCTCTAAGAGGCCATTCTGATATCGCTGCTTCAACCTCCATCAATACTTCTGCTATGGCTAGCACCTCAGGTAGTACTTATGCCTTTACATCATGTTATGGATCTGAGATTACAGAGTGGATTATGGACTCTGGGGCGACACACCATTTATATGAAGACAAAGGTCCGCTTACAATATACAGACATGTTCCCCCAGGAAGAACTGTGGTGATAGCCGATGGGACTCATTCCCCAATCACAGGACATGGGGAGATTACTTTGACGCCTTCAATGCGTCTTCAGAACGTGTTACATGCCCCTGATTTTTCTATGAATTTGTTATCTATCAATCAGATTACGAATGATTTACATTGTCGAGCTATCTTTGACCCATCATCTCTTGTTTTTTAGGACAATCTTACGGGCAGGGTGATTGGGTGTGGTCTTGAGCAGGGTGGTCTTTATCGACTGGTCCGAATCCCTATGCAGGTGCGTCCTTTATTTCAACTGGACCGGTCTCTCCCTTCACTTGGCATCTATGTTTTGGTCATTTCTAGAAGATGTGTCATATCTTGCCGCAGATCTCACTAGGGTCTTCCTTCCAATGTGAACCTTGTCAGTTGGGGAAGCATCATCGGTCGAATTTCCCTAGTCATCAGAGTCGGGGCAGTAGCTACCCTTTTGAATTATTTCATGTTGACATTTGGGGTCCGAGTCGTGTTCTTAATCATCAGGGACACATGTTTTATCTTGTTGCAATTGATGGTTACTCTCATTTGTCATGGATTTTCTTATTGAAAAATAAAACTGAAGTAGGGGATATGATCAAAATCTTTATCAATGAAGTGTAAAATGTTTTCTCTTCTTATGTGAAATTTGTGAGAACAGATAATGCTTTGGAATTCAGTACACGTACTCTATCACATTTCTTTTCATCCCACGACATTATTCATCAAACAACATGTCCTTACACTTCTTAGAAAAATGGTGTTGCAGAGCGAAAGCATCGTCATTTACTTGATATCACTCGGACACTTCTTATTTAGAGTCGTGCCCTACATTCATTTTGGGGTGATGCTGTCCTTACAACGTGTTATCTGGTGAATCGCATGCCTTCGTCTGTTTTGGGTGAGAAGACTCCTTTCTCCATTGTTTTTTATGATAAGGAGTTATTCTCATTTACTCCTCGTGTCTTTGGTTCTGTTGCATTCGTATACCAGTTGGCTCCAGGTCTTGACAAGCTCTCTCCTAGGGCTGTCAAATGTGTGTTTATTGGGTACTTCAAGATCCAGAAGGGATATCAGTGTTATGATCCTTTGCGTAGGAAATATTATATCAGCGTTGATGTCACTTTTTTTGAGTTTGTGATGTTTTTCTCCCTACAGGAGACAGGTTGGCGCCATCAGACTCTGATGATGAGGTTTACATGCCACCTCCTTCCACGTCTATGTCTTCTCCTCCGCCTGTGCATGTTGTACCAACACTGCCACCACCACCACCACCTTCTACCCAGTCCCACATTGTTCCTGTCGAAAGAATTAAGTAGTCTGTGTATCGTTTGTCTTTTCTATTATTTTATGTTCCGTCTTATGTAATTTTACCCATGGATTTTTTCTATATAAGAGACCCTAGGGTTCTCAGGAATAAACAACTATTATTCTTCCAACATGGTATCAGAGCCTAAACCCTAAGGGCTCCCTCTCATCCCACCCGCCCCCTCTCTCCTCTCTCGTTCTGCCGCTGGGCCACCTCTCTCGTTCCGCCGTCGCCGGGCTCCCAGCCTCCGCCACCAACCCCGCTTCCGCCTCCTGCCCCCCCTTGGCATCTCCAGCACCGCCGTCAGGCCTCCAGCCCCCCCCCCCCCCTTCAGGCCTCCGCTGTCGCCTCCTGTCTTGCCCTAACCGGCCCCGCCACTCGCTTCCTGCCAGCTTTGGTCTAGCTGGCACCGGTGCGCCCCCTGTCGGCTTGGTCGTAGCCGCCTTCGTCGCCAAATCTATGGATTTGGGTTCGTAACGTCTACATACGCACTCGAATCCTATGCAGTTTGTGTAGACATCTATCACTCTGTCTACAAACCCTAGTTCTTCTCTTGCGGCGATATGTCAGAATTCAAGGTGGATATGTCCTCCATAGGCGCGTTCAAAGGTCCCGTGCCAATAGTGAAGATGGACGGATCGAACTACGAGCTCTGGGCAATGCAATTCATGAGTCTCATGAAGTCAAACGGTAGGAAGCACATTCTTACCGAGGATGAGCCAACAGAGAAGACATGGATTTATGCCTCGTGGGAGGCTGATGACTCGTATGCCAAAGTCTGGTTGTCAGGCACGTTGTCGATGGAGATTGCTAATGATGTTCTCCATCAGCCCACCGTTAAAGCGATGTGGGACATTCTTGCAGCGACATATTCCCAGGTCCGGAGCGAAACCAAGATGCTACAACTACAACACGACATATTCACCATGAAGCAGAATGGACAACCACTTCATTCTTTGTATACATCCCTTAGGGGGATGTTTGAGAAACTCTACAGCACTATCCCTCTGGCGGCCACACCAGAGCAGCAGAAGACATTTCGTAATGCCACCATGGTAGGAGTCCTTCTTGTGTCTCTTGATCCTGAATATGATGCGACCATATCTCAGATTCTTGCAGATGCTACCATTCCTCCTATGGAGGAGGTCTACCGGAGGCTTAGCTGCATCTCTGTTCCATCCAGCACATCTACACCACCCCCTCTGCGATGGCTGCTTCCAGAGGGAGAGGTGGTTCATCTTCTTCATTTCGTGGCCGTGGTCATGGAACAAGAGGCCGTGGTGGTCGGTCTCGTCCACCTTGCAGTTTTTGTCACCGTTCAGGTCACTCAGAGGATACGTGCTATTCGAAGCATGGCTTTCCAGCATCAGCGCGAGTGGCAGAACATGTTGCATCTCCATCATCCTCTACTTCGGATCAGAGATTTGAAGAACTCGTCGCTCGATTACGGGATATTATGCCTCCTGCTTCTACAGATTTTTCTGGAGGCCCTTCCGATATAGCTGCGTCTGCTTCTGCCTGTACCTCTGCCACGGCTAGTACCTCAGGTAGTGCTTGTGCCTTTACCACATGTTATAATTTAGACATCTCCGATTGGATCATGGACTCTGGTGCCACGCACCATCTATGTCGAGACAGAGACAAACTTATCTGATACAGAGAGATTCCTCCAGGGAGGTCGGTGATCATTGCCAATGGGACTCATTCCCCCATTGTTGGACATGGGGAGATCTTGCGATCCTCTTCCATGCGCCTCAAGAATGTCTTACATGCCCCTGAATTTTCGATGAACTTACTCTCTATTAGCCAGATTACAAAAGATTTGCATTGTCGTGCTATTTTTGACCCATCTTCTCTTATATTTCAGGACATTCTAACGGGCAGGGTGATTGGCTGTGCCTCTGAGCAGGATGGTCTTTATCGTCTGAACCGGAGTTCATATGCTGGAGTCTCTTCTCATGCTTTTGGATCTGTCTCTCCATATACATGGCATCTACGCTTTGGTCACCTCCCTCTACAGAAGATGCGTCACCTTTTGCCTCAGATATCTCCAAGTTCGTCCTTCTGGTGTGAAGCTTGTCAGTTAGGGAAGCATCATA
Organism: Ottelia alismoides; assembly: GCA_037367405.1. NCBI lineage: Eukaryota > Viridiplantae > Streptophyta > Magnoliopsida > Alismatales > Hydrocharitaceae > Ottelia > Ottelia alismoides. Next base: position 369,010 of record JAZKJV010009066.1, on the reverse strand, counting down.
GAGCTAGCTTCTCGAGTCGTCAGAGTCGGAGCAGTGCCTCCCCTTTTGAGTTACTCCATATTGATATTTGGGGTCCCAGTCGTGTTCCTGATTACCAGGGGCACGGGTTTTATCTTGTCGTGGTTGATGATTTCTCTCGTATGTCGTGGGTTTTCCTGTTAAAGAATAAATCTGAAGCTGGTGATGTTATTAAAAATCTTATCAATGAAGTAAACAATGTCTTTTCATCCAATGTGAAATATGTTTGTACTGATAATGCGTAGGAATTTTGTACTCGGTCTCTCTCACAATATCTTTGGTCAAAAGGCATTATACACCAAACTACATGTGCCTACACCTCCCAACAAAACGGAGTTGTTGAGAGAAAGCATCGTCACCTTCTTGACATTACTCGTACTCTACTTATCCAGAGTTGTGCTCCCATTTCTTTTTGGGGAGATGCCGTTCTTACAGCCTGCTACTTGGTAAATCGTATGCCGTCCACGGTACTTGGTGAGAAAATTCCTCTTTCTGTTGTTTTTTCAGGTAAGGAATTATTCTCACTCACCCCTCGTGTTTTTGGGGTTGTTGCATTTGTTCATCAGCTATCCCCAGGTCTTGACAAGCTCTCACCTAGAGCTGTCAAATGTGTCTTCGTGGGGTATTCTCGGACGCAGAAGGGATATCGTTGCTATGATCCGGTTAACAGGAAATACTTTGTCAGTGCTGATGTCACTTTCTTCGAGTCTGTTATGTATTTTTCACCTGCATGTGACATATTGGTATCTAACACATCTACTGAGGAGGTCTATGTTCCTCCTCCTCCTACGGTGAGTCCTCCATTGTCCACTCCAGTTCCTAACATTGCGTCACCTCCTCCACCACCTCCACCAAAAGCGCTTGTCTCGCCACTGCCTAAATTTTATACCCGTCGACCTGGTCCTGCTCATGCTCCACGCCAATCATCCAGCTTGCCCCAGGTATGTTCTGATGTTACTACTAATGATGGGTCGAATAGTGTGCCTAGGTAGGGTGCATCATTGCAGGGAGAATCTGCTCTGGCAAGTTCAGTGGTTGATGATCTGGATGTTCCTATTGCGATGAGAAAGCAGAAACGCAGCTGTGCTACGTATCCTCTTGCCTCACAGGTCTCTTTTCATCGCCTCACAGGGGACTTTCAGAGATTTGCAGTGGCTTTATCTTCAGTGGAGATTCCAAAGACCTATCAGGATCAAGGTTTAAAAAAGCGCGAGGCGGTCCGAGGCGTTTTCACTGAAATTGAGGCGAGGCGTAAGCCTCATTTTTTTTTGGAAAAAATCAAAATTAAAGCAAAATACATTTAAAAAGTATATAATACTATTACATTTTGCCAAAAACACATTCAGGAATAATTTAAAACTAGTAAAAGATATAATACATAAGCGATGAAGGCATTGAAGTTCAAAAAAACTAATACTAAGCCACTAATATACAGAATATCAAGTTCCAATTCCAACTTCAATGACTCTATATGAGTACTAAACTAAATTCTAGACTTAATACTAAAGTACAATAGAAACCATAATCTTTAGTGCGAATAAAAAAATATTAATATGCCTTGAATTCAAATCAATTGTCTTGTTGGACGTAGTTGGAGAACTGTCATATGCATCCCCTCCTGCCATATCATACCCCAACAAGACAGGGGGTCTCGTTGGGGTATGATATGTGATAACTATTCTAAGTTCATATATCAAGTGATAACTATTCTAAGTTCATATATTTTCAACATTACTTCATATATCATATATGTGATAACTATTCTAAGTTCACAACTTATACAACCAAACAACAACATCAAGTTGCAAACCGGCAACTAATATAAAATTCTATTACAATTCAAACAAAAATATGTGTAATAGAACTAGTATGTGTAGATGTATGATAAATTGAATATGATGTATACAAGATCATGTAACTTCGCTTGTTTCAAGCTATCTCTTCTCTTTGCATGGAGCTATATATATAGAAATATGCAAGGTTTAACATGGAAACAAAAATACAAAAATAAAAATATAATGCTAACAAAAAAATAGGGTTATGTTTAACAAAAAATGTAAAAAAGCCTCAGGACTCGAGGCTTACGCCTCCGCCTCGCCTCGAGCGCCTTAAGCGAGGCTGAGGCGTACGCCCCTAAGTCTGTACCTGAGGCGTGCGCCTCGGGGCGCTTTAGGCCTTCCTCGCCTTGAGGCGTACGCCTTTACACCTTGAGGCGCCGCTTTTTAAAACCATGATCAGGATGCATTGAAGACTGATTGCTGGCGGTCTGCAATGGAGGAGGAGATGACTGCCCTACAATCGAGGGGCACATGGAGCTTGGTTCCCGCTCCTTCAGGAGCTTCTGTTGTTAGCTGCAAATGGGTATTCACTGTTAAGTACCATGCAGATGGTAGCCTTGACCGATACAAGGCACGGCTAGTGGCACGAGGTTTCACTCAGACTTATGGAGTGGACTATATGGATACTTTCTCTCCAGTCGCCCATCACTCCACTCTTTGTATTCTTCTGTCTGTAGCTGTGGTACGTGATTGGCACTTGTTCCAGTTAGACGTTAAAAATGCATTCTTGTATGGAGATCTGCAGGAAGAAGTCTACATGCAGCAGCCTACGGGGTTTGTTGCTGAGGGGGAGAATCATATGGTGTGCAGACTTCATAAGGCCATTTATGGCCTTAAACAGAGCCCAAGGGCATGGTTTCAGAAGCTTTCCCATCTGATTGAAGAACATGGATTCAAGAGATCCAATGCAGATCACTCACTGTTCATCCAGAGGACTACTAGAGGTACAATTGTCATCATGGTATATGTTGATGACATTTTGGTTACATGAGATGATGCTAAGAGGATAGAGATGATCAAAGCAGTGCTGGGTCGTCAATTTGTTACAAAGGACCTTGGTACATTACGATACTTCCTGGGGTTGGAGTTCGCCAGGAATGCACAGAGTCTAGTAATGACCCAGAGGAAATATATTACAGATATGCTTGTTGAGACGGGCATGGTTGGATGCAGACCGTCTACTACTCCTATGGACCCTAGCATGAAAGTATATGATAATGACACAGAAGAAGTTGACAAGAGAAGGTATAGAGAAATGGTGGGGAAGCTTCTTTACATAACTATAACACGACCTGATATTGCCTTTGCAGTTAGCCGGGTAAGCCAGTATATGGAACAACCGAGACAGGTACATATGGATGCTATATACATGATACTCAGATACCTTAAATCGTCTCCAGGCACATGATTGCTATTCAGAAAGGAAACCAATTTATCTGTTTCTGCATGTGCGGATGCTGACTATGCATGATGCCCTAAGGATCGAAAGTCTACCTCAGGGTTTGCTGTTTTTGTGGGTAGCTCTCTAGTTTCTTGGAAAAGCAAGAAACAAACAGTTGTGGCTAGATCCAGTGCAGAATCTGAATATAGGGTTATGGCACAAGCAAGCACGGAAATGATGTGGGTCCGAGCTGTATTAGAAGACTTGCATGTAGATGTACCTTTACCCATGCAGCTACAGTGTGATAATCAAGCCGCATTGTTCATTGCCAATAATCCTGCCTTTCACGAGAGAACCAAGCATATTGAAGTAGACTGTCACTACACCAGAGACATGATCCAGAAGGGACTGATTTCTACTTCACATGTTAGTTCTGAGGAACAGACTGCCGGCATTTTCACCAAACCGTTACTCAGAGGACCATTCCAGAAGTGTACTTCCAAGCAGAGCATGATCGATATCTATGCTCCATCTTGAGGGGGAGTGTCGAAAGAATTACGTAGTCTGTGTACCTTTTATGCTTTTTATTCTTCTATGTTCCGTCTTATGTAATTTACCCATGGGTTTTCTCTATATAAGAGACCCTAGGGTTCTCTGGAATAAACAACTCTTATTCTTCCAACAGTTCCACTATTACCAAAATTATATACCCGTAGACCTGTCTCTGTTCATGGTAATCGCTCGTCATCCAGCATGCCTCAGGTTTGTTCTGATAACATGATTTCTAATGATGGGTATGGAGATATATCTGTGTAGGGGTCTTTGTAGGAGGCTAGCCCACACTTGGTTGATGCTACCGATGACTTGGATGTGCCCATCGCTTTACGGAAGCAAAATCGTACTTGTGCCTCTTAACACCTTGCGTCCTAGGTGTTCTTTCATCGTCTGACAGGAGACTTTCAGAGATTTGCAGTTGCTCTATCAGCTGTGGCTATTCCACGGAATTACCAGGAGGCCCTGAACAATAGTTACTGGTGACTAGCTATGGAGGAAGATGGCTGCCTTGCAATTACGTGGTACATGGAGTTTGGTGTCTGCTCCTCCTGGAGACTCTGTTGTCAGTTGTATGTGGGTGTTTACTGTTAAATACCATGCAGATGGGAGCCTTAATCGTTACAAGGCAAGATTAGTAGCTCGTGGATTTACTCAGACCTACGGTGTGGACTATATGGACACATTCTCTCCCGTTGCATGCCACTCCTCTTTACGGGTTCTTTCAGTTGATGTGGTACGCGATTGACCCTTGTTTCAATTAGATGTTAAAAATGCATTTTTGTATGGAGATCTATAGAAGGAAGTCTACATGTACCAACCTCTGGGGTTTGCTGCTGAGGGGGAGGGTCAGGCTGTCAGCAAGTTTGTAGACTCCATAAGGCAATATATGGCCTTAAGCAATGTCCAAGGGCTTGGTTTCAGAAGCTCTCGGAGTTGGTGGAAAAGCAGGGGTTCAAGAGATCAAATGAAGACCACTCACTGTTTGTGCAGAAGACACCTAGAGGCAAGATTCGAAATCTCGATTTCGATTTCGTTTCGGTCCCCTCCAAAACTGAAATTTCGGTGAAATTTCGGGAAATTTCGACCGTTTCGGTGGAAATGTCGAAAATGACTCAAAAAGCCATTTTTCGATGATTTTTTTGGAAATTAAGATCTTCTGAGTTATTACAACAATAAATAGCTTACAAATACACACTTATATCACACATATTGCATATATATGCCCCTTAGATCGCATATATCGGTCATATCGGTCAAATCGATGTTAATGTTGATTCTTGACTGATATGTACTAGAAATTAATATCATCCAATCCAAGATCTTAAAACAACATCTTACAAATGCACACTTATATCACACACATCTCTCATCCATGCGCCTTATATCACACCATATCGGTCATATCAGACATATTGTTGAGCAGTCTGATAGATACTGGAAATGGAAATCAAAATAACTAAGTTAACAACACTTAGAAGATATCTTTTCTTCATAAAAATAGAAAAGAATTTTTTATTTAAAAATGTAGATAATGATTAATTAAACAATGTTTTGTTCATAGAAATAACTGTCACAGACAATGTTCGAATGAATTACAGAATTAATTACATACTTACAATAAAGATGCATCTATTTACGAAGATAAATGACAAACAAATGAAAGGAACAAGCTATATCAAATATATAGAAGTTATAGAGTTTTTTCATCTCTATTGCTTAAACCCAAAGGGGAAGAAGCTCCCCAAGTTGAATAATCGATGTATGTACCCTCTTGTCTCAACATACCATGTATCCATGAATTTCAATCGAAATGGGTCGATATGTCGAAATATCATCGAAATTTCGGTCGAAATCCAGGAAATTTTGTACTGAGATCCATGAATTTCAATCGAAATGGGTCGAAATGTATCGAAATGTCGAAATATCACCTAAATTTCGGTCAAAATCCGGGAAATCGATATATATAGGAGTTTCGATACCCATGACCTCTCGAAACCGAAATTTCGGCGAAATTTCACCGAAATTTCGCGAAATTTCATTCCATGCCTAGAGGTACTGTTGTTATCATGGTTTATGTGGATGATATTCTCGTTACAGGAGATGATGTGCATGGGGGATAAAAATGGCAAGATTTTCCGGGTCGTCAGTTTGTTACGAAGGATTTGGGCACCCTAAGGTATTTCCTAGGGTTAGAGTTTGCTAGGAATGCACAGGATCTTGTAATGACCCAAAGGAAGTATGTTACAAATATGCTTGCTAAGACCGGCATGATTGGCTGTCGACCATCCACTACTCCTATGGATCCTAGCATGAAACTATATGATGATGATACAGAAGAGGTTGACAAGAGGAGATACATAGATGGTAGGGAAGCTCCTATATGTTACTATTACTAGACCTGACATCTCATTTGCTGTGAGTCGGGTGAGCCAGTTCATGGAGAAACCCCGACATGTACATATGGATGCTATATACATGATATTGCGATATCTAAAGTCTTCTCCAAGTGCATGATTATTATTCAGGAAAGGAGCAACTCTTTCTGTTTCTGCGTGTGCTGATGCAGCCTATGCATGGTGTCCTAAGGACAGTAAGTCTACGTCTGGCTATGCAGTATTCGTTGGCAATTCTCTTGTTTCTTGGAAAAGTAAGAAACAAACAATGGTGGCTAGATCGAGTGCAGAATCTTAGTATAGGGCTATGACATAAGCAAGTACAGAAATGATGTGGGTTCGAGCAGTGCTAACAGACTTGTATATAAATGTACCTCTTCCCATGCAGTTACAATGTGATAATCAGGCTGTTCTGTTCATTGCAAACACTCCTGCATTCCATGAAAGAACGAAGCATATTGAAGTAGACTGCCATTATACTAGAGACATGATTCAAATGGGCTTAATTTCTACCTCCCATGTCAGCACATGAGAGCAAACGACAGACATCTTTGCTAAGGCACTACTCAGAAGGTTATTTCAGAAGTGTTCTTCCAAGCTGAGCATGATTGACATCTATGCTCCATCTTGAGGGGGAATGTAGAGATAATTCTATGTACTCTGAGTTAGGTTGGAAGATGTTGATATCTAGTTCTTTTCATGTGCCACTTCGAGAGGCATTTGGGCAGAGGCTAATCTTGATGGGGTGGCTTTTGAGAGTGCCTATGTTATTTGGGAGTTGATTGTTGTTGACGTGCCTGGGAGAATCCAGGCTAATCTTGATGGGGTGGCTTTTGAGAGTGCCTATGTTATTTGGGAGTTGATTGTTGTTGATGTGCCTGGGAGAATCCAAGCTTATTTTATGTACGATCAATCGGGCTTGTAAGAAGTGGGGGTGATTTTGATGTGAAATTTTATTTTTATTTTTGGAAGGAAAAGGGGTGATGTGTCGAGAAGATACCTACCCAAAAAGTTTGTATTCATAAGTTAATGTATACACGCCTAATAACACGTTATACATAGATATCTATTCACTATATGGCCAACCACCAGGTCTAAAATGAATGCCAAATCCTAATGGACTTCACCCTATCTCGAGGATGATCTACTGAGTCCCACAAAGTTGAGGCACAATTCCTTACAATCATGTCCAAATTTACTGGGACCCAAACAATCTCGGAGAAGCTGCACAAAAAGAAAAAGTTATCTGCATCTTCAGTAGCCTCATAGCATTGTTGACATGATCCATTTGCCTCCTGAAAGAATCTGGCCCTCCAGACACCCGCCAACACATAGTGGTGTCTCCTCAATCGAAGGAACACATTGTTCCATCTTACTATTAAATATGCTTGAACTCCATGGAGATAATTTCCGGATTAAAGATTATAGTTCGCATCTGAGACCATGTAAGCCTTCCAAACTGAAACGCAACCATCCACCCAATTCTAGTGGTTGGGCCCAACCGTAGACCCTCACCGCAGAAATAACATTCAAGAACACACCAAAAACTTACTCATCATCTGATCCCGTAGTTCTATTGGAAATTGAGGCACCATTCTCCATTATCCAAAACCTTGTAAACAAATGTCTCACCATTCATCCTTAGTGCAAAAAGGCGAGGGAATCAGTTACAAAGCATATTGCATCCAATCCAATCATCAAGGCATGAGTGAAAGTCTCTCCCATCTCCTAGGACCGGTTTGAAGAGATGCAATCTCACGTGCATAACTGAGTAGATGTCCCTATAGAAATTCAACAAAGCACATACGACTGCCCCTCTACACTAATAGGTTCGTCGAGACCCCTAGATACTTCACAACATCCAACTCATACTTCACAACATCCAACTCAACACATATGAACCTCCTCCCTGTAAGCGGAAAGGACCTCTAACGACATCAATGACTCGACCACCCTTTGGTCTGACAACTCCATGTGAAATTAAGGGCATTGGGCATCACAAGCTGGAGCTAAGAAAGTTGTAACTTGTTACAAACGAAAATACACAATTCATCTTCACTTTATACATCCTTAAGGAGCTGGGGAGTCCCACTCGAAGTAGTCGTTGCTGGGAAGAGACCTGCATGGAAATCACTAGGAGGAGACATGTGCATGGAGTCGATGCCTGGCGCAGACGACTGGTAGACACTAGATGGACTAGAGTGGTAATCTTCATGTATTGAATTAACATGCAACAAAAGTATGAGACAATACCAAGCATTAGTAGAAGTCCATATGAAGTAGTTGATGTCAAACATTAGAAGTAGAGTTGTCGTCTCTCATATGCAAATCTCGGGAATGAGACCTCTCTTATACGTGAACCCTAGGAAGGGTTGCCCCCATGCCTATGGAGACCTCGAGCTGGTTCTCTTATTTATGGACCTTAGAGATGAGATCTCTTTTCAAGGAGACACTAGCAAAGGATGATGGGCATGATACAAAGTATGTAGGATCATCTCAAATAGAAGAATAGATCCTCCCTACCCTCTAACTTCCCCTTTCTCCCCACTTATCAAAAACATGGGGACACTCAACCAAGTAGGGAGAACAAGTAGGGTAAAACATCTTCGCTCCCCTTTTTTCAGCTTTATTTTTTATTTTTTCTTGTACAATAGGCCCATTTTTTATAAGGTTGCTCTCTCTCTCTTCCCATGTGATAGCCCTTTTTCTATTGCCCCATCTCGAGCAGGGTGGTGGGGTCGTTACCTGGAGGAGATGGGGGGATATTGCCACCACTTGGAGCCAAGGATCAGGAAAGCGATATGCATATGCGTTCGGACAGAGCACTGAATACTGAATAAGCGGTATGCAGGGGCATATGCAGGGTATACACGGTTCTATGCGATTTTTTAATTTTTAATTTATAAATAAATAAATATATATTTACTACTGAATTTATGTATCTAAGTGGAGTTAAAGAAGATCTAAGAAAAACAGTTCATGTTAGATGGTTGAGTATATGTTTTTAATTGCCAAACATTTAATCACAAAAAACTTTTTGCCATAAAACTTCACATATTAGATGATTCATAATAACAAAACTTCATTACACATAAATGCACTACATGAGCAAAACTTCAATCGGCATATATTAAAATATTTGATGATACATTGCATATACTCCTGAAAACAATAAATGAGATAAATATAAAACATTGCATATATAATGGTATAATGCATTGCAATTTTATACAAATGCGTACCATATTCTTACAAAGTTACAATTGAATGGAGGAAGAGGTGTATCTATGGAATCAAGCACTTGAATGAGAGGATTGGAAGTTGGAGATGCTGAAGCAGTATGCGGGGCATATGCGGGGAGGGTGCATAATGCATCGATTCATGAAATCAGTTTAGTCACCATCGCACATGGGCATATGTGGCTGCATATGCGGCTTTTGTGGCTGATTTCATGAGCATTGCTTGGAGCTGCGCCTAGAGGAGGAGGCGTGCGGAGGGTGGCAGAGCGAGGAGGGAATCACTGCCTAGGGTTCTCCATTGAGAACCCATCTTCTCTGATCTCGATTTTTTCTTGAGGTCTTTGCATGACGGCGGAAGTGTCCAGATTATGTGCATGGAGGGTGGTCGTGCCACCATGGTTGAAGGTTTATTGCAGCATCACCTACCGTCGATCTGGGTCACATGAGAGTTTTACGCTTCTTCATGTTGTCGCTAGGTTTCCGATGCCCCGATGCTCCATGTGATCCACGAACAACTGCTCGTGGTCTTCATCAACTTTTAGGGTTCCTTATATGTTTAGGGAACCTACTCAGCGTTGTCTCTGGTTGTTGCGATCAATCTGCATTCCCTTCCACAACAAGTTGGCTTCCTTGCCATCTGAAAGTTGCCAACTTGTTATAGGTGGCAACTTGATAGTGGCAAGGAATCTGCAGTCCTTTCTACAACAAGTTGGCTTCCTTCCACAACCGCAGCATCTGAATAAGTCATATTAGTTTCACATTCTTATATAGCTGATCAGGATAGTGGTGAATTTATCAGTCAAAAAATTGTCTGATAATAATTTGTTTGAGGGAGAAAATATAACCGAGCAAAAAATTTGGATGGAAGTAAATCTAAAAAAGGGCCTTACACGTGGTACCATTAAAGTTTTCAGACTGTATATTCTGTTTACTTTTTTCAGGAAACAGACGATATTTTCCCTGTATATAAATATGCATTTTATCACAGGACTCCAATTAGGAACTATAAGGAGATGCTGGCACTGCAAATTGAGAGGGAGTCAACAGTTGGTCAGAACCATATGGAATCATCTTCCCCGAAGATGGCTAAGTCGCCCTCTCTCCAAAGGATGCATGGTTCTCATGCATTTCGGCAGCCTGATACTGTTTTCTGCCAAGAGTCACCAAAGATACAGAGTCCCACTTCTGAGCAAATGGTGGAGAATGACTTGCCCCTGGAGGCATCAGAACGGGCTCCTTACATGAAAAGACAAGACAGTTTTGAAATGAGATTGCCCGATCTACCAAAAATTGATGTTCGCCAGCACACTTCAATCGGTTCAGGGCCTGAGTCACCAATTTCCCCACTGTTGACATCAGATCCTCAGAATGAGCGTTCTCACTCAAAGACCTTCAGCCGTCCCTTAAGTCCGTCTGATGACATGTCAGTTAAGCAATGGAACACTAGAGACAAACACGAACAGAAGCCCCCATCATTCTTGAGGCTTACTAAACTAAGCCTCACAGAATGGCTCTATGCTGTACTTGGGAGCGTTGGTGCTGCTCTCTTTGGCTCATTCAATCCTCTTCTTGCATATTTACTTGCTCTGACAGTGTCAGCTTACTATGAATCGAAAGCCCATGACTCACACCCGCACGAGCTGCGACATGATGTTAACAAATGGTGCTTATTAATTACAGGCATGGGCATTGTGACTGTCGTGGCAAATTTTTTGCAGCATTTTTATTTTGGCATCATGGGAGAGAAGATGACTGAACGAATTAGGAGGATGATGTTCTCAGGTAAAATATACATTGTCCTTGCACAGTTACATAGATTCTTGCATTTCTGAATTATTTTTCTTTTGCCTTGCATGAATATAAACTTGTTCTATTCTACCTTCATTGAGTTGCAGCAATTTTGAGGAATGAAATCGGATGGTTTGATGATGAAGAAAATAGTGCAGACACTTTATCCATGCGCTTAGCTAATGATGCAACATTTGTGCGTGCGGCTTTCAGTAATAGGTTATCTATACTTATTCAAGACAGCGCAGCGGTTGTTGTGGCCCTTATCATAGGAATGTTACTGCAATGGCGATTAGCGTTGATCGCACTGGCGACTATACCAGGTCTTACAATTTCTGCTGTTGCTCAGGTCAGTTCGATATCACATGGAAGAACTCCATACCATAATAATGGGTCCTGTGAAAATCTCATGTTAATTTGCCCATACTAGAAACCAAAAACGTCAAAGAACCAGAAAATAAAAGGATTCCGTGCTTGGTTGTATTCAGTTCTATAATTTACCGTTTCTATTTTGTAACTTTTCTTCTAGTCATCTATATAATCAGGGTTAGGGTTTCTGGATAAAGAACTTATTTATTATTTCAACTTGTAGAGAAAGTGGTCCTAGGTTGTCAGGTAAAATCATTTATTGATTTTCTCTTCATCCTCGAGCTCCATATCTCCACTTAAAATATGCTTTCTGCCAAGGGTCACCGTGGTCATGGGAACCTACATGTGAGGGTGTTGCCTCACTCTACTCCAGTTTTTGCATCCTCTCACATGAGGATTTCACCTAGCAGCTTCATGTGAGTGGACTGTGGATAATCCATGTCAATTTTTCCCAGCATACCTATGCAAGGTGCTCTGCTCTTCACAAGATCTCTTCACCCCTTTCCACCTCTTGTTCTCAGCAGGTGCTCTGCTCCACTATTTCCATGCATTTGAGTATGGTGCTTGTAGCTTGTTTCTCATTCATCTGAGCATAGCCATACATTGTCTGTTAGCTGTACTACTCATTTCTTGATACAAATTGTTTCACTTTTTTTATTGGTCGGGGGCATGCACAAATTCTTGCATGGCAGAAGTTTTACATTATCATATATTTTGGATACTTATTACTGAGATTTTTTATGTATGTACTCACATGCACAATTATTTTTTATGATTATTTCTGTTCATGTTCATTGTTCCCATTAGAATGTTAGAAAACTTGAATGCGGAAGCGTATCAGAAATAAAGGATAAAGAACAATGAAGAACACACGATTTTTACGTGGAACCCTACTCCCTAAGGAGCGGGATGAAACTACAGGAGAAGGCTTCAAAGGGCCATATGTTTGATGAATCCATGATTCATCATTCTAATAAGCTGAAAGTAGAGCTTTATCCCGAAAATTTAGCTTCGTTTGCACCTTAACTTCCTAAAATTAACTTTCAGGCATCTATAAATAATTTGCATAAATTAGCACTTCCTATTGCATTCATAATCATCTATGCATTTTCACCTAATTTCATGCATTTTTTCGTGCTAACTCCAATTGACTTGAAACGAACTCCAGTGTATACATACCACTAACCTTAGTCCATGAAAAATCCTGAAAAAATTGCTAACATGTACATATGCAAAATAAACCCAAACCCTAATTTCATGACAGACGGACTAAAACGCCGATATCTTTCTTATGCAGTGTTCGATTTCATTTTACTCACTTTTAAAGTAATATACATTCAAATACCTTCAAAACAAGAACAATTTCATAAAAATCAGAGCTTATTTGTGAAACTTGGGTTTTAGGCCTCTTTTGTGCATTGTGAATTTTAGCGGTTTTTGACCCATCATTTCATGTGCATATTCCATTCATTCTAATTATTTTCTTATTCACTGCTTTAATTCATTCATTGTTTTAATACATCATATAAAAATCAAAATCTAAAAAAAACAGAAAAGCGAAAAAAAAGATCAATTCTGACTTGAGCTTTCTAACCTAACTCACTTGTACATAATTAACTTCTCTATTTTTTCTTACCTATTCGAGACCCATAAAAATTCTAAAAATGTCATTCGAGTCCATTACACTATTTCATAGCATGTTTGATTTTTGCATGCATTTATTTATCATCATAAAATCAAATAAAAATTGCAAAGCTAAAAAATGGTATTATATATAATATCATCAAAGAAATCATGTCTTACACTCTGCAATTCATTTGCACCTTAGTCCTTCATGAACATTGTAGGTCTCATTTAAATGAACAGTTTTCATGTTATGCACTTTTCTATCCGGTTCCATTTTCTATTTTTTTATTGATTTACTTCTGCATTATAAATCTTGGTCAATGCACAATCAAAGTTGCGCCACACGACACACACCTATTGAAGCGACTTGGCGCATAGTCATCCTTCCTCCTCTCTTTCCACGTGCCAGGCATGTGCACGTCCCTTATTATCTCCCTCCACGTGCTCAGCACGTGACCATGTTAGCCCACTTTCTCCCATGTTCTGCACGTGAGGTCTCCTTCCGTCCCCCCTCACGTGCGTGGCACGTGATGTCTTCTCCTCCTCTGCTACACGTGTGCCCCCGTCTCTCTGCATCTTCCTCCTCCGGCTGACATCCTCGCGCTGTTCGCCGTTTTTTCCTTCCCGCACCTCCACCGCTCTACTGCACCTCCGGCTGACAACCTGCTTCTCCACCCATCGCCTTCGCGTCCTCCGTGCGACTCGGCCCATCCCATTCTCTCTCCTTATACCCATCTTCTCCTTTAACAGTCAAAACCCAACCTTCTCATCTTATCTCCTTCTCTCCCTGATTGTCGCCAACAGACCCAACCGCCAGCCGCCAAGGTTTAAAAAAGCGTGAGGCGGACCGAGGCGTTTTCCCAAAATGTGAGGCGAGGCGTAAGCCTCGAGGCGGTCGAGGCGTAAGCCTCAATTTTTTTGAAAGAAAAATTATAATTAAAGCAAAATAAATTGGAATAAATACTAACAACACAAAAAATTGCAATATATTGTCCTAAAGTTCAATACAAACTACGAACTACAACTATGATTGTCCAAAGTTCAAATACGATTGTGAAATTAGAAAAGAAAACATAAAGTAGGAAATAAAGTTTGACACAAGCATGAAATTAATGCAACATATGTTCCATCACTATTATGTGATACATCAAAATCACTAATCATCAATATTGATTCAACGAATCAACTTCAGTCTTCTCACCCCTCAGCAGTGTTGTCGCCGCCATCTCGTCGTCACTGCTCTTACTACTCATTGGATCGTCATCGGAATCATCCATAAAATTCAAGTGCACATCATCTTCAGCTTCATCATCGCTTCCATCCTCAGAATTGGAGTACTCCTCCTCCTCAACATTAATTGGAGTTTTTCCTTTACCTAATCAAGAAAGTAATATGCATAGTCAACCATTTGAAAGTTAATCACAATTCACAAAAAAGCATTGAACATTCTTTTAATTTATAATATTGTATTGCGCCTTTGTCGTTTTTCCCCCTTCTTTTTAGGTCGAGCGACTTGAGCTCCTCCACCTCTTTCACCTCCTTCCTCCTCAAGAGGATCATCCTCAAGGGGTATGTTTGCATCAAGATCCTGATAGGCCTCGACATCTTGAGCTTCTGAAATCCATTCATCACCGGAGTCAATGCCTTCCAAACATACTGGATCTTCTATTGTTCTCTTCCTTAATTCTCTATGTTTCAATTTCAAATTGAACATGATGTAAACCAGATCATTGAGCTTCGCTTGTGATAAACGATTTCTTCTCTTATTGTGGACCTATATAGACATACGTAAGGTTTAAGTGATTAACATGAAATAAAAACACATTAAATAATGCTTTAACCACTTACTTGATTAAAAAAGCTCCAATTACGTTCACACCCAGAAGCACTACAAGTCAAGCTCAACACCCTAATAGCAAATGCTGCTAATTCAGGTGTTTCATCACCAAACAACGTCCACCAATCCGCTGGTATTGGTCAACAACACATTTTAGTAATTATGTAAGATATGGAAAACTCTTAAGATTTATTTACAATACTCACCAGGACTTCTTATGGAAGGAATCAAGTTGTGAATCTGCTTTCAACCTTGCATCTGGATCAATGATCAATCTTTCCATGCATGAAAACAATCCCATTTTCACCTCTAAGTGATTGGAGAATGTCGGTTCATAATGAAAGTGGGGATTGAGGAAATAAGCAGCAGCATGCAAAGGCCTGTGAAGTTGATGATCCCAACGGCTATCCACAATATCCAAAATAATCTTATATTTGGTCTCGTCATTTTCAAGATTTCTAGCTATCTCCTCCTTGGCCCTGTCCATGGCTTCATAAATAAATCCCATTGGTGGATATTTTTCAGAATCCACCATCCTCAAAACGGTGACCAAAGGTTTCGTGGTGTTGAGAACATATGCAACACCATGCCAAAAAAACTTGCTCTTCACAACAATGTTCACCACACTTTGACCCAATGGGCGATTCACATAAGAACTGTTCTTCCATGCTCTGGAAGTAAAGAAGGATTCAAGTGAATCCTTGGCTCTAATCAAGCTTTGCAATGTAAGAAATGCAGTGGCAAATCTTGTAACGGCAGGTTTCACCAAATCACAACCTGCAATTTTTCTCACCATTGCTAAAACCCAAGCATGAGCATACACAAAATTGATTATTTTTTTGCTTTTTTGAACACCAATGCATGAAGCGGCAATTTGAGGATATCCTCCAACATCTAATCTATACAATGCGCTGCACAAGGTGTCCAATAAAGATTCTTCCTTTTATCCATCAACATTTGTCCAACTGCTTTGTAAGAGGATGCATTATCCGTTATCACTTGCACAACATTCGTCTCTCCGATCTCCTCAACAACTTCATCCAACACTTTAAAAAGCATCCTGGCATCTTTAACTTGATCGGATGCATCAATCGACTTCAAGAAGTAAGTGCCTTTGGGATTATTCACCAAAAACTTAATCAATGTGCGTCCTTTCGTATCGGTCCAACCGTCCGACATGATGCTACAACCCGTGACAATCCAAGAAGCCTTCGCCTCATCAACAAGAGTGGTAATGGCCTGCTACTCTTCTTTCAAAATCCAAGTTCGGAGTTCATGCATGGTTAGTGGCTTGAAACCCCTTCCATATCCACATACATCAGTCATCATTGCCAGATAATAAGGACTATTGGCTATGTTGAATGCCAATGAATTCTCAAAAAAAATCTCCCGATGCTCCTGCAAATCCTCCTTCTCTCATCTTTTTTCCAGCTTGCATTTAAAGTGAGTTGTTGTGAGGGAGGATCTGAACTACCTATACCCCTACCTCCATGTGCAATAAAAAAATTCATCGGTCCTCGAGCTTGCTTGATACCACTAGAATCTGTCGGTGCTCTTTGTGGCAGTTCATTTTCATCACCTCCAGATGGCCCTTGCATCCCAACTCGGCAAACTTCTTCCATTTCTTCAAACCGTCTTCTCTTTTCATTACCCTTGCTGTCCATGAACATCTTCATCTCTTGTTGAACTTCAATAGGAACGCTTGGACAAGCTCTCACATTCTTGCGTGTCTTTGCAAGATGGTCTTTCAGTCGCTTCACCCCACCGGTGATCTTCATCGAACAAAAATTACATTCAACATATACATATCCTTTCCCTTTGTGATGCTCGTCCATTTCAAGTTCTCGACAGTATCTCCAACCGGGATCCGATCGCCCCCCACTTTGAACTTTCCTTCCCATATCTACAAGTTATACAATAACATACATATATTGATATATACTAACACCACAAGATGAACATACATGTAATCCTTCATCATAGCCATAAAAAAATCAATTGGAAAATTACATAAAAAACAACCCAAAACAATTGGAAAAACAACCCAAAACAATGGGAAATATGATGAACACAGAAAACACAAAAACAATTGAAAAAAATCAGAAAAAATAAATTTTGGAGGTGGTGGCGGTGCAGATCTGCTCCGGTTGGGCGGCGAGAGGGTCGGCGGTGGAGAAGGGGGCTGGGCGATGACTCCGGTCGGCGGTGACCGCGCGGCTGGGCAGCGAGAAGCGCGTCGGGGCGGTGCAGTCAAGGGCCTCAGGGCTCAGGGGAACGACGGGGGAGGGTTTCTGTCGAACATATAGTCCCCTTCCCCCCGACCCTTCGAATTTTATGAAAAAAAGGTCACGTGCTTTGCACGTGACCTGGAAATTAAAAAAAAAAGTTTTTTGAGGCTTACGCCTCAGCCTCGCCTCGAGCGCCTCACGCCTCGAGCGCCTCAGGCGAGGCTGAGGCGTACGCTTCTTGTGGTACCTCTGAGGCGTGCGCCTCGGGGCGTTTTGGGCCCGCCTCACCTCGAGGCGTACGCCTTTGCGCCTCGAGGCGCTGCCTTTTAAAACCATGCCGACCGCCTATTTATCACCGAAAACCATCGCCGACCTCTGCTCCCCTTATCCTCTCCAACTGAACCATCTCTCTGCCTCGTATATAACTCCATCGTCGCCTTCATCGCCAACCATCTGCCGTTCTATCCACCATATCCATATCATAGAGAGAGAGAGCTTGAGACGAAGGTGGTGACAACCCTCCGATTCCGACGAAGACCATCCTCCATGCACGATTGATCGAAGCTTCGAGGCTTTGCTAGCCTCTTGAGGCAAACATTGGAGTTGAAGCCTTCGTCTTCCTCCAATCCTATGCGACCGAACACCCAAATCGTCCACTTTAATCTTGTCCTCTCCGCTCCTTCCCTGATTCGATTCCGCCATCGTACGCCATTCGCTTCACCACCAGCCACCAGAGCAACCATCTGCCTTCCATCTTTGCAGGTTGTCGATCCGAGCAGCTGAACCCAGCCAAGTCAAAGAACACAAGCATCGACAAAACTCTGATAAAGAACATAGCGCATCATCGCCGTCGAATCCCGCCCAAATCTGGGCTGTTAGATCATCTTCCATAGGATGGCATCGATCAGTCCCAAGCCTAGCGATCCGAACCTTTTGCTTCGGAGGCACCAGAGCAATGAAGATGAGACACGTGGAGGTCTGAAGTCGAATTGCCGCCCGAGCCGACATCCCCTCGTGCACCACACGCGCCTGGGGGCAAATTGTGCCCCAACCCTCCGCGACTTCTAGAATTACAAGGTCCAAGGTCACACGTGTCGTGCGTGTGACCTTTGGTAAATTGCACCAATGCCCGTAGAAGTTCCAATAATTTCATCCATACCCTCGCTAGGAGTAAATATCAAAGGAGGCCAGGTAGTTTTTGCAAATTATAAGAAGGCCCCCCCTGAAGGGTATATTTGCAAACCTTTAATTTATTTTATTCACTATTTAATCCCTGAAACTGTACCCACTTAATGGTCTAGTGGTAGTACAGTGTGTCTACCACACAAAAGACCAGGGTTCGAATCCCACTCTTGCAGGGGTTGCGTTAGGTAGTCGACGGCTAGCGTAAAAAATAGTCGAATCTTTCAACATGGATTTGAGCAAGAATCCATGTAGCCAACCCTACTTATAGTGGGAGAAGGCTTAGCACATTTTTTTAATCCCTGAAACTTCAACTATTAATAACTTGAGCATATGTGATCGGATTTTTGCGCACTCGGTATTGTTTTGAAGCTTATTTGATGCTCTATCTTATTGGGCATTGAGATTCTATTTCTGAGACATTATTTGAAAGTAGATAATTGAAGTTCTATTTGGCTCATTTTTTAGCAATTGTGTTTATTTTATTGATTGTCTTGCTCAATAATTAGTGCCACGATTTGGGGATATTTCTTTTTGAAATTAATCTGACATTTTATTTCTGAGATTAATTGAGGGGGATGCTATTTGATATAATTGATTTGACTTGCTGCTCCATATTCACCATCACTTGCATTTACATTTTTCATCATTTAAAAATCAATAAAAATATTGCATTTTATTATTTATTTATTTCATGACACAACATAGCATTATTTTCTTGCATAAAATTATTTTTGCAAATTCATACATCACGTTTCTTTTCTCAATTAATTACATATTCTTAATTAAAAACTCATAAAAAGTGAAAAAAGAGAAGAACACACCAAAATAATCATTCTTCTTTCCTTTGAAAATCTATTTTCTTATATTATTTAATTATTAATCTTAGACCCTCATATTACCTCCCTGAGTTCGACCTTGGGACTTACCTAAGTAAAATAAATAACTTCTGATCGCATCGAGACTTGATTTTCATATTATTTCTAGACGCGATCATTTTTTGACAATTCTGATTTACCCGAGTACTACAATAATTCGACATAATTAACATAGGGCGCTTCAGGATTCGTCAATGTTTCATTGAACTTTCGCACTGGATACAGGGGAGCTAGGGCTTCTTATATATAGCCTCCACAAACTCCAAGTCACACCACTGGTAGATGTGGTACTAAACTCTAAATGTGGTAAATGGATCTTGGAAGGATCCATTTACCCATCTTACATGTGACGCATGTACTCCAACACTTCCCCTCAAGCTGGAGCATGCAATGCTCAGCTTGGACGAACATAAAGAAATCTCAAACTCACACTTCGACACTACAGACAATATCAACTCAACACGTACAACTATCAGCTACTGTCAAGGACGTTGCTTCTCATGCCGTGCAGGTGGGGAGGAGCAGACGAGCTGGAGTGTGAGTCAAACTGAATCTCGTCGTCTGAGAGAATGTGCTCTGTACTATGCCCGTCAGAGTCACTGCAACTGAAATGAGTCTCCTCGCCGGAGTACTCTGGCCCGCCACAGTATGCGAACACCTGCTCCATCTCTGAAAGGGTCGAACTAAAAAGCCGTGGAGACATCCTCGTCGGAGTCCACGGTCGCTGGAGAATGGAGTCCGAAAAGTCTCCTCGTCGGAGAATTGGGTCTCTCCCATTTACTGGTTCAGAGAATGGGATCTCTACTCTGGAGTCCCTATGAAACCACATGAAAACCCTAGCTCATTTAAAAAAAAATAAGGGCAGAATCGGGACCCCCTTAATGGGGTATCGGGCCTAGAGTTCACCAAGTCGGGAACCCTCTCCTTCGGAAGAGTTCATCACCGTCGCTGGAGATTGGAGCGTCGTCCCATTGCGTTGGAGGGGAGCCGCTTGGAGGTGCGACGTGGTTGGAGAGGTGGAGATCGGCAACATGATGGGGCTCCGCGGCCTGGAGCAGTGTCGCGACAGTGCGACTAGAGGGATCGACGGTGACGCCTGGAGCTCGAGCTCCGCCTACCGCGAGCTCAGTTTGAAGTCTTGGCTGCCGATAGGGCTAGTGCCAACGATAAATATGGGAGGAGGGATAGGGCTGCGCCACTTGAGGAGGAGGTGGCGATGCTTGAAAAGGAGGGGGGCATCGCCTGTAGGTCTGCGGAGCCCTGGACGACGATGGCGGCTTGGAATCCCCCCCTTTTTCTCATTTTTTCTTTTATTGTGGTGAGCTCCTGGGTGATGCGGGGCAGAGCTGCTCTAGGGCACCACCTGTGCGCTTGGAGATGGTGGCGACACCGCAGCCTGGATGGGGGCCCCTGCTCTCTCGCCACTGCCTGGATGGCGGGCTTCCTGTTGTCACCACTTAAGTTCTTGTGCGAAAGGTGGTTGCTCCTCTTCGAGATATGGCCGACTGTCTTCGCCTCTCGGAGTTGACCGTAGGGGATGCGACAGATGATGCGCTGCCTTGCGTGAGGGTTGCTTCTGGAAGATGAGATGAGGAGTATCGCTGCACAATCTTCTGTGATCTGCATGGTAGATCGTTGCCTGGGGGAGTAGAAGCACCACGATCGTTGTTGATGACGCAAAAAATTAGGGTTTCAAGAAACCCTAGAACCATGGTTCGAAAACACACACCTTGAGGCGAGGCGGCCTGGAATCGCCCCAGAGCGGCCTCCTCAGGGGGTCTCTGAGAGGCGACTGCCTCAGGTGGTCGAGGCGGAGGTGAGGTGGTCCTCGAGGTGTTTTTTATTTTTAGATTATTTTTTATGTAATTCATTTGTCCTATTAGCAATTTCATATGTTTATAATGGTCGAGTTGTTTAGGATATGAATATACAAGATGAATGCTTAAATTTGGCCGCTTTTATGTTCATATTTACCATTAAACATGTCCAATTATGTCAAAAGCTCTTAAATTATACCCTTAAAGATACAAATCCCAAATATCTTAGAAAACATTATTTGTAAACTTAATTTTAAGGAGTTGCCACATAATAAGCTATGCAATATACTGAGAAGGACAAACAATATAGAATTCAAAGGGAATTTATGTACTATTCCCATACAAACAGATTCATATATCCGAATAGAAATAAAATCTTCAATAAAAAATTTCGAGGGGCAAGTAGCGAGACCCCCGTCTTGTTGGGGTATAGTATGACAGGAGGAATGCATGCAACGATTCTTCAACTTGTGTTAATAGTTAGAATTTTAGGGAATATCAACCTTTTCATTCTCTGATTGGATGGAAAATTAGTAAAAAGGCACCTACGTTTGTGTATCTTTCTTTCGGTGTTCCTATCTTTATAGTTTCATCATATATTATAGTGATGATATGTTAGTCAGAATATATATAATTTTCATTAGTATATTTTTATTGTAATTTTTATAGATATTTATCCTTGTAAACTGAGGCTTACGCCTTGACCGCCTTGAGGCTATGCCTCGCCTCGATTCGAGGGGAAACCGCCTCGTTCCGTTTTTAGTTTTTTCAAATCTTGCCTAGAATTGAATCTCTAATTAAATCACCAACATGAACTTCGCAAAAAACAATCTTCAACAACAAAGTACAAAAATCGAATCTCGAACAAATAGTGAAAAGACTCCTCGAGAATTGAACCCGCTCTGATACCATGTTGGAAAACTTGAATACATAAGCGTATCAGAAATAAAGGATAAAGAATAATGAAGAACGAGGGATTTTTACGTGGAACCCTACTCCCTAAGGAGTGAGATGAAACCGCGAGAGCAAGCCTCAAAGGGTCATATGTTTTATTGAACTTTCTCACTGGATATAGGGGTTTGGGGCTTCTTATATAGCCTCCACAGACTCTCCAAGTCCCACCACTGATAGATGTGGGACTAAACTCTAGATGTCGTAAGATTGGAATGATCTATTTACCCATCTTACATATGAGGTATGTACTCCAACATAGAATATTCCTTTGAAGTTCTGTATTTAACAATAAAATTATCTAAAATATGCCCACATGCACATTTATTTTTCATGCTTCTTTCTGTTCATGTTCATCATTCCCATTTACAATTTCCTTTACAATTTTTGTATCTGTTAAAAAAACTGTAAAACTCGTTCCCTGTGAACTTGAATCTTGTCATTTTTTCTGCAGAAACTATGGCTTGCTGGGTTTTCACGTGGCATTCAGGATATGCACAGGAAAGCTTCTCTGGTCCTTGAGGATGCAGTGAGAAACATCTATACTGTTGTGGCATTCTGTGCTGGTAACAAAGTTATGGACCTCTATAGGACTCAATTGGGGAGGATATTCAAAAGAAGCCTTGTTCATGGAATGACTATTGGCTTTGCTTTTGGCTTTTCAAGGTTTCTCCTTTTTGCCTGCAATGCGCTCCTCCTATGGTGCACGGCTGTCTCTATCAAGCAGGGTCGCTTGAGTTTACACACAGCACTCAAGGAGTACATGGTTTTCTCATTTGCTACTTTTGCTCTAGTGGAACCTTTTGGCCTTGCTCCGTACATTCTTAAACGTCGTGAATCTCTTACTTCAGTGTTTCGGATTGTGGATCGTGTTCCCAAGATTGATACTGATGATTATGCTGGTTTGAAACCTCCTAATGTGTATGGAAGCATGGAATTGAAGAATGTCGACTTTTGCTATCCAACTCAACCAGATGTTATGGTTTTAAGCAATTTCAGTCTGAAAGTGAGTGGTGGACAAACTATTGCTGTGGTAGGTGTATCTGGATCTGGTAAGAGCACAATAATCTCTTTACTCGAGAGATTCTATGATCCTGTTGCTGGACAAATCTTGTTGGATGGGCGTGACTTAAAGTTGTTCAACTTAAGATGGTTGAGAAACCACATGGGCTTGGTTCAACAGGAGCCAATTATATTTTCAACAACCATACGTGAGAACATTATATACGCAAGGCATAACGCTACGGAAGCTGAACTGAAAGAGGCTGCAAGGATTGCAAATGCACATCATTTTATTAGCAACTTACCTCATGGCTATGACACACATGTGGGCATGAGGGGGGTAGATTTGACACCAGGGCAGAAGCAGAGGATTGCCATTGCACGGGTCATTCTTAAGAATGCCCCGATTTTATTACTCGACGAAGCCAGCTCTGCTATTGAATCTGAGTCTAGCAGGGTTGTACAGGAGGCTCTTGATACACTTATTATGGGTAACAAAACTACAATCCTCATAGCCCACAGGGCTGCAATGATGAGGCACGTAGATAACATTGTAGTCCTAAATGGTGGTCGCATTGTTGAACAGGGTACCCATGACTCGCTAATGCAGATTAATGGATTGTATGTCCGCTTGATGCAGCCTCATTTTGGCAAGGGAATCCGTGCACGTAGAATTGTGTGATCTGGCAGTTTTGCATTTATAGTACGCAGTAAGCACTTACTGATTTACACTCATCTGGCTAGCAGCAGGTCACTCGCCTGGATGGGACGACCTGATGATGCTGCCAGATTGGAAACTAACATGTGGTGGTGGTGGGCAGCATGGAATCTGAATAGATGGAGCTGACTGTTTTTCTAACATATTTTTTATATCGGCGTTGTCCAAATTTGTAATTGGAAGAATTGAGTCCAGAAAGGTGAATGGCGTTGTGTGAGGCCATGCTTGCTTTAACATTCGGGGTTGTCCAAATTTGTAATTGACAGAATTTTGTGTCTAGAATGGTGATGGGCATTGTGTGAGCCGCCATGCTTGTATTCTTTGGAGGGACGGGCATTCCCTGTACAGAATTGGATTGTCCCAGCAGTATAGCTGTTTGTTATCTGTCAAAATTGTTTCTGATATAATATGCATATTTAGCTGCGTGGTTTCAAGATAAGCTCTATTAGTCCTGTTTGTGATTATCTTGTTACTCCATAGCCCGTGCTTCATGCAGATGGGTGATGTTTACTCCAATGCTGCTTATTCTGGATTAATACGAGGCAAAAGAAGCATCTTATGCATTCCTACCTTTAACTGATCACCATTGTAATTGGAGATCACATCTTTGGCACCATGCGATTCTTCAGACCTTCTCTAGAGGTAGTCCTGACTCCAGATATCATACTAGAATAAAAGAACACCATTTGCTGCCAATTTTTGTTCATTTCAGTCAAGAAAGAAAATATGATCTGCATTAGTTCAAATTTGAATAGACACTGCAAGGGTTTCATAACTTCTATTTATATGTTTCTTATTCAATAGATCTGAAGCTTTAAATTTTACACAGTCCCGCGAACAGATACCATCGTACCAGACCACATCATGCATAAACGTCAGTGCATCCTATGCGTGCACAAAGTATTGGTAAAACCGCGGTCATCCCCATCAGTTGTCAAATTTTGGAGGGATCACTTTCCTAGATTTAATGTATGGTAGGAAAATGCTGCAATCAATATAACATTTGCTATAGGTAAGGATGTCGGTCATTGGCTACTCAAGCCCGATGATATTGTTTTGAAGCACTGAAGATAATTGAACTAAACAGCAATTATCCAAGAAAGAACTACTCCATGCATGAGCCATTATCCGAGAAGTTAATTGAACTCATTAGGTGCAATAATCTCAAAACTAGTTTAATTCAGAAATAATGGTCATGAGGAATGCTCAAAATGTCATTGCAGGTTGGTATGCGAATGCTGCATGTACTATATGCAGCTGAAGTTAATATAATTTAAAACACACATTATCGTTGCCTATAATTCAAATTTTATTTACTGCCAATCCCAAAATGTCGCAATTTAGGAGCTAAGATTGACCAAGACATCAAAAAAGCCTGTTTATCTTTTTGAAATATAATAATTATAACAGTGAATGTTACAATTCTAATGCCAACATTCCATCCAAGATCATGCCATTACTACAATTTGTACATGACTGGTTAAGAGCATCCTTAACCTCTTGTATGGTACATACGATCTTAATCGGATGCTGCTGTTTCGACTTGATGCGTGTTTGGAGTACTTAGTAACCATTATAACTTCTACAATGTTGCAGATCCCGAAACATGTACATGCAGCTCCTTCAATGTTCCGAAAACCGACACTCCTTTCAGTTTTTGGCAGTAAGAGGACTCCTTGGTGTTCCTGTTACTGCAGATATTAACATCTTTTCGTCTCCCGGACCTCTCGTCTTTTTTCCCGATGCATTGTTGCTTCCAACATTGTCAGGCAAATAAGATGTCCTTAATGCTTCGATGCTCCCAAAACTCCGAACCTCATGTGTGCGCTTCTCCGGAGTTGTGCCAGTTGGATGATCCATCTATTTCAGTTAAACAGTAACAAGTTAGAAGCTTGGAGTTACTGCATATGTGAAACAAAGTTCCAGGTGGAAGAACATATCATAATCCAAACATAACATATTTTCATTGAATGTTCTCATCTGGCTATCAAGCCGAAAAGAAGAAAACCAACAACCTCGCAGTGCTGCAGTAACAGTAGATTTTACACACTGCACTTCTTTGTGGTGGCTTCGTTGGTAGTATGCACAATAATTTCTTATCATGTGAGATATCATTTGTCCTGCCTATTTATGGAATTTCTTCCCAATCATTTATGAAGCAATAAAGAAACCTGAAATGCCCATGAATGTTGTTTCTAGCCTATTTATGCTATTTCTTTCAAAACAATAACCTTAACGAAGAATAGATGCATGACCATCTGATTGCTATCATACCTGGATTTGTCGACTATCAAACCTGGATTTGTCGACACACCAATTAAGGACGCCCTCAATCAATCAGTTCAGGTCGCATAAATACTAGCTACAGAAGTTTGATGATCACAAGTTTGCAGTTGCATATTTATAAAGACCCTTTATAAAGTGTGCAATTGCGCATTTACTGAAAGGAAAGGAAAGGTATCCGTAAGAAGCTTGGGCAGTTTCGACCACCAGAGGTGATCTCTGGAAGTATATCCAATACATTGATGATTGATAACACATTTTGGCATTGTTAGCTTCTTCGTTGTTCGAATATTGCAATCCATTTCAATCCATACAACTGTTGGTATTTTATTATATTTCAAATACTTTTATTACTTTGTTAAAAACATGAAGGTGTATTTATTTTATATTTAGTGGTGCATGAACTTTATTTGGTTAGCATCAATGAGCATGCGATTTATAGCATACGTTTTTTGCATGATAATTTATTAATGATATTATATCACTATCATGCTTTCTAACGTCTTTACATGGATATGATTTATAGTCATTATATTAATAATAATATCATTAATATAATATTTAAATCTTTTATTTAATGTTGCATGCATGTTGTATGTTACACATTTTACCTTATAATAATGATGATGAATGTTGAGCACATTATGAGAATATTGAATCCTCTTTATTATATTTTTAATACATTATTTTATGAATGATTAATATTCAAATTGAATGGAGGATTTAATTGATTGTTTTGAATGTGTAACGTTCTCTTATCGTGTATCTATATAAAGGGGCCTATAGCATTGCTTTGAGAACACACAACACACAATCATTCTATCCCTCTTCTCATCTTCTCTCATTTGAGTGAGTTTATTCCGAAGGAACGATCTATTGTTGCTCAATAGGTCTCGATGTTGGTACGTGCATACCCATTGAGATCTCGCCGTTGTATCCTGGAGAATAGTCGTACCAATACCGATTGCACCATCGGAATCTCCGTGGGGGTACGAATCTATTCTTAAGATTGTAGGTGAAATTTAAGATACAAATACTTTTATTACTTTGTTAAAAACATAAAGGTGTATTTATTTTATATTTAGTGGTGCATGAACTTTATTTGGTTAGCATCAATGAGCATGCGATTTATAGCATACGTTTTTTGCATGATAATTTATTAATGATATTATATCACTATCATGCTTTCTAACGTCTTTACATGGATATGATTTATAGTCAATATAAAATAATTACTTTTATGTTTTTAACAAAGTAATAAAAGTATTTGAAATATAATAAAATACCAACGATCCCCCACTATTTCAAATACTTTTTTTTGAACCATCTCTTTTCATCTTTGCAAATTCACTCCATTATTCAGATGAGTCGAAAATTACTATTGGGTATATTCTTATCCTGGAAGCGGAACTATTTTTTTGAAATTAATCTAGCAAGCATGCTTTGCTTGATATACATGAGCTTATTGCATTAGAGAATGCATGCACTCGTGATGTGCTTGAGAGACTTCTGAGCAAATCTTCCCATTTGGATGAAGCCAATGTCATCAATATTTCTACTGTGAAAGCCTTGCTGCTAAAAATATTTTATAATGTGAAAAAGCAGGCATATTTGTCCAAGAGACAATATTATGAGATATTTCATGGCATAATATCCATGTATTATGTTAAGTCAGATTAAATTTGGTTGATTCTCTGACTAAACTACTAAGCAAAAAGCTTGTGGAGAGTACATCGAGGGGAATGGGATTGTGCCCAAATCAATAGTCGAAGTGATGGAAACCCAACCTTCATGAACGACGATCCCGGGAAGGAGGTTCATATGGGATAAACAATTCACTGGACGACTAAGAGGATAATGGTGTGCGATATGATAGTATCATAAGTGGTGAGGTTGAACATATTTGTTCTTAATGGATGTCATAGCCCAAATTGGGTGGTGTGTAAATGCAGTATACACTTGATGATGATCCACCTATATGGGTGTGGAGGTGAGGCCGCTTCCTATGAGATTTTTGGGCAAAATCTCTAGAGCACTCATGAAAATCCAGGTAGACGCATGGCCGAAACGTGTCAACCCGCATGAGCAACATAGATAAAAAAATGTAATGTGAGATATGAGTCAATGGTTTCACAAATAAAGTATTGGTTCATAGAAATTTTAATTTCACCAACCTTTAGAAACCACATTCATATTCTCTAAGTCTTGGTTCATAGTCGATAAGACACCAAGTCTAATGCGTTATATTTTTGAGTTCCTTCAAGTGTCGTCTTTGAGTTTCTCATCTATCTTTTAATATTTATTATCCTTATTTTTTTTTTGAAATTGTGGGGGATGAAAAGAGATAGTTCAAAAAAAGTATTTGAAATAGTGGGGGATTGTTGGTATTTTATTATATTTCAAATACTTTTATTACTTTGTTAAAAACATAAAGGTGTATTTATTTTATATTTAGTGGTGCATGAACTTTATTTGGTTAGCATCAATGAGCATGCGATTTATAGCATACGTTTTTTGCATGATAATTTATTAATGATATTATATCACTATCATGCTTTCTAACGTCTTTACATGGATATGATTTATAGTCATTATATTAATAATAATATCATTAATATAATATTTAAATCTTTTATTTAATGTTGCATGCATGTTGTATGTTACACATTTTACCTTATAATAATGATGATGAATGTTGAGCACATTATGAGAATATTGAATCCTCTTTATTATATTTTTAATACATTATTTTATGAATGATTAATATTCAAATTGAATGGAGGATTTAATTGATTGTTTTGAATGTGTAACGTTCTCTTATCGTGTATCTATATAAAGGGGCCTATAGCATTGCTTTGAGAACACACAACACACAATCATTCTATCCCTCTTCTCATCTTCTCTCATTTGAGTGAGTTTATTCCGAAGGAACGATCTATTGTTGCTCAATAGATCTCGATGTTGGTACGTGCATACCCATTGAGATCTCGCCGTTGTATCCTGGAGAATAGTCGTACCAATACCGATTGCACCATCGGAATCTCCGTGGGGGTACGAATCTATTCTTAAGGTCAGTGCATTTTGCACGCCTCGGCAAGTTGGTTAGTCTCATCAAATCCGATATTATTTAACTCTCCTTATATTTTTATACATTCATATTTATATCTTAAATTTCACCTACAACAACATTGTTTCAGCATTAGTTGTCTGAATACCATTAACAACATCTCCCTCTAGAATAGCATACAACTGCTATGCACATAGATATCGGTATATATTTATGTGATCCACTACCATATCCATTTTTGATATATGTATCCATAACTATTTAGAAATAGATACGGATATCACTTTTACATCCGCAGAAGTCTAATTTATATCCATATAATCATTATAATGTATAAGTATTGTTGTAGATTTATTTGTAGAAATATAAAACAAAATTCTCACTTCTTTTCCGTATTTAATATAATAGTTATGAATAAATAAATTTAATATATTCATATTATAATAAGCTATCCATTACATTTATATTTAAGCTAATACATATAGGTACTTCTATGCATATCACATTCGAATATCTTTTCTATCTATATCCGTCGTAAAGGATGTAATAACATATTTTTCATATCAGTCGATATATGTATTAGTATCCATGTTTATATTTTAAAACAGGCATAGATATGGTATCACCTATATCATTATATATGTTTTCTATTGTTTGCAACATAAATCATGCTGATGATGCCCTCTAGAGGATTTTTGAACAAAATCTTAGTTACCATTAGGAATCCGAAGATCTATAATACATTCTTATATTCAGGAAAAAGAATCATGAACGGAGAATTTCAACTTAACCATTTAATGACAATTGTTGCATATACACATGTTCCTTCAAGTATCATATGGGAAAATATATTGATATCAAGCAAAAATAACAAAGTTACCTATGTGGCCACGCTCAAAGCAAACAACCAACCATACACAAGATTTGCACGACAACCCTCTTCAAAGAGGAAGAAAACCATGAGAATGGAGTATAACAATATATATAGGGACAAGGTTAAGAGGATCCACACCCAAGATCAATTTAACTGTTAGAATTATTATATTAAAATTATATTTGTAACCCTTTGGGTTCCGTAACCTTTAACCTTTCGGGTTCCGTAACCCCTCAGGGGTATTTATGTATTTTCCTCTTGTACTCTCTAGGGGTTCTCTCTATATAAAAGACCCTAGCCCTATGGAATAAAAATCCCAATTGTCTCTCTTCTCCATATGGTATCAGAGCAACGGTCCTAGACCAGGGTTCTGACCTAAAATCCCCACCGCCACCTTCAAGCCTCGCAAAAGCCTGCACAAGTCCTCTTCCCTGAATTAGGGCCCCGCGCAAGGCCCTCCAATCGCCTCCAGTGCAGCAGCCCTCCCGCTAGCGCTACCCTGCACTATCAAGACCTCCTATGAAGGCCGTCAAGCCCACAACTACCCTCCACGGGTACCGTAGGGCTCTTTGGAGATCCAAAACTCATCATGGACCGCTTTCAAGAATCCAATCTGCTGTCCATTGAGGGTTTTCAGCCCTTCTTCAAGGGCTAACGTGAGTTCTAGGGCAGTTTTAGCTCTTATATGCATCCTTAGTTGATCACAGGATCTTCTTTCTATTTTAAGACTACCATGGTACCTTCTTCTACCGAGACAAAGCCCTTGGCCACAGATATTATGGCACAAGGCACTACTATCAAACTCAAGGGCACAGAAAATTACGTGCTCTGGTCTCGATCTTTTATGGTGTTCATTGGTGGTCAGAGGAAACTCTACATTTTGACTAAAGATCCTTTAGATGACAAAGACTAAGAGTACAACAACTGGCAGACTGACAACTATTTGGTTATCAACTGGATGACCAACAGTGTTGATGCTCACATTGCCTCAAATCTTCTTTACAAAAATATGGTCAAGGAAATGTGGGCGGATCTCGAGCAAACATACTCCCAGAAGAAGACGAAGTCACGCCTTGCAGATATTTACAGGCGAATCTGGTCAGCATCTTAGGGTGATTCGACCCTCACCGAGTACTACATGCATCTATCCAGCCTGTATGAGGAGCTTGCAATATTCCAACCCTCATGTCGCACCAAACAGATACAAGAGCGTTCTGACGGGTAGGTATACCGCTTCCTTGATGGCCTGCATTCTAGATACCATGCAGCGAAGGAGCAATTTCTTATATTAGACACACTGCCAACAATGAAGGCCATCGTTGGCCAACTTGAGGAGCTTGAGACATCCGCTGCCGGCCTCCCGTCTTACCTTCAACAGAGAACTTTGCAGACATCACCCCATCTGGGCGAGGAAGCAGATACGACTTGCGAGGAGGACGCGGTCGTGATCCAATTCGTGGTCGTGGAAGGGAATGTGGACGAGGCCATGACTTTGGTCGTGGTCATGGGCGAGACTGTACTGCTCCATGCACTCACTATGGTAGGTCGAACCACCCGACTGAACGATGCTGGCAGAAGTTTGGCGTACCTTCTTATCACGCCAATAATGCTTATGAGGATGCCTATGATGTGGAAGAGGCATCGCCTACCTCTAGTGGCAAGACTGTTCATCTTAATGATGCAGATTACTCCCGCCTAATGCAGATCCTTCAGACTCCAGGGCCTACCACCACTAGTAACACTACAACTGCTGCTCTGGCCACTCCTTCAGGTACAATAGCCAATTCTACTATCACTCCTACTCCAGCTTGGATTATTGATTCTGGCGCCTCTACTCATCTCACTGGAGAAGGTAGTCTGCTCACCTCTTCCATACCATCTACCTCTGTGAAGTCAGTTCGAGTCGCTAATGGGACTTAATCACATATTACTACTGTCGGAACTATGGAATTCTCTTCTAAGCTTCGACTTTCAGGGGTTCACTATGCTCCTGATTTTCCTCTTAGCTTGTTACATGTTCACAAGCTTTGTGTTGAGCTTCATTGTCGTGTGATATTTGATGAGTCTTGTTATTTTCAGGACATTCGGACGAGGCAGATTTTTGGTGGGGGTCATGAGAAGAACGACCTATATTACCTTGACATACCCTCAGACTCCAATTTTGTTGGTACTACGTCTATCTCCAAAGATCCGCTCTTATGGCATCTGCGCCTTGGGCATCCCTCTGTTAAGACCATCTCCATGATGTTTCCTGAACTCTTTGCTCTAAAGCCCTTTCAGTGTGAGGCATGTGAGTTCGGGAAATACCATCGAACTTTGTTTCCTGTTCGTACTGAGTCTCGTAGTGTTGCTGCTTTTCATCTTGTTCATTGTGATGTTTGGGGACCTTGTCCGATCCGCACATTAAGTGGTCATCACTATTTTATAGTTTTCGTTGATGATTATAATCAATCTTCTTGGGTATATCTAATAAAGGAGCTTTTAGAGTTTAATCAAATTATCAGAAATTTCTTTTAATATGTTAAAACTTACTTTTCTAGCATTGTTAAGATCATTCATATCGACAATGCTCTTGAGTTAACTCAACATGACTTGACCTCTTTCTTTGCATCCCAGGGAACTGTTCACCAAACATCATGTCCATATACCTCACTACAGAATGGTATAGCTGAGAGGAAACTCCGACACTTGCTAAATGTTGCCAGATCTCTTCTTAGCCAAATGAGTGTTCCTAAACAATATTGGGGAGATGCTATCCTTATTGCAGTGTATCTCATCAACTATGTTCCTTCATCTGTTCTCAAAGGGGCAACTCCATTTTCCTTACTTTATCCGACTGAGTCTCCTTTTCCCATACCTCTGCGAATTTTTGGTTGTATTGCCTTTGTTCATAACTTTCATGCATCTGACAAATTATCCTTTCATGCCATCAAATGCATCTTTCTTGGGTACTCTCGTACCCAGAAAGTCTATCGCTGCTATGATCCTGTTGGACATCGATACTATGTGTTTGCTGATGTCACCTTCTTTGAGCATACAAGTTATTTCACACAGACAGTGAATGACATTCCTCTGGACCTCCTTCTCCACCAATCGTTTACACTCTCCAGCGTACCTCTATACCTTCTACACCAGTGTCTGTACCTTTGTCTGTTCTTTTTATGCAGGATGATATGACCACTTCGAGTACTCCTACCACTGCTGTCCCGGATGTACCCGGGGAGCTTCCTATAGCTCTACGCAAGCAAAAAAAGGAAATGTACGTATCACCCCATGTCACATTTTACTTCTACAGATGGTTTATCTAGCTGTGAAAAGAGATTTGCAAATTTTCTGAATCTATTACCGTTCCAAGAGATTATTTCAGTGCAATGCAGGATCATGGTTGACGACAGACAATTGATGAGGAGATGGATGCATTTACCTCCCGAGGCACGTGAGATCTTGTGCCGTGCCCCCCGAGAGTTCGCGCTGTGGTTTGTTGATGGGTCTTCACGATCAAATAGTCGCATGATGGTTCTATTGACAGGTTGAAAGGACAACATCTGACTACTCTGTCTTTTTTAGACAATGGTCTACTGGCACGATCATCCTTGTTGTCCATGTTGATGATATGGTTATCACAAGAGATGATGTAGATGGTATTCAAGAGACCAAGGCCTTCCTCCAGTTAGTCTTTGTCACGAAAGATGATCTCGGCCAACTTCATTTTTTTTCTTGGCATCGAAGTAATACGCACTATAGAGGGGCTCCATCTTTAACAGAGAAAGTATTACCTCGATATTCTGACTGAGGCAGGACTTCTTGGATGCAAGCCATCTGGCATCCCTACAGAAGTGAGAAAATATTCAGCATTTACCGATCCAGCTTTTGAGGATGCAACATGATACAAAAGCTTAGTGGGAAAATTACTCTCTCACTGTTACTAGGCCAGATATATCATATGCTGTGAGTAGAGCCAGTCAACATATGGAGAAGCCTCTTTAAAGTCACTGGCAGGATGTTCTTTTGATCCTTTGATATTTAAAGGAATCTCCCGGACGTGGACTTTTCTATGAGGTGAATGGACACACTAATATCTCCGCCTATAAAGATTCTGACTATGCTAGCTCTCATGAGGACCGCCGATCTACTACAGGATACAGCATGTTTTTTGGGGATAACCTTGTCACTTGGCGAAGCAAGAAGCAGTCAGTGGTATCCAGATCCAGTGCGGAAGCAGAATACAGGCTAATGGCTCAGGCCACATGTGAGATCACATGGCTTGTTTCTTTCCTAACAGAACTTGGCATGTCAGTCACCACTCATGTACCCTTATACTGCGACAACAAGTCTTCCACATAACCAATCCAATTTTCCATGAGCAGACAAAACACATTGAAGTTGATTGCCATTTTATTCGTGATGCAATACGAGGAGGATGAATCAGCACTCCACACATCTCCACTGAACTTCAACTTGCAGATATCCTCACAAATGCTCTTCCAAGGAAGCGCCTAATGTACTTAGTATCCAAGTTGGGCATGATCGACATATATGCTCCAACTTGAGGGGGAGTGTTAGAATTATTATATTACAATTATGTTTGTAACCCTTCGAGTTCCGTAACCCCTCAGGGGTATTTATGTATTTTTCCTTTTGTACTCTCTAGAGTTTTCTCTCTATATAAAAGACCCTAGCCGTATAGAATAGGAATCCCATTTTCTCTTTCTCCACATTAACAAAATACATCATTTTCAACATTTCACCTCAATTTGGATATGAATGTTAATCATGTCCTACTTGCCCATATCCCTGCCATGGTAGGAATATCCTTTGTAGATCAACCAATAACATATTTTTCTAACTCGATAAACAACAAACTTATTTGACCTACATCTTACTTCTTTGGGAGGTAGGAATATCCTTTGTAGAACAACCAATAACATATTTTTCTAACTCGATAAACAACAAACTTATTTGACCTACATCTTACTTCTTTGGGATCAAAATGTTTGCAAATTAATGGCAGCCCCGTTAATGCAATTAAGCTTCATAGGGAGATTGATGGGAATTGTCATTGAGGATAACTTGGGCCACAACATTTCTGCAACCTTGAGTGCCACTAAGCAACACTTGACCTTAACCATTGATCTATATCACAAATCATATGTTTCTTGATTCTCATGTGATAAGGTTCTCATATTGAGTAACCAGGAGAGCGAAAATCGTCAATGGACTATGCCTACTCACATATGAGCATGCCTCGATATTGAGTTCATTTCCCCTCACAAAAAGGACCAGAGGTAGAGTAGCAATCATCAATGGACTCTGCCCAATTAGCATATGTAGGTTAGGGTATGGTTCCATTGTTGGAAGCATACATGAATTGACTTACTACATTTACATCCAAATGATATTTGCTCTAATGAGAGTGAGATATGCAAGCTTCTCAATAAGCTTCTGATAGTGCTAAGATAATCATCAAGAGGTCCATCAATGAGATTGGGCATGTGATTTGCCTTAATATCAGTGGTAGCATCCAATATCCCAAGTTTCCAACTTTCATATTTCCTTGAACAAATCAAGAACATAAAACTCTTGGCAAGTACTTATCATATCTGGATCTAGACATTTCGATGCCAAGGAAATTCTAAAGATTCCCATGTTGGATCTCAAACTCAATTTCAAGCATGGCTTTCAATCTATCTTGTAATTATCATCGCTTGTGATAACCATGCCATCAAAATAAACAATCTACAAGATAACTTTTTCAAATCTTCACTTGACAAAGATGATGTGATTTTTGTTTCTTGCTTATAACCCTAATCATACGTACCACTTGTAGATGCTTAAACAATGTTCGAGTTGATTACTTGAGGTGAGATTGCTATATTTTTCCATATTTTCAAATTCAGGCGTCATATGCATGTAGATTTCATTAGTTAAGTAAGAATACATTCTTCACATTTAGTTGGTGTAAGATCCTCCCAACATGAGTGGAAGGGAAAGGATGATCCACACACACGGGTCATGTTCCTTGCCCGATTGATGTATTGTAATAACATACCTATATATTTCAAGATTTAAAATATCCATATCGATATCGTATTGATAAGTTTGGAAAGGGATATATCGAATATGTAGATATATATATAAATATGTTTTATGTATCTTTTTCATATTTTATTTCTTTATGTCTGTCTCATGTAAATTACTCATAGGTCTCTCCTCTATATAAAAGAGCCTAGGATTCCTTGGAATAAACAACGCTTCTATTTTTCCCAACATGGTATCAGAGCGGAGGTACTAGACCGGAGCTCTCGTACCCTAACCCTAACCACACCTGCCACTCCTTCTCCCTTCTCCTTTAGGCGCCGTCGTCGCCTTCCTCTCTCGGCAAGCAACCGCCGTCGACCCTTGTTCCCTTCTCAATCGCCCGCCTCCGTTGCCTCAAGCCAAGACGCTGTCGTTGCCAGGACGGCTTCTTCTCTCTACCGTCAGCCCTCACTGTCGAGCCCCCATCGTCGAACCACATCAGCCGCCACCGGGCCCTAGTCGCCGCCAGCCCCCGCTGCTGTCATCCCACGACCTTCTTTGCTTGTATCAAGGTCCACTTGCATTGATGGATTTGATTGCATAAGTCTACATATGCAATCAAATTCTCATGTCTGTATAGACGCCTATCTATTGGTCTACAAAACCTATTTTTCATCACTCGGCAAGATGTCAAAGATCAAGATCGATGTCCCTACCACAAGCGTTTTCAAAGGTCCAACGTCAATTGTCAAGATGGACGTGACAAACTACGAGCTTTGGGCCATGCAATTCATGAACCTTATGAAGTCTACGGTAAGAAACATACTCTTACCGAGGAAGAGCCGATTGAGAAAATTGAGATCAACACATCGTGGGAGGTTGATGATGCGTATGCCAAGGCTTGGCTTTCTGGGACATTGATGATAGAGGTCGCCAATGATGTGTTACATCAGCCTACCGCCAAGGCGATGTGGGACATCCTCGCAGCCACTTAATCTCAGGTGAGGAACGAAACAAAGATTCCGCAACTTCAGCATAATATCTTAACCATCAAGCAGAACAGATGTCCATTGCACTCTTTGTATACATCCCTGCGAGGGATGTTTGAGAAGCTCCACTACTTTATGCCACTAACGGCTACTCATGAACAGTAGAAGACATATCAGAATGCCATCGTAGTGGGTATATTCCTTACAGCCCTTGATCATGAGTATGAGGATGCTCGTTCTCATAATTTAGCGGATGCTGCTATTCCTCCCATGGAGGAATCGTTTTATCGACTCAACAAGATTACTGTTCCTTCGACTGCCTCTAATCAAACCTCTTCGACGATGGCAGCCTCCCGAGGAAGAGGAGTCTCCTCTCATTTTCATGGACGTAGACCTCGTGGTAGAGAAGGTCGCATTCGTCAGCCCTGCACGTACTATATCGTCCTGGACATGCAGAGGATACATGCTACCCCAAGCATGGTTTTCCTGCACCGGCCCGAGTAGCAGAGCAGGTTGAGTCTCGGCTACTTCCACTTCAGAACAGAGGTTTGATTACCTCGTAGCTAGACTGAGGGATATTATGCCTCCAGACTCTTTACCATCTTCAAGAGACCATTCAGATGCAGCAGCTTCTGCTTCAACTAGTACCTCTGCTAGCACCTCAGGTAGTACATATGCTTTTACCTCTTATCAGGATTTGAGATTACAAAGTGGATTATGGACTTCGGGATAACGCATAATATATGTGGAAACAAAGATAAACTTAGAGCATATAGACATGTTCCTCCAAGAAGAACCGTCGTGATAGCCGATGGGACTCATTCCCCGATCACATGATAGGGGAGATTAGTTTGACGCCCTCGATACGTCTGTAGAATATGTTACATGCTTCTGATTTTTTCAATGAATTTGTTATTTATCAGTCAGATTATGAAAGATTTGCATTGCCGGGTTATTTTTGACCCATCATTTCTTATTGTAGAGATATATTTCATATTTATGTATCATTTATATATTCTTTGTTCTTCTGTCCACTTTATGTAATTTGCCCATAGGTCTCTCCCTATATAAGAGAGCCTAGAGCCCAAGGAATAAACAACTCTTTCTATTTTCCCAACAGGGTATCAGAGAAACGGTCCTAGACCGAAGCTCCCGTATCGAAACCCTGATCCTAGTCCCCACATCAAGCCTCTCAAGCGCTCCGCCAACCCCGGCCCACCGCCACCCGAGCACCTGCAGGGCCTCGCCCCCCAGCGCCCGAGCCCTTGCAGGTCTCGCCTCCGCGACCTTTCCTCCTCCGTTGGTGCCCTACGGGACCACCATTGCTGCACTGCAGCCTAGCCCTAGCCCCCGCGGCCTTACCACCACCGCTGTCCTGCAGGTTCGATGCCAGGCCCCCGCAACCCCTACCGTACGACCCCTTGCAGCCCCGTAGCCCCATTGTACTGTGGCCCCATGTAGCCCCATAGCCCTCTGCACTGCAGTCTCTACCGATGCCGACGTTCCCTTCCTCGAGCATCTCTGTGTTGATGAGATTGGTTGCATGAGTCTACGCATGCAATCAAATCTATATATGTCAGTGTAGACAAGATCTTGTCTAGTCTTCAACCCTAGTCTTCTCGAGTCATCATGTCAAAAAACAAGGTTGATATTCCCTCCATAGGCACCTTCAGAGGTCATGCGCCTATAGTAAAGATGGATGGGTCAAACTATGAACTGTGGGCTATGCAGTTCATGAGCATGATGAAGTTTACGGGTAAGAAACACATTCTTACATTCTTACCGAGGAAGAGCCGACTGAGAACACTAGGGTTAACGCCTCATGGGAGGCGGATGATGCATATGTCAAGGTTTGGCTTTCAAGTACATTGGCAATAGAGATCGCCAATGATATACTCCATCAACCCACAACCAAGGCGATGTGGGATATTTTTGCTGCTGCTTATTCACATGTAAAGAATGAGACTAAGATTCTTCAACTCCAACATGATATCTTTCTTATCAAAAAGAATGGACGGCCTCTCCACTCGATATATAAATCTTTGCGTGGGATGTTCGAGAAGCTCTATAGTTTCATGCCTCTCACATCTACTCCTGAACATCAGAAGACGTATAGGAATGCTACCATGGTGTGTGTATTCCTGACAGCCCTTGATCCTGAGTATGAGGTAGCTCGTTCACAGATTTTGGTAGATGCGACTGTTCCTCCCATGGAGGAAGCCTTTCGCAGGCTCAGTCGGATCACTGTTCCATCTTCTAATGTTAGTCAGACTTCTTCAGCGATGATGGCTTCCCGATGTCGCGGAGGCTCCTCTCAGTTTCGTGGCCACGAACCTCGGGGCAGAGGAGGTCATGTTCGTCAGCCATGTACTTTCTGCCATCGTCCTGGACATACAGAGGATACATGCTACTCCAAGCATGGATTCCTTGCCTCTGCTTGAGTGGCAGAGCAGATTGAGCCTCCAGCTGCTTCCTCTTTGGATCAACGTTTTGATGATCTTGTAGCACGATTGTGGAGCATTATACGTCCTGCCAGTCCTGTAACGTCTTCGTCGGCCCCTGGGAGCATTCAGATGTAGCTGCTTCAGCCTCCTCCAGTACCTCAGGTAGTACTTATGCACTCACTAGCAGTAGTAGATCTGATGTTAAAGAATGGATTATGGACTCCGATGCCACACATCACTTGTGTGGAGACAGGGGTCAACTTACAGCCTACAGACAAGTTCCTCCAGGATGAACTGTGGTTATTGCAGATGGGACTCATTCCTCAATCGTTTCACGGGAGGGGATTAACTTGATGCCTTTTATGCATCTACAGAATGTATTGCATGCACCTGGTTTCTCTATGAATTTGTTGTCCATTAGCCAGATTACAAAGGATTAACATTGTCGAGCCATTTTTGACCCATCCTCTCTTGTTTTTCAGGACATCCTTACAGGCAAGGTAATTGGGTGTGGCCGTGAGCAGGGCAATCTCTATCGCCTAGTTCGAACTCCCTATGCCGGAATCTCCCCTCTTTCTGCTGGACCTATTTCACCATATTTACGTGGCATCTGCGCTTTGGTCATCTCCCTCTCCAGAAATTGTGTCGTATTTTGCCTCAGAACTCACCTCACACATCCTTTCAAACGTGAGGCATGTCAGTTGGGAAAGCATCATCGTTCTACCTTCCCCAATCATCAGAGTCGGAGTAGTAACTCTATTTTTTAGTTGTTTCATATAGATATTTGGGGTCCCAGTCGTGTTCTTGATCGCCAGGGACACACGTTTTATCTGGTTGTTGTTGATGATTTCTCTCGTCTGTCTTGGGTCTTTTTATTAAAGAATAAATATGAAGCTAGAGATGTTATCAAAAATTGCTGGATATTTCGTTCGTATACATCTTCTCTTTGTTTCCCATATTTTATTTCTATTTGTTAGTTGTTCGGTCAATTTCAATATTACAATTTATAATTTAAATAATGATTGTTATCTGTTTTCGGCGTGCTATTAAAAAAAGAATAGATTAGGTGGGTTAAACTAAGCATATTAATACCTTATTTATATATAGATAAAACATAAAGAAATGTAACCAACGTTTATTGGAAAAAGCAACCCCAAAAATTTGGGACCAAAAGCGGTTAGCAGTGACCATCGAGTTCTTTACATAGTTTTCATTACCAAAT
The DNA here is from genome assembly GCA_037367405.1 of Ottelia alismoides. Lineage (NCBI taxonomy): Eukaryota > Viridiplantae > Streptophyta > Magnoliopsida > Alismatales > Hydrocharitaceae > Ottelia > Ottelia alismoides. The sequence goes on along the minus strand of JAZKJV010009066.1, from coordinate 328,293 downwards.
AGTGAAATCCCATTTACTCCATTTTTATTTCTAGAATTGAAACAAATTAGAATTCTCAACTCTCTACGATGTTGAGTAGATAGAATATGTTCAGGAACAAGGAAATCTTAATAATTTTTGTTTTCATTTCCTAACTGAATGTTTTCTACTTCTATGAAAATTGTGAGAACTAATATTACCTTGGAATTTTGTACTAATACTCTCTCCAATTACTTTTCAACCCAAGGTATTATTCACCAAACATCATGTGCCTACACTTCCCAACAAAATTGTATTGCAGAAAGGAAGCATCATTGATAGAGTATTTGGTTGTGCACCTGTTTTGTTGTAGATGGGTAAATGGATACCTCCAGGATCCATTTACCACATCCAATCTTTAGTCCCACATCTACCAATTTGGAGATGTGGAGACTCCGTGGGTGCTATATATAGAGCCCCACACCCCTATAGTCAAATGAGAGAAAGTTCATAGAATATCCGTCCCTTTGAGGGCTTCTCCCGTGGTTTCATCCCGCTCCCTAGGGAGTAGGGTTCCACGTAAAATCTTGGTGTTCCACAAAATTTTATTCTTTTCTCTGATTTACTCCTGCATATTTATTTTCTAACATGGTATCAGAGCAGGTTCGATTCTCGGGGATTTGTTCTTGAGAATTTATTTTTGTCTTCTTCGAGATTTGATTCTTGGTTATTGGAGATTGTTTTTGAAGATTGTTATTCTATATTATCATGTTCGTGATCAAGGTTTCGGTCTAGGGTTTCTTGAAACCCTACTTTTTGCAGTCACCGTCAAAGTAGATATCCAGTCCAGATCCAAGGTTCAACTTCTTGAACTCCTGCACACATGTGGGGCTCTCGGTGTTGTACCGACAGCAACATCATGCGAGATGCTCAGGCAGAGCATCTTCTTCCGCAGACTGCTCCATGGTGATTGACAGCTCCTCCATCGCAGATTCCTCCCGCAATAGGCAGTTTCAAGAAAAAAAAGAGGTTCTATCTTGAGAACCCTAGATCTTCCAGGCCGCAACCTTCCAGCAGGACCTCAAGGCTGCATCTCCCTCGACGACGGCAACCTCTCATCTCCTGGTCGAAGTAGCAAAGCTGCAAACTCGGTAGTTCTTCTCCAAGAAGGCCAGGCGACAACCCCCAAAACCCTAGGCAGAGTCCTATGCGCTCAGGCGCTCTTCCCCCAGACTGCCGCATCTCGAGGCAAAGGAGGATCCTCAAGATGCGCCTGAAGGTCCAACATCATCTCGAGGCAGAGGCCACCGCGCAAGGCCTTCAGGTAGCAAGCGGCAACCCTCCTTTCTCCTCGCGAGCAGCGGCGATGTCGCTGCTCCCTCTCTGGCTGTGCACCTCTCGCGCCCTCCTCTCCAGATCGCCTCGCAACGACGATGCAACCTCCAGATCGCCTTTGCGATTCCCCACAACGGTAGCGATCGCCGTAGCTCTCCCTACCGCGAGCCCTCCGACGATCCTCCCGCGCGCGACTCCTTATCCGTAGCGACGAGCCCCAACAGATGGCACGTCTCCCTTCTCCCTTCGCGTCAGGCGACGCATCGTTCTGCCTCCCAGGCGCAGTGCTCCCCGATGGGAACCCTCGAGCGATGGTGGCTTGAGAAAAGGGTTCCCACTGCAGGGAACCCTAAATAGAGAAGGGCTCAATCGTAAAAAAATGGAAAAGAAAAGAGGGGCAGTTGCAGTCGGCCAAAAAAAACCAAATTGGCTGCCGTGTAAAAAAAAGGAGAGGGGGTCCGTTTCAAAAAAACGGAAGGGGCCACAAAGTTTAAAAAATGATGAAAAGACAAAAAATGTGTGATTTTGAAAAAGGCACGTACAATTGAAAAGCCGTACGCATATTCAAAAAAATGAGAAAGGAAAGCCGTAAAAAATAAAAATAAAAATAACGGCTTATTTGAGGAAAAATTTTGTCATGGCTATTTACAAAAAAAGAGCCGAGAGAAAGGAATCATACAAAAAAATGTACGAGGAAGAATTTTTTTTAATGAACTTTAATGTGGAAAGCCAAAAAAAAGGGACGGCTTATTTGTTTTGTTTCTCCCCATCGTTGTTGTCTTCTCCCAACTTGGTCGATGTTTGTCATTTCGACTAGTCTGGGAGAAAGGGGGAGTATATAGAGTCACATGTCTATTCAGATTCTCCAGATGCAGATTTCAGACCATTCAGATTCCAGACTCTACAGTTGTTCAGACTCGACGATCATGGTTCCGAGTCTTCAGTTTCAGACACGCACATATTTGCGGTCTTTTCAAATGAGCATATATATGCCATCTTTTGTAGTGGTCCTCATCATTCTTGTTTTGTCGGTCAGAGTTTTCATGTGAGCCATAAGGACTCCATAGTAGAGGATCATTCCCTATGCCATATTGGCAAGGGTTTTCATGTGGTATCATAGGGACTCCAGAGTAGAGTACCATTCCCTATGCCAGATGGGAGAGACCCAGTTCTCCGACGAGGAGACTACAGGCGCAGTTTCAGACTCGATGGTCAGATTCTGAGTCCTTTGTTTGATTCACACTCCAGCCCGTTCGTCCTCCTCACATGCACGTCATGAGAAGTAACATCCTCAACACAGCGACATTTGTGCGCGTTGAGTTGATATTGTCTGTAGTGTCATGCATTATGAGTTGAGTTTCTTTCTGTTTGTCCAAGCTGAGCATTGCATGCTCCAGCTTGAGGAGGTGTTGGAGTATTTGGTTATGCGCATGTTGTGTTGTAGATGGGTAAATGGATACCTCCAGGATCCATTTACCACATCCATTCTTTAGTCCCACATCTACCATTTTGGAGATGTTGAGACTCCGTGGGTGCTATATATAGAGCCCCACACCCCTATAGTCAAATGAGAGAAAGTTCATAGAATATCCGCCCCTTTGAGGGCTTCTCCCGTGGTTTCATCCCACTCCCTAGGGAGTAGGGTTCCACGTAAAATCCCGGTGTTCCACAAAATTTTATTCTTTTCTCTGATTTACTCTCCCATATTTATTTTCTAACATGGTATCAGAGCAGGTTCGATTCTCGGAGATTTGTTCTTGAGAATTTATTTTTGTCTTCTTCGAGATTTGATTCTTGGTTATTGGAGATTGTTTTTGAAGATTGTTATTCTGTATTATCATGTTCGTGATCAAGGTTCCAGTCTAGGGTTTCTTGAAACCCTATTTTTTGCGATCACCGTCAACGTAGATATCCAGTCCAGATCCAGGGTTCAACTTCTTGAACTCCTGCACACGTGTGGGGCTCTCGGTGTTGTACTGACAGCAACATCATGCGAGATGCTCAGGCAGAGCATCTTCTTCCGAAGAGCGCGCACCTCCTTCCTATGTGCACGACTGCTCCATGGTGATTGACAGCTTCTCCATCACAGATTCCTCCAGCAATAGGCAGTTCCAGGAAAAAAAAGAGGTTCTATCTTGAGAACCCTAGATCTTCCAGGCCGCAACCTTCCAGTAGGACCTCAAGGCTGCATCTCCCTCGACGACGGCAACCTCTCATCTCCTGGTCGAAGTAGCAAAGCTGCAAACTCAGTGGTTCTTCTCCAAGAAGGCCAGGCGACAACCCCCAAAACCCTAGGCGGAGTCCTATGCGCTCAGGCGCTCTTCCCCGAAACTGCCGCATCTCGAGGCAAAGGAGGATCCTCAAGTTGCGCCTGAAGGTCCCAACATCATCTCGAGGCAGAGGCCACCGCGCAAGGCCTTCAGGTGGCAAGCGGCAACCCTCCTTCCTCCTCGCGAGCGGCGGCGATGTCGCTGCTCCCTCTCTGGCGGTGCACCTCTCGCGCCCTCCTCTCCAGATCGCCTCGTAACGACGATGCAACCTCCAGATCGCCTCTGCGATTCCCCACAACGGCAGCGATCGCCGTAGCTCTCCCTGTCGCGAGCCCTCCGACGATCCTCCTGCACGCGACTCCTTATCCGTAGCGGCGAGCCCCAACAAATGGCGTGTCTCCCTTCTCCCTTCGCGTCAGGCGATGCATCGTTCTGCCTCCCAGGCGCAGTGCTCCCCGATGGGAACCCTCGAGCGACGGTGGCTTGAGAAAAGGGTTCCCACTGCAGGGAACCCTAAATAGAGAAGGGCTCAATCGTAAAAAAATGGAAAAGAAAAGAGGGGCAGCTGCAGTCGGCCAAAAAAAAACCAAATCAGCTGCCGTGTAAAAAAAAGGAGAGGGGGTCCGTTTCAAAAAAAACGGAAGGGGCCACAAAGTTTAAAAAATGATGAAAAGATAAAAAAATGTGTGATTTTGAAAAAGGCACGTACAATTGAAAAGCCGTACGCATATTCAAAAAAAATGAGAAAGGAAAGCCGTAAAAAATAAAAATAAAAATAACGGCTTATTTGAGGAAAATTTTTGTGATGGCTATTTACAAAAAAAAGACCTGAGAGAAAGGAATCATACCAAAAAATGTACGAGGAAGAATTTTTTTTTAAGAACTTTGATGTAGAAAGCCAAAAAAAAGGGACGGCTTATTTGTTTTGTTTCTCCCCATCATTGTTGTCTTCTCCCAACTTGGTCGATGTTTGTCATTCCGACCAGTCTGGGAGAAAGGGGGAGTATATAGAGTCACATGTCTATTCAGATTCTCCAGATGCAGATTTCAGACCATTCAGATTCCAGACTCTACAGTTGTTCAGACTCGACGATCATGGTTCCGAGTCTTTAGTTTCAGACACGCATATATTTGCGATCTTTTCAAATGAGCATATGTATGCCATCTTTTGTAGTGGTCCCCATCATTCTTGTTTTGTCGGTAAGAGTTTTCATGTGAGCCATAAGGACTCCATAGTAGAGGCCCTATGCCATATTGGAAAGGGTTTTCATGTGGTATCATAGGGACTCCAGAGTAGAGTACCATTCCCTATGCCAGATGGGAGAGACTCAGTTCTCCGACGAGGAGACTATGGGCGCAGTTTCAGACTCGATGGTCAGATTATGAGTCCTCTGTTTGATTCACACTCCAGCCCGTTCGTCCTCCTCACATGCACGTCATGAGAAGTAACATCCTCAACACAGCCGACATTTGTGCGCGTTGAGTTGATATTGTCTGTAGTGTCATGTATTGTGAGTTGAGTTTCTTTCTGTTTGTCCAAGCTGAGCATTGCATGCTCCAGCTTGAGGAGGTGTTGGAGTATTTGGTTGTGCGCATGTTGTGTTGTAGATGGGTAAATGGATACCTCCAGGATCCATTTACCACATCCAGTCTTTAGTCCCACATCTACCATTTTGGAGATGTGGAGACTCCGAGAATGCTATATATAGAGCCCCACACCCCTGTAGTCAGACGAGAGAAAGTTCAATAGAATATCCGCCCCTTTGAGGGCTTCTCCCGTGGTTTCATCACGCACCTTAAGGAGTAGGGTTCCACGTAAAATCCCAGTGTTCCACAAAGTTTTATTCTTTTCTCTGACGTGCTTCCGAATATTTATTTTCTAACAATCATCATTTGCTTGATGTTACTAGGATACTTCTCATTTAGAGTCGTGCTCCTCATTCTTTTTGGGGCGATGTTGTTCTAACGACATGCTATCTTATTAATCGCATGCCATCATCAATCTTGGGTGAGAAAATTCCTCTCTCTCTTGCCTTTCCTAGAAAGGAATTGTTCTTGCTTACTCCTCACGTGTTTGGCTCATTCGCCTTTGTCCACCAGTTGACCCCAGGTATTGACAAGCTCTCTCCTAGAGTTGTCAAGTGTGTCTTTGTCGGGTACTCCAGGATACAAAAAGGGTACAAATGTTATGATCCAATACACAGGAAGTATTACGTTAGTGCCGTTGTCACCTTCTTCGAGTCTGTGAAGTATTTTTCTCCTACATGTGATCGGTTGACGTCTTCAGACACTAATGATGACATATACATGCCACCACCACCATCATCACCTAATCCACCTCCACCACCGCTACCTCCTTCACTGCCACCACCGGCACCACCACTACTACCTACGCCACCTCCAATTACTATTACGGTCCCAGTTCCATCATTGCTACGTCACTATACCCGCCGACCTGCTTCTGCTCATGGTCACCGCTCATCACCTAGCACGCATGAGGTATGTTCTGAAAACACAGTTTCTAATGATGGTTCTAACGGTCTACAGGGGACAGTTGTGGAGGCTGTTGATTTGGACTTTACCTATTGCGCTTCGAAAGCAGAAGCGCAGTTGTGCGTCATATCCTATAGCATCCATGGTCTCCTTTAATCGTTTGATCAGTGATTTCAGGAACTTTGCAGTTGCATTATCTGCCATGGTCATTCCACGGAATTATCAAGAGGCTGTGAAGGACAGTCGGTGGCGTTTAGCTATGAGGAAGAGCTCTTCAGTCGAGAGGTACTTGGAGCCTTGTCCCAGATTCTACTGGAGTGTCTACAGTAAGTAGTAAATGGGTTTTTACAATGAAGTAAAATGCAGATGGTAGCATTGACAGATATAAGCGCCTGGTTGCACGAGGGTTTACTCAGACATACGGGGTGGATTATCTTGACATATTCTCACCAGTTGCTCGTCATTCCACCTTACGAATTCTTCTCTCTGTTGTCGTAGTTCGAGATTGGCCATTGTCTCAGTTAGATGTCAAAAATGCTTTTCTGTATGGTGATCTTTAAGAGGAAGTCTACATGCAACATGCGTCGGGATTTGCTGTTGAGGGGGAGTGCCCACAGGTGTATAGACTTCATAAGGTGATCTATGGCCTTAAGCAGAGCCCTAGATGTTGGTTCCAGAAGCTCTCAGACTTGTTTGAGAAACTGGGGTACAAACGATCGAATGCAGATCACTCCCTTTTTATACAGAAAACATCCAGAGGTATGGCTGCTATTATGGTGTATGTGGATGACATTCTCATTACAAGAGATGATATGTAGGGGATAAAGAGGGTGAAAGAATTTCCGGGTCGTGAATTTGTTACCAAGGATCTAGGAGCTCTTAGATATTTTCTGGGATTGGAGTTTGCCAGAAATCAAAAGGGGCTTGTAATCACTCAGAATTTTTGGGTCGTGAATTTGTTACTGACATGCTAAGTGACACATGTATGCTTAGATGTAGACCTGCAACTACACCCATGGATCCAAGCATGAGGCTCTATGATGATGATACTGATGAGGTTGATAGGAGAAGATACCAGGAGCTGGTCGGAAAGATTCTTTATGTTACCATTACGAGATCCAATATTTCGTTTGCAGTCAGTCGGGTGAGCCAATTCATGGAACAACCTCGTTAGGTTCATATGGATGCAATACAAATGATATTAAGGTATATTAAATCATCTCTAGGTGCAGGGCTGCTATTCAAAAAGGGTAGCTCTATTACTATTTCAGCATGCGCATATGCAGACTATGCAGGGTGTCCCAAGGACAAGAAGACTCATTAGTCTCATGGAAAAGTAAGAAACAAACTGTTCTTGCTAGATCTAGTGATGAATCTGAGTATAGATCTATGGCACAAGCATGTACAGAGATGATGTGGGTTCAGTCCTAACTAGGGACGCAAACGGTTACGGATATATCCGTATCCAATCCGTCACCGTATCTGTTTTATACAGATTTTGACATCAGTATCCGTATCCGTTTTAAAATGGATACGGATATGGATATCGTTTTGATATCCGCAAACATCTATATCCGTATCCGTATATCCGTTTTCGTGTATAAATATAGTCATAGATTTATTTTTAACCATATATAACATAATTTTATACCTTTTTTTACCATAATTGTATATATTTTATAATACAAACACATTTAGTAAATTTATATCATGTGTTTTACATCCAATTCGTATATATTCAAGGCGATTCTATATAGTATTTCTAACATTACTTGTATGTGATCAATATCCATTTTACATCCGTATCCGTTTTTTAAGGATATGGTAAGATAGTTTTAATATCCGTCAATATCCGTATCCGCATTCGTATTCGTATTCAAAAACGGATAAGGATATGGTTATACCTATATCCGTATCCGTATCCGTATCCGTCCGTTTGCATCCCTAGTCCTAACTGATTTACATATAGATGTACCTCTTCCCATGTCGTTGGAATGCGACAATCAGGCTGTCTTATTTATTGCTAATAATCCTGCATTCTATGAGAGGATAAAGCACATTGAGGTTGATTGCTCTTATATACATGACATGATCCAAAAGGGCTTCATTGCTACATCTCACATCAGCTCAGGGGACCAAACGACAAACATTTTCACTAAAGCCCTACTTAGAGGTGAGGGCCCTTCCAGAAGTGTTCATCCAAGCTGAGCATGATAGATATCTATGCTTCATCTTGAGAGGGAGTGTAGAGATATATTTCATATTTATGTATCATTTATATATTTTCTGTTCTTCTATCTACTTTTTGTAATTTGCCCATAAGTCTCTCCCTATATAAGAGAGCCTAGGGTCCAAGGAATAAACAACTCTTTCTATTTTCCCAATACTTGTTTTTCAAGACATTCTTACGGGCAGGGTGATTGGTTGTGGCCATGAGCAGGGCAGTCTCTATCGCCTCGTTCAAACTCCCTATGCATGCCTCTCCTCTCATTCAACAGGACCACTCTCTCCCTTCACTTGGCACCAACGTTTTGGTAACCTCCCTTTCTAGAAGATGTGTCATATTTCGTTGCAGATTCCACCGGGTTCATCCTTCCAGTTCAAGGCGTGTCAGTTGGGAAAGCATCATCGTTCTGTTTTTCCTAGTCGTCAGGGTCGGAGCAGTAGCTCCCTTTTTGAGTTATTTCACGTTGATATTTAAGGTCCGAGTCGTGTTCCTGATCACCATGGACACAGCTTTTATCTTGTTGATGTTGGTGATTATTATCGTTTGTCATGGGTCTTTTTATTGAAGAATAAATCTGAAGTAAGGGATGTGATCAAAACTTTTATCAAAGAAGTATAGAATGTTTTCTCTTCTTCAGTAAAATTTGTGACAACTGATAATGCTTTGGAATTTTGTACCCGTGCTCTCTTACATTTCTTTTCATCCTGCGGCATTATTCACCAAACAACATGTGCTTACACTTCTCAGCAGAATGGTGTTGCAGAGAGAAAGCATCGATATTTACTTGATGTCACTTGGATTCTTCACATTCAGAGTCGTACCCCACATTCTTTTGGGGTGATGCGGTTCATGGCCTCAAATTTCAGCGAAATTTGGTCGAATTTCTATCGAATATCTATATCCAGTCAAAATCGAAATTCGAACGAAATGGTCGAAATGATCGAAATATGGGGCCCTAGTACAAGAAATGACCGAAATTTCAGTCGAAATTCGACCAAAATTCCATCGAAATTCCTTTTCGGCAGTCACCGAAATGGTGACCGAAACTGACATTTAGTGCCTTGGTGCGGTTCTTATGGCGTGTTATCTGGTGAATCGCATGCCTTCATCCGTTTTGGATGAGAAAATTCCTTTCTCCATGGCATTCCTGGAAAAGGAGTTGTTCTCACTTATTCGTGTTTTTGGCTCCATCACATTCTTTCACCAGTTGTCTTCAGGTCCTGACAAGCTCTTTACCTGTCAAATGTATGTTTGTTGGGTACTCCAGGAGTCAGAAGGGATACCGATGCTATGATCCCATGCGCAGGAAATACTATATTAGCGTGGATGTCACATTCTTTGAGTCTGTGATGTATTTCTCTCCTACATGTGACATGTTGGCTTCATCGGACTCTGATGATGAGGTTTACATGCCACCTCCTCCTACTAGTCCGACACCATCTCCACCTGTACCTATTGTTACACCACCACCTCCTTCATCTCCATCACCTTCTTTTACACAATCACATGCTCTCATTGTTTCACCGTTGCCAATAACAAACCTCTGAAAGTCGTCAGATAGCCACGCCAAAGAGACATGTGAGGATAGGGGATGCACCTACATGCACGCCTCTTCCGTCGTAAAGCAATGGGAACATCCAGGTCCTCTGTATCCTCAGAAGGAGGATCATCAACAACATCCTGTACACTCAAATCACCAGTGCCATCAAAAGAACTCAAATGCTCAGGACATATCTTAGTCGTGCTGGATGATGGAGGAGGCACATGAGCACGAGACCGACGCTGGTAAACCTGTGGAAAGAAATTAGATGTGGCAAGAGTCGGAGACGGTGGAGGTGGTGGAGATGGTGGTGGTGGAGGTAGTGGTAGTGATGGTGGTGTCGTTGGTGGTGGTGGAGTAAGAGAGATATGAGGTAGTGGCATATAAACCTCTTTCCAACGTTCTGACGGAGTGAGTTTGTCACCTGTAGGAGAAAAATACATGATATATTCAAAAAGGTGACATTTGCACTAACATAGTACCTTCGTCGAGCAGGATCAAAACAACGATACCCCTTTTGGGTCTTGGAATACCCAACAGAAACAAACTTGATCGCTCTAGGAGAGAGCTTGTCAAGACATGGAGACATCTGATGAACAAATGCAACACATCCAAAAACACGAGGTATGAGAGAAAAAAGATCCTTCTCGAGAAACGCAGTTGAGAACGAAATCTTCTCTCCCATAATCGATGACGACATACGATTCACCAAATAACATGCAGTAGGAACAACGTCTCCCCAATACGAATGAGGAGCACAACTTTGAATTAGAAGAGTCCTGATGATATCCAAGAGATGGCAATGTTTCCTCTCAGCCACTCCATTCTGTTGGGTTGTTAAGCACAGGACGTCTGATGCACAATACCATGATATCTAAGAACTTGAGAAAGTTGTGTACTGCAGAATTCAAGTGCATTATCAGAACGTATATACTTGACACTTGCAGAAAAGACATTTCTTATTTCATTAATAAAAGATTGAATGATAGGACTAACATCAGACTTGTTCTTAAGCAGAAAGACCCATGATAATATAGAAAACTCATCATCAACAACAAGATAAAAGCGATGTCCCTAAAGATCAGTAACACGACTGGGACTCCAAATATCCAAATGAATCAACTCAAAAAGACCATGACTACTTTGACCCTGACGGCTCTGGAAAGTGGACCTATGATGCTTCCCAAGCTAGCAATCCTCGCACTAGAAAGTAAAGCGAGGAGAAATCTGAGGAAGTACATGACACATCTTTTGCAGAGGAAGATGGCCAAAGCGGAGGTGCCACATATACAGAGAGACAGATCCAGTGCGAAGAGAGGAGACAGCAACATACATGGATTGCACCAGTCTGTATAGGCCTCCTTGCTCACGACCAGTTCCAATCACCCTACCCGTCAACATGTCCTGAAACACAAGAGCCGAGGGGTCAAATATGGCACGACAATGCAAATCCTTGGTGATTTGACTAATAGATAATAAATTCATAGAGAATTCAGAAGCGTAAAGAACATTCTGAAGCTGTATTTCAGGGGTTAACTGCACCTCCCCCTGACCAATAATGGGAGAATGTGCCCCATCAGCTATCACCACAGATCTACCTGACTGAGTCGAGCTATAAGTACTGAATTGCTCTTTGTCACCACATAGGTGATGTGATGCTCCTGAATCCATGATCCACTCTGACAAGTCTGCCCTGTAACAGTTAGTAAAAGCAATGTTGCACCTGATGTGGATGTAGTGGCTGAGGCTGCTACCTTTGAAGATCCTGACTGTGTGCTAGTTGACCCGGGAGATGGCATAATCTCCCTAAGCCGAGCAACTAGCTCATCAAACCTCTAGTCAGATGCGGCAGAGGAACTGCTGCCCTGTTGGATCTGTTATGCTACACGAGCCGAGGCAGGAAACCCATGCTTAGAATAGCACGTTTCAGTAACTGCATGGCTGACGAGGAAGTCTACTGCTCCATCCTCTTCCACGGCCTCCTCGACCACGGAACTGTATAGTGCTCCCCCTACAACGAGATGCTGCCATGGCTGAAGAAGTCTGAGACACTGAAGGACTACCCGAAGATATGGAGAGTCTGCTCAATAGACGATATGCCTCCTACATCGGAGGTATAGTGGCATCGGTAAGGATCTGTGCCCTACCTGCATCATACTCAGGATCCAGGGACTCTAGAAAGACTCCTGTCATCGACTCATCACGGAGTCCCTATATGCCTTGAGTTGCTCTGGTGTAGCAGTAAAGGGAATGTACCCATGTAATTTCTCAAACATACCCCTCAGAGAAGTGTACATGGTATGGAGAGGACGACCATTATGCTTCGAAGTGAAGATGCCATGTTGAAGTTGTAGAATCTTTGACTCATTCTTCGCTGGGGAATATGTAGCGGCGAGAATATCCAACATAGCCTTTGCCGTGGGCTGATTCAGGATGTCATTTGCTATCTCCTTGGACACTGTTCCAGAAAGCCATACTCGTGAATACGCGTCATCTGCCTCCCATGAGGCGTTAACCCCAGTCTTGTCGACAGGCTCCTCCTGTGTGAGGATATGTTTCTTGCCATTACATTGCATTAAACTCATGAACTGCATGGCCCACAGTTCATAATTTGTTCCGTCTATCTTCACAATGGGTGTTGGACCTTTGAAGACACCCAGGGATGGAATATCTGCTTTGTTGTTTGGCATGATGACAACGATTCTTCAAGACTGGGGTTGCAAACTTGGACGAAAAGCATCTACACATACATGTAGGAAGATGGTTGTGGGTGTAGACTCATACCACAACCACTTCCATGCTTTGAAAACTCTTTGAAAGAGTAGGGCCCGAGAAGGAGTCTTCACAGGTGCACAGTTATGTATGTGCAACACATAGCCCTGGAGGGGCGTGCACACAGGAGCTATGGCGCGCACAAGCGCTAGGGTGCACACAAGCGTAGGAGCTAGGGCGCGCACAGGCACGGGCGCATATGGTATGCAAGCGCGCAGAGGCGAGCGGAGGCGCTGGCTCAGGTGAGGAAGGCCGCCGGACACGCGAGGTGCTGGTGCACGTGAGGCGGAACATACGGTTGTGGCGGCGGCACACGAGCGCCTAGGATTTTGGTGGGGACAAGGAATTAGGGCACATGCTCCGGTCTAGGACCGTCGCTCTGATACCATGTGGAAGGGTAAAGAAATCATTCGTACTATTCATCGTAGCCCTAGAGCCCTCTTATATTGGAGAAAAGCTCTAGGGAAAATTACATAGATATCTGACATAAATAGGGAAATTACATAATAACATATAAAGAGATATAATGTATCTCAACAATTCCCAATCAATATTGAATCGAATAGAAGTGGAAGTGGAAGTGGTGCAGTTGTGGTACCACCAAAGAAGAAGCAAAAGGGCCTTGAACCGTTTCTGATAAAAGCGGTTCCATTCACTATGTTTTGAGCAAAGATCCAAAGCAAAAAACATTAAAGAGCATGTTTGGTAATATGAGGGAGCAGGTAGGAAGGGTCGTTACAAAGTTGTTTGTTGGAAAGGGTATTCCGACAAATGTGGCAAAGGGGCCCTTCTTGCAATTGATGAGATTGTTGCAGCAGGAGGAAGCATGACAACTCCTACTCCATACAAGATAATGAACAAATATCTCCGCATGGAGAAGGAGGAGATCACCTCCACCGCCTACCACAACCTCTCGTCAAAAAAGCATGGAAGTGATCGGAAACCGCCATGCCCATCTCTCTATCTCCAAACACCATGTTCCCGTCCACAATCATTGATCGAATCATATTAGTTCGATGCCTCCCGCTAGCCATCCTGTGAAAGAACGCAGTATTTGCATCACCCTCCTTCAATCATCTGTGTCTGGACCTCTGCTTCCATTCTGTCAGCTGCTTTCTATCTTCTTCTGCAATCTTCATTTGAGCCTCCGCTCTTTGAACCAGCTCGTCCATAATTAGAGGTTTGTCCTCCTCTAATCTATCAAGTCTAAGCAGCTCCACCTCAACCTCCACTCTATGCACACATCTGGCCTCTCTGGATTCCTTCTTTAACGCACAAAGTCTATCGTGCAAAGAGGTTAACTTCTGAACGAACCTTGAAACAGCGGAGCCCGACACAACCGTGGAGGACCAATGAGACGAGTCCAGGTCTTTGAACGTCTCTTGCAAAAGCCAAGCCCTCTCGTACCTAAAGAAACCCCGCGACTGGGGGGTTTCTTCAGAGTCCCACACTAACGGAGAATGGTCCGAGCGCGTCTGAGCCCTACCAGTAACAAAGGCCAAGGGGAAAAGCTCAAGAAGCCCACTTGATGCCAAGAACCGATCGATGCGGGAGCGGGATCCAGAACTCCGCCATGTGTACTTTAAGTCTGTAGCATCCAAAACCTCTAACTCCAAAGAGTCGACAGTTTCAGCAAAATCCGCCGACCCGGAGTCCTGGCCCCCACGCAACCCTGGACGATCCGAAGAGCGGAGTGTAACATTGAAGTCTCCACCAATTAACCAGGTACATTCTGGGAAACCACTTCTCACCTCCCGCAACATCGTTCAAAGTTGCTGCCTCGTAATGGGCTGGCACGGCCCGTACATACAGGAGAAGGTGAAAACGGCATTAGAATGAAGACACTCTAAAAAAACCGTGAGAACATGCGACCCCCTCAATTCATTCTTGAAAATAAATCTTGAGTCTTTCCAGGCAATGATCATCCCTCCTGCCGAGCCCACAACATCAACTGCTCTATAACCGCTTATCGTACCCATCCCAAAAGAGCGTCAGATTATATCCGAAAATGAGTCCAACTTTGTTTCTTGCAACATAATAACATCGCAGCCCCACTCCACACACCTTGAACCCAAGATCTTCCTCTTGTCCAGCTGGTGACCATAGACAAAATTCTCATGTACCGCTAGCTGCTAGTTTAGTCCAGCTGGTGACCATGGAAGAATTGAAGGTGGCTGTTTGGAGTTTTAATGCGGAGGGGGCGCCCGGCCTGGACGGTTTTCCGGTCTCCTTCTATAAAGACTTCTGGGACCTGGTAGCTTCGGAGGTGTTAGATGTCGTGAGAGAATTTTGCCACTTTAATACGGGAATTGAGAAGATAAATAAAGTTATGATTTTTCTCCTTCCCAAACATGGGGTAGCGGAACGAATCGAGGACTTCATGGCAATTGCCCTTTCCAATGCTTTATATTTGATAGTGGCAAAAGTTTTTGCATCAAGACTAATCAGGGTGCACGAGCACATTATATCACCTTTGCAGTCAGCGTTTATCCCCGGGAGGAAAATTAGGGATGGTCTAGTATTGGCATCGGAAATCATTGCTGATTGGAAGCGGCATGGGGTGAAGGCATTGCTTTAGAAGGTCGATTTTGTGAAAGCTTATGATACGTTGGACTGGCACTTTCTATGGGAGGCCTTGCATAGGAGGGGCTTTCTGGACCTTTAGATTTCATGGATGAAGGGATGTGTTACTACTACCTCTTTGATGGTTCTTGTGAATGGTCGGGCTGAGGGTGGTTTCTTTCAGCCACAAAGGGGTATCAGACATGGATGTTCTTTGGCCTCTTTACGTTTTATTATCGTCGCTAATGTGCTTGCTTGCTTGGTTGATCGGGTCCAGGAGTGCGGGGTCACCCGTGGCTATTCAAAGAATGATTTGTCTATTCTGCTTCTTCAGTATGCGGATGACACCGTTTTCTTTATTGAGGGTAGCACAGATGAAGCTAATGGCATGGCAATCACCCTTGACCTGTTTGGTGAGTTGTCGGGTCTGACAAGGAATCATGTCAAGTCTACGATGGTCCCTTTTAATATGTCAGAGGAGGAAGCTCAGTTATGTAGCGTTGAGTTGAGTACGGAATGTGGCACGCTACCTATTCGCTATTTAGGACTGCCGCTGGCGTTGGGCAGAGTAAAGATGGCAGACTGGTTATCTGTTGTTGAGAAGTTGGAAAATAAGCTTTCGGGGTAGAAGTCCTCGATCCTCTCCAGAGGGGTCGCTTGGTACTACTGAAAGAGGTCCTCTCTGCGATCCCGATTGTTTTCATGTCTACTAGCTTTTTACTTGCTGGGGTTCGTAAGCGCCTTGAGAGATTGATGAGGAGATTCATGTGGAAGAAATGTGTGCACGATGCTGATGGCATGCACTTGGTGGATTGGGATACTATCACTCTTCCAAAGGCTGAGGGTGGTCTTGGAATTAGGTGAGTTGATGCCTTGAATGAAGCCTTGTTGTTGAAATGGGTAAGCAGGCTTTGGGGAAGTGACGAAAATATATGTTGTACTCTGGTGCGCCGAATTTACGGTATCAACAGTGCGGCGCCGTCGAGAGTGGCTCCTGGGGTTAAGCCGTCTCCGTTTTGGAAGGGCATTCTTACGGTTCTCCTGTGTCTCAATGAGCTCTTTCCGCCTGTTCTGGGAGATGGTCACTCTTTTGCCTTCTGACAGGATGACTGGACGGGTGGTGGGTCACTGGATGGACGCTTTCCTTGCTTGTTTGCTATGGAGATTGATCGTCAGGCGAGTGTCGCTACATGCTGGAGTGACGGAAATTGGATGTCGAGGTTTTGCGCTAACTTCTCGGACCAGCTCTTGGAGGAGTTTCTTCTTTTGTTGGACTCACTGACGGTTTTTGGTGGCCCTGCCAGGGGACGGGACCATTGGGTGTGGAAGGGGAATTCTTTTTCAATCAGGAAGGCATATGGGGCGATATGTAGACCGCCTCCTTTGCGGACGGATGATCTGATCAGTGACTGCAATTTATCTGGGGGCTTCAGCTCCCATAGAAAGTTGGCTTTTTCCTATGGCAATTTAGAAGGAAAAGGCTGATGACAAGAGATCAGTGTGCCAGGTTCTGTGGGCCGATTTCTGATAAATGCCCTCTTTGCGAGAACGGAATTGAAATAGTGGAACATCTTTTCTTTCTTTGCTCGAGAAGGTGGAGCTGTGGGAGGAGCATGGCTTGGACTGGATTTGTGCGAGGAGCTTCGACACTTTTTGGGTCTCTTTGAGGGGGGGCATCATCGATCGAGGAGGGAGCAGCTTCGCCCGATAGCATTCTTGTGGTCAACCTGGCTGGCTAGAAATGCCTTGATTTTCTCAGTCATAGGTTTTATCGTGAGAATATTTGCATACAATCTGGGTGTCTGGTTAAGGACTGGTTGGTGAGTTGAACGTGCTTTTGTCTTTTTTAATTAATTTATAAATATACTTATGGGGTGGACACCTATGCGCGTTTCCACCTTTGGCTTCAAAAAAAATGGAGGAGATTGGTGACTATATTGCCGAATTGAAGAAGAAGTGGCCTGAGTATGGTGTGACTTCCATATGTGACGGTGGGACAAGCTATAGGAGAAAGCAAATTATCAACTTCCTCGTATATTGTGATGGGAAGACGATATTTATCAGGTCTGTAGATGCATCTGAGCATGTCAAGAGTCACAAGTACATATTCAGACTCTTGAAAGATGTCATAGAAGAGGTCGATCAAGAGAACAATGTTCAAATTGTGACTGACAATGGCAGCAACTTCAAGAAGGCAGGTGAGATGATCATGTCTTCCAACAAGAATGGCATCTTCTGGACAGACACCTTGTGCTGCATATTGCATAGACATGATCCTTAAAGATTTTGGAAAGAGGAAAATCATCATGAATGTGGTTGATAGTCCACGATCAATCACAACATTCGTCTACAACCATTCAAAAGTTCTAGCATTGATGCGAAGGGTGTGTGGCGGTGACATTGTAAGGCCAAGAATTACAGGATTTGCAACCAAATTTATAGCGTTGCAAAGCATGCAACAACACAAGGTTGGTTTGAAGAAAATGTGTTGTTCAGTAGAATGGTTTGAGATTCCCGAGGTCCGCACCGATTAAGGGAGAATGATAGAAATCTTGATCAACAACGTCAATTTTTGGGATGGCGTTGTCCAGGCGATAAAAATTATGGACTTGGTTGTGTTGGTAGATAGAATAGTTGATGGTGACAAAAACCAACCATGGGTATGATATATGAAGTAATGTGGGTGATGAAGGAGAAAGTGAAAGAAAATGACAGAAAAGGTTACAAGGTGTGATTGGGTATCATCGACGAGCGTTGGTCGAAAATGTTGTCACATCCTTTTCACCAAGCTTGTATGCATTTTGTATGTGACGCTCTTTAAGTTAAAACTTTTAGCTTTATTCAGTCACCATTAAGATAATTGTTTTTTAATCTATTTTCAGCATATTATCTTAATCTGAAATACCACTACAAGAAAAACATCGGCACTCATCCTGAGCTCTTATCGGCCCTTCAAATTGTGGTGGAGAAATGATGAAATCAAGAGATGTGCAAACAAATTGTATGAATGAGGTATACAATATTTAGTCATCCTTATCTCTGATGTCTTATTAACTTTATTGTTGAACTCGATGTTTTCTATCTTGAAGATAAAATACCTTAGGGAGGCCTTGTATTCTTTTGGAAGAATGGTTGCGATCAATGATCATAATAATACTCTTCCTGGTATATATGATATTGAAGTATCAATTAATTAAACAATTTTGCTTCTAACTTATATGGTAGAGTAGTAATGTTGCTTATACGACAAATAATCTATAGATTTTGTACCTTGCAGGTGAATGGTGGATCCTCTATGGATTAGATGTACCTAACTTGCGACAAGTGGCTGTAAAGGTATTGTCACCGACTGCGTCCGCTGGAGGATGTGAGAGAAATTGGAGAACATTTAACCTCATCCACTCTAAAAGGAGAAATTCCTTGGGAGTAGAGAAGCTACATAATCTTGTCTATATCCACTACAACCTCAAGTTGAAAATGAAGCATGCAAGAGAGGGACACGACAAGCAAGAATACATAGATCCCATTGACCTTGCATATATATTCAAGATTCAAGACGACAAAGATGATGAGGAAGATGTCTTACAAAAGTGGATGGATGGCAATAGCGCTCCAGTACTCGACGAGAGAGGAGAGAGACCAAATACGTAGATTGCCTCACAAATGGAGGCAGATGTTGATGATTACTTGGCAAGATCGGGGAGACATCCAGACCCAGTTGGAGGGTTGAAAAGTGGTTCTGAAGACTTCTCCTTCAAGTCTAAATCAAAATCCAAATCATGTGGCAGTGGAGGAGGTGCAGTTGTAGGAGATTATATGCAAGATGAAGGGGCAACCTCTGGTGGAGGTGCATATAATACTGGATTTAGACTTGAAGGACTACATGTTGGACAAGAATACGCGGGCTACCACACAAACATACATGGTCAATATATTCCAAGTCTGAATCGAGGCTCAGATCCTGTAGAGCGGATGGATTACTGCCCTTACCCCTCGTACACGCACTCCCAACCTCAGGGACAACTTCAAGACGACACTATTATGGAAGATCTCATATCTTCGGTTAGATCATTGAGTATGAATATTGGAGATCCGATATTTGCTGACGAGACAACATCAAGCCCCTTCAGTGGATATGGATCTCAAAGACAAAATGATTCATATGTTGTTTTCCCTCCTGGATATGGGCCATATGGCTACAATAGTGGTATTTCAGGGAAATGAACAACATTTTACCAATACCTCTACGCAGATTGGTGTAGGATATTGCATATTTCCATATTATTATCCTGCAGTACCTCAATATCAAACTCTACATATGGCATCTCCTCCTATAGCTTATGCTCCATCTTCTTCATCACGAGGTTCTCAAGTTGCATCCTTCTCGTGTCAACCTCCGCGTGATTCTGCGGCCTCTGCCTCTTCTGGTGACAAGTATCCTAGGATTGGCTTCCTTGCACACGTGACTGAGCATGAATATAGGGGGTATTTAATGGACTATAAAATCATGTACTCCAATATGACATGGGAGGATTACATGGAATATAGGGACGCGATCAGGTCACGTTATGGAGGAAGGAATCATACAAGATACATGAATCCGCCTAGGAACTCTTGGTTCGGTCGAATGTCAATAAGAAATGTAGTACTAGACAACTAGTAAGGTAGTATCATAGTAGTTAGTAACATAAGTAAGTGCATGCGCATTTTGTGATTGAAATATGATGTATCCGTCATGTAATCTTGTGGATTTGTATTATGAATCTATGAAATTTGCTATTTCAATTTTAAAGTTATCTATGCATATAAAACTGCTATCGTTCTTTTTGAGCTTGAAAGAAAATTTGAATGATAAGATTATGTACCGAAATTTCATTCCAGCCAATCATCGATATGATGACCGAAACTGATATTTAAGGCCTTCATAATGATAGCATCTTATTATTGGAACAAAAACTTGTATTTCTATCTCATTTATCAAATAAAAAATGTTAGAAAACTTAATTTTTAAAAAATGAGTTTTCAAGTCATTTCCACAATTTCCAACCGTTTCACCGAAATTCCAACCAAATTCTCTTTTTGAGCTTGCCGAAACGAAACTGAAATCAGATATTTGAGGCCTTGCTCATCGTCCCCTGTAACCACGATGTCATCCACGTAGACCAGAATCGCAACCATACCTCTCTAAGATCTCTTAACAAAAAAAGAGTGGTCTGCAGTAGATCTAACAAATCCATGTTGTTCATTCAACTCTGAGAGCTTCTGAAACCAAGCCCTCGGACTCTGCTTAAGGCCATAAATAGCCTTGTGAAGGATACACACCATATGAGACTCCCCTTCAACAGCAAATCTTGGAGGTAGCCGCATGTAGACTTCTTCCTGCAAGTCACCATGCAAGAAAGCATTCTTGACATCTAACTGAAATAGAGGTCAGCCATGTACCACGGCGACAGAAATAAGAATCATCAGTGTAGAGTGACGAGCTACAGGAGAGAACGTATCCTGATAATCCATCCCATACGTTTGGTTGAATCCACGAGCAACAAGTCTGGCCTTGTATCTATCAACTGTAACATCAGCACAGTGCTTCACCATAAACACCTACTTGCTCCTAACAACAAATACACCATGGGGCGCATGTACAACACTCCAGGTGCCACAAGATTGTAACACAACCATTTCTTCCTCCATAGCTAAACGTTGACCAACCAACAATGCCTCCTGATAAGACTGTGGTATCTCCACAGCAGACAGGCCCACAACAAACCTCCGAAACTCCTCTGAGGGACATGCAAGAGAAACATGGGAAATAAGGGGATACATAGTACATGTACGTTGCTGCTTTTGTACAACAATGGGCACGTCAAGATCATCGACCTCCTCATTGGTCGAGACAAGAACATCTAAGACCTTGGTCGAGACAGGAACATCTAAGACCTTCTGCACATCCTGTTGTAAATGCAAATCACTAATGCCATCCGTAGAAACCAAGTGCTCATGACATACCTGGCTGTGTTGGATGATGGAGGAGGCATATGAGCATGAGGTCGACACTGGTAAACCTGTGGAAAACAAATGGGAGCGACTGGTGGAAGTGGTGGTGGTGGTGGTAGAGGAGGAGGAGATGATGAGGAAGGTGATGAAGAAGTAGAGTCCATGGTAGATAAAATCGGAGATAGAGGCATGTATACTTCTTCTCAAGACTCTGAAGGAATCAACTTATTACCCGCAGAAGAGAAAAACATAATAGACTTAAAGAAAGTGACATCCACACTAACATAATACCTCCTACGAACAAGATCAAAACAACTGTATCCCTTTTGAGTCCTGGACTACCCCACAAAGATGCACTTGACAGCTCTTAGAGAGAGCTTGTCATGAACAGGGAATGTATGAAGAACAAAGGCAACTAACCCGAACACACGAGGAGTGAGGGAGAAAAGATCCTTCTCGGGTATCGCAATCGAGAACGGGATCTTTTCTCCCAACAGACGAGGGCATACGATTTACCAGGTAGCAAGCAGTTGGAACCGCATCCCCCCATTATGAATAAGGAGCACGACTCTGGATCAAAAGAGTCCTAGTAACATCAAAAAGGTGACGATGTTTGTGTTCAACCACCCTATTCTGTTGAGAAGTATAAGCACAGAAAGTCTGATGAACAATACCAAAAGTTCTAAGAAACTGCAAGAGTTGAAGGCTACAAAATTCTAACGCATTGTTAGAACGAATATACTTGACATCCGCAGAGAAAATATTCTTTATTTCATTAATGAAAGACTCAATAAGAGGACCAGAATCATACTTGTTTTTAAGAAGGAAAACCCAAGACAATCTAGAAAAATCATCCACAACAGCAAGATAAAATATGTCCCTAATGGTCTGGGACATGACTTGGAACCCAAATATCAAGATGAGCCAACTCAAAAATACTATGACTACTACGACCCTAACGACTCTGAAAAGTAGATCGGTGGTGCTTTCCAAGCTGACAGACCTCGCACTGAAAGGTAGAACGAGGAGAAATCTGAGGAAGGACATGACACGGCTTTTGCAGAAGAATATGACCAAACCAGAGGTGCCACATACATAAGGAGAAACTAATCCAGTGTGAAGAGATGAAGCACCAACATATGTGGACTGGACCAATCTATAAAGACCTCCTTGCTCACGACCAGATCAAATCACCTTGCCCATAAGAATGTCATGAAACACAAGAGACGATGGAACAAATATGGCATGACGGTGTAAATCCTTGGTGATTTGACTAATGAACAACAATTTCATAGAAAAATCAAGAGCATAAAGAACATTCTGAAGGTGCATTGTTGAAGTTAATTGCACCTCCCCCTGACCAGTAACCGGGGAGTGTGTCCCATCTGCTATTATTAACGATCTACCTGGCTGAGTCAGTCTGTATGTATAAATTATCCTCTGTCACCACAAAGATGATGTGATGCTCCTGAATCCATAGTTCATTCCGACAAATCTGCCATGTAACAGCTAGTAAAAGCATATGATATACCCCATGTGGATGCAGATGCTGAGGCGGCTACCTCTGAGGATCCTAAAGGAGAGTTAGTCGACCCTGGTGCGAGCATAATCTCTCTAAGCCATGCTACAAGCTCATCGAACCCCTGATCAGATGCAGGAGATGGAATACCAACTTGCCGAGTCTGTTCTGCAACCCATGTTGAAGCAAGAAAGCCATGCTTAGAATAGCATGTATCCTCAGAGTGGTCTAGCATGTGGCAGTAAATGCAAGTCTGACGGGGTCGACTACCCCCTCCCCTGCCAAGGTTACTACAAGCACGGTACCGTGTAGAGATCCCTCTACCATGAGATGCAACAATAGCTGAGGAGGTCTGAGTCTGTTGAGTACCACCACCAAGAGAGAGCACGCTCAGTCTGCGGTAAGCCTCCTCCATTGGACATATCATGGCATCAGTAAGAATCTGCGATCGAGCAGCATCATACTCAGGGTTAAGAGGTGCTAGAAAAACTCTGGTCATCACTGAATCTCTATACGCCTTGAGTTGTTCAAATGTAGCAGTCAAGGGAATGAAACCATGAAGCTTCTCAAATATACCACTAAGAGAAGTGTAAAGGGTTTGGAGAGGACGACTATTTTGCTTCGATGTGAAGATATCATGCTGAAGTTGCAATATTTTCGACTCGTTTTTTGCCAGGGAGTATGTAACGGCGAGAATATCCCACATAGCCTTTGCAGTAGGCTGACTCAGAATATCATTAGCTATCTCCATTGATACAGTCTCAGACAGCAATACACACGCATACGCGTCGTCTGTCTCCCACTAGGCATTAACCCCAGTCTTGTTGCTTGGCTCATCTTGTGTGAGGATGTGCTTCTTGTCGTTACACTGCATTAGGCTCATGAATTACATAGCCCATAATTCATAGTTTGTTCCATCCATCTTGACAATGGGTGTTGGACCTTTGAAGACACCCATGGATGAGACATCAGCTTTGGAGTCGACTATGTTGTCTGATATGATGGTAAATAGTGACGAAGACTGGGGTTATATACAAGAATGGTTGTGTCTACACCAGCATGTAGGAAGACGGTTGTGGGTGTAGACTCATACCACAACCTCTTCCATCCGTTTGAGGCCTTTCTAGGTAACTAGGGTGATTTTAAATGATCAAATCACACCTTGGAAACCCAAAAATCAGACTGAACAGGAATCAAATCGCTTGTTTGGAACGATTTTCAGACCTTGAAGGATGCCAAACGAGGAGCACCAAGCGGCTAGGGTTATCAGCTACAACGGCGGCGCAACCCTGGGTTGTTATGACGGCGGCGGCAGCAACGAGGTTGAGCTGCTGCTAATCCTGCCTCGGTCGGCGATGACAGCGGCCGCTTGGTTGCTTCGGCGGCAGTGTTGCTGCTGCTCTGCCTGGAGATCGCGGCGGTGGCGGCAAGGTGAGGGCCGCGTTAGGGTTTTGGTTGGGTGCGATAGCAAGGGCACATGCTCCGACCTAGGACCATCGCTCTGATACCATGTGGAAATGTGGAATGGAATTATTTGTTCACGGCAACTCTTGAACTCTCTTATATAGGAGAAAAGCTATATGGGAAATAGATAGGTAGACATAAGAAATATGTAAAATAAAACAAAGTACTGAGAGATACAAATATCTCAACATAAGAAATATGTAAAATAAAATAAAGTACTGAGAGATACAAATATCTCAACAAGTTGCACTAAATATTTTTGATCCTTCTAAGGGGTTAGATATTTACACGTTTTTAGTATTTTTACCTCCTTTCTAGTGTCCATTAGGTTTTTGGCATGTACTGTTAGTTTTGTATCCATTATATTGAAGGGGATTTTGGCTTGATGATGAAACATGAAAGTGATTATCTCAATCTCATTTGCAGACACACCTTAGAACGGGTTGTTTAGGTGGTATGAAAAAATTGAAAGAGGCATTCATAAACAGGATATGATCTATTTGTAATGCCAATTACCAGATACTCCTTCATAAATAGCTTTTCTTGATCTCTAATATCAGCTATCCTCTTGCCGTGGCTTCCCTGTAACTGCTGGAGTTCATCTCTGCACGTCTTTGACTTGTATTCTGTGTCTTTGTCTGCTTCACTATCCAGGCATAATGCGTCTGAAAATATAACATATCTTGGTAAAACACCAATCCT
Source organism: Ottelia alismoides (assembly GCA_037367405.1). Lineage (NCBI taxonomy): Eukaryota > Viridiplantae > Streptophyta > Magnoliopsida > Alismatales > Hydrocharitaceae > Ottelia > Ottelia alismoides. The sequence continues at coordinate 303,457 of JAZKJV010009066.1, read as the reverse complement.
CAGCATACTTGTGGGAGAAGAACCCCTTTGCCAGGTCAAAGTCATCAATTACCTTCAACATACTTTATCAGAGAATTGGTTTCATTCTCCATCTGTATATCTGTTTTTGAAGATACAGAAGCCAACCTTTCAAACAAGTTGCGGTTTTCCAAAATCTCTTTCCTACAGAGAAAAAACTATTCATTAAACAAAAAGAGGGTTTAGCTTAAACTGCATCGCTTTTTCTTCACTACTACCCACATAAGATGTATTATTTGGGTTAAGCAGTGGGTCCTACTTTCCATCACTATCCCAAAACGAACAAAGAAACTTCGTTAGGAAACTGCATACTCGGTAGAAATGTTCAGTTCTTCGATTTGGTCCTTGTTAAGATGTTCAATCGAACATTGAGCACTCCTCCAGTGCTGTGTAGAAAGTTCTACTTTCGCCGAGCTGAAGAATCAACAGATCATATCAGGAGGTGTTCATCAGAGAAAAATATCATCAAAGAAAAGCAACAAAAGTAGTAGTATCATGTATGTGCATCAAGGTACCACTTACCAATCTTGAAGAATTCTTTCCATAGTAGCCCTAGTTTCACCAGTGGAAAATGTATCTTCCTGAACTTGACTTTCCATATTTTCTGTATACACAGTCCACTCATGTTGAGCCTTTGAGGACACATTTTGCATGCCACAGAGCTCCAAAATTAAAGTCTCTTCCCTTTTAGCACTAGTAAGATTATTAGCCTCAAAAGCCTCGGAAACCTATATAGGTGAATAGTAGATAACATCAGCATTAATGTATCGGCACATAACTTCAAGACAAAGAAACAAGAAATAAAACGTTCACCATTTTGGTCTTTCTCGTGGACATTGTCCTGATTATACTGGCAATCTTTTCCAGAGCCACCTTTTCCTCCTGGGCGCATGTTTCCTGAGTACGAAGAAAAGGATTATATTGAGTTATCGAACAGACCAAAGCCGAAGTGATTTAAATGAATACTAACACACCTCAAACATCTTTCTAAAAGATTCCATTTGCTCTTTTCTTCCTACGGCATTTTCTTCAATCGCAGAAACAAGTGTAGCAGCTTTTCTATAGAGATCGGAAAAGAAATCTATGGTTGTTTTTGCAATGATACGTGTAGACACCAGAGTTTTTTGCAATCCCTGTTTCGATAAAGTATGCAATAGATAAATTCACAGTTGACAGGCATTTTTTTTAGATAACGAATGAGACATCAAGTAAGATAAACCTTCTCTTGCTGCTGAGCAGAGAAAAGCAACAGCTCTTTTTGATCAACTAACGCGTTTTTAATGGTCATAAGATTTTCTTCTGCCTCAGAAAGTACTGTAGCAAGGAACTGTGGTAGGAAAATCAGGAGTATATTTACAATGTATTTTCTGTGAAATATAATGTCCTTATACAAGAAAAGAAAAATCTTTTTGTTATTACACACATTTTCAACTGTCATTGCCTCGGCTGCTAATCTAGATTTAATTTCCTCTAGACTCAACGAGTTTCTCTCTTGCAATGAAGAAAGAAGATCCTTTGCTGCAGCAACCCCCACAGAATATGTTTCTTTAATTTTCTCAAGCTTCAATTCCAGGCCTCTGGTTTCCTGATGATAAACAAAAAAGCAACTGGATGAAAATGCAAGAATCAATGAAATTAATTAGAGAGTTAATAACCTTATGCTTACGTCATTTTTTCTTGCAAAAAATAACTTTGACTGCTCTTCCATACATTTCAGTATTTCATTCTGATGGGATACTGAGCTGACAACAGATTGGTGTAAGCTCTTTAGGGATTGATCTACTGCTGCCTCAAAATTCATGAGTAAGCTTTTATTCTTTGATTCCACTTTCCTTTTTCGATCTGCATGCATTTTCCACAATTTAGCCAACTCAGTTAGATATAGACAGAAACTGAAAACAGTATACCTATTTTCTGGTGAAGCTTCACCAAGTCCCCTGATGCAGTTTCTAAGTCAGAATGCAAGAGTTTTGCTTGCTCGAATATTGAAGTCTCTGTTGTATACAAAAAAAGGTTAATATATCCATCTAAGCTTTTTTAAATGATTGAGCATTTTAAACATCAGAACAGCCCAACCTGAATGTATGAGGTTAGATATAACATTGTCTTTTTCCTTCAGCATTTGATTGCTCATCAAATAGCTTTCATGAAGGCCCAGAAACTCTCTGTTGAGATTCTCGAAGTTTCTCTGTGAGACACATCGTCGACTAACATGAACAATAAAAAAAATGCAAAATCAAATGTTCATCAATGCAAAAGATAAGTTTTACATTACCCTGCATTCCTTAATTTCACTCTCCAAATCCAAATTACGCCCCTGCTCGGCATTATAGAGTTCTTGAAATGTGCTTGCTTCCTGTCAACAAGAACATTTCAGCTGCATATCGTTCATGCATACAAAATAGTACAGTAATAAACAGACAAGATAGACGGAAATATATACCTTTTTCTTAGCACTCAAGCTAAGCTCCAATTGTTCCACAGTATCCTTCAAGGACTGTGCATTAAATCAATATCATGAAATAAGGTAGAGACCAAAAAACCTTGGAAATATAATGGTTAATAGAACACTTGCAGACCTTCTTCTCAGCTTCATCCTGTGCAAATCTTTCAGATGATATGTAGATACCATTTTTTTCTCTTGCTGATTTCACATCTATAAGAAGCTCAAATAGGCACCTAACACGGGATTAGATGTTGCCTTCCAAACAATGCATTGCTATATGAAACCAATGACAGCATACCTTGCTTCAATCTGTCAATTTCAAGGTGCAGATCCTTAAGAAGAATAAATTTAGATAATTTCTGGTTGGTCTGCAATAAAGGAGGGAAATTTAAATATTCTGAGGGGCAGATTTCTAGTTAAAAACAAGTTAGACCGGACCTCTGGCTTATTTTTTATGCTTTTGGCTCGGAATGCATAATCAAGGGTGCTCATCGTTTCTTCCAGACAGCTGACGGAAGGGGATATTGTCGCTATGATACAGGTTTTAGCTTTTCCACCCAATGATTCTCTCAATAATCTTGTCAGTTTGCTATCTCTATATAATGTAAGGAAAGATGGACGTTTAGAAAAGAATATGGGCGGAGCCTCTAACTTCAACTAAAGTACAGCTACATAAAAAAAATTATAAATACCTGTAGGGTACATGCCCAGAATGCTCAACTAATGCAGTTATCACACGTCCCAGGGTCAACAGACTCTTGTTTATTTCCCCTGCCTCTCTTGCTTTACCCTACACTTGAAACCAGTCACACACAGTTACGTTTAGAAAACAACGGAACATTGTTATCAATATGCCATTCATCAATAATTATTTAAGAAAGAACCAACATGCAAAACTAATGTCATCCTAAATTAACCAACAGAGAAGCTTGCAACTAAGCAAAGCAATCCCCTCGTTCTATTCTCTACTTCCAGTAAATAGTCCAAACTGGAGGTTGACGGCAGGAGGATAACAATACAGAAGTGGAACTATAATCTTCTAGTAAAAGAAAATCCAACATTCAGGGTCAAAGTCCAAAACATATTTTCTGCCCATGGTAAGTAAAATGTATATAAAAAGAAAAAATTTGGGCAAAAAATATATACAATTAAAGACAACTGTGCACAAAAGAAAAGCGTACCTCTCGAGCACCTGATCGAGAAATATTTTCTGATCCAGCCAAATCGACAAGATTGAGCCTACCACACTTTATGAGCTCCTCACCACTAACAGCAGCTTCTTTGATGTGTATTGTAATTGAAAATATCGAATGTGACCGACTGCACTTCAGAGGTACATGTTCATATTCATAAATTAAGCAAAAAGGTGACTACCAAGTTAAAGCAAGTTCTAGCGTTATCTTACCTGCTCTGTTTGTTCAGCAAACTATCTGAAGTTCGTCTTTTTGCCGATCCACGTTCTAATAGATTGTAAATATCATTTGCACTATAAACAACTTCTTCCTCGAGACCTCTTATGACTGCACCACCCTTTCCATCCTCCATTAGGGAAATTGGCCTCCTTTGTTTGTCCTCAAAATTCTTAGAGCAGTCCTCAGGTGCTAGCAAATCTGTTATCTCCTCATTGTAAAGCTCTAAGAAAGTCACCTTCATGCTATAATCTGCTCGTTGTGCATCCAATAGGTCAAAAATATGACGAACAGCTCTTGGAATCACACCAACTTCAGATGACAATTCTCCCCCCTGATAGAGAATTTGACAAACTCTTCTGCTTAGTTGGTGTTGGCGGGATAACAAAAGGAAAAGCACTCACCGAGAAAGAAACTTTTCTGCTTACCTGGAAAGATTTCGTCGCACCCTCCATAGTATATGTTTTACCACTACCAGTTTGCCCATAAGCAAAGACGGTGCAGTTGAAGCCTTCAAGTACATCTCTAACATAGGGAGCAATAGTGTGTTCATAGATGGACCTTTGTTGTGCTTTTGGTCCAAAAACCTGTTAAAAGTTTAAGCTTGAGAAAGACCATGGCCGTGTAATACCAAAAGAATCATTATGCATGCACAAGTTATAGACTGTGAATGTAAGAATGTGAAGTACCTTGTCAAAAATAACAGTTTTGTCTTGCTTGTTGATTACATTCTGTGAAACAGTGACTTCTTTCTTCTGTTCATTGCAAGATACCACTTTCTGTACATTCGGCCGTTGTTCTTCCTCGCTTAGAGGTCTGCTTAACCGAAAACATATTACCAAACTTATGTTTTTGGAAAGCTCAAGCTACAACATTCACAGCCTCTCATTCTCAAAGCATGGACGATGACAATGAAAACAAAATATAGGAAATCCTATACTAGAAGTGACTAGCGACTATATGCCATCTCAAAAAACATGGCTGAAACATAGAAGATTGTGCCAGAATTTCCAATCATCAAAGAAAAAAAGGAAGTTAATCGATTACTTGCTTGATGATGACCGAATTTCTATACAAAGATTTCGTCCATTAATTGAGTGAATTTGGATAAATGTGTTAAAAATGACTTCTCAAGACCGTCATCTTCACGTTACTCTTTCATGAAACGCTTTAACATCTTCCATTACTGTGAACACTTTGAATGGCAAATCCCCTTTGGGTACATGCAATTCTTGTCATGCTTCTTTTTATCAATATTCCTAGGCTCCTAGCCCCACGACTAATCCCGCCATCTTTTTTTCACGAGGAAATTTGATCTATATTTTCTAATTGTTTTCAATGAGGATATATACATCAATAAGAACAAAATAATATGCTAGCAATGTGGATTCAGCAAGATATGTATGAGTAACTGAACAATCCGGACGAGTTATCCACGCCTACTTTAGAATTAAAAAGGTTTCCTATTTCATTTTGTTTTGCAAACAAAATGAATATTCAGGTGACGTCATATACGTGTGTAAATAAATCAACATATCCCAAGAACTTGCATCCCAAACGAAACAACTTCAGAGCATCTAAATGAAAACAGAATTGTGCAAACAAACCAATACAACTTTAAACATGATTTGCAAGGTTACAACTTACAAGCACCCGCTAATGGCTAAATCATCTTTCAATCTCAATATATATATACACACACATACGGATAAAAACAATAACAATACGCCCTGCCACCGAAACAAACATCCTCCATCAGATTCAACCCCAGTAAAGGAAGTCATTTTGAGTATGTACCAAGGTGTAAACATATGATGTTGACTTAACCCATGGACATCCTATCCATCAGGGAGAAGATGTTCGAATTATTTCAGGGTCCTAAGTGGGCAGTACAAACTATCCGATACCAACATTGTGAATTTCTTTCAGAATAATTAGAGCATGAGGACGTGTTGGATCCAATACCTTATAATTAATGTACCATTCACAACTGCGCTGGGCCACTGGCTAATGATGATCATTCCCAATGCGGTTGTATTCACCAAACCGGGGACAACTTTGAAAAGGTTCATAGATTCCTGTAAACCAAATAGTACATAGAAAGGTGGCTAATTCTTGGTCGATGAATGTCATGGGATGGCGCAAATGCAACCAACTCATTCGGCTTATACATCACAGTTTAACAATTAACCTAAAGACCCAGCCAAACAAACCTGGTTTGACTCCGGCATGTATCCAATTCATTTACTACTCGGTGATCTCTGAAATCCCCTACATTGAGACCGGTGGACTAAAGTAGCTACCTTTATATTCCCATTTGAACATCCCGTCCAATGTCACACACAATCTCACTAGAAAGACACTAGAGCTCTCGCAGTTGTCTTAGCACCAATCCAACCCCATTCCCAGCCGGCATAAACAGTGTCCACAGCAATCCTAATCGCATTTACTTCAAAAACAGAAAATCACAGACCTGCATCTCACCACAACCTGCACATTGACCTCCTTCTCCCTGTCATGGTGGCCGTTGCTAACACCTGTGCTCCCATCCACCCACCTCAGATCGACGGACCGCCTCTCTGACCGGGGCGTCGTGAACGCCGCCGGAGATGGGGGCATCGACGAAGAGAACCCCAATCTCCTCTTCGGAGTAAAAGCCATCACGAAAAAATCACCAAAAGGAGAATCACCGCCTGCAGATTCAGATCAAATCAATCAAAATGCTCCGCTCACAATAAACGAATCGAGCAGAAACCCTAGCGAGTGGAGACTTAGTGTCGAGGTGGAACGAGTGATCTCACCTTGTGCTCGCGTGGTTGAGAAGGAGAGCTCCGGAGGCGCTGCGATCGGATGGCTACCGAGTGATTAGTGTTCGAAGGACAGTTCTTAGTTGTTGAGTGTAGCCGTTTGGAGGGAAAATGGGGCTCACGTTCTGGATGTTCAAAAAAATTCAAAAATGGCTCAGGTTTCGGCTGTTCCGCAGGAGCACCTTAAACGAGGCAATACGGCAATACGAGGAAAGGCTTTAGGGTACGTTTGGTTAGCGGGTTAAGGCGGGTTAAATTGGTAGGAGGTAACCCATTTTTGAGTTTTGGTGTTTGGATAGAGGGTTAAACTGGGGGTGGGTTAGAAGTGGGTTTGTTGTGATATGATTGTATTGAAGTTTGAAAAAATGAGTGGTTATTGTGATGTGGTTGTATTGAAGTTTAGAAAAGTGAGTAGAAATAGAGTAGTTTATAATTTTTATATGATATATGGTATAATATATTATTTTTTGATAGGATTGATGATGTAAAATTGATTTATTTAATTTTTTTAAAAAAGAATAAAGTGGGACCCTGATGAGAGAGAGGGAGGGTGGGTTAAGGGGGTAAACTCCCCAAAGAGGAGTTTAACCCCCTTGTCGAACGGTACCTTAGGAACCCCCTAAATTTCTCTCACATGATTGTGATTCACTCATGTCATATCATTTTAATGGAAATCATAAGATTAGGTGTCGTGTCTAGAAAAATATTTATAGACGTAATGGTCGTTATGGAGCTATTTGGATGGAAGTTATTGAGATAGGCTATGGTTATGGTTTTTATGGGTTGTACATGTTAGAGAGGGACTAGCCCTTGATCCATTGACAAGGATTCGACATACTCTTATGCTTGTCTCAAAGATTAATGCATGCATGAGCAAGTATGAACTAATTCAGATAGTGAAATTGTGAATGACTCATTAAATCGGTTATAACTTGTTGGATTGTACTTACTACTCAAATAATCATAATAATCATAAAGCTAATACGAGCAACAAAAACTTGACTTATGGTAGGGATGTATTTATCAGATAAAAATCCAATGCATGACTTGCATATCTCTTCAATGATACATAATAACTTGACAGATTGCACAACCTTCATGTCGGCGATGCATAGTATGTGGGCTATTAACTTTCGATATAACATAGGCCCGCCATGATGGCGACAAATGATGGAGAATTAAGGTTTAATTCCAGAGAGGGAGCCTGAGAAACGGCTACGGCATCCAAGGAAGGTATCATGCATGCAACTTACTCAATTCTGACATGGGATATAGTGACAACAAATAATCATTGTGGGCTCTTCGAGTTTGATTATCGGAATAAGTATAATCTAAATCCCTTAACAATGATTCATTGGAGAAGAAATCTGGTCCAAAAGTCGGAGCAATTCCGGCTCCAAAAATATATATTTAAGATGTTGCAATTAAAAAGCTTGTAGTTAGACTTCTGGTTGAGTCGACTTGTCCACAACCATTGAGTATTGGTCTTGATTGCTTCATTGTATGTGTGAAATATAAATGATATAAAATGTGTCGTTGGATGTTATCATGTGAAGATCAATTGATGGCATGCATGCATGCATGAACCAATATTGATGTTTTTTTATGCATTAGGGGTATTGTGGTTTTTCGTGAATACAAACAGACTCTAGTGTGAGTAGTGGACACATGCACATTATTGAACCACTATAAATCTTACCTTTTGTAATTGTATGTCAAATCGAATTTTGCTTGTGTTTGTTGATCAGATTCATCCCCAACATGTGTATTAGAAAGAAGGAGTTTAGGGGGAAAGAGGATATATGCATTGATACTTCACTATATATTATATGAAATACATAACACAGAAGACACCCATATGGAAGGAGATGAAGAAGACAATTAGAGAAGTATTTTTGCAATGTGGAAAAATCTCAATTTAAGCCGTCAATGTTCACGTTTTTACCTCTTTAATAATCGATGGTTGTAGTATAAGAGATAAAAAGTGATCGATCAAAATCCACAATCGTTGAATATTGTGGAATATTTTACTTGAAAAGATACCACGGTCGAACACAGGGACACGATCCTCCTCATTTATTCATCGAAAATTATTGATTAAATATTGAGAAATTAAATTCTCGGATCTAAATCTTCATATGCAGAAGTGATGCATAATACAAAATGCATAAATAATATGCGAAGAATGATCTATGTAAAGACTTATGCAGAGACAAAATAATTTGATGCATGCATTTTTATTTGATTTTACGTCATTATAAGAGATGTATTGTATGATATGCAAGCAGATGATAGTATGCCCTAAAATAATTCACATCCTAGCAAATTAAAAGTGACTCGATTTCATTATCCAAATGAGAATTGAAGATCTAATAATGGCTTTATCATGAGGACAATAGACATAATGAGCACCAAGAAATTAATCATATAAAATAAGGTATCAAAATGCTAAATAAATAATATCAAAATGTAGATTATAAAACAAGCATTAAAATGAAACTGAAATCGTTCGATTTGGAGTTAAAATGCTTAAGATATAAGCAATATAGTTTCAGGGGTATAATTGTAAGGAAAGCATTGAAATAAAAAGATAACTTTGCAACTAGGTCCCTGGAGGGCCAAAATTAATAAACAATAATAGAAAGGACCTCCCTGTAGTTTTTCTTTGCTTGTGGGGACCTTATTACAATTATTGGAAGCTGGTAAGTCCTCTTTGCAAAATGCCCAGGCGCGCACGTGCGCCTGGGCAGGAACCTTTCTGCAAATGTCAAAAGCTGTCGGGGCACCGATGCAACATTCCCAGGTCACACGTGCGCTGCACGCGCACGGGCTAGACTCGAGTGTTGAGTGAGGTTCGGTGATGGTTCGGACTGTGGCTCGGGCATCTTCAGGGTCGGAGGCCACATGTCATGGTCTCGCGCTTTGGCAACAGGCTTGGTTCCGCCCGAGTCTAGAGGTTCGTAGGTGCATCATGGCTTCATCTCAGCCATTGGATGGTCGTCGAGGGAGGGTCATCCAACAGCAATTGCTCTTCTTTCCAGCCACGACAGTGGCGACGTAAACGGGACTCTTGCGAGACGCCTGGAGCTCCACCTAGCTCTTCCGTCCATACCGAAGCTCCAGGAAGAACCATGGATAGTTGACAAAGAAGATCCAATGGAGGAGGAGGTGCTGGGCTATCTTGAAGTTGGTGACGATGTGAGCTCGTCAGAGGGGCTGCTCGAGAGCAGAGCTACGGTGCGGGCTCCGACCGTTGAAAGAGTGTGTACCTGCAAGCATTAGCAATAGCCGAAACATGTGTTGTATGTGTGAGGTGAGTGAAATGGAGTCATGTAGGAGCAATGGAGTGAAGGACCAGAGCTTCTTCTTCGGTAAGGCGAAGAAGAAGGGGAATGTGCGTGAGGGAGGTTCTCGAGAAGGGAAACGAGCGAGAGGAGGGTGCAACGAAGATGGAGGTGGTGTGACGAAGCTCGTCGGATGGTCAGTGATCATTGAGGGTGAGTGTGAGCGTCAGAATAATTCGGAGAAAAGTTAAAGAAAACGAGGAGGGAGAGTACCTTGTCGGAGATTCAACGACGGCGGAGGTAGTGGCTTAGGTTGAGGACCTGGGAGATCCTCGGGTCATCGCACGACGAGGCCAGTCGGTCCTCGGTGCTCAGCGGCAACGGAACCATCGCTACTCGACCGGGAGACCCGAGAGTCGACACCTGGTCAGAGGCGCCATGATGGCTCCTTGACTCGGCCTCTGTCTATCATAGGGAGGCAGAGAGGGGCTAGGGCTTAGGCACTGTAATGGTGGATGACATCGACGTGGGGAGAAGGAGGTGGTTTTATAGAGGAGGAGAGCCAGTTACAGGAGATGGAGGCAGGGGTTTGTAACATGTGCAATGAGGGCTTGGAGTGATAGATCGAGAAGTTGATGGTCGTGCGAAGGTGGGGGATCCTAGGGCTACATGGTGGGTGTGTTATGACGTGGAGAGGAGATCGGAGGCGGTCGTTAGAACAGGAAGGGGGCGGGGGCTTGGTGATGCGTAATGGTTAGTTGGAGAAGGTGGAAGGTGGAAAATGCGAGCACAGATGGAGGTGCAAGGGAGTGGTTTAGATGAGATAAAAGGATCTTATCTATCAGTTGGGATTGAGGCGCTAATATGTGGTGGAGATGAAGTGTGTGCTTCATCCTACGGCTCGAAGCAGGGAAGTGATGTGGAGGGAGCGGGACCATTAGATGAGGGCTTATCTAGCGGTGGAGATGAAGATGGGAGCGGGTGGACCTGATGAGATCTGATGATCTCATCAGATGGTTGAGAGATAATTGAGGATGAACGGTATGCTTGAGGCGGGAAAAGGTGTATCCAACGGTCAAAGGAGAGGACGGTTGGTGTGCTGGGAAGCGACCGCGTGGGCGGCCCAGAGGGTGCCATGTGGTTGTTCCAGATTATTCAAAAAATAGGAAAAGAATAGAAATTAAGAAAGAAATATAAGTAAGCAAGATCAGTAAAAAGTCAAAACATGAAAGTCGTATTCTCGAGGAGATCTACAAGTTTCATGCTGACCAAAAAGTTAGAAGAGGTCATTTGTATAATCAAATGTTTTGGTAGTATTTCTAATAGGTAATGATACTTGATTATAATCTTGTGATTTTTTTCTATTTTTAATTTATTTTTAAAGCCAAAACAAACATATACAGTATTTAATATATTTTTTTAGAGATTTTTAATAAAAGAGAAAATAAAGAAAATGTTAGTGATAAATATACAACTATTAGGGTTAGTAATTAGGGTTAATTACAGGGAGAAGGATGATTGTTAGTGATGCGGAATTAATGAAGATTTCCAATGGAGTTCTTATTCTTCGAGGATAAAAAGAGATAATAGTGATGATCAGTCAGAGATTCATCACACCCCTATACTTAAACTATGTGTGTCCTCGAGCATCTAAAGAATGAAGGAGTTGGATTAATTCCTGACAGTGCATGTGAATTTTCAAGGTTCAATTCATCAAATACCCTTAATTTAGGTGATCCTAAGACTCTGGGCTCAATCATGCCCTAGTCAAAAGAAATCCAACGTATCTAATTATTAGACTCTCTGTTTTTTACATATAATATAGAAGATATGACATTTAATGTACTGCATTTACGAGAGTCAAGTCGAGATGTCACCTAAGGTCCTGGTTCAGGAGACTATCCTCTAGATCTAATCTTCAACGCTAGTGAATAAGTCTTTTCTTATGTTCAATCCACCGTCTCATTAGTTTGTCAATCTTGAAAGTGTAGATGACTGGCAAGATAATGGATGGTATAAGATCGTGTATTTTCTTCTCTCCCTCACATTGGAACAAGGGTCCTCTCGAGTGCCTTATTACTCAACACATGTATTATGGTTGATTGGTCAATGTATCCGTCAAGAGTTGTTGAGTTGTCTGTACTTGTTTTCCTGAGAGTACACCCGGGTGTGTCTTCTTTAAGTATCTAATATACTTACAGCTAGGCTTGTATCACTTATGATGCAGAGCTCATGTTGAGGTACAAGTCTGACTCATTGGTCCTAATGAGCTTTGGTCCAAGTGAACATTTTGAAATGGTTTGGGAGAGCTTGCCTTTGATTGAAGCTCTTTGAATTTGACTTTGTATTGAGATAGATTTTCACATTTCTTCATATTTCTTTTCTTTTTGTTGTCCAGCTCCGCTGCTTTTTAACAAAAGTTGGCGCACACTGATCAACAATTTTATTAAGTTTCATCACACCATGGAATATAGGTCAATATCAAAGATAGCATGTGAACTTGTTCACATACTGGCTAGGGTTTGCTGACACTCAGGTTTCTTGAAACCTTCATTGACTTTATCCCATCCTCGAGTATCATTAAATTGAGTCTAAACTCAAATCTCAAGTCTCAGTCCCTCAAGTATGCCCACTGGAACAGAGAATCACATTGTGAAATTAATTAGTTTTTCTTTGGGATTTTTATCCGACATACCCTATAATCTTTTCCAATTACCTCTACGACCTTTGAAACATTCTAATTCCTCCCCCAACCTTGTAAACTTGCTCCGTCTTACCCAACAAACCCTGTCGTCAATTTTAACTATATTTGAGCCAGTTACTTGAATTAATCTTGAGTTAACCCAACCAATTTACCATCGAACGGTTAAGATTAGCCAAAATAATAAAAAAAAGAACAGGAAAAAAATCCGCGACGGCAGGGGGAGGATCCATCCGCGTGGGGGGGGGGGTGGGGGTTGCAGGTAGCAGCATCGTCGGCGGGGGGCATAGCATCATCGCTGGTGGTAGTGGGGGGGGGGATTGCAGGGGCATTGCGAAGAACTTTTGAAGAACTTTTTCTGCGGCATTGCGAAGATCGTGATACATGCACAAGTATTGCAGTCCATTACTTTAGTTGTACCTTTGATTTTATTTTTAATGGTGGAGGTTAATTAGTATTTGGAAGAAAGTTATATGTAAATAGGGATGTGAAATTTAAGAAATACTTTACCGAGCCTAACATTGTAGCTTTTGTGCTTTACCATTGGCACAATTTCCCTCTCTATCTACTCTATGGGTGTTGAAGCACAAGTTACAAAATTCATATCATAATTTCGTGTTCATGAAGATTGTTTGAATAGTCACTTTTGTTGGATAAATCATTTTTTGAATATTAATGAAATGTAGAGTAATAAGTAAAATGAGGAAAGAATTGATACGAAATGACGTATTAGAGAAAGAACTGTAAAGGTCAATGATACATTCGATAGTGAGGTTTGACATGCTTTTAAAATATCAGCAAATGCAGATGTGGAAAATTTCAAACATCTTGGATTTTTCCATAGACGTAGTAATTGTTGCTCCATTTTTTTACTATTTGAACGCAATTCTCATGCACCTAGATGATTTGTTTTGAGCTTGCAAGACCTAAAAGCAACCATCGATTATATGGAATGTTAATATTATGACTTCTTTTTTTCCTGGATGGCTAACAATATCGAATACTTGGGCAATCATTGCTCGGTCCTTAAGTTGGAGATCTGACTTAATGTAAATAAGAGAGTAAGCAAAAAGTTCGCAGGATGCAATTAACTGCAGTGTAAGATATTGTTCATATTATCAGTTAAAGAATCTAGGAATCAACGATCGATCGTGTAGGGAGCCCCTCTTCAAATTCTTTTTTTCTCATTCTGCACTCATTACAATGGTTCTCTTATCTATGCAAGATAAAGATAGTAAACATACCCTCGAGGCTATTGGGCTCGAATGCAGGGCAAGGTATGGAATAAGAGTATTGGAGTTGTCTATGGCAATACAGACTGCTATGTTGATGTTCTCGGAGACATGGTTGGAGATGAGCTCATATTCTCATAGGAGCTCCTCATTGTCATCATAAATCATTTCTTCCATCATTGCGTATTCTGTAAATCGCATAGCCATTGTCGTCATAAATCATTTCTTCGTTGAACCTTTTGGGATAGAATTTGGGGCATTTCTTGTCTACCAGGCATGGCGATCTTGAATTAAGGATTCCACATGGAATATGCACTAAGTGGCAGATAACAGTCTCATAAGCATACTTATCGATGGTTAATTCTGGGATTTCAGCAAAAACTATTCTACTGATGTATGTAGGTGTCCTAACTTTATTAGACTCATGTAAGGTTATAAAAATATGCATATGAGGAAGCCTATGCTTTTGAAACTCCACCACTGACAAGTCTACATTAAAGTTTGGAGTTGTATTAGTAAGAGGAATGCTATATGAACATGTTGGCTTTGTGAAAGTCAAGGTGAAAGCAGACCTGATTTGACTTTGCCAAATAGCTGTCTTCTTTTGATGATATCATCTCGCAACTTCTTGTTTTAAATTAAAAACTCGTGCAATTATATTAGGACGATCATCTGTAATTCACAACCACTAAGCTCAAGCATGTAACGAATTTCAATCCAATTAAGATTGCATGTGAAGTCAAGAAGATGACAGGTGTCCCTGCCCAAGTACATAGAGCCATTGCATCATAATAATGATGTCACATATATCTAGGACCTTCAGTAAAGGAGGAAGGTAAAATAACGTGTTTTCCTATATCTTTTCCAATATATTTACCTGAGGAAACTGCATCATATACAATTACAAAAGTTTCACTCCTTATTTTATCCTGATTTTGTCGAAACCAATTTAATCGACATTGTTCTATAGATGAAAATGCATGAACAATAAACTGTTGTAACAATCTACCACCTCTTAATAGTGCAGCTCCCAACTTAAGAGGACGAAACTGAAGTAGATAGGCATAGAAGGCCATCATAGAAATCGACATATTGGATCTTCTACCATGTACTTGCATACCCAATAGTCCTATCCTCCATCCATCTTCTCCATAAGGGAAAAGGAGTGGATATTGTAAAGGCATATAAGGTGGATGTAGTTCATTAATTCTCTGAAAGCCACCAGAAATTTGGTAGACAACAATATCACGATTACATGGTTGATCTTCAGTGTCCCCAACAATCAATATAGTGAGCTCATCAGCAGAGGGTGGAATATGTTGTCTACTCCTACAATCCAAGATCTTTATTCTTACTTAGCATTGTTTATCTTCTTCAACACACTTGCTGACTTGTTTAAAAATTGTAGCATATGGATTGCAATCATGAATCATTAGTTGCAATTCCTCAATCAATGTGTCATTTGCAGAAGTGTTGGATGAACTTAAAGGAAATGCCCGACAACGATTTTCTTTCTCATGAAGTGTATCAAAGACATATAATTGTGCAAAAGATGGATTGACTGATTGTGACGACAATAATGATCCAATTCTATGATATACTTACCCATGAATCCTATAACAACATGGGCCGCGACCGTCATTTACAGAAGAGTCAACATAGGTCCCAACTAATGTGAAACTGAAGCAGTTGTTTTACTGACGGATGCACTTTCAAAAATATGTTGAGTATGAGTGATCTCCACCTAATAGGGAATCTAATGGTTGTGGGGCTAGTTGTAGAGGTAGGAGGGCTTACAATTCCATCTGAGCAGTACAAGTTAAAGCTTGGTCTTGCTATGCTTGATCGTTTTTTTCTCTTTAAGCCACATGATTGTACCACATTTAGTGCAACTACAATTTGGCCAAGCAAAATTCCATCTTTCAATAAATTTCCCTAGAAATGATTTAAACAATGAAATGAGAAGGTCCTTCAGACATGTGATTGGATAATAAGAGGTAGCAGTGTCCTCAGACGTACTCTTGTTTTGAGATATGGATGGTTCATCTGCAGTAGAAGGTTGCACCGGAATAGCTACAAATCCTAAGTGAAAATTAATGTTAATTGTGAACACAACTGAAAGGTCTAGGCAGATGTGCAAAAGTAATGGCCAATAGATATGTGTTTATGGTGGTTTCTTCAGTTGCTAAACTGAATGTAAAGTCTTAAAAAGTTTAAAGTGTTATTGGCAAGCACAATCATAAAATGCAAATGAGTGTGCAAACCTAATGGTCTACCAGTTCCAGCGGTAGGTGTGATAAGTTGGTGAGACATCATAAAGTTGAAGGCTTACAAAATCCTATGGGATTTTTTAATTCGAGCAAATCTCTCCCATTAAATATATATTAATGGAATGTATGGATTTAATGGGCTTGTTATATATAAGCAATAGTAGGATCATAATAGGCATAAATGCTTATATAAGTGAAGCTTGAATAGTATTACGTGAGCTATGATTATGTTAGTACCTGTGGATGAGGTGGATCCGTCATTATTATTTATGACATATCTTCCTCTTGCTAAAAGAAGAGGTAACATTGGTAAGAACAACTAAGTGACAATAGTCAGCAAACATGCAGATGATTTTTGATTGGACAAAAACCTTTTCTCAAGTGTGACCTTATTCTATCAACATGTCGATGGCCTATA
Source organism: Ottelia alismoides (assembly GCA_037367405.1). Lineage (NCBI taxonomy): Eukaryota > Viridiplantae > Streptophyta > Magnoliopsida > Alismatales > Hydrocharitaceae > Ottelia > Ottelia alismoides. The sequence continues at coordinate 286,872 of JAZKJV010009066.1, read as the reverse complement.
AGTGGAGGGAAGATTATTGTGTATACGCCTATGAATAAGATGTTGTTATTTGAATTATCGAAATAATGATTGAAATAGAATTATAAGTTGCGAATTTATTAAGATGTTTAACATACAAAATAGGTAGTTCGAGTTGAAATTCAATGTGTTTAAAATTTTGGCCTTTAAATTTTGGATAGAAGAACCTATTATTTTGGAAATGTATGTAGTCTACTATGAATGAGATAAATAACTATCTATTTAGAGGAGAATATTCTTTTACATTTTGATCTATTTTTAAACGTATATATATTCTTACTAAACATACCAACAACGACAAAATAAATTAATGATTAAATTTGAAACTATGACGAAATCTATATTATCATCATTTAGATTTGTTTCAAGTAGTAGTTTTGGCATTTGCCAAAATAAGGAAGAATGAAAGTTCGATGACGGTAAAGTTCTAACGTACCATCATACTACACATTTCAAAGTGATGATCCTCGATGCCGGTAGTGGGGATGGAGCTATACATCTCGGCTTGAGAATCTAGTGGCAACAAATTAGATAGGAGCACACCTACAAAGCATTTAGTTGATTTAGTGAAGTACGCTCTCGTATTTGAGTAAAAATGCAAAGCTTGATTAAACATACACATGTGAATATAGTAAATCATTGATATAAATTCATGAATTTATTTTGTTAGTAAACATAATGGCGATAAAAAGTTATACTCATAATGAATATTTTAGTTCCAATAACATAATTATGAAGAATTCATAAAATAGATGTAATCAATATATTGTGTGAATATCCACAATAAAATGTCGTGCTTCACAGATGTTCAATACATTCAGGTCGCTTATAGATACTCCCATTAGTTCACTATATTTTTGTTGCAAACAAACGTTTACATTTCTATAATGCAATATCTGTATATTGCTTATAAATATTTGCATCAGCTCAATATATTCACGTCACTTACAAGTAATCACACCGGTTCAAAATATGCCATCTCAACCAATCGAATATAGAAAGTTCTTTACTAATATTCACATCAGTTCTATATATTCATCTCACTCACAGATATTCAAATATTCATAATGCAATATATTGATATAAGCATGGCAAAATTCACCCATGTTTGCATTGGTAAATAAAGTTGTAATGTACTATCGTGCTGCACATTCTCGGAGCAATGATCGACAATGTTGGGAGGAGAGATGCTGCTATACATGCTGATTTGAGACTCCACTGGCATCACACCAGATGGGAGTGCACATGCAAAGAATTCCGTTGATCAGTGAAGATGTACGATGGTAAATAAAGGATCCTCACATTTAACTGACAAGAAATCAACTAATTTAACATTTGCATCTATGTAGTTTTAGATGACATGTATCTTAGGAATATTTCAAGTTATATTTTTAACTTTAAAAGACAGTACAATAACTTATAAACTCATCATATCTTCACCAAATCGTAATGCACAATCTAAGATATATAGTTTTAGATGTCAGGTATCTTAGAAATATTTCAAGTTATTTTTTAACTATAAAAGACAATAACTTATACACTCACCATATCTTCACCAAATCATAATGCACAATCTTAGATATATGCCATCTAAAAATACATGATACTGCACTTTAACATACATTAAGATGCATTGTGATTAATGTGATGAGTGTATAAATCAAAGTAGTATAAATAATAGATTTACATACTGTGGAGGTTATAAAAACTGATCAGTTATACTTGTTTCAATCCTTTACCAAGTCGTATCATATATTAATTTATACACTCGTTAAAGTAACTAAGTTATAATCAACAAATTTAGCCCTCAACCACGTCATATCATACATTAATTTATACCCCAATACTTTACATTGTGGAGGTTATAAAAACTAATCAGTTATAACTTGATACAACCCTCTACCAAGTCATAATACATTAATTTATACACTCGTCAAAATAATGAAGTTATAATCAGCAAATTTAGCCTTCTACCACATCATATCATACATTAATGTATACACTCATATCTTCCAATACACTGTATAAAATTCGGTGAAGATGCATTATAAAATATTGCAATAACTTGTTATATCAAACATGTAGTTTAATATTGAATTGAATATGTTGTAAGCATTCGGTTACATCCTATTCAATTCAATATAACTTCTAGTACAACTATACAATAACTTATACACTCGTGAATAAGTTATTATACAACTATACAATACCAAACATGCAGTTATAACATAAATTTGTAAGTAATAATTTACAATATTCATGTTGCTTACAGATAGTCCCATCAGTGTAATATATTTATGTTGCATGCAGATGCTCACATTTTCATAAGACAATATATGCATGTTGCTTTTAGATACTTACATCAATGTACATCACTATGAATATATTCATACTAATATAAAAATACATATACAAAAAACCCTCTTAAAAATAGTAAGAAACAATAACCACATGGAAAAAGAGAAGGCACGACACATCTGGTATTGTTTGCAGATCCAACAACAAAAAAGCCTTTATCTATCAATCTGCTTAAGCGTATATTACATATTTGGTTTTGCATGTAGATGCGACAACAAAAAAACCTTTATCTATCGATATGCTTAAGCGTGCATTACATATCAATATATAAAAAAGAGAAGTGATGGTACATATGATTTTGCCTACGGATCCAACAACAAAAAAAATATCTATCAATATGCTTAAGCATACAATACATATCAATAGATAAATGTATGGCACATGAAAGATCGACTAACGGAAAAACAACAACGTCCCTTTGTAGTTGGTCGAATATGTAATCAATTCGAGGTAGAAGGTACCTGTTCTTGATGGTAATCTGATTCAAGGATCAATAATCAATACATATTCTAAAAGTCCCATCATTCTTCTTGACAAAGAGTACGTGAACGTCCAATGGAGAAACAAATATTCCTCAAGTTTTCGTGCTAGACATCAGTCACAACGGTGACCTAAGGTTGTCATGCTCGAAGTCACCGATGATTAGAGAAGAGTTGCTATTCGGGACTCGTGGAAGTTGGTGTTTGGTGGTTTTATCCAGGAACAATTGAATGGATTTGTTGGATGGTGGAAGCAACATCGAGATTATGTCAGCACTACAAGAACCCCTACATGTAGGGATGAAAACGAATATGAATATATTCACATCCGACCTGCTATCGCATTCATTTTATATATATTTTGACATTCGTATTCGTATTCGTTTTAAAATAGATGCGGATATGGATATCACTATGACATTCGCTAATATTCGCATTCGTATTTGTATATCCGTTTTTGTATATAAATATAGTAATATATTTATTTATAACTGTATGTAACAATATTTTATGATTGCATTTACCATTATTGATGTAATTGTTATGAAAATAATATCTCTGGTATATCTATTTTATTTGTAAACTATCCTAAGCATGTATATTTTGGTTAATCTGTCAAAATATTTTTGCTATTATTCGTATCCGATTCGTATTCGTTTTACATTCGTATTCGTTTTTAAGGATATGGTAACTGATTTTTCACATCCGTCAATATTCGCATCCGCATCCGTATTCGTATTTTAAAATGGATAAGGATATGATTATACCTACATTCGCATCCGTATCCGACCATTTTCATCCCTACCTACATGCCATCGAGGGAGGGAAACAACTGGATTATGTAAGAAGGAAGGACGTACCCCTACGTCATCGAGCTCGTCATGGGCCGAACCAAAGTCAACACGTCATAGGCATGCACGTCAGGACATGAGCGAATATGAAATAGGGAGATATGGGTATGTTGGTAATCTGGAATAGGTTGCAAGAGTATAATGGGAATTTGGGAAAGTATATAAGGGCATATGTGGAATGTAATTGGCGGGGGAACTAATGGGGGCGGGTATTTCTTCTCCCCTTAATATATGTAATATATATAGGGATTAGGGAGCCTACACCCATGTGTAGGTAACTTACCTACACCCACCTCTTGTTTCTTAATTTTTTTGATATTTTTTGAAATGGATCTTTAGAGGATCTACTTAGAATATTAAATGGAATATGTGTTTCAAATTTCATGTAAAACAGACATTCCTAACAACTCCATTGGAAGGGGCCGATTTCAGCAAATCTCAGACCGTTAAAATTTGACTGTCATGATGGATAAGTTAGAAATCACAAAATAAGTTGAAATTTGAATGACAATATGGTGATATATTGTGATCTAAATTCCCCAAGGAATTAATTCAAAAAAATTAAAAAAAATTGAGGGAAAAAGAGTTGGGTGTAGGTAAGTTACCTACACATGGGTGTAGGCTCCCTTTTCCCATATATATATATATATATATATATATATATATATATATATATATATATATATATAATGTCTTGTAATAGAATATATGGTGCATATTTGCTCGACAACTGCTGGGAGTTTGAAATCTATGGCATTATAAACTTTCGTTGCTTTGAAAAGTCCTCAGGGCTCAAAGCGTTAAGGTTTAGTAAGATAGTAAAATAATCTATTAATAAAGGTGTCTTTTTACACGCGCGTCCTTTCGAGATTATACAATTACTGTTACGCCTACTTTTTGCAATAATACTTATCCCTTATATATTTACAAAATTCACACTTCTACTCCCTTCGAGATATTGCCGCAATAACACTTGCACCTTTATCTTTTTACAAAATTCACTGTTCTTTTATCAAGATAAAATACGGGTACAATTGTAATTTAAAAAAAAACAGAATTGTGAATTTTGTACGAATATGTTATTGCGAAAAAGGTAGGAGTATAGATGTAATTTCTTGGAGGTGCACAAGTTAAAAAATCCTTTTGAAAATAACATATATTTGGGTAATCAGGTCTGAAATTAAATGCAATTTTTTACTTAGAGTAAATAAAAAATCATAACAGAAAAAAAGACGGGAATTCATTATTCAGAGGTGTAGAAACACGAACAATCTATGTTTAGATTTCTCTTCTGCTTGCATTTGTCTTGTATAAAATGAAGCCGATTTGAGCAGAAAAATCAAAACCAGATATTGTTCGGTAGACATTGGTTTGATTTTAAATAAGGAATTTTACTCTATAAATCTTAGAAACTTGTTAAAATTACTCTATGACCTTTTGCACAACGTAGTTACCTCTTGACCCTGTAAATTACCTCAAGAACTTCCACGAGCTCCAAACAGATTAACCGCAGGGTTCATCGGATAAAAGTTAGCAAGTTTACAGGGTCGGGGAAGGAATTATGTTACTTCAAAAGTTGAGAAAGTAATTTACAAAGTTTATAGAGTTCGTATGGTAAAAATCCCTTTAAACAAAGCTGCAACCATTATTGAGCTTTGACCCATGGGTCTGCTAAAGGATCTTATGGGTTTTTTACACTTGTATCTCTTTGAAATTCTGTAATTACAGTTATGCCTCTATTTTTTTGCAATGCTACATGCGATAGCCTTGTATTCTTACAAAATTTATAGTATTGAGTGTAATAACAGAAGGACAATATTGTGATTTTATAAGAAAATAGAAGCACATGTGTTATTGTAAAAAAAGGCAAGAGCATGCGGAATCTCAAAGAGGCGCACATGTAAAAAACCTTAAATTCATGTCCGGTCATGATCTAATGGCTAGGAGGTAGTCACCCTACCATACACAAATCAAGGATCTTATATTTTCTTATTTTGCCGATATAAAATACCTTGTAATATATAATTTAATTGTTCCTTTGATTTTTATTAGATAAGACATGTATATTAGATTTTATTATGATAATGCAACAAGAAAGACTTTTCCCACAATTAATTAGGATTGGCTACATGGATTTTTCGCCTCCATTTAGATCTATTTTAGCTCATTCTCGAGCTTAAATCCAAATAACTAAGATTCATTCGGATAGTCTTCCTCCAACACTTTTTGGGCCTTCCTTGCCCTCTTTAACCAGCTCAACATTCCAAATTTCACATCTTCTAACTGGCGCATCAGCCGACCTCCTTTGCAAATAATCAAACTATTTTAAGCGGCTTTCTCTCATCTTATCCTCTATCTGAGCTACACCCACTTTCCTTCTGATCGCATTTGGCATGATAATGCATCAAATAATGATTATAAATAAAAGGGATATTTACACCCATAACCCTGAATAGTTTCGTAATTACCCATGAACCCTCCATAATCACGAAGTACACCAAGGACCCTCAATAAGTCCTCCGTTTTACACTCATAACCTTCTGTTACTTTAGTTCATTAACTCACCCCCACAATTTAGTTAATCTAACCACTGCATGATCTAACGCTGAAAGTTAACCAAGAATTAAAAAAAAAAGAAAAAATACACGTCGTCTCCTTCCTCATCCAGCACGCTGCTCTCCCCCTCCGAACCTCCTCCTCCGATGCCCCCATCCCCCGCTGAACCTCCTCCCCTTCCTCCTCAAGCACCCCTCACATGCCCTCCTCCTCCAGCGTGCCCTCCTCCCACGCCACCCTTCCTCCCTCCAGCATGTCCTCTCTCTCGCCGCCCTTCCTCCCTCCAGCGTGCCCCCTCCGCCCTTCCTCCCTCCAACGCACCCCTCCCCCGCCGCCCTTCCTCCCTCCAGCGTGCCCCCTCCGCTCTTCCTGCAGGTGTGTGCCCCCCTGCCACCTTCCTCCCTCCAACGTCCCTCCCCCGCCGCCCTTCCTCCCTCCAATGTGCCACCTCCCCTGCCGCCCTTCCTCCCTCCAGTACGCCTCCCTCCCCTGCCGCCCTTCCTCCCCTTCCTCCTCAAACATCCCCTGCGTCGTCCTCCTCCTCTAGGGCTCCCCCTCCACTGCGCCCATCCTCCCTCCAACGCGCCCCTCCCCTGCCGCCTTTCCTCCCTCCATCATGCCTCTCTCACCTGTCGCCCTTCCTCCTCAAACACCTCCCCCCCCCCCCCCCCCAACCCGCTCGCGTCCTCCTCCTCCTCCAGTGTGCCCCCTCCATCGCTGCCCTTCCTCTCTCCAGCACGTCTCCCCTCCCCCGCCACCCTTCCTCCCTCCCTCCAATGTACCCCCTCCCCTGCCGCCCTTCCTCCCTCCAACATGACCCCTCCCTTGTCGCCCTTCCTCCCTCTAGCACGCCTCCCCTCCCCTGTCGTCCTTCCTCCTCAAACAATCCCCTTGCGTCGCCCTCCTCCAGCACGCCCCCTCCACCGCCGCCCTTCCTCCCTCCAGCTCGTCTCCCTCCCCCATCGCCCTTCCTCCTTCCAGCACCTCCCCTTCCTCCTTAGCCAAACCTCCTCCTCCAGGATCGGCTTCCACGGGGGCGAGGGCAGGGGGGAGGGGGGGCTCCTCCTCCACGCCTTCCGCATGCGGCTTCCTCGCCTCCACCCCGACTCCGTCCCCGACCACGCATACAACCTCTCCATTAACCGTGGTGATGCAAACTCGTCGACCTGCAGCTCCGGCTACTATAATAAGATGGCATGATTTGTAAATAAGAATGAGCACTAGGGGTAATTTTGTCTTTTTCTAATAGAAACCGTCAAATATGACGACCATGCCAAACGGAACATAACACAGGGTTATGTCATGTAAGAGTTAAGGATTATTTGGGGTTACTCTTATAATTATGAATTATCGAGGGTTCCTGAGATAATTACGAAACTACTCAGGATTATGAGTGCAAATATCCCTAAATACAATTTGTTGGTGACTAGTTAAATAATAATAAATGTACATGTATATTCACCTATATATTTTACCAACTTCGTCGAGTATTTCAATTTATTAAAGTTACATACAAAGTCAACTGGATAGGGAGAGAGTGAGTAAGAGTCTAGTGTCTTAGACACAGACCAACCTCTTTTAGATTCTACATCTTTTTTACCTCATTCTTCTAAAGCTAACCCCAAGCTTCACTAATAATTCCCTTTCGAATATGCCCTATATTGAGAGAAGAGGAAGAAAACAAGCACAAACACAAGAAAACAAACCTCATGCACACGGATTTACAAGGTTCACCTATAATTGAGCTACATTCTTGGACATTGACGATTGTTTTCACTATATACGAAGAAGTGGAAAATACATGTGATACAGAGAAATCTAACCCTAAGGAGTTTATATAATACTCCACGTACAAACAGATCCCAAAGATAGATGCAAATACCCAGGTTCACCCGTAATTGGATTACGCTGATTTCCCCACATAAATTTTTATGTCACTTCTACGACTTCTTTGCAGATCAATTTTGTATGGATCGATTATCAACAAAGACATTATTTGGCATCTTTCTCATTTTTTTTCAAAACACAGTGTAAGTGTCAACATCTTCCAGTGTAAATTCTACCAAGGTGTGCTGACGCAAATGAAGCAATACAGAAAGAAAAACATCTTGGATCAAAGGGATTGGCACCTACACTTTTCTTCCTTCCATATCCCTGCAAACATCTAATTTAGATATGTCCTTATATATGTACAGGGAACTAGAAGCCTTATGGAGAATAATACTCATTTCTGCACAATGGATGAAAATACTTGTAATATAGAAAGAACATAAACACGCAGACACAGACACAAGCACACAAAAGAACATAGTACTGTTTAGTACCAAAAAAATGGAAGAATAAGTTTTTTGCTGCAGTCACTTTCGCTCAAGTAGAACTGTAGAATCTTGTCCACCACTTCATAAAAACAGGTAAAATTCCTATATTCTCTCTAGATAGGGGAATGATCACTTTTATGATACTGTTTCCAATCATACAATTTGCTTATTAAACATGTTTTCACTCAAAATCAACCCTCTATAATTGTATCGAAAAGAAAATGAAGAACACAATTTTGCTTTCTATCTCATAAGGAAATCCAACCATTTAATGGTGAACATTCAAAAGAATTAGAGAAAAAAATGAAATTCACTCCAGTAAGGGGGCATCAAGAAAAGATGATGAATGCAATCTTAATTCTCCACGAGTCTTTAATTATTTACCATCATTGCTCATGATTGGAAGTTGAGAACTATTGCAAGGAATATCAATGGTATCATGCTGCAAAGCCTTCTTAATTATATCCTTTTGTTCTTTAACATGAACCTGGAAGAAGCCAGTTGCAGTGGCCGCAGACGGTGCCCGTCCAACATACTTTACGTCATCTACCGATCCTCTACCCAGTGACTTCATAGCGGTGGCGAGGCGAGGAGTGATATAGTTGTAAGCACCCATGTTCATCGGTTCTTCTTGGCACCAAACAATCTCAGCATCTGAAAATACACAAGCAAAATGTGTGCATACATGTCCCATTCTCAAAGCAAACTGGGGGAAGTTAACCAATATTAATTTTCCCTTATTTATTTTCAGCAAACTGGGGGAAGTTAACCAATATTAATTTTCCCTTATTTATTTTCAGCAAACTGGGGGAAGTTAACCAATATTAATTTTCCCTTATTTATTTTCATTGTGAGGCTTACACTTGTTGACTAGGTATGTGAGGAAGATATATCAGGATGCAAAGTTCGAAATTCCCTTTGTATCCCTAGTAGGCTGAAACACTATGATTTTTTAGAAGATGATGGCTAATGCAACCATCTAGAAAAGATCCAGAAAAAAGGTTGTTACACCCCACAAACCCTATAAGAATCTCAAGTCGAACCACTCTCCTCATTGCAAGTTTTTTTGAGAATGTGAAAGAATACCTTTATAGAAGCAAACAGAAGGAATTCCTTTTGAAGAACAAAAGAAACCGAGTAATTTTACGGAAGCGAAAATCAACAGAAAATTCTAGCTTGTCATCTTGCTGTAAAAAAGGGTTGTCTTAATAGATGTAGCTAAGACAACGCAAAGTAAAATATTGTGCTTACTTGGATAGCGCTTTAGCTCCCTAAGGATGAGATCATAAGGGAATGGACAAAGCTGCTCGACTCTGCAAATAGCAATATCATATCTTTCATCCACTTTCCTCTGCTCATCAAGTTCGTAATAAACCTGCAGAATAGTTTACTGTGGCCTTAATTTTTCAAGAAATCTGAAATGAGAAATCTAAGGTGGAGTAAAATGCAAAATATTTCATGCTATTGAAGCCTCGTACTTCTTTTTCTAATTAGCAGGACACTATAAATTACTCAAATCGCTGATTGTATATGAAAATATTAGAAAACCAGAAAAACTCAAGTGCTTTAAAATGTTGATACCTTTCCAGAACAAAAAATGAGACGAGTGATCCCCTCCTCAAGGTCAGAGTGATTATTCTGATCCTTTATCAAGCGCTTGAACCGTGTTCCTTGTTTATCAAAACCAAGGTGGCCTTCAACATCATCGAATTCAGAAAGATTTGACTTGCAATCTTTGTGCCTGAGTAGATTCTTTGGGGCTATAACTATTAAAGGTTTCCGAAAATCTCTGTGGATCTATAATCATGCAATACAACAGTCAGAAGACTTTTTTCTCAAGTAAAAAAGAGTACACCTATGTTTACCAATTCATTGATCACTGCACCTGTCGACGAAGAACGTGAAAGTAATTTGCAGGTGTTGTAACATTCACAACTTGCCAGTTGCATTCCTGAATCTGTTTTCTGAGTGTTGGATCCATATCAGGAATTTTATAGGGATTGTCATCACTCATCTGTATTTTTAAAGTCTAGCACACGTTATTGGACTATCCAAACCAAACAAAGTGTTCCAACAAGTATGCATAGCGAACCAATACGGGATACTCAGTATTCAAATATGAAAATCCAACACCCGGGGCTGAATGTAATTTTATAAAAACCTCACCGGTACAAAGTGAAGGTATTTCAATGAGTACATAAAGGAACTTAGATAATAACTGAATGGGTAATTTCAACTTTTCCAAAACCAAACAAAATATATTTGTTGATATGCCTTGAATCCTAACCATATATTCTGCTGAACCTAGATGACGAACTGTCTTACGCACCCCCTTGCACCGTACTCTACCATCACAGGAGTTATGGTTTTATGAACCCTTTGTATTTTTTTCTCCATAAACAGTGAAACCAATCTCCGTCGCTCAAGGATGTAGCCCAGTTATAGGTGAACCTTGTAAATCCGTGTGTTTGCGTGTTTGCGTGTTTGCTTGATTGTTCGTCTTTGTATCTTTGCTTCCGCTACTTGCAATAAACTGGTATCAGAGCATTAGATTTCCTCTGCGTCATTAAGAAGATAAAGTCACACATTATGAAAATTGGAAAGTTTACAGGAAGGAGCATATTCATTTTATGGCAGATCAAGATGTGCACCCTTCTCAATCAGCAGGGTATCGGGCACCGTTAGACCAGGAGATGGAGAAGGCAATGGAGTCCTCCGAGTTAATGGTGCAGGAATTATAGTGGAGGTTGCTGATCAGGCTAAAGCAACAGGTCTTTGGTTGATATTCGGAAGCTTGTACATGTCTAAGTCTCTGACCAACGAGTTGCTATTGAAGTAACATCTATTTTCTCTTTGCATGCAAGAAGATACCTCTCTTAAAGTCAAATATTGTTGATAAATTTAAGAAAGATATCAAGATTGAAGATGGGGATGCTACATTGATTTGTTAGTTTCTCTTCCACTGTCATAGTCAGTCCTTTATTGTGGGAAAAGAAGAGATAACCCTTAGAGGAAGTTTGCATGAGTTGACATACACATGAACTTCGAAACATGGCTACTGCCAAGCAAGACACTCATGCTGCAAGTTTGGTTCTGACTCATTAAAAGAGTCATGCAGTTTTGTATATGCAAAGACAAGAACGTAGAAGTCCAAGTTGAAGGATCATAATCCTAAGGACATTTGTAATTACTGTAAGAAATCTGGACATTGGAAGAAAGACTATCTGAAGAAGAAAAGAAATGCCACAGTTGCTGCAATGGCTCAAGGAGGCGCATATTATGAAGATGATCTGGTCTCATCACACATGGATAGTTGTTCTAACCATATGACCCTCAATGAAGATTGATTTTGCACCTATGAGAAGATAGATAATGGATTGGTTTTGTGAAAATCAAGATGCACGATAGAGTCGTAAGGACAGTGATAGAGGTTCTTAGTGTTCCTAATATGAGAAAGAACATGATATCTCTTAGGGTCTTAGACTCTAAATAATATAGATATATTAATGGAGGAGGAGTTATATAGGTTTCCAAGTTGAGGGTGTTGTTATCAAGGGTAACAAGCGGAAGACCATATATGTCATGCATGGTTCTATAGTTATTGGTTCAATTGTATTGGCATCCCAAGCCGTGAAATCAGAAACAGAGTTGTGACAAATGCGGTTGGAGCACATGAGCCAGATGAAGATGAGTATCCTCAGTCAGAAAGGTCTCATCATGGATTTCAAAGGATCAAAGTTGAGTTATGTGAGAATCGTGTGTTCCAGGAAACAACATAGGAAGCAGCCCAATAAAGTTATTCATAGGAGATGCTTGGCTTCATCCATACTGATGTTGGGGCCCTTCCCAGGTTGCATTTCTGGGAGGTGCTAGGTATTCCTGATTATAATTTAACCTCTCTATAGTCTTAACCTTGATCTGACAACATAAATAGGTCCTTGGGACAACCGTTCATTATACTGCATACATATTTACGTGAATATGAAGAGTGAGTCTGGTGTGAGCAAGTGGAATATGTACATTATCGAATGGCTATAATCATTTTATTGTGAAATTGTGTGATTCTCTCGTTTAATCAACTTTTACTTGTATATTATTTATCTAATTAGTTCCCAACACTTTTATAATTAGAAATGGGCTTATCCTTTTTGCTTGTTGACTAAGATGATGTCAAAGCTAACTCCACGTTAGACTGGATTCTAAGCGATGGTATATATTTACCCCTCATCAGCACCCTTCTTTATGCTAGCCAAGTTGTTCTTGAAAGATGCCAGAATTAGATATATTAAGTTATTAATCCAGTTGTTTGATCAGTTATCATGATTGGTTTGAGATTTGTTTCTTTATGCAATATTTTTTCTTGTAGGAAGTGATAGTGAGTTTATAAATGCTTTGTTCTAGCTTGATAAGTTGGTTTTCCATTAATCGAATGGTTGATAGATTATCACATAGAAATCAATTGGAAAATCACTATTTTGTTTTAAACCTTATAATAATTGTCTCAACTAATTAATTTCATGTTATTTGCAACATCTCGAGCTTAGATCCCCGAACAGTTATCGAGGGAAACATTGACATCCACCTAAAATGCTTAAGCCCAAGTTATCAGGTAGCTTCCTCTTACGACCCACTCTCAACTTTTTGAGTTTCTGATGTGGAACTATGTTTGGACTGGGGTGTTACAACAACCCCCACTTATATTCACAACATCCTCATGTGACATGGCCCATCATTTATTTCTAGTGTTCGTGGTGGACGTACGCTCTAGGCTTACATCCCCTCGGGTAGCCCTTTTCACTATGAGAGGGAACCCGCTCTGATGCCATTTATAACCTCATGGGCTTAGGTCACTGATCCGTTGTCGAGGAAAATTGATCTTAACAACTTGTTGAGTACACGCCCTTATAACTTTCCGGGCTTTGGTCTCCCGGGTTGTTATCGAGGAAAATTGGTACTGACAACTTCTTAGGTTGGGCTCAGATGGACCATTTGACAACCGTCCAAAATGCTTAAGCCCAAGTTGTCAAGTAGTAGTTGGTGAATCTCTTATTTATCATCACAATCTTCATCTATTATCTCTCTAGCCTGAACAATTCAATAAAATTCATCTCTAATTAGCCTTGAGTAACAACTAAACCCTTGTTTATATCTAACTCTAATTATTGTACTTAATTAACACTCTTTTATTTTCTTTATTTTCTGTTATTTCTCTTTATTAAAAATTCCAAAAAATTAGATAATTATTGTATATATTTATTTTGGCATTAAAAAGAAATCAAAAATAAAAAATTACAAAAGAATTAAAAGATGTGTTTTTAATTCATTAAAAATGCTTAAATTTCTACTTTGTTTATATGACTCTTTTGGCGTTTCGTTCAACATGAAACTTGTAGATCTCATTAAGATCTACAATTTTCATACTTTGACTTTTTTTTCTAATTCGACTTGTATTTATTTTATTTTGAATTTCTTTATCTTTGATCCTTTTCTTTTTTTGGGCAATGTGGCATCCTCTGGGCTGCCCACATGGCCCGCTCTTTCTCCTGCCACATGCCTTACTTCCCACTGCTCAATCAGAAGCCCCAGATCCCATCTGAGCCAATTAATCAACGCCTTCACCTCCGCCATTGGATCCGTCACTCTCCGCACGATTCCCTCGCTGCACCCCTCTCTTCTCCCATTTACCCTGACCATTACTCACACCCTCTCCACCAACCAACACCACCCCGATGTGGACCGATCACCCCTCTTTCATCGAGATCATCATCCATTAATCTCCTATCCTCTAGGGCTTAAAGACGGCGGTTACAATCACACCAATTTCACCTCTTGTAACAGGTGTCTTCCTCTTCAAATAAAGCATCTCCGCCCTTCTTCCACTTTGTCCACCTTCACGTGGGCTTAGGCCCAGCTTCCCTCTGCCTCTCCGTGACAGAGAGAGGCCAGATCAAGGATGTCATGACTGCCGTAAACCCCGGTGAGACCCTTGGCCGCCTAGCCAAGTCACGACCGCTCAACAGTCGTTCGAGCTGCTCGGATCGGTTGACCAGGTTCAACGACGATACAAGCTCCTCCAGGAGCTCAGCCCAAGCCTTATCCTCTGCCCGTGAGTCAACTTCAATCTAAGGCAAGCTTCATTCTCGTTTTATCTTGTTTTCTCCTATTTTAATTAAGCACGCGCAATCGTCTTCCCCTTCAATTAAACATTCTGAGACCTCCGTCAGCCATCACTCATCCTTGCTCCACCATCCAATTGCCTCCTCCCTCCTTCAGAACCCCTCTCCACTTCAGGCTTTCTCCTCTACCGGAGGCAGAGGGGAACCCATTTAGGGCGACCACCTTCTATACCTCTAACACCCTCCATTCCATTCCTCCCGCTTCGGCTATATCCCCACTAACCATTTTGCAGGTCCCTCTTCAATCGTCGGACTTTGGCAGAGTTCCGTTCTAAAGCTCTGCCTCTGGTGGGGGTTCGTCATCATCCACCTCTAGATAGCTCCTTGTCTCCTCCACCCTCATATCATCATCGTTGGGACCTCAGGACTCTTCCGAGGCTTCAACAGTTGCAGAGGAGTGCGGTGGAGCTCGGGCATCCTCGCTGGAGCTCCGATCGCACTACCATCAAACGATGGAGGAAGATTAACATATGTTATAGGTGTCGTTGGACGGTGCCCCTCCGACGTCCATCCAACGACTAAAGCACAACCTCGTCACCCCCCTCGCCCGAAGCTCTTCGGGTCACCACGTGGCCCTAGGCACTTGTTACGGCACCGACCCTCCACCCGAGCCTCTACACACGTGCTGGGCACGTGATGGCTCGGGGAAAATTGCTTCCATGCCCATGTCTTCTTTGAAAATTATAGAATGATCCTCCCCGGGCGTGCGTGCCTCACATGCTGCGTTTGGGCAAATTGGGGAAAAGCCCCGTCGGCTTTTGGAAATTGCATAAATGCCCCTGTCATGATCTTTTTGATATAGTCTTGTATTTATTTTCCATGTTTTCTTTGCGTTTACTCTCGGACAGTAGAGCGATATGAAAGACATGATTAACGGGTACTTCAACAAGTACAATGCTACCCTTGAGTTACAAGGCTTGGGGAAACTCTTGCTCGATCATCTGTCTCAACAAGGGCTTCATATATAGTTGCGGAGAATAGGTGCGAGCCCCGGTATATAGTACGATAGACGATGCGAGGAGGAGGAGCTTCACAGCCTCAAGAAAAAAAGCGAGATTCTTAATGGCAATTAGTATGTTCAAGCGGTCAAGCAAGGTAGGTATGCCTCTAAACTCTTTATTTAATATCTTGAGCATATGATCTCCTGTTTCGTTGATTTCAGTTTCATTGTGATGCATATTTATCTCTCTATCTCATGGATATATTTATTTATTGTTTTGACACCTCAAATCACATGTTAAATTTTAAATATTTAATGTGTCAATTGCTCTCTATTTAAATGCCGTTAATTGATAATGGAATTTAATTCTCTGTAAGTGCTCACTGTATTGATCACTTAGGGGCATACTTGTGCATGTGTGTATGTTTGCAAAGCATGACATCTTGTTCCTCATTTTAACTTGCTCAAAATCAAATAAAAAAATGCATATCATTCATTCATCGTATTTGTGCAACATTCTTGTGATGTTTAGTGCATTTTCTGTAGTGTATGCATCATTTTATGCATGGTTTGTTTGTGGACCTAGGTAGAAAACTAATCACTTAATTTAGGTATTGAATCTGATTGATCATTGAAGAGGTTCGTGTCCCTATATTCGACCTTGGTACACTTACCGAGTAAAATATTCTCCACCTATTCAAAGGGGTGATGTTCTGATCGATCCATTTCGCCTCCTATGCTACGATAAAATGCGACAATTAAAGAGGCGAAATAACGGTTTATCAGATGGCGCCGTTGCCATTGACACGATTCATCCTCGTTGATTTCTTGATTTTAATGTCTTATTTGAAGTTGATTATCATCATCACCCAGATCTATCTGTTGTGCGTTTTCTTTGCATTAATCATCAGTTTCATCGATTGTTTATGTTAATTAGACTTCTTAAATCAATATCTAATGAATCTCTTTTGTAGCAGGGCCCATGGAGATCGAGGATGCTTAGAAAGATGGTGGCGTGGAGTTGGGAGCTCCCGCTGCGAGGAGTCGCAGAAGAAACCCTGAAGAGATCAAAAATTTTTAATTAGCATCTTTTCATGCATTTAAATATATTATTTGTAATAATTGAATTTCTAGCGGTCACCGTTCGAGGCTCGTGTGTATAAAATGGATTTGGACAATTTTTGTGGTGTGTGGAGCCTGTTTCACCCCAGTCCAGGTGGAGCTCCACTTGAGTGTTCGAACCTAGGGTTAAACACGCGCTTCTCTGAGCTTATTTCAATTTTTATATCACATGTATTTGATCGTAGGTTAGGACGCACTAATAAAAATCTATGAGTTTCACTCAATCTCATATGATTCAATGCGACACACCAAACATAGATCAACATAGCCAAAACAAATTCAATTCTTCCCGCTAATAGTATCATGTTTAGTGTTGGAGTATTTGTTATATGCGTCACATGTATGGGAGATGGGTAAATGAATCTCTCCAGGATCCATTTACCCCATCTAGTTTTTTAGTCCCACATCTACCAGTTTAGAGATGTGGAGACTCAATGGGGGCTACATATAGACTCCCACACCCCTGTAGTCATATGAGAAAAAGGAATGCAATATCTGCCCCTTTGAGGGCTTCTCCCCGTGGTTTCATCCCGCCCCTTAGGGAGTAGGGCTCCACGTAAAAATTCTTGTGTTCCAAGTTTATCTTTCTTATGCTATGTTTATCATCTGCTTCCGCATTTCTATTTTTCTAACATGGTATCAGAGCCAGTCGATTCTCGAGGAGTTCTATGTTTTTATTTGTTTATTCGAGATTCGATTATCGGATATATCATTCATTATTCTTGAAGATCATTATTCTGTTCAAGATTCAATTTCTAGGGATCTTTGGAACCCTAATTTCTGCATAATTTGAAGATCATCAGCGTGTTTTTGGAGATCATGAATGATTCAAGAAGTTTCTAGGGTTTCTGGTGGAAACCCTAATTTCAGCTGCAATCTCCTGTTTGGCAGGCGTCACCAGGGGGGTTCCAGCCGACCTCGGCAACTTACAGTCCTTCATACAGGGCTACATAGCGATGCTTCAGCCCTCTCCCAGATCTCGATGTGGCTGGCGGCGCTCCATTCTCAAGCGGTCGATACCCTCTAGGGCTCCGCATCCATATAACAGTCCTTCTCCCTCTCTGTTAAAGGCGACGTCATACCTGTGCAGGCGGCATCCCTCTTGCCATCGACTCGCCGCTGCTCCAAGCGGAGCATCATTTCCAAGCCCCCCATTGCGTCTCCAAGCGGGGGAAGCTCCCCGCGCGGCACAACAGAAGCATGACAGCGCCCTTGTGCTCCTATGGTGGCTGCTCCAGTCCACCTTGACCGTCAATCCTTGGCCCTGCTGGAGCCTCTGGTCCAGACGGCGCCGCTAGCGATCAGAACCCAGGCCGCACCTCCCACCAACAACAACATTCCAGAACCTAGGTCATATCTCATGGTGATGTTCGAGCCCCTGCACACGACCCCCATGCACGATATTCGCGGGATTCTCCAGCACAAGAGCAAGCTCATGGCGGTGCCTCTCTCCCGTGTCATCAACCTTCGAGCAGTGGCGGAGGCTTCGCCTGCGTACCTCCCCATGTGCTCCCGGCAGTGCTTGGTGCCGCCTCTGAAGTCCTAACTAAGGCGGCGGTGTGCCTGTGAAAAATCCAATTGGGCTGGGCCAAAAGCACGAAAAAAAATAAAAAGGGGGGGGGGGGTGGTTGGTTGGGGGGAGGCCGACTTTCACAGCCCAATGTTGGGCCGTATAAAAAAAGGGGAGCCCTGAAACATTTTGTTAGGTCCAGGTGGGTCGAATACTATTTAAAAAAACAAAGAGAGAAAGAAAAAAAAAAGAAAAGAAAAAATTGTGTGTTCTTTTAAGAGGCGCGTACAAAGAAAAGCCGTACGCATATTTCCAAAAAAATGTGAGAAGACAAGCCGCAAAAAAGACAGGGATGAACGGCTTATTATTTAAAAAAATGGTGATGAGAAAATTTTGATTGTGAAAAGCCGAGAAGAAAAAAATCGGTCTTATTTGGTTTTGTTTTTATCCCCATTTTATTGTCTTCTCCCAACTTGGTCAATGATTGTCATTCCGACCAATCTGGGAGAAAGGGAGAGTAATGTATAGTGTAGAATTCTTCGACCTCGTACGGCATCACCACTTTGATAATTCAGATTCCAGATTCAGAGACAAAGTTCAGATCTCCAGTCTCCAGATGCCAGTTCAGATTTCGGTCCAGATGCCTGGTCAGATTTTTCAGACTCTACAGTTTTGCAGATGAAGATTCTCCATGTGCAAGTATCAGACTCGACGTTCAGATTCTGAGTCCACAGTTTGATGCACAGTTTCAGACTCGACAATGGTTTCCGAATCCTCAGTTCCAGACACACATATATTTGCAGTCTTCTTTTCAGATGAGCACATGTAGGCCATCTTTTGTCGTGGTCCCCATCATTCGTCTTGTTTTGTCGGCCAGAGTTTTCATGTGAGCCATAGGAACTCCAAAGCAAAGGACCATTCCCTATGCCATGTGGGCAAGAGTTTTCATGTGGTATCATAGGAACTCCAGAATAGAGTACCATTCTCTGAGCCAGACGAGAGAGACCCATTTCTCCGACGAGGAGACTACAAGCGTAATTTCAGACTCGATGGTCAGATTTCGAGTCCTCAGTTTGACTCACACTCCAGTCCATTCGTCCTCCTCACCTACACGACATGAGAAGTGTTAGAAAATAGGGAGCGGAAGCGGAATCAGAAATAAATATGAAGAACTTGAAGAACACAAAAATTTAACGTGGAACCCTACTCCCTAAGGAGCGGGATGAAACCACGGGAGAAGTCCTCAAAGGGGCATATGCTTCACTGCTTTTTCTCAATGGATACAGGAGGTCTGGGGCTCCTTATATAGCCTCCACAGAGCCTCCAAGTCCCACCACTGGTAGATGTGGGACTGAACTGTGGATGGGGTAAATGGATCATGGAGAGATCCATTTACCCATCATCCTCAAGTGATGCATACAACCAAGTACTCCAATACTCCCCCTCAAGCTGGAGCATGCAATGCTCAGCTTGGACAAACAGAAAGAAACTCAACTCACGCTACATCACACTACGGATAATATCAACTCAACGCGCACAACTACCGGCTGCTGTCGAGGACGTTGCTTCTCATGCCGTGCAGGTGAGGAGGACGAACGGGCTGGAGTATGAGTTTGTTGAATCTCCTCGTCGGAGAGCATATGCTCTGAACTACGTCTGTCAGAGTCACTGCAACTAAAATGAGGCTCCTCGTCGGAGTACTCTGGCCTGCCACAATAATGTGGACAACATCTCCATCTTTGAAAAAGGGTCGAACTGAAAAATACCGTGGAAGTGCAATCCTCGTCAGAGTCCACGGTCGCTGGAGAATAGAGTCTGAAAAGTTTTCTCGTCGGAGAACTGGGTCTCTCCCATGTGGCACAGAGAATGGTACTCTACTCTGGAGCACCTATGATACCATATGAAAACCCTTGCCAACATGACATAGGGAATGATCCTCTACTCTGGAGTCCCTATGGCTCACATGAAAACTCTGACCTGACAATACAAGAAGAATGATAGGGACCACGAAACTGAAGATCGCATACATGTGCGTCTCTGAAACCGGAGACTCGGAAAACATCTGACGTCGCGAGTCTGAACAACTGTAGAGTCTGAACAATCCGGCTGGTCTGACGAATATGAAATCTGGAGAATCTGGATCAAGACTTATGACTCTACATAATACTCCCCCATTCTCTCATACTTGTCAGAAACATCGACAAAGTTGGGAGAAAACAATAAATCGAGGGAAATCAAACAAAACCAAATAAGCCGATATTTTTTTTTCGCCTTTTCTTCTCACATTTTTCCCATTTTTAATTTTTTTCCAAGCCGTTTCACATAATTTCTTTTTATCGGCTTTTCATTTTTTTATTTTGCGTACGACTTTTTTATTTGTACGCACCTTTTTTTTTGAACTTCGGCCATCACTTCTCTTTTTTTATGGCCTTTCTCTCTCTCCTTTTTTTCTTTAAATCAAGCCTCTTAAAAAAAACAGGCCTCACTTCCCCTCTTTTTTTTAACCAGCCGTAGCCCACCAGGGCCTTTCAATAACAACAATTTTTTTAAATAAGACTTACCCCTTATTAGAGCTTCCCTCAAGGAACCCCGATGGCCGCCCCCCTGTTGGGGTTTCTTTGTGTGCCGCCTGCGCTTGAGCATGGATCATAACCTTGGGGAAGCCGCCCGGGGAGGTCGGCGACATAGATGAAGGAGGAGAACTCGCCTCCGCGAGGAAGAGGGGCTGCGCGAGGAGCCCCAACGCGTGAGCCTGGATGTGGAGCCCTCAGGGTCCAACGAGAGGATGCAGAGCCCTAGAGGGCATCGCCGCCTGAGTGCGGCTGGAGGAGCCGATCGCCAGGTTCTGGAGATGGCCGCCTTCTGGGAGATCGAAGACATAGCTGCGCTCATGCGGCTGGAGAAGCTCTTCGCCACCAACGAGGATCGGAGCAAGGCGATGTCGCTTGGGAGTAGGGTTACCGCCTGGGGTTTCCTCGAACCCCGTCACTCACCGCTCGAAGGATGTTGCCCGAAGCAACCTCCAATAGGAGGCGCAGGTCGCAGGTGGTTGCTGCCTGGAGAGTGCGCCAAGGGTAGCGCGACAATCTGGACTGGAGCTATAGGTGGTTGCTTCCTAGAGCCTTTGTATGCGAAGGAGGTCGACTGCACGGTAGTGGCTGGAGATCTTCGACAGAGCCCCATCCATATGTTTGAGTTAGGATTCCCAGAAATCCAAATAGAGTGGTTGCTTCAATATTCAGAACATGAAATTAGAAGAATTAGGGTTTCACCAAACCCTAGAAACTTGATCTCGAACTTGAATGAACAATACTAATGTTCAAGATCAAAATACTAAAATCGGCTCTCGAACAAAATATAAAAGAAACAAACTCCTCAATAATCAACCCGCTCTTATACAATGTTAGAAAATAGGAAGCGGAAGCGGAATCAGAAATAAATATGAAGAACTTGAAGAACACAAGAATTTAACGTGGAACCCTACTCCCCCTAATGAGCGGGATGAAACCACGGGAGAAGCCCTCAAAGGGGCATATGCTTCATTGCTTTTTCTCAATGGATACAGGAGGTCTGGGGCTCCTTATATAGCCCCCAAGTCCCACCACTGGTAGATGTGGGACTAAACTGTGGATGGGGTAAATGGATCCTGGAGAGATCCATTTACCCATCTCCCTCAAGTGACGTATACAACCAAGTACTCCAACAAGAAGCAACGTCGTCGACGGCAGCCGACAGTTGTGCGCATTGAGTTGATATTGTCTGTAGTGTCATGTAGCGTGAGTTGAGTTTCTTTCTGTTTGTCCAAGCTGAGCATTGCATGCTTCAACTTGAGGGGGAGTGTTGGAGTATTTGTTATATGCGTCACATGTATGGGAGATGGGTAAATGGATCTCTCCAGGATACATTTACCCCATCCAGTTGTTTAGTCCCACATCTACCAGTTTGGAGATGTGGAGACTCAGTGGAGGCTATATATAGACCCCCATACCCCTGTAGTCAGATGAGAAAAAGGAATGCAATATCCGCCCCTTTGAGGGCTTCTCCCGTGGTTTCATCCCGCTCCTTAGGAAGTAGGGTTCCACGTAAAAATCTTTGTGTTCCAAGTTTATCTTTCTTTTCTTATGATCTGTTTATCATTTCGCTTCCGCATTTCTATTTTTCTAACATTTATGATGTGGTTTCTTCGACTTGCATGCATATAGAGATAATTTCAAATTCAGTCTTGCACGTGCATGGAGAATGCTGAAAGCATTATAAGTTTTTCTCTTGAGCATGCATCATGATTTCTGTTTGCATAAGTTCTTATCGATCTCCCTCTTGATTTATCACTTAGGATGTAAATGAAATTGGGGTTGGTCATTAGACGACGAATGCTTGATCTGTGCTCACAATTAATTCAATGATAACGTAAAGTATAAAATTGGGACTGTTAATGCAAGTCGACCAAAATAAAATGGAGTAAAATTCACCTTGGATTATGGGAGAGCAATATCCGCATTGTACGCAGGATGTTTTCATGTTGAGATGTGAGGACATATTCCTAAGATAGTGCCCAAAACCTATTATTAGGCATTGCACAATGGACTCAAATTTTGAAGGATCACCAATTAAATAGACAAGATAAATGACCAATATTTAATGGTCTTCATGCGTGAGTTGGTGAATCAAGGGTATATGTTTTCTTGGTTGAGCTTGGATTGTGTATTCTGCCCAACCCTCCCGTAACCCTAGACACTCCATCTGCCATCACCATAGATTCATTCATTAAGTCATTTTGTAAATCCATTCCACTTTAACCTTAACTGTAACACGGCTCCCCATAATTAGTTCCTTATTCAGCATACTTAGGCTACCCTTCAGCCTAAGTATATGAGGAACCATGTACATCTCTGGTTGTTCACCTCGGGCCCCTTCATCTTCATTGTATATCCCTATCTTTAGGCTCTTCTCAGCCTAAGTATAGGGGGGCACTCGAGCCCCTGTCATCTTCTCTTCTCTTCTCATTTGATCCATTCCCTCAGTCCTCTTTTTATATTTAGGTTATTTTTAACCTAAGTATAGGGCGATGTCCCGAGTTAGTTCTCATATACTCTTCTATATTTTAGCATAAGCTATGGCTTCATATCACTTTGTGTTATGAGGACATCTGAAAAGCTAAGTATAAGGGGTGTACCATATTTATTTCATATATTCTTTAGTCATAGCTAATATTTGGAAAATTTTCAAACTTTTTGGGGCTAAGGTATAGTATTTTGTGAACTAATTTGTATAAAAATTGTTTGTAAAATGATTGAATTTTTTTTTAACCGTGTGATATTGTTTTGAAAAATATTTGACAATGGTTTGAAAAATGAGATTTTACTTGTTTTGAAAATATTTTAAAAATATTTTGAAAATCTATATATTATGTGACATGGTTTGGAAAATTTTTTCAAAATGCTTTCAAAAATGAGGGCATAAATGAGACTAATTCGTGTTTATAATTACTCCTAACCTGATTTAAAAACCCATAAAAATCTAAAAAAATTAAAAATTTTCTTGAGCAACAATTCTGACTACTAAACTTAAAAATGATTAGCTACTTTTTAGTGAGGAAACTACGGTCTCCCTTAGTAGAGTGGTGGTTAAAAGGCAATGTGTATGGCACCATCTTGAAGTAATATGGGTAGTCATTTGACGGTATGTACTTACACCCATACTGGCTGAAAGTAGATACAACCAGTCATAAGAGTTTAGACAAGTCATTATTGCTCTAAAGAAGCGCTAAAAAATCCATAAAAATTGTAAATTTCTAAAAAA
The DNA here is from genome assembly GCA_037367405.1 of Ottelia alismoides. NCBI lineage: Eukaryota > Viridiplantae > Streptophyta > Magnoliopsida > Alismatales > Hydrocharitaceae > Ottelia > Ottelia alismoides. The sequence goes on along the minus strand of JAZKJV010009066.1, from coordinate 262,745 downwards.
AAATATTAACTTTCGAGTTGGTGTATCTCTGACAACAATCACGATCACTCAAGGCTTGAGGATTTGAGAACACTTGATTTTTGAGGTCTTAGAGTCTGAGTTAACCAACCTTAGTTAGTAGGGTTCATGACTAAATAATCATCACTCCCCTAATTTGAACGATATGAGTACTATATTGCACCTTCATCTCTAGCTTAAAGGAATATGATCAGCACATCACTTTCACAACTGCATGAATGATGAGATGAATTGAGGTTTCACTTGAGAGATTGAGATTTGAGATTTGAGTCTAGACCTGATTTGATGATGCTCAAGGATGGGATAAAGTCAATGAAAGCTTCATAAAACCTGAGTGTTAGCAAACCCTAGCCAGTATAAGAACAAGTACTTGTGTTATCTTTTGATATTAACCTATGTGTAGGGTGTGATGGAATTTAATACTATTGATCAGTGTGCGCTGACTTGGTAAAAGTAGTGGAGCTAGCCAAAAGAAAAAAAAGAAATGCTGAATGAAAAAGCTCTCATTACAAAGTCAATTACAAAGAGCTCCACCAAAGGCGAACGCTCCCAACCATTTCAAAGTGTCCATTTGGACCAAAGCTATTAGGACCAAGAGTCAGGATAGCACCCAAAAAGCGCTCTACATCGTATAGTGATACAAGTCTGGGTGTCAAAGGTATCTTGGATTCTCAAAAGAGACACACCCTGGTGCATTCTTAGGAAAAAAGTGCAGACAACTCCAAGCTCTCTTGACGAACACATTGATAAACAAACAAAAAAAATATGTATTGAGTAGACCCTTGTTCCAATGTGAGGGAAAGAAGAAATGACACAATCCTTTGCCCTCCATCAGCTCCAAGTCTGATAAACTACTGAAATGATGAATTGAACACAAGAACTGACTTATTCCCTGATGTTGAGGACTAGGTCTTTAGGATAGTCTCTTGGACTGAGACCTTAAGTGACATCTCGACTCGACTCTCATGACTGCATTACACTAAATGTCATATCCTTATACCATACATGCATACAGAGAGTCCAATAATTAGAGAAGTTGGATTTCTTTTGACTAGAGCTTGGTTGAACTCAGAATTTTAGGATCACTCAAATCAAGGGTTCTAGATGAATTAAGCCTTGAAACCTCACATGCACCGTCAAAGATTAATCCTACTATTTCATTCTTTAGATGCACGAGGACGAGCATGGTTTAAGTATGGGGGGGTGATGAATCTCTGATTTATCATCACAATCTTCATCTATTGTCTCTCTAGCTTGAACAATTCAATGAAATTCATCTCTAATTAGCCTTGATTAATAACTAACCCCTTGTTTATGATTAACTCTAATTATTGCACTTAATTAACACTCTTTTATTTTTTGGCATTAAAAGAAATTAAAATAAAAATTTGAAAAGGGTGTTTTTAATTCATAAAAAATGCTTGCAAAATTTCTACTTTGTTTATGACCTCTTTTGGCTTTTCGTTCAACATAAAACTTGTAGATCTCATTGTCTTTCATATTTTGACTTTTTCTGATTCGACTTGTATTTATTTTATTTCGATTTTCTTGGTCTTTTCTCTTTTTCTTTTGTTTAGGCCACGTGGTGCCCTTTGGGCCACCCACATGGCCCGCTCTTTCTCCCACCACGTGCCTCACCTCCCACCGCTCGATCAGAAGCCCCAAATCCCATATGATCCCTTCATTAACACCTTCACCTCCAGCGTTGGATCTCCAGATCCAACGGCTCCAAACTCTTCTTTCTCCTCCAGCGCCCCCTCTCTCCACACGATTCCCTCGCCGCACCTCTCTCTTCTCCCATTTACCCTGACTGTTACCCACACCCTATCCACCAACCAACGCCACCCCGACGTGGACCGATCACCCCTCTTTCACGCGAGACCATCACCATTAATCTCATAACCTCTAGGGCTTAAAGACGGCAGTTACGATCACACCAATTTCCCCTTTTGTAACCGTTGTCTTCCTCTTCAAATAGAGCACCTCCGCCCCTCTTCCGCTTCGTCCACCTTCATGTGGGCTTAGGCTCGGCTTCCCTCCACCTCTCTGTGACAGAGAGAGGCCGGATCAAGGATACCATGATGACCATAAACCCCAATGAGACCCTTGGCTGTCTGGCCAAGTCACAGTCGCTCAACAGTCGTTCGAGTTGACTGGACCGGCTGACCAGGTTTAGCGACGACCCAACTCTTCTAGGAGCTCAGCCCAAGCCCTATTTGTTAATAAAAGAGAAAGAGTTGTTTATTCCATGGAACCCTAGGTTCTCTTATATAGAGGAGAGACCTATAAGTAAATTACATAAGATCATCGAAAGGAAAAATAAACTGAGAAAAGGTACATAGACATAAATATATCTCTCATCTCAAGATGGAGCATAGATGTCAATCATGCTCAGCTTGGATGAACACTTCTGGAATGGTCCTCTGAGCAGCGCCTTGGTAAAGATATCTGCAGTTTGGTCCCCTAAGCTGACATGAGAAGTGGAAATGAAGCCCTTCTGGACCATGTCTCGTATATAGTGACAATCAACCTTGATGTGCTTCGTCCTTTCGTGAAAAGCATGATTATTTGCAATAAATAGAGCGGCCTGATTGTCGTATTTCAGTACATGGGAAGAGAAACATCTATGTGTAAATCTGCTAGTACTGCTCAAACCCGCATCATTTCTGTGCTTGTGCAAAAGCCCTATATTCAGATTCATCACTAGATCTGGCCACCACAGTCTGTTTCTTGCTTCTCCACGAAACAAGAGTCTCCAACAAATATAACAAATCTGTTGTGGACTTTATGTCCTTGGGACACCCTGCATAATCTGCATTTGCACATGATAAGATAGTAATGTTTCCTCTTATTTTAAACAATAGTCCTGCTCCTGGAGATGATTTGAGATACCTTAGTATCATTTGTATAACATCCTTTTATACCTAACGAGGTTGCTTCATAAACTGGCTAACCCGACTAACAACAAATGAGATGTCGGGTCTAGTGATGGTAACATAGAGAAGCTTTCCCACCAGTTCTCTGTATCTTCTCCAATCTACCTCGTTAGTATTATCATTATACAACTTCATGCTTGGATCCATCAGGGTGGTAGCAAGTCGACGTCCAAGCATGTATGTTTCATTTAGCAGATCGATGACATATTTTCTCTGAGTCATCACAAACCCTTGCTGATTTCTGGCAAAATCCAGTCCCAGAAAATATTTATAAATACCAAGATCCTTGGTAACAAATTCACGACCCAGAAATTCTTTTCTCCTCTTTATTCCTTGCATATCATCTCCTGTAATGAGCATACCATCAACATACACCATAACAACAATTGTACCTCTAGAGGTTCTTTGTGTGAAGAGTGAAGGATCTGCATTCGACCTTTTGAACCATTGCTTTTCAATCAAATATGAGATCTTCTGGAACCAAGCTCTTGGTCTCTGCTTAAGTCCATATATTGCCTTATGAAGTCTACATACCTGTGAACACTCCCCCTCAGCCACAAATCCCGGTGGCTGCTGCAAGTAGACTTCCTCCTGAAGGTCACCATATAGAAAAGAATTCTTAACATCAAAGATGAAACAGAGACCAATCTCGAATCACAGCAACAGATAAAAGAATCCGTAGGATAGAGTGTCGTGCAACATGAGAGAAGGTGTCAAGATAATCCATGTCATATGTTTGAGTAAAGCCCCGTGCTACAAGTCTGGCCTTATACCGATCAATGCTCCCATATGCATTCTGCTTCATCGTAAATACCCACTTGCAGCTGACTATAGACGCCCCGAAGGGGGCAGGGACCAAGCCCCGGTACCTCTCGACTGTAGAGCTGCCATTTCCTCCTCCATAGCTAAACGCCATCGACTGTCCTTCAATGCCTCCTAGTAGGTTCGTGGTATGTCCACGGTAGACAACGCATCAACAAATCGCTTGAAGTCACCCGTCAAGTGATCAAAGGTGACATGAGAAGCAACTTGATATGAAGCACATGTACGCTTCTGCTTCCTAATAGAAATTGGCACATCAAGATCATCACCAGTCCAACCGATAACCTGATCATCAGCCTCCTGAAATAATACCTGCTGAGAAACATATGTAATCCCATTGTCAGAAATAATGTATTTATAGCAAACCCGAGGCATGTTGGATGACGGGCCATGAATATGAGCATGAGCAGGTCATCGACTGTAGTGTTTAGGTAGTGGTGGAACATGAACAATGAGTGGTGGTGATGGGACTGACGAGGGTGATGGGGCAGTGATGGAGAAGGAGATGAAGGTGGTGATGCAGTTGGTGGACTTATAGGTGGTGGATGCATGTAGATCTCATCATCCAGAACTGAGGATGACAGTCTGTAACCTGTAGAAGATAAATACATAATTGATTCAAAAAATGTGACATCTGTGCTGACATAGTACTTCATGTGTAACGGATCATAACATCTATATCCCTTTTGTGTCCCAGTGTACCCGACAAAGACACATTTGATAGCCCTAGAAGAGAGTTCATCAATACCAAGAGACAACCGATGAACAAACACAACCGATCCAAATACACGGTGGTAAGGGAGAACAACTCCTTGTTTGGAAATACAAGGGAAAAATGTATTATCTCCCCCAACACAGATGATGGCATACGGTTCACAAGATAACAAACCGTAAGAACACCATCACCCCAGAACGAATGTGAGGTACGACTCTGAATAAGGAGAGTACGAGTGACATCAAGTAAGTGGCGGTGCTTTCTTTCAACATCATCGTTCTGTTGAGAAGTGTATGCGCATGATGTTTGATGAAGAATACCATGAAATGAAAAGAATTGTGAGAGCACACGGTTACAAAATTCCAATGCATTATCGGTTCTCGTGATTTTTACGGAGGTAGAAAACACGTTCTACACTTTAATAAAATTCATAATAGTATTTCCAGCTTCAGATTTATTTTTCAACAAGAAAACCCAAGACAAATGACTAAAATCATCCACTGCAACTAAATAGAACATGTGCCCCTTATGATCGGGAACATGACTATGACCCAAAATGTCAACATGAAAAAAATTAAAAGGGGAGCTACTGCTCTGACTCTGACGACCAGGGAAAACAAATCGATGATGCTTTCCCAACTGACATGCTTCGCAATTGAATGACGATCGAGGTGAAACTTGGGGAAGGACTTGACACAACTTCTGAAGTGGAAGATGACCAAAGCACAGATGCCAATGGAAATGAGAAACCAGTCCAGTGGAATGAGATGATAATCTAGCATGTGGGGTTCGGACCAGTCGATAGAGGCCGCCTTGCTCACGACCACAACCAGTCACCCTGCATGTAAGAATGTCATGAAATACAAGAGACGATGGGTCAAATATAGCTCTACGATGTAAATATATAGTAATCTGACTAATAGACAATAAGTTCATTGAGAAGTCAGGAGCATGCAATACATTCTGCAATTGCATAGTTGGTGTCAAGTTAATCTCCCCCACCTGTAATCGGGGAATGAGTCCTATCTGCTATAACCACAGTCCTCCCTGGAGGAACCTGTCTGTAGGTTGTGAGCTGGTCTCTATCTCCACACAAATGGTGCGTTGCACCAGAATCCATGATCCATTATGTAATATCTGAACCGTAACAAGAAGTAAAGGCATGAATGCTACCTAAGATACTGGCTCTGGCAGTTGCAACACTATCAAAGATGTTCTCTGGAATAGGTGAAGATGTGCTAACTGGAGGCATGATGTCTCTCATTCGAGATACAAGCTCATCATATCTTTGATCTAATAAGAATGAAGCTGCATGAGGTGTGACCTTCTCTGCTACACGGGTTGACGCTGGGAAGCCATGCTTGGAGTAGCATGTAACCTCTGTATGACCAGATCGATGACAATAGGTACAGAGTGGTCCACGACCACTTCTACCTTGTGGTCCACGTCCACAAAACTGTGAGGTACTCCCTCTGCCAAGGGAGGCTGCCATGGCAGAAGAGTTCGGCACTGGAGCATGAGATGAGATGTTGATCCAGCTCAATCTATGAAAAACTTCCTCCATGGGAGGAATAGTGGCATCTGCTAGTATTTGGGAGGACGATGCCTCATACTATGAGTCAAGAGACGTCAGGAAAACACCAACCATCGTGGCATTCCGATACGTCTTCAACTGCTTTGGAGTACTTGTGAGAGGCATGAAACTATGGAGTTTCTCAAACATTCTGCACAAAACAATATGGTGAGCATGAAGGGGCCGTCCATTCTGCTTTATAGTAAAGATATCATGTTGCAGCTGCAAGATCTTTGTCTCATTTTTCGTACAGGAATGTGCGATGACAAGTATATACCACATTGCTTTGGCCTTGGGCTGATGTAATACATCATTAGTGATATCTGATATCAAGGTACCAGACAACCATACTTGAGCATATGCGTCATCGGCTTCCCATGACACATTCAACCATGTCTTCTCTGCCGGCTCTTCCTTGGTAAGAATATGCTTCTTACCCATTGACTTCACTAGGCTCATGAACTGCATGGCCAGAGCTCGTAGTTCGTCCCATCCATCTTGACAATTGGCGCTGGACCTTTGAAAGCGCCAGTGGTAGGGATATCTACTTCACTTTCTGACATAATGCTAGACATAGAAGACTAGGGTTTTGTAGACCATTGAAACTTTGTCTACATGTACATGTAGGGATTTGATTATATATGTAGACTTATGCAATCAAATCCATCTATTAAAGGAGCGGGCCTCTATGTGTGGAAGAGGGGGCGACATGGCACAGGAGCCCGCTTGGAGAGGGCTACCACCAAGAGGAGGGGTGGTGCGGGCCTGTGCGATAAGAGAGGTCGACGCGGCAAGGAGGAAGCCACCGAGGAGGGGCGGCGCGGGCTTGCGCGACATGGAGGAAGCTGCCGAGAGAGTGGCAGCGACAATGGAGGTGGGCGGCGGCGGGGTTTGAAGGCGGGGACCAGGTTTAGGGTTTAGAGAGCTCCGACCTAGGACTGCTGCTTTAATACCATGTTGGGAAAAGAAAACGTGTTGTTTATTCCATGGAACCCTAGGCTCTCTTATATAGAGGAGAGACATATATGTAAATTACATATGATCGACGAAAGGAAAAATAAACTGAGAAAAAGGTACATAGACATAAACATATCTATATACTATCCTCCGCCGCGAGTCAACTTCAATCTCAGGTAAGCTTCATTCTCATTTTTATCTTGTTTTCTCTGATTTAATTAAGCTCGCACAATCGCCTCCCCCTTCAATTGAACATTCTGAGACCTCCACCAGTCATCACTCATCCTTGCACCACCCTCCAATCGCCACCTCCCTCCGTCAAAACCCCTCTCCACTCCAGGCTTTCTCTTCCGTCGGAGGTGGAGGGGAACCCATTTAGGGCGACCACCTTCTGCGCATGTGACGCTCTCCATTCCATTCCCCTCGCTTCTTCTATATCCCCGCTAACCATTTTGCAGGTCCCCTCTTCAATCGTCGGACTTCGGGCGGAGCTCCGTTCTAGAGATCTGCCTCTCGTGTGGGTTCGTCGTCAGCCACCTCCAAATAGCTCCTCGTCTCCTCCGCTCTCTGATCTTCATCGCCTGGACCTCATGACGCTTCCCAAGACTTCACCAGTCGTGAAAGAGTGCGATGGAGCTCGGGCATCCTCACCGGAGCTTCGATCGCATCGCCATCAAATGACGGAGGAAGATTAGCAAATGCTATAGGTGTCGTTGGATGGCACCCCTCCGGTATCCATCCAACGGCTGAAGCGCAACCACATCACCCCCCTCCGAAGCGTGGAGACCGAGCCTTACCCGAAGCACCTCGGGTTACTACATGGCCCAAGGCACCCACGTGTTGGGCACGTAATGGATCGAGAAAAATTGCATCCATGCCCACTTCTTCTCCAGATATTGCAAAATGGTCCTCCCTAAACACGTGTGCCTTACGTGCCGCACCTGCGAAAATTGCGCAAAAGCTCTGTCGGCTTTTGGAAATTGCATAAATGCCCCTGCCATGACCTTTTTGATATAGTTTTGCATTTGTTTTCCATGTTTTCTTTACGTTTATGCCTCTAAACTCTTTATTTAATATATTGAGCATATGATCTCATGCTTCGTTGATTTTAGTTTCATTGTGATGCAAATTTAACTCTCTATCTCATGGCTATATTTATTTATTATTTTGACACCTCAAATTGCATGTTAAATTTTAAATATTTAATGTATCAATTGCTCTCTATTTAAATGCTACTAATTGAACTCTAACTTATTATTTATGCATCAATTGCTCATGAAATTTAATTCTCTGTAAGTACTCATTGTATTGATCAGTTAGGGGCATACTTGTGCATGTGTGTATGTTTGCATAGCATGGCATCTTGTTCCTCATTTTATCTTGCTCAAAACCAAATAAAAAATGCATATCATTCATTCACCATATCTGTGCAACGTTTTTGTGATGTTTAGTGCATTGTCTGTAGTGTTTATATCATTTTATGCATGGTTTGTTTGTAGACCTAGGTAGAAAACTAATTACTTAACTCATGCATTGAAATCTGATTGATCATCGAAGAGGCTCGTGTCCCTGCATTCGACCTTGGTCCACTTACCAAGTAAAATACTCTCCACCTATTCAAAGGGGCGGTGTTCTGATTGTTCCATTTTTGCATCCTATGCTACGGTAAAATGTGACAATTAAAGAGGTGAAAATGTGGTTCATCAGTAATCCCCCATTGTTATAAACCACTCTAACACCTTGGGAATTTTTAATGAGGGACTATGTTTGGGTTGGGGTGTTACAACCTCCCACACTTATTTTCATAACATCATAGTCGCAATATGGTCCATCACTTATTCTCAATTATAGTGGCGGCTGGATGCTCTGGGTAGCCTTTTCCTCGTATCTCTTTATAGGGGTGACTCCATCTCTCGGGTAGCCCTTTCTACTATCATATGGAAATTGACTCTAATGCCATTTATAACATTTCGATTTTAGATCCATATTCTATTATCAAGAAAAATTGATCCGGACAACTTGTTGGATTCGGATCCAAGTGGACCCATTGACAACCACCCAAATTGCTTAAGCCCAACTTGTCAAGTAGTAATCTCCCACTCTGATAACTCAGTTTCACATTTTGTGAGTTTCCGATGTGGGACTATATTTTGGTTGGGGTGTTACAACCTCCCCCACATATATTCACAACATCCTAATTGTGGTAATGGGCCATCACTTATTCCCAGTGATAGTGGTGGATGCACGATCCAGGCTTAGGTCTCCTAGGTTAGCCCTTTCCACTATCAAAGGGACCCGCTCTAATATCCTTCGCAACGTCTTGTACGTAAGACCTCAGACATTATCGAGAAAAATTGATCCTGGCAACTTGATGGGTTTGGGTCCAGATGGAAAACAATACAAAATTCTTAAGCTCAAGTTGTCAAATAGTAGTCCCCTACTCTTCTAACCCACTCCCATACTTTGTGAATTTCTGATGTGAGGGTAGGTTGGGGTGCTAAAACTATCTTTACTATCATGCTAAATCTAGTGTTGAAGGGAATGAGCAAGATACTTTCCATCAAACCCTAGAGCTCTCTTATATAGGAGAAAAGCTCTATGGGTAATTTACAGAAACATGACAATTAAAACTAAATAACATAATTATTCTAACACTCCCCCTCAAGCTGGAGCATATATATCTAACATGCTCAGCTTGGAACAACAGAGATGAAATGGACCCCTAGCAAGAGCCTTGGTGAACATGTTTGCAATCTGCTCTCCTGATGATACATAAGAAGTCGAAATAAGCCCTTTTTGAATCAAGTCCCGTGTATAATGACAATCCACTTCAATGTGCTTTGTCCTTTCATGGAAGGCTGGATTATTGGCTATAAACAAGGCTGCCTGATTATCACATTTAAGATGCATAGGAAGAGGTACTTCAATAGTTAAATCAGTCAAAACAGATTTAACCCACATCATCTCAGCACTACCTTGGGCCATTGCCCTATATTCTGACTCTGCACTGGATCGAGCCACGACAGTTTGTTTCTTACTCTTCCAAGCTACTGGTGAGCTGCCAACAAATACAATAAAGCCTGAAGTAGACCTTCTATCATTAGGGCACCTAGCATAGTCTGCATCAGCACAACCTGTGACAGATATAGAGGTATCTCTTCTAAACAGAAGACCAGCACCTGGAGATGACTTCAGATATCTCAAGATCATAAAAACAGCATTCATGTGAGCCTGCCTGGGTTGCTCCATGAATTGACTTACCCTACTAACCGCAAAGGATATATCAGGTCGGGTAATAGTAACATATAACAACTTCCCCACTAGCTCTCTATATCGTCTCTTGTCTACCTCCTCAGAGTCATCATCATAAAGTTTAACATTAGGATCCGTAGGAGTAGTAGCTGGTCTACATCCTGCCATACCTGTCTGAGATAACAGATCAGTAACATACTTTCTTTGTGTCATTACCATGCCTTGCTCATTTCGCGCAAACTCCAATCCCAAAAAGTAACGAAGTGTTCCCAGATCCTTCGTAACAAACTGCTCGCTAAGAAAATCCTTGGCTGCTTGAATGCCCTGCTCATTACTGCCAATGATAACAATATCATCAGCATACACTAAGATGATCACAATACCTCGCTAGTCTCTCTTTACAAAGAGAGTATGATCTGCTGTAGATCTGACGAAGCCTTTTTGTTCAATCAACTCCGAGAGCTTCTGAAACCAAGCCCGTGGACTCGGCTTCAGGCCATATATGGCCTTATGAAGACGGCACACCATACTTGACTCCCCCTCAGCAGCAAACCCTGGTGGCTGCTGCATATAAACTTCTTCCTACAAGTCACCATACAAGAAAGCGTTCTTGACATCCAACGGAAATAGGGGCCAGTCACGGACAACATCAACTGTAATGAGAATCCGTAAGGTAGAATGACGTGCTACTGGAGAAAACGTCTCCTGATAGTCCACCCCATACGTTTGGGTGAACCCACGAGCAACCAACCTGGCTTTGTATCTGTTGGAGTATAAGTTGTATGCGCCCATTGTGTTGTAGCAGGGTAAATGGATCCTGGAGGAGATCCATTCACCCCATCCAATGTTTAGTCCCACATCGTCCAGTGGTGGGACTTGGAGGCTCTGGAGAGGCTATATAAGGAGCCCCAGACCTCCTGTATCCATTGAGAAAAAGGAATGAAGTATTTGCCCCTTTGAGGGCTTCTCCCGTGGTTTCATCCCGCTCCTCACGGAGTAGGGTTTCACGTAAATCTCGCTGTTCTTTATTTTATCATCTTTATTCCATGTTCGCTTCCGCTTCCGATTTTCTAACATGGTATCAGAGCGGGTCGATTCTCGTGGATTTTCGAGTTCTTTATGTTTGGAGATTCGTTTGTAGGGTTCTATGTTCGTGAAGATTTATTAGTTGAGGAATATTGTTGTTTGTTCATGAGATCTAGGGTTTTTGTTTACAACCTGAAAGTTCTTGTTGATTCTGCGGCGACACCACCCTGCTCGTGCCAAAGAAAGACCCAGGCGAGCGTCGCTGTACATCGCGACTTCTCACCTACTGGCGGCGCATCCAACGTCGCAGGCGCCCTGCAATCAGACCCGGGCCGCAGACAAGCCTTTCGACTCCCGGCGATCCTTCGACTCCCGGCGCCTGCTCCTTTCCTCCCTCGCGCAGGCGGCGCGAGGCCTCCAATCTCGCCCCCAGGCGGCTTGATCTACCACGCACGCGCAACCTCAAGCATCGCTCCCAGATCGTGAGACCTTGCTGCTCCTGCGCAAACCCCAGGGGCTTTATTGGGAGCCCTATCCCCAGGCGGCGCAGATTCGAAGACCCAGGCGGCGCGACGACACAGCCGCCCCTCCGAGCGATCCCAGGCGGACCCTCCTCCCCCGACGATGACAGCCTCCCACGCGCAGGCCTCTTCCCAAAACCCCAAGACGCACCCCCGATCAGTGCGACCAGGCGAAGGAGCCCCGCGCGCCCCGAGCTCCTTCCTCCTTGGTGTGTTTGCCAGCAGCCGATCTCGTGCGCCTCCAAGCGAGAGGCGGCGCCTCTCTTTCATCCTCGCAGCAGCTGGGATGCTGCTCTCTTGCGATCCCGTTTCTCCAGGCAAAAGCCCCTTGGCGGCGCGGTGTTTAAAAGAAACAAAAGGGCGAGGATCCCCCGTGGGAACCCTAGTCCAGCGTCATTTAAAAGGAAAATGAGGGGTTACTACTATGGCCCAAATGGGCTTCTTGTTCCTATTAAAAAAAAATAAAAAAAAGAGAGGAGAGGAGAATTGTCTTAAAAAAAAGGAGCGCGAGAGATTTCAAAAAAAAGAGAGAGAAGTTAAAAAAAAGGCACGTACACCGAAAAAAATCTTACGCAAAAAAATGGAGGCTTAAAAAAATGCAAAAGCTGAAAAAAAAATGTTGATGAAAAGCCGAGAAAAAAAAACAAAAAAATTGAATGTTTTGAAAGCCGACAAATGTGTAATCGGCTAAGTGGTTTTTGTTTTATCCCCATCATTGTTGTCTTCTCCCAACTTTGTCGATGTTCATTTTCCGACAAGTATGGGAGAAAAGGGGAGTATATATGTAGAGTCACAGGTCTTGTGCTCCAGATTCAGATGCCAGATGCAGATTATTCAGACCAGCCAGATATTCAGACTCTACAGTGTTTCGAGTCCAGTTTCAGACACGCACGAGTGTGCGGTCATTTTCAGATGAGCATAAGTTGCCATCATTTGTTTCGCGGTCCCCATCATTCTTCTAGTTGTCAGGCCAGAGTTTTCATGTGAGCCATAGGGACTCCAGAGCAGAGGACCATTCCCTATGCCATATGTTGTCAAGGGTTTTCATGTGGTATCATAGGTACATCAGAGCAGTGCACCATTCTCTGAGCCAGATGGGAGAGACCCAGTTCTCCGACGAGGAGACTTCAGGCGCAGTTCAGACACGATGGTCAGATTCCGAGTCTTTAGTTGACTCACACTCTAGCCCGTTCGTCCTCCTCACCTGCACGGCATGAGAAGCAACGCCCTCGACTGCAGCAATGTGCGCGTTGGGTTGATATTGTCCGTAGTGTCTTGTAGCTTTGAGTTGAGTTTCTGTCTGTTTGTCCAAGCTGAGCACTACATGCTCCAGCTTGAGGGGGAGTGTTGGAGTATAAGTTGTATGCGCCCATTGTGTTGTAGCAGGGTAAATGGATCCTGGAGGAGATCCATTTACCCCATCCAGTGTTTAGTCCCACATCGTCCAGTGGTGGGACTTGGAGGCTCTGGAGAGGCTATATAAGGAGCCCCAGACCTCCTGTATCCATTGAGAAAAAGGATTGAAGTATCCGCCCCTTTGAGGGCTTCTCCCGTGGTTTCATCCCGCTCCTCACGGAGTAGGGTTCCACGTAAATCCCCCTGTTCTTTATTTTATCATCTTTATTCCATGTTCGCTTCCGCTTCCGATTTTCTAACAGTATCTATCAACCGTACCATCAGCCCGATGCTTAACAGTAAAGACCCATTTGCTGCCCACTATTGACGCACCTGGTGGAGGATGCACAATACTCCACGTACCACGCGACTGCAACGCCGCCATCTCCTCCTCCATAGCTAAACGCCATGGACTGCTCTGTAGTGCCTCTTGATATGACTGTGGGATCTCTACTGCTGATAGCCCAACAACAAACTAGCGAAAGTCTGGGGATAAACGCTCCAACGAAGCCTGAGATCCAAAGTCCATCCCATACTTAGGATCCATCGTCCGCGCACGCTTCTGCCTTCGATGGGCAATAGGGATATCTAGGTCATCAACTGGAGGAGTGGAAGTACCATCTGTATCCTGTACATCCATCTGCGCATGCAAATCACCCGTGCCATCAGAAGAACTCAAATGATCAGTACATACCTCGGGCGTGCTGGATGATGGAGGAGGCACATGAGCAGAGGGCCGACGCTGATAGACCTGAGGATAAAAAATAGTAGCTGGTGGTGGCGGTGGTGGTGGTGGAGTAGGCTGTGGTGGTGGTGGTGATGTCGGAGTAGAGCATGGAACATATGGAGGAGGAGGCACATAGATGTCGTCCCCTTCCTCTGAGTGAGTGAGTCTGTCACCTGTAGGAGAAAAATATATAATGGACTCAAAGAAGGTGACATCTGCACTAACATAGTACCGTCGTCTAACTGGATCAAAACACCGATAACCTTTTTGGGTTTTGGAATAACCTACAAACACGCATTTGACAGCTCTGGGAGAGAGCTTGTCAAGACCAGGACAGAAGCAATGAACAAACGCAACGGACCCAAAAACACGTGGTCTTAGGGAGAAAAGATATGTCTCGGGAAATGCAGTCAAGAATGAGATCTTCTCCCCTAACACTGACGAAGGCATACGGTTAACCAGATAGCAAGCAGTTAGAACCGCATCCCTCCAATAGGAGTGAGGGGCACGGCTCTGAATCAAAAGGGTTCTGGTCATATCCAACAAATGACGATGTTTCCGTTCAGCCGCCCCATTCTGTTGGGAGGTATATGCACAAGACGTCTGATGCACAATCCCATGAGACATAAGGAATTTAGAGAGTTGAGTACTACACAATTCTAGAGCATTGTCAGACCGTATATACTTCACTCTAGCAGAGAAAATATTTTTCATTTCAATAATAAAAGACTGAATAACATGTCCAGCATCAAATTTATTTTTAAGAAGAAAGACCCAAGATAACCTAGAAAAATCATCGACAGCAACAAGATAAAACCTGTGTCCTTGAAGATCAGGGACACGACTAGGACCCCAAATATCAAAATGAAGTAACTCAAATAGACCATGATGACTTGGACCTAGAAGACTCTGAAACGACGACCGGTGATGTTTCCCAAGCTGGCACGCCTCGCATTGAAAAGTAGACCTGGGAGAAATCTGTGGAAGGATATGGACCATCTTTTGCAACGGAAGATGACCAAAGCGGAGATGTCATGTGTAAGGAGAGACAGATCCCGCACTAACAGAAGAGAGACCAACATAAGGAGACTGCACCAGTCTATAGAGACCCCCTTGCTCACGGCCAGTTCCAATCACTCTGCCCGTTAGGATGTCCTGAAACACAAGAGCATATGGGTCAAATATGGCACGAAAATTTAAATCTTTAGTGATTTGACTAATCGACAGTAAATTCATTGAAAAATCCGAAGCATAAAGAACATTCTGAAGCCGTATCGCAGGGGTCAACTGCACCTCCCCCTGACCAGTAATGGGAGAGTGTGTCCCATCAGCTATCACCACAGATCGTCCTGTCTGAGTTGCATTAAAACCATCTAATTGCTTTTTATCACCACATAAATGATGAGATGCTCCTGAATCCATGATCCATTCTGATAGATCTGCTCTGTAACAACTAGTAAGAGCATATGCTGTACCTGACGTGGATGTTGATGCTGAACCAGCTATCTCCGAAGATCCTGATGTACTTGTTGGCCCCTGACCAGGCATGATCTCTCTAAGCCGCGCCACTAACTCCTCGAACCTCTGATCCGGGACATGGGAAGGACCCCCATCCTGCTGAGTCTGCTCCACCACACGTGTTGTAGTAGTAGGAAACCCATGCTTAGAATAGCATGTTTCCTCAGTGTGACCAGGCCTGCGACAGTAAGTGCACGGATGTCGAGGAGGTCTGTAACCTCCTCCTCTGCCACGACCACCTCTACCTCGAAACTGTGGAGATCCTCCCCTGCCACGAGATGCTGCCATGGCTGAGGACGTCTGAGATCCACCAAGAGATATGGAGAGTCTGCTCAACCTGCGATAGGCCTCTTCCATAGGAGGTATGGTAGCATCTGTAAGAATCTGTGCTCTGGCGGCATCATACTCCTGATCAAGGGCGGCTAGAAATACCCCTGTCATCACTGAGTCCCTATATGCCTTTAGCTGTTCTGGTGTGGCTGTCAACGGAATGTACCCGTGTAGCTTCTCAAACATACCCCTCAGAGAGGTATACTGGGTATGAAGAGGACGCCCGTTCTGTTTCATAGTGAAAATGTCATGCTGGAGTTGTAAGATCTTGGACTCGTTCTTTGCTGGAGAATATGTGGCAGCTAGGATATCCCACATAGCCTTCACAGTGGGTTGACTCAGAATGTCGTTGGCTATCTCCATGGACACGGTACCTGACAACCATACACGTGCATATGCATCGTCAGCCTCCCATGAGGCGTTAACCCCAGTCTTCTCAACATGTTCCTCTTGTGTAAGGATATGCTTCTTGCCATTGCATTGCATAAGACTCATGAACTGCATGACCCACAGTTCATAGTTCATGCCGTCCATTTTCACAACGGGTGCTGGACCTTTAAAGGCACCCAGAGACGGAAGATCTACCTTGTTGTCTGACATGATGACAACAATATTTTGCAACTGAGGTTACACAACT
Organism: Ottelia alismoides; assembly: GCA_037367405.1. Lineage (NCBI taxonomy): Eukaryota > Viridiplantae > Streptophyta > Magnoliopsida > Alismatales > Hydrocharitaceae > Ottelia > Ottelia alismoides. The sequence continues at coordinate 246,318 of JAZKJV010009066.1, read as the reverse complement.
AGACAATAATGTCTACGTGAACATATAGGAAGGCCGTTGTGAACGTAGACTCAAACCACAACGCCCTCCATACCTTGGACGGAACCTCTTGCTGGTAGGGCAAACAGGAACTGGTAGTCGCACGCGCACCCTCAGTCACGCGTGGATGGCTCTCGCGCACAGAGGGCAAGCCAGGGGCACGCGCGCAGAAGAGTTACGCGCTGGATGGCGCGCGCGCAGGAGAGGGCTTGCCGGAGGCGTGCGAGGCAGGCTTCACGTGCATGAGGGCTTCATGCGTAGGGGCACGCGCGTATGGGAGACTTGCAGAAGGCGCGCGCGCAAGGCTTCACGCGCGGGAAGAGGCGCGCACGAGGCTTCACGCGCACGAGGAGTGCGAGCAGGGGCGCAGTCGCGCGTGCGGCGGAAGAGGGGGCGGCGCCAATCGGAGAGAGAGAGAGAGAGAAAGAGAGGCCGACGGGTGGGGTAGGTTAGGGTTTCGAGAACTCCGATCTAGGACCGTCGCTCTGATACCATGTTGAAGGGAATGAGCAAGATACTTTCCATCAAACCCTAGAGCTCTCTTATATAGGAGAAAAGCTCTATGGGTAATTTACAGAAACAGGACAATTAAAACTAAATAACATAATTATTCTAACATCTAGCTTTTGAGGTTAATAACGACAGAGTGGGCTGTTTCTTATTGTATCAAGATAGTGATAGATAAGCAAGGAACGGGGTACCTATCATCTGATATTGAAGGGCATGCGGTTTCCGACAGGTCGGATCCGATAATTGCTGTGGCGGCCACTCTCATGGCATTCGGTACCCAATCAATGTGAATCAATCAACAATTAACCCACAACAATATATATGTGCAAATGAAAATAAATGTGACTAAAAATTTATTATAACTCCACAATAAAAGTATATAGGGCAAGTAATGTGGAGTGTCGAACTACTGAGAATAACAGAGGATAGGCATAATTACTAATAATTAATAATAATAATTATTATTTTTGTATTTTAGCTTTTTTCTAATGTGGGTTTTTAATTATATGTGAAATTTTTGGATTTTTAAGTATGTTATATTTTTATTTTCCTTTTAATTTTGTATTTTTTTAGTTTCTTCCTTATTTTTAAAATATAATATATAAGTATAAATAATAATGATATTATATATTATATAAGTAACATAAAGAGTATATAGTATATAATATGTATTATATTTTTAAATATATATAAATAGAGTCAAAATACAGAAAATAAAATATTTATGTGTTTTTAATATTTTCCTCTATTTTTGATAATTTTTTCTGGAATTTTTGCTGAATTTTATGTATTTTTAAAGTATTAAAATATACAAAATAGTGCATAGTTTAAATATCCAAAATAATTTTAGTTTTAATACTACAATTAAGTCCAAAATCAACTAAAACTACTTTTAATATATAGTATATAAAATATAGAAATTCAGAGACAAAAAAATATTTTCCAAAATTTTTTAATAATTTTTGCTCATTTTTATAAGATTTTAGGGTTTTATTATTTTTAAGATTTTGTTTTATATTTTTTAGTGATTTTCGGATATAAGGTGGATAATATGATAATATAGATAATATATTTTTAGGTAATTTTTGGAGGTGTTTTTCTATTTTTATGGATTTTAATATTTAGATAGAACAAAAATGTGTGTATTTGTATTGTTAACAAATAAGAAAATACAATAAAATGGCGTGCAAAAAATATATGTCCTCAAGCAATATTCAAGGCACTTCAAATAAATTTTCCTACAATTTTTTGAGCAAGAAAAATATTTATAAAGACAAATATACACAAAAAAATCCTGAATTAATAGGGACCTAATTGTAATTTTTAGAAACTTAAAATTCTTTTAATAACCAATCCAGAAACTACAGGGGCAAACCTATATATTTTACAAAATCTACGATAAAGGAGTAGCCACTTGGATCTCGCTGCACAGTCTCACATCGTCGCTCACAGTGGTCTCTTTCCCTTGCCACCAATGAAGGAGAAGAGTTCGGTGCCTTAGAGCTCGAAAATGGCATATAATGGTGCGAGGCGGTGGAGCTGGGTTGTTTATGGGTCATTAGGGTTTCATCGATGTTTCGAGGAGATATGGAGACACGGAGGATGGAGAGGGCGACGTGGCTGGTAGGGCTCGGTCGAGGAGAGAGAAGAAAGGTGTCATGGGTGGTCAACATGAGGAAGATGCGGAGGGTGAAGGCGCACCTTGGTCGAGAAGCTAGGGCAAGTAAGAAAAAGTTTGGGCCATCGGATCAACCCAGATCGAAGGGTGGAGGTGTCGCCATGTGGCGAGGAGGGAAATCAAATAAAAGAACAAGATAAAAGAAAAAGAAATAAAAAGGGGAACTGCTTTGAGTCGTTGGATAAAGGGGACCAAGGGGCACTTCATCCAATAGCACACAAAGGAGGCGACTAAGGGAGTAAAGAGGAGGGGCACATTGCGACTCCAGGAGCTGCCACATGTCACTCCCAAAAAATTCAAAAATAAAAATAAAGGAAAAAATCAAAATAAAATAGAAGACGATGCCAAATCAAAAAGTTTCCTTCATGAAAGTTGTTCATCTTGATGAAACTAGAACTTTCGTGAAGGGACCAAATTAAAAGGCTTCATCTGTATAAAGCGGTATTTTTGGTGGTATTCTATGTATATAAAATACCATATTTTAATGTTTTGCATTTTTTATGATTTGTAATTAAAGAAAAATTCAAGATAAAATATAATAAAAATATTTACAAATGAATCCATTTTTGAGATTTTTAATAATAGAGAAAATAATGAAATAAAAGAAAAAAGTACTTATTTACAAACTCTATATACAGACTCAACATGACTTATTTTATTTGATTTTTGATTATTTTAGATTCAAATTTTACATACATTATTAAAGTACAAATCAAAGAAAATAAAAGAAAACGAAATAAATTTAAAAGTTAATTATGTATAATATACAATATACAATGTGGACCCAAAACCAAAGTTTCACATATGAATTCCGATTCATGTGAATTTGATCTTCTTTTGTAGGTATTACAATTTACATTAATTCAAAAGTGAGTAGGGGTTCATAGGAGACTGTATGTGAGAGATATTTGGCTTTACGTCTTTTTTATCTCGGAATTAGGGTTTGATTTTATTTGATATATATATACAAGTTAGTATTTTCTGGTGTTTTTCATTTATTAGTAATATGTGCACAATGGAGTTTATTTTATTTCATTTGAAGTTAGTATAAAATAATGAAAAACGTGGGAAATCAGGTTAATATTGTCGGGAAAAAATGAGCAAGTTGTTTATTCCATAAGCCCTAGGCTCTCTTATATAAGAGAGTAGCCTATGGGTAAATTACATAAAGCATACAACTGAAAATAAAAATAATGAAGGGATATAGAAACCAACTATATGCGTCAACACTCCCCCTCAAGATGGAGCATAGATATCAATCATGCTCAGCTTGAACGCACACTTCTGGAATGGGCCTCGTAGTAATGCCTTGGTGAATATATCAGCAGTTTGATTTTCTGAGGTAACATGAGATGTAGCTATAAATCCCTTCTGAATCATGTCACGTATGTAGTGACAGTCAACCTCAATATGCTTGGTCCTCTCATAGAATGCTGGGTTGTTTGCAATGAACAAGGCAGCCTGATTATCACATTCCAAGTTCATAGGAAGTGGTACATCAAGACATAGATCTGTAATAACAGCTTTCACCCACATCATCTCTGTGCTAGCCTGGGCCATAGCCCTATATTCGGATTCAGCACTGGACCTAGCTACCACTGTCTGTTTCTTGCTCCTCCATGAGACTAGAGCATCTCCAACATAGACTGCAAATCCTGAGGTTGACTTCCAGTCCTTGGGACAACCTGCATAGTCTGCATCCGCACATGCTGAGATAGAAATCTCCTTTCCCTTCTTGAATAGCAAACCTGCACCTGGAGATGATTTGAGATATCTAAGAATCATGTGTATTGCGTCCATATGGACCTGACGTGGTCGCTCCATGAACTGGCTCACACGACTCACTGCAAATGATATATCGGGTCTAGTGATCGTGACATACAATAGTTTGCCTACCAGTTCTCTGTATCTTCTCCTGTCCGCCTCCTCTGTGTCATCATCATAGAGCTTCATGCTGGGATCCATTGGTGCCGTAGCAGGCCGACACGCAAGCATACCTGTTTCACTCAACAAATCTGTAACATATTTCCTCTACGACATTACTAATCCATATGGATTTCTAGCAAATTCCAGCCCCAGAAAATATCTAAGGACTCCAAGGTCCTTAGTGACAAATTCGGTTCCCAGCTTTTCTTTCGCATGCTTTATGTCCTGCTCATCATCTCCTGTAATCAAGATGTCATCTATATAAACCATGATTACAATAATACCTCTAGCAGTCTTCTGTACGAACAAGGAATGATCAGCATTGGAGCGTTTGTAACCTTGTTTCTCAAAGAGGTCTGAGAGCTTCTGAAACCATGCTCTGGGGCTCTGCTTAAGGCCATAGATAGCCTTATGTAATCTGCATACCTTGGAACACTCCCCCTCAACAGCAAAATCGGGTGGTTGTTGCATATAGACTTCCTCCTGTAAATCTCCATATAAGAATGCATTCTTCACATCCAGCTGATAGAGTGGCCAGTCTCAAGCAACCGCAACTGACAACAAGATCCGGAGAGTGGAATGACAGGCTACAGGCGAGAATGTGTCAAGGTAATCCACCCCGTACGTCTGTGTAAAGCGACGTGCAACAAGTCGTGCCTTGTATCTATCAATAGTGCCGTCCGCATTATGCTTCACTGTAAACACCCACTTACAGCTCACCGGGTTCACATCTGGGGGTATAGGAATCAGACTCCAAGTTCCTCTGGACTGAAGTGCCGCCATTTCTTCCTCCATTGCTAGCCTCCATCTACTATCCTGCAGAGCATCTTGATAATTTCGTGGAATATCTACAGCTGACAGTGCCACCACAAATGTCCTGAAATCTCCAGCTAATCTCTCAAAAGACACAGATGCTGACAATGGATATGTAACACAACTCCTCTTCGATTTTCGTAGAGCAATGGGAACATCTAAATCTGTTGTAGCCTCATCTGGTCCCTGCAACATATCCTGCTCAGAAATGTCATCAGATCCATCAATAGAAATATTTTCATTACATACCATAGGCGAGCTAGGAGACGAGTCATGACCATGAGCGGGAGGAGGCCTTCGGGTATAGTGGAACGACAACGGTGAGACAGGTATATGTGGTGGTGGTGGTGTTGATGACGGCATCTGAGGTGGTGGTGTCATGTATATGGCATCAGTAGATAGAGGTGGTAGCTGCTGGTCTCCCGAGGCTGAAAAATACATAACATATTCAAAAAATGTAACATCTGCACTGACCATGTACCGCCGACGCAGAGGATCAAAGCACTTGTACCCCTTTTGAGTTCTGGAGTACCCAACGAAAACACATTTGACAGCCCTAGGAGAGATCTTGTCAGTACCAGGCGACAACTGATGGACAAATGCAACCGACCCAAACACACGAGGAGTAAGGGTGAACAGATCCTTCCCGGGATAGATGAGGGAAAACGGAATCTGTTCATTCAAGACAGAAGAGGGCATACGGTTGATTAGGTAACATGCAGTGAGAACTGCATCACCCCAGTAAGAGTAGGGAACATGACTCTGTATAAGAAGTGATCTTGTGACATCAAGAAGGTGACGGTGTTTCCTTTCAGCAATTCCGTTTTGTTGAGATGTATGAGCACAAGATGTTTGGTGAACAATCCCTCTTGAGGAGTAATAATTGGCAAGAACATTGGTGCACAATTCTAAAGCATTATCACTTCTCACAAACTTCACAGATGTGGAGAAAACATTTTGTATTTCATTTAGAAATGGATAATGATATTTCCTGCTTCAGATTTATTTTTCATCAAAAACACCCCTGAACATCAATATGAAATAACTCGAACTTGGAGGTACTACTCCGACCTGGACGACTGGGAAAGGACGACCTGTGATGCTTTCCCAACTGACACGCGTCACATTGAATAGGTGTGTGAGGAAGACCATAAGGTAACACTTGACGCAACTTCTGAAGTGGTAAATGTCCAAAGCGCAGATGCCACAATAAAGTAGATACTTGTCCAGAGGGAAAGGATGAGGTTCCAGCAAATGGAGTCTGATTCAGGCGGTAGAGGCCTCCTTGCTCATAGCCACGACCAATCACGTTGCATGTATGGATGTCCTGAAAAATCAAAGAAGATGGATCAAAAATTGCCCGACAATGTAGATCCTTCGTAATCTGACTAATTGACAACAAATTTATTGAAAAATCAGGTGCATGTAGCACATTCTTGAGCTGCATAGAAGATGTCAATCTAATCTCCCCCTGACCAGTGATGGGGGAATGTGTACCATTGGCAATTACTACTGTCCGGCTTGGAGGAATCTGAGTGTATCCTGTAAGTAGACTCTGGTCGCCACATAGGTGATGTGTAACGCCCGAGTCCATAATCCATGGTAATGCATCTGATCTACTATTGTTGAATGCAAGTATACTACCTGAAGCACTAGTAGACGCAGAGGCAGAAGCAACGACATCAGAATGACTCTCCGTAGTCGGTACTGGACCAGATGGTGGAATAATGCCCCTCAGACGGGCAACTAGATCGTCAAACCGTTGATCTAAAGTAGCTGCAGATGGAGGCTCTATCTGCTCAGCAGCTCGTGCGGATGCAGGAAATCCACGCTTCGAGTAGCATGTGTCTTCATTGTGTCCAACCCAATGACAGTAGGTACATGTTGGCCTAGTGCGGCCACCTCTTCCACGAGGTCCACGTCCACGGCCCTGGTGATGAAATCCGCGACCCCTGTTGACTGCCATGGCTGAAGAATTCTGACTCGAGGCCGTGGAAGGAACTGTGATCCGACTCATTCTATGGAAAGCTTCCTCCATGGGAGGAATAGTAGAGTCGGCCAAAATCTGTGATCGTGCCGCCTCATATTCTGGATCAAGTGCAGCCAGGAACACGCCCACCATAGTCGCATTCCTGTATGTCTTCTGTTGTTCTGGCGTGGCTGTCAAGGGCATGAAGCTGTAGAGCTTCTCAAACATCCCTCTCAATGATGTATATAGGGAATGTAGAGGGAGACCATTCTGCTTGATAGTGAATATATCGTGTTGGAGTTGCAGAATCTTTGTCTCGTTCTTCGCCTGTGAATATGTAGCCGCCAGAATGTCCCACATATCCTTCGCTGTGGGTCGATGTAGAATGTCATTGGCAATCTCAATTGCCAACGTGCCAGATAGCCAAACCTTGGCATATGCGTCATTATCCTCCCAAGAGGCATTGGTTCCAATCTTCTCAGCAGGCTCTGGTTCGGTAAGAATGTGCTTCTTACCCGTTGACTTCATCATGCTCATGAACTGCATTGCCCACAGTTCATAGTTGGTACCGTCCATCTTTACAATTGGCGCTGGACCACGAAATGCGCCAATAGATGGGATATCTGCCTTGCTTTCTGACATACTGGATACTGAAGACTGGAACAATTGACAAAATATGTGATTTGTCTACAATGACATAGACGGGTTTAGTTGCACGTGTAGATCTCAAGCAACTAAACCCATGTAGACGAAGGTGCTCGCTTTAGGGCCTAACACGTGCCCCCGTACAGTTGACTGGGAGAAGTAGACGCACTGGTGCACTGGTGCGCGATGCGTAAAGGACACGCTACCGCACGCTAGCGCTACAGGAGAACAGCGCAGCACGCACAGGAGCACAGGGGCGCAGACACAGCGATGCACCACACGCTACCGCGCCGCAGCACAGCGATGCGCAGGAGCCCACACGCTACCGCACGCTGGCGAAGAGAGGGCGCACCGCGAAGAGAGGAAGCACCGAACCAGCGCGCACAAGAGCGATGCGCAGGAGGCGGCGTCGTGCGTGCGGCCCAAGAGAGGGCGGTGCCGATCGAAGAGAGAGAGAGAGGCCGGCGAGTGGGGTAGGGTAGGGTTAGGGTTTCGAGAACTCCGGTCTAGGACCGTCACTCTGATACCATGTTGGGAAAAAATGAGCAAGTTGTTTATTCCATAAGCCCTAGGCTCTCTTATATAGGAGAGTAGCCTATGGGTAAATTACATAAAGCATACAACTGAAAATAAAAATAACGAAGGGATACAGATGAAGGATATGGTTTGATCCTCAAGCGCATCACGGAAGCGTGTTCGTCGTATCGAATACGACGAGGAGAGACTAGTCGTACTAGTTGCTCGATGCAGCGGAATTTAAAAAATTTTTCTTACGACGAAACTACATGATCCAAGAACACTTCTCGGATCGTTTCGTCTAGACCACAAATAAGTAATAGGATTACCTCTTGAAGCGTGGTTGCGATCGAGTCTCTAAACGAAGAGACCTCCTGTCTCAAGTCCGATCCGACGGAGGAGACGCTTGCGAGCGCGGGGATGAACCGCGTGCTTCTCGCAATCCATGTTGATGATCCAAGCGGCGGATCTCCTGATCTCGACACACGAGATCCGACATCTTCTTCACGAGCGAGGCGCACCGAAGGAGACGGAGATCCACGAGCAGAAGAACGGGTAGCATAACGACGATGCCGCGGCGATGGAGAACTTCTCCATGGCATCCATGGTGGACGGCCATGAGAGGGAGAGAGAGGGCTGACCTCTAGAGAGAAAGAGAGAGGGAGAGAGAGATGCTTCTCAAGCATTATGTGTAAAGAGAGAGCATGGGTATGCCTCTCTATTTATAGGGTTTTGGGATCCATGGATCTCAATCCATGTGTCATATAAAATCAATGGATGAGATTGATTTATGACAATCCAATGGTCAAGATTGTTGTTGGTAGAAGCCAACAACTTGTGATTTAATTTTGATTAAATATATTTGATAAATCAAATGCCAAATTAAACCACACAAATAGAGAGAGAGAAAATAAGGGAGATACACCTTCCTCTTTGGAAGGGGGGGACGACCATCAATTCCCTCAAGGAATTGGTGCCGCCCCCTCCTTTCCAAAAGGGGAGGGCAATCTCCTTGATTTTCTCTCCATCCAATTTCCAACAACAATTTGTTGGTATTTTAATTCACCAAAACAATTCTCAATTAATTTTGGGAATATTGCAATCTTGACATTGAATTATTGTGAATCAAATTCACAACCCAAAACAAAATGTAATTTACATTTTCAATTAATTAAACAATGTGTATCCAATACACATTAATAATTAATCTACTAATATAAATTATATTTAACTCTCTCTAATACATTATAAATCACATTTATAATATATTATGAATAATTGGATATTACTATCCACATTATTCTTATCCTTGATAATTAAATCATATTTAATCATCTTGGATCTCTTTATCTCATGTGTTCAAATAATATGAATCACATTCATATTATTCACATCTTTGATAATTAAATCACATTTAATTATCTAAGATAACTCTTCTTATAATATGAATCAAATTCCTATTATTCATGATAATAAAATCACATTTAATTATCCATTTTCTCAATGCTGGGATACATATATCAACAATAGAATTATCCATGAACTCTTTCAAGGACAATGCGCTTTCTCCGCGAATACTTGGAGATAAGGACAGGGCGATTGTATTGTTCCACGTATAGTGACATGGATATTGAGATCATATCTCAAATCCAGATCTCGGGCCTCCCATAGATGCTTGATTAAATCAAGACCGCAAATCTAATCTTCTCATTGAATCTGAATCACATTCAGATTAATGTCCAACATTTGGACTAAGATCAGATTACTTCTCTACTAAGAGGAGTCACTAAAATCCAGACCCGTTTCATCACTCCCTAGGAATGGAAGCGTCATGGTTATACAACCGTTTATGATCATATCACCCTCAGGCATTCCCAATACCTGTACATCCTGCATACTGGAAGACTCAGAATAAACCCGAAGTATTAGATCAACTTTACACTGTCTACTTCAGGGTTTTATCAGTAAGTTTCTCATTCGATCATTGGGAGTCGGTATCGATCATATACTTTCCAAAAGCATATATCATATCTAGGTCTTGATCATATACTTTCCAAAAGTATATATCAAACCTACAAATTCAGTCAAGCTTCCAAAGCGAGACGACCGTGTGCACGGAATTTGATTCTTCCCAATATCTCATGAGTGAGCTCATGTCTTCCGGTTCAGTAGTGAACCTGTATTATCCCTTTGAGAGATCGTATTACTCATATGCCCTTATATGCATACCAGCGCGCCGGTGTATAGACCTTGATTAGGCCATCAACCTATTGGTCTGCCAAATGTACATACTTAGACATATAGTAACACATCTGTCTCCGGTCAGAGGATGTGTGCCTATATCATGACAGCATATGATATAGGACTTTGGTTATCTTGATCTCGTTAAGTCAACTCTTTGACCTAACTAATCTGACACCTCCGAATCTCTATTCCTATGCAGAGGACCTGCATCAAGAAGTCGGTCAGATATCAGCCTAACTGAGAAAGGATTGCCATCTCCTACTCAGGCTGGAGATCATCTCTTAATAATCATTTGACGGTGCTTGATGAGTCCTCAATCTAACTCATTAGATATCCATCTAAGCACCAGCCTCTATGATTTAATAATTGAATCAACAGCTGTATGATCATTAAGATGGCCATGGTACATAACCCTAATTGCACTAAGGGACCTATTATGCAAACTATGTACTCTTTATTTCAGATTAAGGAGTGAATTGCAATAACATTTATTGCATAATGGCTCGCCGTGGGCTCGCATGTCCAACAATCTCCCACTAGCCCAAAGAGCCATTAATGGGCTAATCATTTAAACCCACACTCATGTGACAATCATGGGCTATTTAGAAAATAGCTAGGTAAGCTGATCAGTCACTCTGTTCCCAAGAGACTACGCCAAGTCCTTTTACGGCACTTGCATATCTCCTATTAACAGTGCTCGCATCCAATGCGAATGTTGCATCTCATACAACCGATACTCAATTTTGTTGGTTATAGTGTCCTTGACACTACATCTTATTAATTATCATAACCAGTATTCCCATAATCCTTATTAGAATACCTTCATTCCTAGAGATCTCTATCTCCTACAGTCAAGACCATTATAGATCACTATCTACAAGATCTTAAACTTTTGAAGATAAGACTTTGAGATCACTATCTCTAAGTTTTATCATCTTTGAAGATATTGTTATTACTGCAACCAAGTGTTTTATTTCCAGAGTAGGATTAGTAACAGTTTACTATTCCCACTCCATGGCAGACATATGGTTTTTGTACACATCTAGTATATATCCAGCTTCTCATAACTGATGCACAAGTGCAAGTAGTTCTAGCATTCACTTCCTCTACTTTTTGAGGTGCTATCCCTTTAGATAGATCAGTACCATATCTTAAGGGATGGAAGCCTTTCTTGGAATTTCTAAGAATAGAATATGTCCAAGGTGTACTAAGAATGTGACAGTCCCAATATCCTCTTCTCTTTGCTTCTGAACATCTTCAGAAATAGGATCTAAGAGGTATCCTTGAGATCATATCTCAAGGTATGGAACAACCAAATTATAAAACACTTACTAGTATCATCCTTAGATCATTCCAAATGATTAGGATATTATCTACATTTAGCATGATGAACACAATAGCACTCCCACTAAGCTTCACATGATTCATCAAGATTTTATCTGAAATCATAACATTTATAATTTCATCAAATCTTATGTTCCAACTACAAGAAGCTTATTTGAGTCCAAAGATGGAGTTCTTTAGCTTGCACACATTGCTTTCCTCAACCACGAAGCCCTGGGGCTAGTTCATATGAACATCCTAAGAGAGGTAATCATAGAGGAATGCAATCTTGACTCACATCATGAAGATGTCATAGTCAAGTTGTGTAGCTATAGTTAGCAATATTCTGATGGGTCAAAGCAAGGTCACTAGAGAGCAAGTCTCATCGCAGGCGATGTCTTCTCTTCGGTGTGTAGCTCATGGCTACGAACCGTGCTTTGAAGGTCTCTACCTTCTCATCAGGTTCCCTCTTTCTATTGAAGATCCATTTAGACCTTAATGGGTCTTACCCATATAGGTGGATCCTCGAGGGTCCATATACAACACTTGTATATGAAGTCTACATTAGACTTTTATTGCTAACATCCATTTATCCATGTCATGATCCTCAGGAGCTTCATCACATGAAGTCCAATCATTTTCACATGGAATACATCCTCAAACTTATTTGAAGAAGTATTAGTGTTTCATCTTCAATTATTCTTTTAGTTTCCGATTTCAGGAGCCTCATTATCTTCTTAAGATTAAATGAGTTCCTTTACTTCATTTTATCTTGATTCTTAAGAGAGTCATCCTCTAAGAATCACATTCTCAGAGATGAGATCCTTTAAGAATCTCAAGGTCATAAAGTAGGTATACAATACCATCCTTTATTTTCCTAATGAAGTAGCACTCTCTAGTGCTAGATTCCAGCTTATATGCATGGAACCTTATTAAGTATATAATGTAGTCTTTACTACATATATACCTTGGAAACTAAGAGATAATTATGCTAGGATTAATCATTGATTAAATCATGTCACACATGATCAATTGTATCTCCCTACAACTCCATTGAGTTCAGGTTCATTAGGAGGTTTGAGATAGGAATGATATTCATATCTCCATAAGATATTTCTTGAATTCATCTAATAGGTACAGGCTACCTTGGTTAGATCTAATTCATTTCATCTTCCTTCAAACTTTGGTTCTAAACCAAAATTGTGAAATCTTTGAACATTTCAAAGTTTTCTAAGTGAAGAGAAGAAATCTCATATCACAAATAATCACTAATAGATATCACATATCCATAATGTTTATTCTGATATAGATGATTTACATACATCAATATGTATGAGATCTTGAATACCTTAACATCTTACACCTATCACAAAGAAGGGTGTAGTGGACATTTTACATTGAATACAATATTCACAAGTATGTGAGATTAGAATCTTTAGACAATCTAAAGTTTCATGTCTTACTAGTCCATTGATCTCATCAACAGACATGTGTCCAAAACTTGATGCCAGATCTTTGTTAAAAGATCTATCCTCCTATTGATCTTTAAAGCTTTAATTTTCAGTATTAGAAATCTTAATGAACCATTCATTAATTTTCTAATTATGTAGAGTCCACTAGATTTTAGATTACTATCTGAAATATCTTCATCATAACTCTTTATGATAGATTTATTACAGAATTCATGTTTATATCCAACAATTAGAAATAAACAATGAGTGTATTCTAATATCTAGGTCATAGAGACATTCTCTAAGACTAAGGGCTCCCACTGAAAATATGAAGTCTATTGATATCATGGAAATTGTTGCAACACTTGCATCACTTTCAACATGGATGACCAATAAACATTAAGATCAAACTTCTAATATTCTAATACATATGCAACAAATTGCAAGTGTTATTAGAAGATTGAGATACAATTATTAGACTTTACCTTATCAAATAAGTAAGCCAATTTTAATGATTATATGTAGATTATTCTGATGTACTATCCAATTCCTTCTCTAAGAATTCTAGATAGACTTGATAGTCATACTATCAACACATCAACATATTACAGTCAAGGTTTTAAAAAACGTGAGGCGTATCGAGGCGTTTTCCAATATTTCTTCGAGGCGTAAGCCTCGAGGCGTATCGAGGCGTAAGCCTCACTCCATAAAGAAAATATTTTATAAAACATGCTAATTAATCACAACTATATTTTACAAGTCCTAGAATATTAAATAACTTTGATAAAAAAACATACTCCATGACATTGCAAGGCTAATTCCATGTTATAAAACACCATGTTGCATATTCGAATGGTAAATATTCATTTTGCATATGGATCCATATTGTTGAGTCTTGAATTTAAATATCTTCATTTATATTTAAACAAAAAAAAGATCAAATTGGCAACCAATCTTTAGCATACAGATGTAAAAGTTTTGTTTGTGCCCGAAAGCATGACGGTTCTAAGGAAACCCACAAACTCATTGGTATCTATCATAGTATATCATACAATATGATATATGAATCACAATTAAAAACCATGACTAAAACAGATGCCCATTACGGTGATTTTATTATAGTGTATATATGCTTAATCATGCAATGCCCATGTGGTAATTGTATAAAATATATAGTATATATTTACTGAAAACGGGTGATTAGGGCTTGCAAGTTGCAAGAAAACTGAGACAGAGACTTGAGGATACCAGCGATGGAGCAGGCGGGAGCAGCCGAGCAAGCGATGGAGCAGGCGGGAGCAGCCGAGCAGGCGATGGAGCAAGCGGGAGCAGCCGAGCAAGTGGGAGCAGCCAAGAAGTCTTGAGGCGGCGCCTCACTTGCGCCTCACGCCTCAGCGCCTCGAGGCGCGCCTCATGACAATTGAGGCGCACGCCTCACTGGGGCTGCTTGAGGCGTGCGCCTCGAGGCGTTTTTCTAGAAAAACGCCTCGAGGCGTACGCCTCAACGCCTCGAGGCGCATTTTTAAAAACCATGATTACAGTATTGGCATTCATCCAACTCTTTGGATGTCATATGGAAGTCACAGAAGTACAGTCAACTCTTTGATTATACTTCTTACTTGGGTCCAACCCATGCTTCCACTGCGCTCCATTTATCTATAAGCAACCATTGCTTAAGACTAAGGATCTCTTATGTTAAAATCAAAAATTTCAATATAAGAGTATTTCAACACTTATACATGCTTCATTAAATTCATACAATATGAATATTATGAAGCTTCATGAATGACTAGAGTAAAGATAGTAGAATGATGACACTCATCACCTACATCCATCTAAACTCTTAAAACATAGGTTCAGGTAGGTATTCAAACAATTTGAATACATTATCTCTAATAGAGCTACCACTCTACATGATGTAGAGAACCATGTCATTCATGATTAAATGTAAGAGCACATATGTATGCCAGAATATCTTTATTGATTTTATAAGGATTAATTTGATAATTACGATCATCATCGACATGTCACTTCAAAAGTACATTCGATAAGATCAAGACTTATAGGCACATACAAACCCTAAGGTTTTAGTCCTATTGTCTATTTAATTATCACTTCTCATTATTATGAGGAAACTTGCATATTGCAACCACATACATTGTGTGTCCAATTGCAACTACAATATCTGGATCATAGGGTCCAATCCACGATATTTTACTGGTTATTATTGAGTATAATATTGAGTGGGTTTAATGAAGGATTATCTGAAATAAGAGATTTGCATATATATATATATATAAATATATAACTTACTTTGATTTAGGAATTTTATATCAAAGTTGTCTTGCCATGTCAACAATGAAAGTTCATTCCCTTAATCACTTTCAATGTAAGAGATATACTTACCATAATATCTCAAGCAAGATCTGGGATCTCCTTCCTTATCTTTGTTGCATCCCAATAATATGAGAACCTACAACTCGGATAAAAAGAAGCGGGAACACATTCCGCCTTGCAAGTCCAAC
The DNA here is from genome assembly GCA_037367405.1 of Ottelia alismoides. NCBI lineage: Eukaryota > Viridiplantae > Streptophyta > Magnoliopsida > Alismatales > Hydrocharitaceae > Ottelia > Ottelia alismoides. Next base: position 230,700 of record JAZKJV010009066.1, on the reverse strand, counting down.
TTGCATCTCCCAATTCGGTCTTTAACACCCGGGCCCACCACCCCTAAGGTGATGTTGACCCGCCATTAATTGAACCAACCGTCAACAGGAATACAACTCGCTATGCGCAATCCAATATCGCCCCAATAATATGAGAACCCGATATTGGGGTCACTACGCATACGTCCTTACTCTTTCGAGAAGCGACGAGCCCGATCCAAATGGATCATATGCAGGAGCTGTCACTTCGGACAGGCGTCTCCCACATATAATATCTGGCGACGAAACCCTTCGCCTTGACGGGAGACCATGGATGTCACTTATGTGATCCTCCATCTCTTATTCAAATTTAATTAATTACTATGAATCACATTCATATAATTAATTCTTCCAAGGGAATTCTTAACTCCAATCATATTAGAGTATTTTAATTGGACATAATTAACTTAATCATATTAAATTAATTATCAATCCAATTCAATCAATCAAACTTAATTTTATGCTTGAATATATATGGTATTAGTCTCAAAGTACGTATTAATTCGTATTTTAATAATTAGAAAAATACATCTTAATCCCTCGGACATTATCCCGGCCCTACCCGCTGTCATGGTCAGTACCGGCGGGAGTGGGACGGACCGCATACGTTGCAACCCGCTACCCCAGCGATCCCCGACTAGACACCATATCCACCTCGGGAAAGGATAATGCCAAATTGATTAATTTGTACTTGAGATGATCATCGGTTTTTCAACCGAAATTATACCATATAGTAATCAAAACAATTTTGATTATAAGGAAATTTGCTAGACAAATTCCCAATCCTACTCAAGCAAGAGTTTGATGATTGTGATTTCAATTATGATTTAGATCTAATCTAATCAAATAATTGATTGGGGCCAAGTCAATTAAGTAAATAATCATTCTCTAATATTTCACAAATATTTTCCATAATTATTTCTCGAAATTAACAATTAATTTCATTAATTGACAATCACATGGTCTTGATTAGGAAAGTAATTTCAGCAGTGACCCCTACTCACTAAAATTAGCATATCTTAATCAATTTAAATCCAAATTAAGCAAAGTCAATTTCTAAAGTTTGCTAATTTGATTTAGAACAGAAACCAAGTGATGTTTCACGCATTTCGAGGCGTCTCTAAAGAGTAATTAACTCTTTAATTACGTTAAGATTCGCAGTTCCCGTAACAGTGAATACATGTTCATTAAAACTACCATATCTAGAGCATACGAAATCCGATTTACGCAAACTCAGATCCTATGGTTTCCTTATTTAATGGGGAACAAAATCCAAGTGCTATTTTCGTGTTTAAACAATTTAAACATGGCCGAAAAATTACACCAAACAGATCTGCGAAATCAAATGCGATAAAAAATTTCGCGACCTTAACGAACCCAAATCGTCCTCGGTTAGCGAATCATATTCGAAACCGTCAACCTGGCTCTGATACCACTTGAAGGATATGGTTTGATCCTCAAGCGCATCACGGAAGCGTGTTCGTCGTATCGAATACGACGAGGAGCGACTAATCGTACTAGTTGCTCGATGCAGCGGAATTTAAAAAATTTTTGTGCACATAAATGCGCATTCATCTCTGTAGGTTTTAAAAGTGGCTAGCTAGCTAGTTAACCATCTCCTTAGAATATCATTTGCATAAGTTTGAAGGTAAACCATGAGACCTTCTTGAGTTTATTTAACCTTGAGAGCAAGAAAATGCTTGAGCTCTACAAGTTCTTCCATTTTGAATCTTACTGATAAATTATTCCTCGCCCTTGTAATATCCTATTTATTATCTCCAATAATGAGTAAATAGACTACATAAATGAGTATGATTAACAACATTCCATATTTGGATTTGACGAACATTCTTGAATTTGCTACTTGATAATCATACTACAAGGGGAAATCTACTATCTCCAAGGCCTTCATAATTTATAGACATGTTCTTGATTGTTCATGACTTCAAATCTTTTTGGCTGTCCCATGTAGATCTTACCTTGACCATATGAAGCTTCACATGGTTTGAAGTTCCTTTATGGGTGTTGCAGTGCATCTTCTCTTAAGATAGATTACAATTATTTTTACAACTTTCCTCTTCTCTTTTCCCTAAAGAGTGCTTCCTCACCGCTTCTAATCAACAAATCAACCATTTTACTTTTATTTGAGAAGAAATCAACCATTTACTTATTGAAATATTTTAATTTATTAAGAGATTTTATAATTTAGTAAGATAGGTTGAGAGGGTCATACAAAGACAATGAGAAATACATTGTATTCTAATCTTATGCTACGAATAATAATTCTTTCCACACATGGTTCGTTAATCCTTTACTCTAAACCCAACTGTGGAATATCATGATAAAGAAAGTGTACCTTTGTAAAATATTTTAGTGGTTATCATTTCAATTTTTAATGCCATTTTTTAGTTGTTGCTTCCAATGAGGAGTTGTGTCAATTGTTAAGATAAACTACAATATTGTAAAAGTTGGTATTCAATATTCAGTCGAAAAGATCATTAAATAATAAATAAATAATATTCAGATTACTAATCAGAAATATTTAGTTATGTATTTTTAATTATTTTGAATAAAACAAGTATGTTTGATACATATAATCTTATATAGTTATACATATATGGTCGTTAATTAATAAGATAAAAGTACTAATTAAATTACAATCAAACTATTCACAACTAACTTTCACTTTACATTCTAGAAAAATCATAATAAATCGTAAAAAGTATAATAATTATAATAGAGGAAAGGGATCCTACTCCATGGAGTAGGTAACTTACCTACTCCACTTTCTTTTTTTTCATTTTTTTCATTTTTTTGAAAAATACTTTCATGGATTTTCAAAACTATATCCCTCTATATGTCATTCAAATTTCGTCAGAAACAGAGACTCCTACGGCCTCCATCCAGACAGTCATTTTGTAACGGTCCCAGATTTGCTGTATTTTTGATGTTCTGGATGGAGGCCGTAGGAGTCTCTATTTCTGATGAAATTTGAATGACATATTAGAGGGATATAGTTATGAAAATCCATGGAAGCATTTTTCAAAAAAAAAAAATATTGAAAAAAAGAAAATGGAGTAGGTAGGTTACCTACTCCATGGAATAGGATCCCTTTCCTCATGATAATAATAATTTTTTATTAGTCGGTCAGTGATTGATACGAGTTACTTTATTTGTCATCCCACCAAATAGAGCAGTTGGAGCAAATAATCGATCTAATCAGGTAACTGTTGCAACATTGCTAGCCACATTTAATTTAAAAAATCAACCATTTACTTAACTGAAGTCTTTTGGTTTTCTAAGAGAACTTTTCAATTCTAATAAGGTAGGCTAAGTGGGTCATCCACAAACAACAATGACAAATGCATTGTATTCTAACCTTATTGTTAGAGTAATTATGTTATTTGTTTCATTTAATTGTCCCTTTTCTGTAATTTACCCATAGAGCTTTTCTCCTATATAAGAGAGCTCTAGGGTTTTATTAAAGTTATCTAGTTTATTCCCTTCAACATGGTATCAGAGCGACGGTCCTAGGCCGGAGTTCTTGAACCCTAACCCTACCCTACCCGCCACCCTTCTCTCTCTCCTTCTATCTCGAGATTGGCGCCACCCTCCTGTGCGCCATCGCCATCGCCATCGCGCCCTGTGCGCGAGCCCTGTGCGCCTACGCCATCGCCATCGCGCGCGAGCCCTCTGCGCCTCAGTGCCCATCGCCTGGCGATCAACGCGAGTCGCTCGCTCTCGCCCTAAGTCCGAAGTCTCGCCTGGCGAGTCGCCCTAAGTCTGAAGTCTCTCCTGGCGACCCCATCTCGCCATCGCATCCCACCGCATCGCGTGTAGCGCCTCTCGCCGCATCGCATCGCACCGCATCGCCCTAAGTCTGAAGTCTGAAGGTCGCGTGTTCGATCCACGCTCATCGCATCCCTGATCGCTTTCGCCTGTAGCGCCTCTCGCCTGGCGTATATGCAACAAGTCTTGCTTTCGCCTGTAGCGCCATCGCATGAAGCCTGAAGTCGATAGCATGCCTTTCGCTGAAGCCTGAAGTGCCTGTGCAACTCAGCGTGCATGTGCAAGTCATATGCAAGACTATGCAAGTCATATGCAAGGCATATGCCAGAAGTCTGAAGTCATATGCAACAAGTCCTGTGCAAGTCAGCGTGCATGTGCAACTCAGCGTGCCTGTAGCGCGCCTTCCTCTGCAAGAACTGTGCACGCAAGTCATATGCGTGTGTACTATATGCCCTAGTCGTGCTTCCTTGAATGTACATGTTCTGTGCGCGTGCCTGCGTTGACTCTATGTACGCGTAGACATTGTCTTCTGATTGTGTAACCCCAGTTACAGGTTATTGTTGTCGTCATGTCAGACAACAAGGTAGATTTTCCATCTCTGGGTGCCTTCAAAGGTCCAGCACCCGTTGTGAAGATGGATGACACGAACTATGAACTGTGGGCCATGCAGTTCATGAGTCTGATGCAGTGCAATGGCAAGAAGCATATCCTCACACAAGAGGAACCTGTTGACAAGACTGTGGTTAACGCCTCATGGGAGGCTGACGATGCTTATGCGCGTGTTTGGCTATCCGGTACTGTGTCCATGGAAATAGCCAACGACATTCTGAGTCAACCCACTGCGAAGGCTATGTGGGATATCCTGGCAGCCACGTATTCTCCGACGAAGAACGAGTCCAAGATCTTACAACTCCAGCATGATATCTTTACCTCGAAGCAGAAGGGGCGTCCTCTTCATACCCTGTACACCTCTCTGAGGGGTATGTTTGAGAAGCTACACGGTTACATTCCATTGACAGCTACACCAGAGCAGCTCAAGGCGTACAGGGACTCGGTGATGACTGGAGTGTTTTTAGCAGCCCTTGATCCGGAGTATGATGCAACCCGAGCACAGATTCTTACTGATGCCACCATACCACCTATGGAAGAGGCCTATCGCAGGTTGAGTAGATTCTCCATATCGCATGGTGGAGTTCCGACACCTTCAGCCATGGCTTCTTCTCGCGACAGAGGAGGCTACTCCCATTTCAGAGGTAGAGGTGGTCGTGGTCGAGGAAGAGGTAACAGACCTCCTAGACAGTCGTGCACCTACTGTCGCAGGACTGGACACACTGAGGAAACATGCTATTCTAAGCATGGGTTTCCTACTACTACGGCACGTGTGGTGGAGCAGGCTCAGCAGGAAGGGGGTCCTTCCCTAGTCGCAGATCAGAGGTTTGAGGAGTTAGTATCGAGACTCCAGGAGATCATACCTAGCCAGGGACCTGCTGGTACTTCAGGATCTTTAGAGATAGCCGGCTCAGCATCAACATCCTCTTCAGGTACAACGTATGCACTTACTAGTTGTTACAGAGCAGATCTATCAGAATGGATTATGGACTCAGGAGCATCTCACCATTTATATGGTGACAAAAAGCAATTGGATGATTTTACTGCGACTCAGATAGGACGCTCCGTGATAATTGCTGATGGAACACACTCTCCCATTACTGGTCAGGGGGAGGTGCAATTGACCCCTGGGATACGACTTCAGAACGTTCTTTATGCTCCTGATTTTTCCATGAATCTACTATCCATTAGTCAAATCACTAAAGATTTACATTGTCGTGCCATATTTGACCCATCTGCTCTTGTGTTTCAGGACATACTAACGGGCAGAGTGATTGGAACTGGCTGTGAGCAAGGGGGTCTTTATAGACTGGTGCAATCTCCTTATGCCGGTGTTTCTTCTATGAAGGCTGGATCGGTGTCACCCTACACTTGGCATCTTCGATTTGGCCATCTTCCATTGCAAAAGACGGTCCATCTTCTTCCACAGATTTCTCCCAAGTCTAATTTTCAGTGTGAGGCATGCCAACTTGGCAAACATCACAGGTCGTCATTTCCGAGTCGTATAGGTCCAAGTCGTCATGGTCTGTTTGAGCTGCTACATTTTGATATTTGGGGTCCTAGTCCTGTCCCTGATCTTCAAGGACACATGTTTTATCTTGTTGCTGTTGATGAATTTTCTAGGTTATGTTGGGTTTTTCTACTTAAAAATAAGTCTGATGTTGCGTCTGTTATCCAGTCTTTCATTATTGAAATAAAAAATATTTATTCTGCTCGAGTGAAGTTCATACGGTCTGATAATGCTCTTGAATTATGTAGTTCTCATATCTCAAAATTCCTTATGTCTCAAGGAATTGTACATCAGAAGTCATGTGCTTACACTTCCCAACAAAATGGGGTAGCTGAGCAGAAACATCGTCATTTATTGGACATTACCAGGACCCTTTTGATTCAGAGTCATGCCCCTCACTCCTATTGGGGGGATGCGGTTCTAACTGCTTGTTATCTGGTCAACCGTATGCCTTCATCAGTGTTAGGAGAGAAGATCCCATTTTTGACTGCGTTTCCCGAGAAGGATCTTTTCTCACTAACACCTTGCGTCTTTGGCTCCGTTGCATTTGTCCATCTCTTCTCTCCTGGTCTTGACAAGCTCTCTCCCAGAGCTGTCAAATGTGTTTTTGTGGGTTATTCCAAAATCCAAAAAGGGTATCGGTGTTTTGATCCAGTTAGACGACGGTACCATGTTAGTGCTGATGTCACCTTCTTTGAATCCATTATGTATTTCTCTCCTACAGGTGACAGCCTCACTCATTCAGACGAAGGAGATGATATCTATGTCCCTCCTCCACCATCTATTCCATGCTCTACTCTTTCGCCACCACCACCACAGCCTATACCACCACCACCTCCACCACCACCTTCTACTTTTTATCCTCAGGTCTATCAGCGTCGACCCTTTGCTCATGTGCCTCCTCCTTCATCCAGCACACCCGAGGTATGTAATGAACATTTGAGTACTACTAATGGCACGGGTGATTTGCATGCGCAGACAGATGTACAGGGCACAGATGATACTACCACTACTCCAGTTGATGATCTTGATCTTCCTATTGCCCATAGAAGGCAAAAGCGTGCGCGGACAATGAATCCCAAATATGGGATGGACTTTGCATCACAGGCCTGTTTGGAGCGGTTGTCCCCGGAGTTTCGCAAGTTCGTCCTTGGTTTATCAGCAGTGGAAATCCCAAGGTCATATCAGGAGGCACTACAGAGCAGTCCATGGCGTTTGACTATGGAAGAGGAGATGGCGGCATTGCAGTCACGTGGTACGTGGAGTGTTGTGCATCCTCCACCAGGTGCGTCCATAGTCGGAAGCAAATGGGTTTTTACTGTTAAGCATAGGGCTGATGGTACGGTTGATAGATACAAAGCCAGGTTGGTTGCTCGTGGCTTCACCCAAACATATGGGGTGGCCTATCAGGAGACGTTTTCTCCAGTAGCCCGTCATTCTACCTTACGGATTCTCATTGCAGTTGCTATTGTCCGTGACTGACCCCTGTTTCAGTTAGATGTCAAGAACGCTTTCTTGTATGGTGACTTGCAGGAAGAGGTCTATATGCAGCAGCCACCAGGGTTTGCTGCTGAGGGGGAGTCCAGTATGGTGTGCCGTCTTCATAAGGCCATATATGGCCTGAAGCAGAGTCCACGGGCTTGGTTTCAGAATCTCTCGGAGTTGATTGAACAGAAGGGCTTCGTCAGATCTACAGCAGATCATACTCTCTTTGTAAAGAGAGACCAGCAAGGTATTGTGATCATCTTAGTGTATGTGGATGATATTGTTATCACTGGTAGTAATAAGAAGGGCATTCAAGCGGCCAAGGATTTTCTTAGTGAGCAGTTTGTTACGAAGGATCTGGGTACACTTCGTTACTTTTTGGGATTGGAGTTTGCAAGAAATGAGCAAGGCATGGTAATGACACAGCGGAAGTATGTTACTGATCTGTTATCTGAGACAGGAATGGCAGGATGTAGACCAGCTACTACTCCTATGGATCCTAATGTCAAACTCTATGATGATGACTCTGAGGAGGTGGACAAGAGACGGTATAGAGAGCTCGTGGGGAAGTTGTTATATGTCACTATTACCCGACCAGATATATCCTTTGCTGTCAGTAGGGTAAGTCAATTTATGGAGCAACCCAGACAGGCTCACATGAATGCTGTTTTTATGATCTTGAGATATCTGAAGTCGTCTCCAGGTGCTGGTCTTCTGTTTAGGAAAGATACCTCTATATCTGTCACAGGTTGTGCTGATCCAGACTATGCTGGGTGCCCTAATGATAGAAAGTCTACTTCAGGCTTTATTGTATTTGTTGGTAGCTCACCAGTAGCATGGAAGAGTAAGAAACAAACTGTCGTGGCTCGATCCAGTGCAGAGTCAGAATATAGGGCAATGGCCCAAGGTAGTGCTGAGATGATGTGGGTTAAATCGGTCTTAACTGATTTAACTATTGAAGTACCTCTTCCCATGCATCTTAAATGTGATAATCAGGCAGCCTTGTTCATAGCAAATAATCCAGCCTTCCATGAAAGGACAAAGCACATTGAAGTGGATTGTCATTATACACGGGACTTAATTCAAAAGGGGCTTATTTCAACTTCTTATGTATCATCAGGAGAGCAGATTGCAGACATGTTCACCAAGGCTCTTGCTAGAGGTCTTTTTCATCTGTGTTGTTACAAGCTGAGCATGATAGATATATATGCTCCAGCTTGAGGGGGAGTGTTAGAGTAATTATGTTATTTGTTTCGTTTAATTGTCCCTTTTCTGTAATTTACCCATAGAGCTTTTCTTCTATATAAGAGAGCTCTAGGGTTTGATTAAAGTTATCTAGTTTATTCCCTTCAACACTTATGTTATGAATAATAATTCTCTACATGTGGTTCGGTAATTTTTTACGCTAGATCTAACTCTAAAATATGACGATAAAGAGAGCTCATCTTTATAAAATATTGTGTGATTGTCATTCCATATTTTTGTAATGCCATCGCAACAGTTTTCAATGGCTGTAGACATGCATCATTGTGCATGAGTATGACATGGCGGGCACATACTATGGCTCCTTCAGAGCAATGGCTTCTCAAATGTGCTCTCGATCCTCCATTTCCTAGTGCATGTATTTGCTTTACTAATGGCAATGTAAAGTCAACGTAGACTCAATGCATGTCATCCGATAAATAATTGTATCCTCTATCTCTTCAATTTCTTGATGGATTTGGTTGAAAAGAGTTTCCCACCTTAATTCAATGAACTTGAACCTCATTGACTTTGTTTTAAAAAATTGATTACAGACCAATTAACCTCACTGTCATGGATTGTACATGGGCAAACCCTCCCCTCAGAAGATCTAAAAAATAAATCAACAAGTGGATGGCATACTTCCTTCGTGATTGACTTTAGATGAACAAAGCTACACTTATATAGACTAATGACGGACAACCCTCCCCCCCCCCCCAAAACCCCCCTAGAAGGATGTACTTTGAAAACCCGCATCACTGATACCATTTGTGAAATCTAACGATGCAAAATATACTCTGTTGCAAATCGCGGAAGCGGAACACGCACAAAAGATCAATCAAGCAAGCACGAAACACATGGATTTACAAGGTTTACCTGTAATTCGGCTACGTTCTTGGGCGGTAGCGATCAATTTTCACCGTGGAGAAAGAAGAGAGTACAGAGGTTACTGAAAGCGCTAACCCTAGTGGAGTTTATATACTACTCCTTGTACATAGGATACAGCGAGACCCTGTCTTGCTGGGTTATGGTACGGCAAGAGGGGATGCATATGATGGTTCCTCAATCTGGGTCAAATGGTTAGTTTTCAAGGCATATCAACATACTCACACATATCCTAAACAAACTTATATTTTACATTGCATACACCATGAGTACATAATACCCATTTTTTCTTGACTTTTCCGTGCAAAGTAGGCACACCACACACTCACATCCCACTCATATTTTCCATTTTAGATACATATCTACGCATATATAGTTTATACACTCAACTCAAGCATTTGGCCTCAAGGAACTTTTATAAATATAAATGGCAGTGCCAATTTTGTTTTCCAAGGGAATGAAGAGTTTCAGATTTCTCTAAAAGCCAACTCCAGATTTTCTGGATTTAAAGTTGGCGGTGTATATTCAGCAAATGTGGTGATTAGAATATTTTAATTGATCGTATTTTTGTACAATGCACTATTCACCCCTCCTCTAGTGTAATCTCATCCGATATCAAAGCACATGTGATGGTTTAAGGAGTTACTTCCATATATCGATGATCAATGACATCAATCAACTCTATCAACACACCATAGAATTCTCTACCATAGTCAAGTCATAAGAATTTGTTATTTCCTAGGATGCTAATGAATTAAAACAATACAGATAATAATGCAAAGAAATGTTCTTCTAAAAATGACTACGAACAGGGAATTCATCTAAAAGATAGAAGCAAATTTCTGATGTGGAAACAACAATGCACAGATTCTTTAAAGAAAATAAGAGTGGATATTTTCCTTCTTAAAGGCAGCCCCATGCTGTCAAAGAAGGCATCGACAGAATAAAGTGCATTATTCTATCAAATACAAGCAACCCAGCATCAAAGAAATAATAAGCTAGAAAAACTGCAGGTACCTGCAGGTAACGCTCCAATCTAGCAGATGAGTGTTCTGGGCCCTGACCATCATATCCATGAGGAAGCAGTACAACAAGGCCAGTTTGTCGAAGCCATTTAGATTCCCCACTGCTCAAAAACTGATCAAACATTACTTGAGCGCCATTGGAAAAGTCACCAAACTGAGCTTCCCAAAGAACTAATGAGTTAGGGTTTTCCATAGAATAGCCCAACTCAAATCCAAGGACACCAAATTCAGAAAGAGAGCTGTAGCAAAGAAAAACAGGGATTTAATAAATGAAGTTAAATGAAACTCATAAAGAATTACGATCTCAGTTAGTTAAGACTTTAATGGTGAACATTTTGGAAAATTTTAGAGAAAAAAGGGCAGTGCGTCGTAGTTCAGACACTAGGGATGTTAATGAATCCCTAGAAGTTTGGCAACTATAACGAGGGTTACGAATAGATATAACGAGAAAAGCGAACAATGCAAAGTCTATACTACTTGGACATACTTATATTCAGTTTTCAGAAATGCGGTCCATGCGGTCGCATATGCGTATTCGGTCACTTGATCGAAGCGCATATGCTATATGCGGCAATATGTGGTCAAAACGCATATGTGGTCGCATATCTGATAGGATTCATGTTAATCCATGACATGTTGATGACACATTAACTCGATTTTTTTCCGAGCAGCTCTTATATCATCATTTACATTTATGCATCTTTTCATTATTCTCGTATATGTTGCATTTGGGAATATAATCTAGGGTATTTTTTCCCATATCCATTTTTTTCATTGTCTCAACACTTATTAATGAACAGTTTACTGCTTTTTTAATTTTCTATCTAATGAAATTCATTCTAATTCTTCAAATAAAACATGAATAACTGACTAACAGCCCGAAACTTTACATTTTTTAAACTTCTAGTAAATTTTATATGCAAATACAATTTTCACCTATATTTTGCGTCAACAAATTTTGTCCTTTGGAGATACATATATGTGTATAATTTTGGGTGTATGATTTGTATACCTATGATTATTCTTTAGCTTTTGTTATCTATATGATCTATATATACATTACAGGTTCTCTTACAGAATTCATGCGTTCCCTGTTGAATCTAAATTTGTATGTGTGTGTATATGCATTAAATTAAAAATACACACTAAAAAATAATCAATTTATAATACCATGCTTATATATCTTATTGATTATACTATCTTATTTGAAATTTTTGATTTTGGATTTTGTTAGATAATCATCTTTTTTATATATATATAATCACATTTTATTGTTGTATTTTATAATATTTTATATTAAAATATTATAAACCACAAAAACAATATATACCTCCGTATACTCCTCCGCATATCCGCTTACTCGCTTTAAACCACATGACCGAACGAATACCGCATATCGCATTTCTGAACCTTGCTTATAATAAGCATACGAAACTAGATATCCATACTAAAGGGACTCTCTTTATTAAGCATGCTTATATGCATATGCACAAGCAAACATACTTATGTACATGTGCACATGCATGCATATCTTCAAACTATCTAAATCTCAAGAATGATTAAGGGTCATTTCCTTTTAAAATAGAATGGAGAAGAATTATAAACAAGAAATGAAGATAAAACGTGCAAATGGCCACATCCGTCTTACATAGGAGAGTGAAAGTCCTGGATTTTAGAGAAGATTACACAAATACCATTGTGAAGAACAAGGTTGCAGAAGTCGGCAGTCGGTACTCGGTCGGCATGGTCACTGATTAAGGATTAATCGGCAGTCGGGAGAGTAATCGGATTTCGTCGGGCATTAGTCGATTTGGAATTTTTCTATTATTTTAAATATATAAATCAATTTTTATAGCATACATTCTTATTTATATTCATATATTTAGCAGTTTTAACATTTTTAAGAGCATAAAAAATTGCAAGAGAATGAAAAAAGAAGCAAGTTAAGAACAAAATGTTTGGCACATAGTACAAGCAAATGTTCAAAAATAAAAAAAACAATTACAACATGCCCAAAAAATAATATAAGCGAAAAGTAAGACAAGTGTCACAAGCCATTGGATTCAATCCTCAATGTCATCATCCAAGTCCGGCTCTTCATCATCATCGCTTTCTTCTTCATCATCGTCATCATCTTCTTCTTCTATATCCTCAAGATGTAGCTCCTCCTCCTCATTCATCGGCGTAGCAATTGAGCTTGACGATGAAGCTCCGCTTCCATGTTCACCTCGTTGGCTCCTTCTTGTTTCCAAATTCTATTCGGCACCACTAGCATGTGCTACAACACCCCATGTCAGTCCGGAACCTGGAAAAACCTCCTCATCCCAACATCCCCGGTCCATTCAACCATGTGTATACGATCACGAGATGACAGAGGATCTCTCTCTTTCTCAGCTCGACGTTCCTGCAGGTTGGAATTGAAACATACATACACAAAATCGTTCAGCTTCTTCGTCTCCAACCTGTTTCTCTTCTTGGTATGGATCTGAAGACCCAAAAAAATTAACTTTATACCAATTACTCATTTAAATTTTACTATTACTAATCGAATTGGGTGGGTAGAGTAGAGTCTTTACCGAGTCAAATGTACTTCAGTTACGCTCACATCCCGATGATGAAGACGTCAAGCTCAAGATTTTGATAGCCATAACTTTCAAATGAGGTGTGTCATCTCCATGATTATGTCACCAATTAGCTATTAGAATAGAGAAATGGTCAACATAATAAAATAAACGATTAACATTAATAGAAAACAATGACTGAAATACCTGGATCAAAATTGCCATCACTTGTCATCCTTTGTCTCACAACTAAAGGCTTGCCAAAATCTCCACGACCAAGTCTATATGTCGGAAGCTCGTCTGTGGTATAATTGCATCTTGTATATCCAAATCTGGATAAAATTTTTCCATGCATTCCTTAAACTCTCTCCTCACCACAACATCTGGATCACCACGAGACACAGTGTAGAAGAAAAATGGGTTCAAGTAATAAGCTGCTAGATGCAATGGAGTATCGAGTCTCCCTTTAGTCTTGGAGGTAACGGCATCCACAAAAAATTTATAAGATGACTCCACGCCATTGAATGCTGCAATTATTTTCCGCTTGGCATCTTCAAGCCCTCCGTAGACAAAGCCCATGGATGGGCGTCGATCTACATCAACCAGACGTAATAAACGAACCAATGGAGTGAAAACTCTGATAGCATGTGCTGTATGGTTCCAGAACGTAGGGATGAATACAATGGAACTCGCTGCTTCTCCCTTCTTGGTCTTATACCACTTGCAGCTTCTCCACTCTTCTGAGGAAAACATCAATCTCAACTTGTCTTTCTTCTCATTTAGGCTCTCAAGAGTGAGAAATGTGGTTGCAAATCTTGTTTGGCCTGGCCTTGCAATGTCCCTCTTGCTGGTGAACTTGCCCATCAAACTTAGAGTTTTGGTGTGAGAGTAGATGAACACCGTAAGCTTCTTCGCCTTTGTGATTGCACTCCTCACCTTTGTCTCTCTGCTTATCTTCTCCAAAGCAAGATCAATGGAGTGCGTGGCACACAGAGTCCACCAAATCTGCGGATATTTGGTGACCAATAATCTTCCTGCTGCTATATTGGCGGATGCATTATCCACCACAATCTGAACCACTTTATCCACTCCCACTTAATTCAGGCACCCCTCCACCAACTTACAGATGTATTCCACAGTGTGAGCCTCATCTGAAGCATCTGTGGACTTCAAAAATGAAGTCCCCAAGGTGCAATTGACACAAAAATTGATGATGCTCCTTCCTCGCTTGTTTGTCCACGCATCGGTCATCAAAGAGCATCCCGCTGACGTCCATGTATCACGATGACATTGCAAGCCATCATGAATCTTCGTCACCGCCTTCTTCAAAAGCGGACCACTAAGCTCATACCTCGTAGGAGGCTTTAGTCCAGGCCTATACTTCCCAATCACCTCTACCATCTGCAAGAAGTTCTTCGTCGTCAAAACATTAAATGGAATCGGCGATGTATATGCCCATTTGGATATGTACGATGTAACCCTGTCACGATGATCCTTGGAAAATGCATCCTTGATGGTCATCTGACATGATGACCCTTGCGATAGTCTGCTCCAAGGATTCAGAGACTCGTGATCTCTTCGTCGAACCCATATCTCCAGTGATATCAACTTCTTCCCTCATCTCAAGAACATCGGCGGCTTTCTGGGACTTCTTCCTCGCAACATCATCAAGGTAGGCAATCATATTCTTCTTCTTTTCCTCATCCACCTTGGGACATGCAGCTACAGTCCCTCTTCAGTGTGCTAGATGTTGCTTGAACCTATATACACCACCCTTGACAATCTTCTTGCACAATATGCAAGTGACTGTATTTGCATCCGTACGGTTCACAAGGTAACCGTATTGCCATGCAGGATCAGTTGATCTCGGCAGCACATAAAAAGATGAGTCGCTACCAGAAGCGACGTTCGCTGGAGGTGTAGACATCTACATAGTAAACAAACTCACAATTTAGGCAATCAACAAACATAAAATAATTTCCAAGTTGAGCAAATTGAACATATAAGTTAAATGAAGATATTAAATAACAGCTAGACCAATGACAAGTGACAACCATAAAAGAAATTCCAAGTTGAGCAACATACAACTTAAGTTTATAGGAATGTTTTATCTTTATGTAAATGTCGGTAGCAATGATGTGTAGAGCAAATGTCGGTTTAGGCACATAAAAGTGTTAGGGCATGGTGTTTATAGGAATGTTTTATGAAAACTTAAGTGTTATGAAAATATTATTGGTGTAAATACTACTTAAGTTTTATGTGTCTAAATGTTATGATGTGTATGCCTAAACATTTAGACACATAGAACACCGTATAGCAATGATGTGTGTGTAGAGCAAATGTCGATTTAGGCACATAAAAGTTGGTGTTTAGGCATACAACTTAAGTTCAAAAACATTTTTGATTAGGGAATGCTATTCATATAATACAGATATAAAAAAGAAAAAACTGAAAAATAAAAATAAAAAGTCTAACCTCGGTTCTGGGCGATGAGCAGCGAGACCTGGGTGAGCGGCGAGGCAGCGAGGCAGCGAGCGACGATGGCGGTGAGAGGGAGACGTCGCCTTTGGAAGCTAGGGCAGCGGGGGTGGGAGCTAGGGTAGCAGGGGTCGGGAGCTAGGGCAGCAGGGGGTCGGGTGCTAGGGCAGCGGGGGTCGGGAGCTAGGGCAGCAGGGGGTCGGGTGCTAGGGCAGCGGGGGTTGGGTACGCGAGAGGGGATGAGTTTCTGTTCGAAACTTTTATTCAATTTATTCGGGTAATCGGGTATTTTACAATGCCAGAATTTTCATGCAGAAAACAGCCGATTACTCGGCCGACTACGCCGATAACTCGGGCGACTAATTGGGTCTACCCGATTATAGCCCGACTTTCCCTATTCAAGTCGGGTACCCCCATCCGAGTCGTTTAGTCGAGCCGACTAGTCGGCCTAGTTGGCCGACTTTTGCAACAGTGGAAGAATATTTAAAAAGAAGAGGTTTGTTTCAACAATAACACCCTAACATAGTCCCACATCGGAAACTCACAAAGTATGAAAGCGGGTTATAAGAGTATGTGACTACTACTTGATAACTTGGCCTTAAACATTTTGGGTTGTCAATAGGTCTAATCGGACCCGACCTAACAAGTTTTCATGGCTAATTTTCCTAGATAACCATCTGGGGACCTAAACCTGGAACATTACAAATGGTATCAGATTCAATTTTCACTCTAATAGTGGAATATACTACCCAATAGCTGGAGCCATCCCCATCAAGAGATCGGAGGAAAAGACTACCATGAGCATGCAGCCGCTACTAATATTGGGTATAAGTGATGAGCCATATCACAAGAAAGACATCGCAAATATAAGTGAAGGATATTATAACACCCCAACATAGTTGCACATCAGATACTCACAAAGTGTGAAAGTATGTTATAATGGTGGGGTTTGCTACTTGACAACTTGGCTTAAGCATTTTGGGTAATTGTCAATGAGTCTAATTGGATCCAACCCAACAAGTTGTCAGAGCCAGGTTCTCTCGATAACGGTCTGTTTGCCTAAGCCCAGAACATTACATATACTCCATTAAGCTAACGGTCCATAGAGCAGCAATTTGAACTCACAGTAAATGACAAATGTGTCGAAACGAATCACATGGAAGCGACTCGATCATGATGTTTGCAAGTTGGTCCTTACAGTAAATGAACTTAACCTTGAGAAGTCCCTTGGCTACTTGATCTCCTACAAAGTGGTATTTCACTTCATTATGTTTTGTGCAAGCATAAAAATTTGATATTAGTTGTTAAGTAGCACCAATGTTGTTAGACCATAAACCAAGAATAAAGAAGACATTTTGGTGGAGTTCATGGAGTAACTTGTATAACTAGACCAACTTAGCAGTAGCATTAGCAAGAGCTTTGTGTTCTGATTCTATAAAGGATCATGAGACATGCGGTTTTTGGCTTATGAAGAGACAAGATTTGAGTCGAAATATGTGAATAAACCACCTAAAGATTCCATGCAATCTTAAGACATATCCAATTAACATCAAAGTAGACTTCAAGTAAATGGGAAGATGATTTTGCAGGGGAAGACCATGCCCTCTTATGCCTTTTAGATAACGTAAAATCCTTTTGCAGTGAGCCCAATGTTTAATTATGGGTTTGGTCATAAACTAACATGCTTTATTGATAGCAAAGAAGATGTAAGGTCGTATGAGAAGTACGTATTACAGAGTTTATATATATTTATGATAAAGTGTTGGTTGAGAGAATCCTTAACCATTCTTGGAGAGCTTGGATTTTGTAATCATAGAAGTTTTTTAGGATATACAGTTTGACATGTTTACTTGATTTAAAAGATAGAAGAACTCCATGTTGGAAGCTGAGCACTACAATACCAAGAAAGTAGGAAAGTGGTCCAATAAGGCATTTTCAAAACTATTTTGTCAAAGCCATCAATACCCTATTTATGGCATCACAACAACTATGATTATAATATAATCAACATATACTAGTTATAGTACAAACATTATCCCTTGCAAATATGAACAAGGGAGTGTCCATTTGGTAGAAAAGAACCCTAATTGGTAGAGAAACATACACAAGCGATTAAACCACACACAAGGTGCTTTTTTAAGCCATACATGAACTTGTGTGAGTAATAAATATGACTAGGTTTAGAGGAATCAATGAAACCAACTGGTTGAGTCATGGAGACTTCTTCGCTTCAATCACCATGCGAAAAGGCATTAATGATGCTGATGAACATCGGTTTCATCATGTTAATTTTCCTATAGTAACCCCTTAGCTTAAATTAGTGTCAATAGAAACCAGATTAATTGTTGTATATATCTGAGTCTTGAAATAAATTAAAAATACAAAAAATGACAAAACCAAAAATCGCAGTGTTTTTATACCTTTAAAAACACTCACAAAAATATTTCTCCCTTTGTTTGACCTCTTTTGCGTTTTTGGTCAACATCAAACTGGTAGATCTCATCGAGATCGACAACTTTCATGTTTGAGTTTTTCCAAATTCGACATCCTTCTTCTTTTTTGATATTTTTGTCTGAATAACCTGGTTGGGCCACGTAGCTCCTGCTGGTTGAGCCACGCGTCCCGCTTCTCTGCGCGACACGCGCCCTCTGCGCTCAGTCATTTGATCCACTCTTGGAGCATCCATCTCAGCTGCTTGTTCCCGCATCAATCTCCACCCTCTGATCCACCTTCCAGATCGCATCTTGTACGTCCGCTTCCGCCCGCTTCCCCTATCGCCACGTGTCGCCCTCCAACGCTGCCCGATCTCCTCCAATGCACATTAATCGTAGCCTTGTTCGACCCCTTTCTCAGCCCTCTGATCGCCTCCAGATCACATCTCGCACATCCACCCGTTCCTCGGCCATTGGATCATTAGATCCACACGTTTCGCCTACATCCATTGAATGCACCCTCCTCTGGACCGTTGCATCGCAAGATCCAACGGCCAATACGTCATCTTCCACCTCCGTCCTCCCTCTCTCTCCCACGTTCTCCACTTAGCCAAACCGTCGCCCCCTTTCCATTATCCCCATCTCCGCATCGCTTCCCATCACTCGCCGAACACGTCACGCTCAAGCCCTCACTCCCTTCTTCTTCGCGTGCCACCTAACCATGATCTTCCCTTCTCCTTCCGGTCAACGAGAGCCCACGAACCCACGACGCCCACCACCGGAACCACGAACCTCTCCTCTTCAAATAAGTCATCACCGCCGCAAATTCTCCCTGTCTACATGTACACGGGCAATGGCCCAGCTCCTATCCGCCTCCCCGTGACAAGGGGAGGTCAGATCGACGGCGCGAAGATGATTACGGCTCCGGTGTTGACCCCTGGCCATGGTAGGCCAGGCCTGTGGCTCTCACCCGCTGGCGAGCTGCTCCAATTGGCCGTTGGAGTTCAGCGATGACCGGAGTGCTCACCAGCGCTCAACCCAGGCTGCCACATCTGCCCAATTTTCCAGGTAAGTCTTCTTTCCTTTTTCTTCTAGTTTCTTGTAATTTATTAGGCTTCCACACACTCTTTCTCCCTCAATTTATCATCTCTTAAGCTTCCGCACACATCCACCATCTTCGTCGTGCCCTCCGATCACCTTCTCGCTCTTCCGCAACCCCAAGCCGCTCGGCCTCCCGCTTCTTCGACTCGCCGGAGAAGACGAACAGGGCCGACCACCTTCTCCGCCCGTATGGCCTTCCATTCACCCGCACCTCACTTACACTTATCACCTGCACGCTTCGGCTACTGTCACTAACACTTGCAGGTGAATGCCTTCATTGGACGGAGCTTCATTGGAGCTAACTTTGCAAGCTGTCTCCGACATACGAGCGTCGCTAGCCTCCTCCCGGTAGTCCTGCTTCATCTCCGGGCTTCGACGACGGCCTCAGACCTTTCAGGGACATCCATGGAGCTGCGTCATGCATAGACGACGACGACGGAGCTCCTGCTGTTTCTCTGGAGACTCAAATGTGCTGCCAGCCCGCGGAGAAGGAGGAGCTTCCAAGCGTACAGGTGCCGTTGGATGGCACCCTCCCGGTGCTCATCCAATGACCTAGATTTGGCCAAGTCGACGGCCCCCGACACGTATAGCTGTCGTCCGATCTCTATGATCGGATGGTCCAAAGAAGGCCACGTCACCGCCTCGAGCCTCCACTTCGAGCCACCAGGATCGGGGTACTCGAGCCAAACCAGAGCACCATCTACCTCCACGTGGCCCGAGCCTCGCCTCGAGCCTGCACCTCCATCCGAGCCTAGCCTCATGTTCCTGGGTCACGTGAGGTCTGGGCAATTTGCAGAGGGGCCCCGCCAACTTCTCCATATTGCAAAAAGGTCCTTATATCACGTGAAGAGCATACGCATCTGGGGTTAATTGCAACCACCGTCCGGATTCCAATAATTGCAGTTTAACGCCCGTGCATGTGGGTAAATTATAGGGAAGGACTCGCTACTTTTCGTATTTACATTTAAGTCCTTGCAGGGACTTGTTTGTATTATTTTTCCTATTTATTTTGAAGTTTTTCGTGCATTTATGACCTTAGACTCTTTTGTGAATATCTTGAGCATGCGATTTCCATTTTTGTTGATTTCAGACTCGTTTCGAAGCTTGTTTCATTGTCTATCTGATGGTATGAATTGTTCCCGATTTGACACTTCGAATCCAGATGATTAATTATATTTATGTGGTGTCAATTGCCTAATGATTTTAATGTCCTTGGTTGATTTCTTAAGTAAGTTTGCTTCGTGAATTGATTCTGAAATTGATCACTTATTAATTGCTCATTGATTCTATCTAATTAGGGCATATTTACATAACTTAACACTTGCATTATGTTGCATTATAAAAAAATCAAATAAAAAGTGCCCGCATCTGTCTACCTTGTCTGCTTCATGTTTCTTTACATTGTGACCTATGAGTTCTTAATTCTTCGCTTATTATAAATAATGAGAATCTAAATAAGTACTTAAGAGGTTCTTGTCCATGAGTTCGACCTTGGGCTTTCCCAAGTAAAATAAATTCGACCGCTTGCATTTAATTGATAAATCAACCCGAGTGGTGTTTGATGGATCCTATTTAGCCCGACTGCAATGACATTAGAGTGTTAATTCCACACTATTAAGGGGCTGAATTTCAGGATCGTCAGATGCCAAACTGTTATAGAGACCATGTGCAAGAGGTTGCAATGGACAATATTATCCATGCTGTAGTAGGTACTACCAATAGGTGTTGTGTTTTAATGTAAATCGATGCCATCTATTTGATGAAAACTCTTTGAAAAAAACAAACTACATATTTCTCAATAGATCAATCTAGGGACTGCTTAATGTAAAACACCTATTTGTGTCCTATAACATTCATGGAAGGATGTAGAGGTACAAGAGTCCATGCACCAATAGAGAGAAGAGTATTGAATTCTTCTTGACATCGTATGCCTTTAAACAAATTATTATATGCTTGAGTAAAGTAGGCAGGTTCAAGGTCACTACTGATTGCAGTATTTGTCATTGGTTGCTGTGAACCACAAGCAGCAACCTATCAATAATCAGCATGCGCTCAAGGTTGAACTGTAGGAATAGTCGATAATGAGGGTTCACTTATAGATGGAACACTACTTGTAGATTAATGTAGCAGAGGAGCTACTTGTAGCATTGATAGAATGAGGATCCAAGATTGGTGTTCTTTACAAATATCATTCATGGTGAAGATTGGCAGTCGAACATAATGTCCAAGAATCCAACTTGCTTTTGATGGAAAGTCATCTTCAACAAATCATCGTACATGCCTTGCAACAATAGTTTTATGGGATTTTATCACTTGTGCCCCTCCAAGATATCGCAATATCAGTTATGCCCCTATCTTTTTGGTAATATCAGTTGTGCCCCTCACTTCTTGCTCCGTCATCACTTGTGCCCTTCCGTCATATTGACCGTCAATGAGTTGACTTAAACATGGGTTTTTCAAACCTTGGTGCAGTTAAGAGGGGTATTATTGTCCACACCAAGGTTTTAAAAAACGTGAGGCGTATCGAGGCGTTTTCCAATATTTCTTCGAGGCGTAAGCCTCGAGGCATATCGAGGCGTAAGCCTCACTCCATAAAGAAAATATTTTATAAAACATGCTAATTAATCACAACTATATTTTACAAGTCCTAGAATATTAAATAACTTTGATAAAAAAACATACTCCATGACATTGCAAGGCTAATTCCATGTTATAAAACACCATGTTGCATATTCGAATGGTAAATATTCATTTTGCATATGGATCCATATTGTTGAGTCTTGAATTTAAATATCTTCATTTATATTTAAACAAAAAAAAAGATCAAATTGGCAACCAATCTTTAGCATACAGATGTAAAAGTTTTGTTTGTGCCCGAAAGCATGACGGTTCTAAGGAAACCCACAAACTCATTGGTATCTATCATAGTATATCATACAATATGATATATGAATCACAATTAAAAACCATGACTAAAACAGATGCCCATTACGGTGATTTTATTATAGTGTATATATGCTTAATCATGCAATGCCCATGTGGTAATTGTATAAAATATATAGTATATATTTACTGAAAACGGGTGATTAGGGCTTGCAAGTTGCAAGAAAACTGAGACAGAGACTTGAGGATACCAGCGATGGAGCAGGCGGGAGCAGCCGAGCAAGCGATGGAGCAGGCGGGAGCAGCCGAGCAGGCGATGGAGCAAGCGGGAGCAGCCGAGCAAGTGGGAGCAGCCAAGAAGTCTTGAGGCGGCGCCTCACTTGCGCCTCACGCCTCAGCGCCTCGAGGCGCGCCTCATGACAATTGAGGCGCACGCCTCACTGGGGCTGCTTGAGGCGTGCGCCTCGAGGCGTTTTTTCTAGAAAAACGCCTCGAGGCGTACGCCTCAACGCCTCGAGGCGCGTTTTTAAAAACCATGGTCCACACATCTTCTATATCTTCTTCCTCCTCCATTTGTTCTTCTTCCTCTCTTCATAATTTCTCACTCTCAGTTGCACCTTCATGCATCCATCGAATCTTTAAAATTTTTGCATTTTCACGGATATATCACTCATTACGGATCAAATGGTGAATTTTATTGAATTTTTCGGTGACTTTTCATGAATCAATTAATCAAAAATTTATCTAAATGCTGAAATCCCTGGGGGCTGACCTGGGGTGGCGGGCTATGGGCGGCCTGGGGCACATGGCGACGAGGTTAGGGGCGACCTGGGGGTGGGGGGAGGCCGACAGGGGGGCGACCTGGGGCGGTGGGGCTAGGGGGTGCAGGGAGGAGGCCGGCAGGGGGCGACCTAGGGCGACGGGGCTAGGGGGGCGCAGGGGTCGCGGGGAGGAGGCCGGCAGGAGGGCGACCTGGGGCGGCGGAGCTAGGGGGCGCAGGGGTCGCGGGGAGGCAGGAAGGCAGGGGGGCGGACTAGGGGGGCGAGGCTTGGGGGTGCGGGGGAAGGCCGGGCAGGAGGTGCAAGATTCGCGCGCGGGGGGGGGGGGGGGGGGCAGGGGAGCGGCAGGCACGGGGGAGGGAAGGCGCGGGGCAGGGGAGCGGCAGGCACGGGGGAGGGAAGGCACGAGGTAGGGGAGGGGCGGGGAGAGGCAGGCACGGGGCAGGGGCGGCGCGAGGGAGGGCAAGCGCGGGGGAGGGGCAGGCGCGGCACGGGACGGGGGCGGAGGTGCGGGGAGATCGGGGCGGAGCTGGGAGGAGGTGCGTGCTGGGGAGGAGTTTCGGGCGGAGAGGGAGGAGGAGGAGGTTGGAGGAGGAGGAAGAGGATGGTGAGAGGAAGAAGAAGAAGAGGATGAGGAAGAGGGTATAAAATGACTATATAACCATTTTTTAAATTTAATACCGCTTATATCCTCAAAGTTAACGTCTGTTTGCACTGTAAATGGACGGTTACTAACCCGAGGGGCACAAGTGATAAAATAGCAAGAAGTGAGGGGCACAACTGATATTACCAAAAAGATAGGGGCATAATTGATATTGCGATATCTCGGAGGGGCACAAGTAATAAAATCCCTAGTTTTATTTGTACATCTATGGTTATTGGAAGAATATCCTATAAATGTACATATGATAGTTTGAAACTATAGTTACGAGTATTATAAGGACACGTTAGAGGATAACAAGTACAACCGAAGACTCTAAATAAAGAGTATTCATATATGTGGTTGACGAGTAAAAGGAAAGAAGACTTCTTGTCAAGGAGTTCAAAGGGTAGCCCATATTTATTGTTAGAATAATTATATTATTTTAGTTTTTAATTGTCCTGTTTCTGTAATTTACCCATAGAGCTTTTCTCCTATATAAGAGAGCTCTAGGGTTTGATTGAATTTATCTTGCTCATTCCCTTTCAACATGGTATCATAGCGAACGGTCCTAGACCGGAGTTCTCGAAACCCTAACCCTAACCTACCCCACCCGCCGGCCTCTCTTTCTCTCTCTCCGATCGGCGCCGCCCCTCCCCTCTTCCGCCGCACGCGCGGCTGTGCCTCTGCTCGCGCGCCGCCTGCGTGTGAAGCCTCGAGTGCGCCTCAAGCTGGCGTCAACAACAGGGCGCCTCTTCGTGCGCGCGTGAAGTCTCGTGCTTCGCTTTGCGCAACGAGCCCCCCCCCTTCACGTGAAGCCTTTTCGCGTGAAGCCTCATCGTGCGCGCGTGAAGCCTGCAAGCCCTTGCGCGTGCTCTTCTTGCCTGCGCGCGTGGAATCCAGTGCGCAAGTCGTCTGCGCGCGTGCCCCTGGCTGGCCCTCTGTGCGCGAGAACCATCCACGCTTGACTGAGGGTGCGCGTGTGCTAACAGTTCCTGTTTGCCCTACCGAAACAGAGGTTTCATCCAAGGTATGGAGGGCATTGTGATTTGAGTCTACGTTCACAACGGCCTTCCTATATGTCCACGTAGACATTGTTGTCTAGTTGTGTAACCCCAGTTGCAGAATATTATTGTCATTATGTCAGACAACAAGGTAGATCTTCCGTCTCTAGTTGCCTTTAAAGGTCCAGCACCCGTTGTGAAAATGGAAGGCACGAACTATGAACTGTGGGCCATGCAGTTCATGAGTCTTATGCAATGCAATGGCAAGAAGCATATCCTCACACAAGAGGAACCTGTTGAGAAGACCGGGGTTAACGCCTCATGGGAGGCTGACGATGCATATGCACGTGTATGGTTATCGGGTACTGTATCCATGGAGATAGCCAACGACATTCTGAGTCAACCCACTGAGAAGGCTATGTGGGATATCTTAGCTGCCACTTATTCTCCGGTGAAGAACGAGTCCAAGATCTTACAACTCCAGCATGACATTTTCTCCTCGAAGCAGAACGGGCGTCTTCTTCATACCCTGTACACCTCTCTGAGGGGTATGTTTGAGAAGCTACACGGGTACATTCCGTTGACAGCCACACCAGAACAGCTAAAGGCATACAGGGACTCAGTGATGACAGGAGTATTTCTAGCAGCCCTTGATCAGGAGTATGATGCCGCCAGAGCGCAGATTCTTACAGATGCCACCATACCTCCTATGGAAGAGGCTTACCGTCGGTTGAGTAGACTTTCTATATCTCATGGTGGAGCTCAGACGCCCTCAGCCATGGCAACGTCTCGTGGTAGGGGAGGATATCTACAGTTTCGAGGTAGAGGTGGTCGTGGCAGAGGAGGAGGTAACAGACCTCCTCGACAGCCGTGCACTTATTGTCGTAGGACTGGTCACACTGATGAAACATGCTATTCTAAGCATGGATTTCCTACTACTACAGCACGTGTGGCGGAGCAGACTCAGCAGGAAGGAGGTCCTTCCCATGTCCCGGATCAGAGGTTTGAGGAGTTAGTGGCGCGACTTAGAGAGATCATGCCTGGTCAGGATCCAGCAAGTACTTCAGGATCTTCGGAGATAACCGGTTCAGCATCAGTATCCACGTCAGGTACATCATATGCTCTTACTAGTTGTTACATAGCAGATCTATCAGAATAGATCATGGATTCTGGAGTATCTCACCATTTATGTGGTGATAAAAAGCAATTGGATGGTTTCAATGCGACTTAGACAGGACGCTCTGTGGTGATAGCTGACGGGACACACTCTCCCATTACTGGTCAGGGGGAGGTGCAGTTGACCCCTGCGATACGGCTTCAGAATGTTCTTTATGCTCCCGATTTTTCAATGAATTTACTGTCGATTAGTCAAATCACTAAAGATTTACATTGTCGTGCCATATTTGACCCATCTGCTCTTGTGTTTCAGGACATCCTAACGGGCAACGTGATTGGAACTGGCCGTGAGCAAGGGGGTCTCTATAGACTGGTGCAGTCTCCTTATGCTGGTGTCTCGTCTGTGACTGCTGGATCTGTCTCTCCTTACACATGACATCTCTGCTTTGGTCATCTTCCGTTGCAAAAGATGGTCTATATCCTTCCACAGATTTCTCCCAGGTCTACTTTTCAATGTGAGGCGTGCCAGCTCGGAAAACATCACCGGTCGTCGTTTCAGAGTCATCAAGGTCCAAGTCGTCATGGTATGTTTGAGTTACTTCATTTTGATATTTGGGGTCCCAGTCGTGTCCCTGATCTTCAGGGACACAGGTTTTATCTTGTTGTTGTCGATGACTTTTCTAGGTTATCTTGGGTCTTTCTGCTTAAAAATAAGTCTGATGCTGGACATGTTATTCAGTCTTTCATTATTGAAATAAAAAATATTTTCTCTGCTGTAGTGAAGTTCATACGGTCTGACAATACTCTAGAATTGTGTAGTACTCAACTATCTAAATTCCTTATGTCTCATGGGATTGTGCATCAGACGTCTTGTGCATATACCTCCTAACAGAATGGGGTGGCTGAAAGAAAACATCGTCATTTGTTGGATGTTACCAGAACCCTTTTGATTCATAGCCGTGCCCCTCACTCCTATTGGGGGGATGTGGTTCTAACTGCCTGCTATCTTGTTAACCGTATGCCTTCGTCAGTGTTAGGGGAGAAGATTCCGTTCTTGACTGCGTTTCCCGAGAAGGATCTTTTCTCCCTAACACCACGTGTTTTTAGGTTCGTTGCATTTGTTCATTGCTTTTCTCCTGGTCTTGACAAGCTCTCTCCCAGAGCTGTCAAATGAGTTTTTGTGGGTTATTCCAAAACCCAAAAAGGATATTAGACGACGGTACAATGTCGGTGCAGATGTCACCTTCTTTGAGTCCATTATGTATTTTTCTCCTACAGGTGACAGACTCACTCACTCAGAGGAAGGAGACGATATCTATGTGCCTCCTCCTCCTCCATCTGTTCCACAGCCTACTCCACCACCACCACAACCTACTCCACCACCACCACCAGCTACTATTTTTTATCCTCAGGTCTATCAGCGTCGGCCCTCTGCTCATGTGCCTCCTCCATTATCCAGCACGCTCGAGGTATGTACTGATCATTTGAGTTCTACTGATGGCACAGGTGATGTGCATGTGCAGATGGATGTACAGGTTACTGATGGTACGTTCACTACTCCAGTTGATGACCTAGATATCCCTATTGCCCATCGAAGGCAGAAGCGTGCGCGGATGATGAATCCCAAATATGGGATAGAGTTTGGATCTCAGGCTTCCTTGGAGCGTTTATCCCCGGACTTTCGTCAGTTTGTTGTTGGGTTATCGGCAGTTGACATTCCATGGTCATATCAGGAGGCACTACAGAGCAGTCCGTGGCGTTTAGCTATGGAAGAGGAGATGGCGGCGTTGCAGTCGCGTGGTACGTGGAGTATTGTGCATCCTCCATCAGGTACGTCAATAGTGGGCAGCAAATGGGTCTTTACTGTTAAGCATCGGGCTGATGGTACGGTTGATAGATACAAAGCCAGGTTGGTTGCTCGTGGGTTCACCCAAACATATGGGGTGGACTATCAGGAGACGTTTTCTCCAGTAGCATGTCATTCTACCTTACGGATTCTCATTGCAGTTGTTGTTGTCCGTGACTGGCCCCTGTTTCAGTTAGATGTCAAGAACGCTTTCTTGTATGGTGACTTGCAGGAAGAGGTTTATATGCAGCAGCCACCAGGGTTTGCTGCTGAGGGGGAGTCCAGTATGGTGTGCCGTCTTCATAAGGCCATATATGGCCTGAAGCAGAGTCCACGGGCTTGGTTTCAGAAGCTCTCGGAGTTGATTGAAGAAAAGGGCTTCGTCAGATCTACAGCAGATCATACTCTCTTTGTAAAGAGAGACCAGCGAGGTATTGTGATCATCTTAGTGTATGTTGATGATATTGTTATCACTGGTAGTAACGAGCAGGGCATTCAAGCAGCCAAGGATTTTCTTAGCGAACAGTTTGTTACGAAGGATCTGGGTACACTTCGTTATTTCTTGGGATTGGAGTTTGCACGAAATGAGCAAGGCATGGTAATGACACAAAGGAAGTATGTTACTGATCTATTATCTGAGACAGGAATGGCAGGATGTAGACCAGCTACTACTCCTATGGATCCTAATGTTAAACTTTATGATGATGACTCTGAGGAGGTGGACAAGAGACGATATAGAGAGCTCGTGGGGAAGTTGCTGTATGTCACTATTACCCGACCTGATATATCCTTTGCTGTTAGTAGGGTAAATCAATTCATGGAGCAACCCAGACATGCTCATATGAATGTTGTTTTTATGATCTTGAGATATCTGAAGTCGTCTCCAGGTGCTGGTCTTCTGTTTAGAAGAGATACCTCTATATCTGTTACAGGTTGTGCTGATGCAGACTATGCTGGGTGCCCTAATGATCGAAAGTCTACTTCAGGATTTATTGTATTTGTTGGCAGCTCACCAGTAGCTTGGAAAAGTAAGAAACAAACTGTCGTGGCTCGATCCAGTGCAGAGTCAGAATATAGGGCAATGGCCCAAGGTAGTGCTGAGATGATGCGGGTCAAATCGGTCTTGATTGATTTAACTATTGACGTACCTCTTCCTATGCATCTTAAATGTGATAATCATGCCGCCTTTTTTATAGCCAATAATCCAGCCTTCCATGAAAGGGCAAAGCACATTGAAGTGGATTGTCATTATACACGGGACTTGATTCAAAAGGGGCTTATTTCGACTTCTTATGTATCATCAGGAGAGCAGATTGCAGACATGTTCACCAAGGCTCTTGCTAGAGGTCCTTTTCATCTCTGTTGTTCCAAGCTGAGCATGATAGATATATATGCTCCAGCTTGAGGGGGAGTGTTAGAATAATTATGTTATTTTAGTTTTTAATTGTCCTATTTCTGTAATTTACCCATAGAGCTTTTCTCCTATATAAGAGAGCTCTAGGGTTTGATTGAATTTATCTTGCTCATTCCCTTTCAACATTTATCAAACAAATTGATGTAGAAAAGGCAGTGTGAAAAGTATTTTAGTAGATATGAGTGAGTAAGCAAGATTAGGCCCGCATCAACAATATGACGAATTTTCCTTCTGGCGGCTTCCATTTACTCAAGAAAGTGGGGACAAAACAATCTGCAATGGATGCTTAGTTTGCGAAAATTCGTTCGTACAGAAATGAATCTCCCGCCCTTATAAGATCGATTTTTTATAGCTTGAAATCCCCCCAATGGTTTGGCGGTAGTGCAGACCCCAAAGATCAAGGTTCAAATCCCCCCTTGTTAGGGTTGCGTTAGATAGCCAATAGCCAGCGTGAAAAATAGTCGATTTTAGTAGATATGAGTGAGTAAGCAAGATTAGGTCTGCATCAACAATATGACGAATTTTCCTTCCAGCAGCTTCCATTTACTCATGAAAGTGGGGACAAAACAATCTGAAGGGATGCTTAGTTTGTGAAAATTCATTCATACAGAAATGAATCTCCCGCTATTATAAGATAGATTTTTTTAATTTTTTTACATTATCATTTAATTAGAGCTTGAAATCCCCCTAATGGTCTGGTGGTAGTGCAGTGTTTCTACAACCCAAAAGATCACGGTTCAAATCCCCCCTTGTTGGGGTTGCGTTAGGTAGCCGATAGCCATCGTAAAAAATAGTCGGATCTTTCAACATGGATTTGAGCAACAATCCATATAGTCGACCCTGCTTAAAGTGGGAGAAGGCTTCGCCATTTTTAGAGCTTGAAAGTGTAGAACTATGGAAGTATCATCAGATTTGTAAGTTGTTGGAGTATTGTATGCGCCTATTGTGTTGTAGCAAGGTAAATGGATCCTGGAAGAGATCCATTTACCCCACCCAGTTGTTTAGTCCCACATCGTCCAGTGGTGGGACTTGGAGGCTCTGGAGAGGCTATATAAGGAGCCCCAGACCTCCTGTATCCATTGAGAAATCAATAGACACATATGGCCCTTTGAGGCCTTCTCCCGTGGTTTCATCTCGCTCCTTAGGGAGTAGGGTTCCACGTAAAAATCTGTGTCAAGTTTATCTTTCTTTTCTTTATGCTCTGTTTATCAATTTTGCTTCTACTTCCTATTTTCTAACATGGTATCAGAGCGGGTTCGATCTTCGGGGATTTTATGTTCTACATTTGTTTGAGATTCGAGTTGGTTTTGTTTTTCCTTGAAGATTATTCTGTACAAGAATCGTTTTGTGTCAGATGAATTGAAATTTCAGACTCAAATTCTAGGGCTCAATTTCTTGAAACCTATTCTCAGCCACAGATTCCGATTCCTGCCTATATTGGCTAGTGGCGGCAAAACCCTAGCCGCATCAGCCATCTTTCAGCAACCGGCAAAGCCATGCACGTCCTCTTCCAGATCTCTAGCGGTACGCCCATCGCCGTGCACCCCTTATGTTCCCTCGCACTCCAGCCATCGGGGCATTCCAGGTGACACAAGTTCCCTGAATCGCCATCGCAGCACCCAGGCACCCAGGCATTTCCCCCGAGCGACGCAAGTTCCATGAATCGCGCGTATGTCACAAGCCCTCGCGCGCCACGATATTCCTGGCGGAGCCCAGGCGCGAAAACCTAGCAGGCGGCAAGCTACATGACTCGCAGAGCCCTTGCGATCTCCTCCAGAGAACCTCCAGGCAGAGGCCCTTCAAGGCGGCGCTCCATGCAAATCCAGCAAGTTTCCAGACCATCGAGATTCCAGGCGGCGCCGATGCTCCAAGGCAGCGCGAGCCCTTGTGCCCCAACACGCAGCCCCACGCGCGCACTTCGCGCAGGCGGCATCGCACGCACAGGCGCGCATGCCTGGCGACCCCTCGTCAGTGGCGATGCTCCAGGCTGCTCTTGTTTCCGACCGCCCCTTCTGGAGGCACTCCCCTCCTCGCCGAAGCCCCTATGCGATCCTCGCGCCAGATCTCCTCCTCTGCTACACCCAAGCGCTTGGCGGCGCTACTTCTCAGGCGCGGTGCTTGCTCCGAAACATCTCCAGGCGGCAGGTGGAGGTATCCCTTCGGGCTCATCTTCGGGTGTTGGCGGTGCATGAAAAAGGGGTTCCCACGGTTGGGAACCCTAAAAGAGCCCACTTAAAAAAAGAAGAAGAAATGTATTGTAAATGCCCCAACAGGGCCGCCGGATCATTTAAAAAAAAGTGGGTGGAGGGAAATGAGGAGAGGGAGGGCCCCGTTGGGCCGGTTAAAAAAAAAAGAGTTTGCAGATTTTGTAAAAGAGAGAGAGAGAAGAGAGTGTTGGGCCCAAGTGGGCCGATGAAAAAAAATTGTGTTTCGTAAAAAAAAGAAGAGGCGCGTACATCTCAAAAGCCGTACGCTTATTTGCAAAAAAAAAGAACCGTACGCAAGTCAAAAGAAAAAAAAAGATTTGTGAAAGCCGTAAAAAAAAATAACGGCTTGAAAAAAAATGTTTCAAAAAAAAGGGAGAGCCGTAAAAAAAATGAAACGGCCAAATGTTATCCATGTTTTGAGAAGCCGAAAAAAATGTGTAATCGGCTTATTAATGTTTTATACCCCTAATTTCTTTGTCTTCTCCCAACTTGATCGACGTCCATGTTTTCCGACAAGTATGGGAGAAAGGGGGAGTATATGTAGAGTCACAGATCTTCTGCCAGCCATATTCAGATGCCAGATGCAGATTTCCAGATCAGCCATTCGTTCAGACTCTACAACAGATTATTCAGACTCGACGATTGTCTTCCGAGTCCTCAGTTTTCAGACACGCATATGTTTGCGGTCATTTTCAGATGTGCATATGTTGCCATCATCAGTTCGAGGTCCCCATCATTCTTGTTGATGTTCGGCCAGAGTTTTCATGTGAGCCATAGGGACTCCAGAGCAGAGGACCATTCCCTATGCCATATGTTGGCAAGGGTTTTCATGTGGTATCATAAGTACACCAGAGCAGTGCACCATTCTCTGAGCCAGATGGGAGAGACCCAGTTCTCCGACGAGGAGACTTCAGACGCAGTTTCAGACTCGATAGTCGGATTCCGAGTCTTCAGTTGACTCACAATCCAGCCCATTCGTCCTCCTCACCTGCACGGCATGAGAAGTAACGTCCTCGACTGCAGCAATGTGCGCGTTGGGTTGATATTGTCCGTAGTGTCCTGTAGCATTGAGTTGAGTCTCTTTATGTTTGTCCAAGCTGAGCATTGCATGCTCCAGCTTGAGGGGGAGTGTTGGAGTATAAGTTGTATGCGCCTATTGTGTTGTAGCAGGGTAAATGGATCCTGGAAGAGATCCATTTACCCCACCCAGTTGTTTAGTCCCACATCGTCCAGTGGTGGGACTTGTAGGCTCTGAAGAGGCTATATAAGGAGCCCCAGACCTCCTGTATCCATTGAGAAATCAATAGACACGTATGGCCCTTTGAGGCCTTCTCCCGTGGTTTCATCTCGCTCCTTAGGGAGTAGGGTTCCACGTAAAAATCTGTGTCAAGTTTATCTTTCTTTTCTTTATGCTCTGTTTATCAATTTCGCTTCTGCTTCCTATTTTCAAACATAAGCGATGGATGTAGCTAAACAAACTTGAAAAAATCATCAATAAAGATAATAATAGTGACATCCAATAGTAGTGGGAAAAGGAACAATATCGGCCTCAACAATATCCATTTTTCCAAGGAAAAAGGATAAGCACCCATAATGATGCACAACCAAAACTCCAAGATGATGCACACTATAAACTATATATTTATAAGCTTAGAATATAAATTACAAAGATTAGGACTTAGAAAGAACCTTGGCATGTTCAATGACATTTTCTGCCTAACATATCTCCTGACAAAAAAAATCACCCCATTCTGAGGTAGCTACAAACAACGGCTTAATTCTACTTGAACCTCCCAATTTGCCCAAATAGCCAAAGAGAAACTTAAAGCACTCATGATGTCCATCACAGAACATCGATCTATTCCAAACTTCACTAAAGATACCATAATTAAAAAAACAAGTTGTCTGCATATTCCTTGGCATTTGAAAATAGGGGTAAGGTGCATATACCCCTCGGATTATTTGCTTCATATCCCTTAGTCATCACACTTCCACACATGAGAAACCATAGGAAAAATCGTTACTCTTAAAGGAACATTCCAAATCCATATCATCCTACAATCTTGAGTCAAAATCCTATGGTTAAGCACCATGGAAGCTACATAGAGAACCATGAATGCCTTCTTGTCTGAGAACTCTCCATCAAACCAACATCAGTGATGTCACTATGTCAGGCCCTCTATGTTAGAGTAATTTTATCATTTAGTATTTGTTTTTCCTCTTTATGTAAATTACCCATAGAGCTTTTCTCCTATATAAGAGAGCTCTAGGGTTAATGGAAATTATCTTGTTTATTCCCCACAACATGGTATCAGAGCGACGGTCCTAGGCCGGAGTTTTGAAACCCTAA
This sequence comes from Ottelia alismoides, assembly GCA_037367405.1. Taxonomy (NCBI): domain Eukaryota; kingdom Viridiplantae; phylum Streptophyta; class Magnoliopsida; order Alismatales; family Hydrocharitaceae; genus Ottelia; species Ottelia alismoides. Next base: position 197,326 of record JAZKJV010009066.1, on the reverse strand, counting down.
CCCTACCCCACCCACCGCCCTTCTCTTTCTCTCTCTATTCCGAGATCGACGCCGCCAACCTTCGCCGATCGGAGTAACGACGATCCTCGCGCAACCAGGGCCAGCCCTGCGCGCTAGCTCTGCGCGCTGGTCCTTGCGCAATCGGACCGCATGACGCGCTAGCCCTACGCGCGATCTCTTGCGCGCGTCATCGGGTGTCCAAGACGACTCCGGGGAGGCGATTCTCTGTGCGCGTTCAAGAATCCTGACCTGTATGGTACTTTCTGGATCTGCACTACCTTAATATTTGTTGCCGCAGCGATTGGCACGATTGTTGCGTACATAGCACATAAGCTGCAGAAGAAAGAATGGGAGTATGACATAAATTTCGTTACCAAGTCTGCTGGTCTGTTCTATGGATATGTTACTGTTGTCCCTCTTGGCTCTCTGCTCCGGAGATTTACGATAGCGGTGTACAAGCCCTACTTCGACGTGGATACTGCCGACGTGTTGGAGAGGATTAAGGATTCACTTTTCCCGTTCAAGGGGAGCTTCACGGAGAAGACTAGCGACAATCAGAACCTCATCGCCTCCGGGGTGGTCATTCAGAAAAGGCGAGACATCGTACACCTTTCCATCGATGATGAGCCAGCAATCCTTGTTGATGTTGTGCTTGGAGACATCCTCGAACACGTAGATCTTCGAATCCGCCATCTGATGCGCCCAAGTGGAGTCCGGATCTGCGATCTGAGAGCGCAAAGGAGCGATCTTTGTACGATCTGTTGGGGTTTAAGGGTTTGGTACCCACCAACCCCACACCACACGCGACTGGAGCACAAGGTAGATTTTCCAACAGTTACAGGCTATTGTTGTCGTCATGTCAGACAACAAGGTAGATTTTCCATCTATGGGTGCCTTCAAAGGTTCCGCACCCATTGCCTCTACTACGTGTTACAAGGCGGATCTATCAGAATGGATCATGGATTCAGGTGCATCACACCATCTCTGTGGTGACAGAGGTCAGTTTAGTGTCTTTCATCCTGCTCAATCTGAACGATCGGTGGTGATAGCTGATGGTACATATTCCCCTATTACTGGTCAGGGGGAGGTGCAGTTGACTCCTACCTTGAGACTGTCCAATGTTCTCTATGCACCAAAGTTTTCGATGAATTTGCTGTCTATTAGTCAACTCACCAAAGATTTACATTGCCGTGCTATATTTGACCCATCTACTCTTGTGTTTCAGGACATATTAACGGGCAGAGTGATTGGGACTGGCCGTGAGCAAGGGGGTCTTTATAGACTGGTGCAATCTTCTTATGCTGGTATCTCTCCTATGAGGGCTGGATCGGTGTCACCCTACACTTGGCATCTTCGATTTGGCCATCTTCCGTTGCAAAAGATGGTCCATATTCTTCCACAGATTTCTCCTAAGTCTAAATTTCAGTGTGAGGCATGCCAACTTGGCAAACATCACAGGTCGTCTTTTCCGAGTCGTACAGGTCCAAGTCATCATGGTCTATTTGAGCTGCTACATTTTGATATTTGGGGTCCCAGTCGTGTCCCTGATCTTCAAGGGCGCAGGTTTTATCTTGTTGCTGTCGATGATTTCTCTAGACTATCTTGGGTCTTTCTTCTTAAAAATAAATCTGATGCTAGTCAGTTTATTCAGTTTTTTCTTATTGAAATAAAAAATATTTTCTCTGCTAAAGTGAAGTACATACGGTCTGACAATGCTCTAGAGTTGTGCAGTACCCAATTGTCCAAATTTCTTATGTCTCATGGGATTGTGCATCAGACGTCGTGTGCTTATACCTCCCAACAGAATGGGGTGGCTGAACGGAAGCATCGTCATTTGTTGGATATGACCAGAACCCTTTTGATTCAGAGTCGTGCCCCTCACTCCTATTGGGGGGATGCGGTTCTCACTGCCTGTTATCTTCTTAATCGTATGCCTTCGACAGTGTTAGGGGAGAAGATTCTGTTCTTGACTGCGTTTCCCGAGAAGGATCTTTTCTCCCTAACACCGCGTGTTTTTGGGTCTGTTGCATTTGTTTATTGTTTTTCTCCTGGTCTTGACAAGCTCTCTCCCAGAGCTGTCAAATGTGTTTTTGTGGGTTATTCCAAAACCCAGAAGGGATATCGGTGTTTTGATCCAGTTAAACGAAGGTACTACGTCAGTGCAGATGTCACCTTTTTTGAGTCCATTATGTATTTTTCTCCTACAGGTGACAGACTCACTCACTCAGAGGAAGGAGATGACATCTATGTGCCGCCTCCACCTCCATCTGTTCCATGCTCTAATCTACCACCACAGTCCACTCCACCACCACCACCGCCGCCACCACCACCACCACCGCCACCACCACCACCACCACCGCCACCACCAACTACTGTTTATTATCCTCAGGTCTATCAGCGACGGCCCTCTGCTCATGTGCCTCCTCCATCATCCAGCACGCCCGAGGTATGTACTGATCATTTGAGTTCTACTGATGGCACAGGTGATTTGAATGCGCAGATGGATGTACAGGGTATTGATGGTACTGTCACTCCTTCAGTCGATGACCTACATATACCTATTGCTCATAGACGGCAGAAGCGTGCTAGGACGATGAATCCCAAATATGGGATGGATTTTTGCTCTCAGGCGTCGTTGGAGCGTTTGTCCCCGGACTTTTGCAAGTTTGTTGTTGGGTTATCGGCAGTACACATCCCACGGTCTTATCAGGAGGCCCTACAGAGCAGCCCGTGGCGTTTAGCTATGGAAGAGGAAATGGCGGCATTGCAGTCACGTGGTACGTGGAGTGTTGTGCATCCTCCACCAGGTGCGTCCATTGTCGGAAGCAAATGGGTTTTTACTGTTAAGCATCGGGCAGATGGTACGGTTGATAGATACAAAGCCAGGTTGGTTGCTCGTGGGTTCACCCAAACATATGGGGTGGACTATCAGGAGACGTTTTCTCCAGTAGCCCGTCATTCTACCTTACGGATTCTCATTGCAGTTGATGTTGTCCGCGACTGGCCCCTATTTCAGCTTGATGTCACGAACGCCTTCTTGTATGGTGACTTACAGGAAGAGGTCTATATGCAGCAGCCGCCGGGGTTTGCTGCTGAGGGGGAGTCCAGTATGGTGTGCCGTCTTAATAAGGCCATATATGGCCTGAAGCAGAGTCCACGGGCTTGGTTTCAGAAGCTCTCGGAGTTGATTGAACAGAAGGGCTTCATCAGATCTACAGCAGATCATACTCTCTTTGTAAAGAGAGACCAGCGAGGTACTGTGATCATCTTAGTGTATGTTGATGATATTGTTATTACAGGCAGCAATGAGCAGGGCATTCAAGCAGCCAAGGAGTTTCTTGGCGAGCAGTTCATTATGAAGGATTTGGGTACACTTCGCTACTTTTTGGGGCTGGAGTTTGCACGAAACAGGCAAGGTATGGTAATGACACAAAAGAAGTATGTTACGGATTTCTTATCTGAGACAGGTATGGCAGGATGTAGACCAGCGGCTACTCCTATGGATTCTAATATCAAACTGTATGATGATGACTCTGAGGAGGTAGATAAGAGACGATATAGAGAGCTAGTGGAAAAGCTCTTGTATGTCACTATTACCCGACCGGATATAGCCTTTGCGGTTAATAGGGTAAGCCAATTCATGGAGCAACCCAGGCAGGCTCACATGAATGCTGTTTTTATGATCTTGAGATATCTGAAGTCGTCTCCAGGCACTGGTCTTCTATTTAGAAGAGATACCTCGATATCCGTCACAGGTTATGCTGATGCAGACTATGCTGGGTGTCCTAATGATAGAAAGTCAACTTCAGGTTTTATTGTATTTGTTGGCAGCTCACCAGTAGCTTGGAAGAGTAAGAAGCAAACTGTAGTGGCTCGATCTAGTGCAGAGTCAGAATATAGGGCAATGGCCCAAGGTAGTGCTGAGATGATGTGGGTTAAATCAGTTTTAACTGATTTAACTATTGATGTTCCTCTTCCCATGCATCTGAAATGTGATAACCAAGCAGCTTTGTTCATAGCCAATAATCCAGCCTTCCATGAGAGGACGAAGCACATTGAAGTAGATTGCCATTATACACGGGACTTAATTCAAAAGGGGCTTATTTCAACTTCTCATGTATCATCAGGAGAGCAGGTTGCAGACATGTTCACCAAGGCCCTTGCTAGGGGTCCATTTCATCTTTGTTGTTCCAAGCTGAGCATGTTGGATATATATGCTCCAGCTTGAGGGGGAGTGTTAGAGTAATTTTATCATGTTAGAGTAATTTTATCATTTAGTATTTGTTTGTCCTCTTTATGTAAATTACCCATAGAGCTTTTCTCCTATATAAGAGAGCTCTAGGGTTAATGGAAATTATCTTGTTTATTCCCCACAACACTCTACAACTAAAATATTTATCCTGACTCAGAAACTCTGAGACAATAGTTTGAGAGCCCACAAAGAAATGGGATATCCAATGTGTCATTGGTCCGAGCCTCCAGCACACGCATGTCCTGATTGCCAATCAAATAGATGCTCGGGAATTGATCACAGAAGGTCTCGTCCTTTTACCAATTATCCTAAAAATATATGAAAGGCATACCATCAACTAGAACCATCCTCAAAAGAGGCATTTCTCTGACAGAATAGCACAAAATCCCTAGTCAAAAAATAGACAGAGAGCTGATGGCACACTGTGATACCGATAAACTTTATGTGACATCATATATTTTTGCACCATGTGACACATCAAATTCGTACTCTCCCTAGATTCTTGCCGTTCACTTAGATTATAGTGCTTTGTTCATCTCTTCAAGTTGTAGCATAACTATGCCACTATTCTTAACCAGTTGTGCCATAGAGTTCCAGTCCACTAACTAGACCCCATAACATGATCATAGAATCATTACTGCATTAATGCTTCTAAATGTACCCATATCCTCACCGACAATAGACAGGAAGAGACCAAAAACAATGATGGCAAACAATACCACCTAGAAAAGCACAGATCGACTACTCCTCAATAAACAATTAGCATTCTAACTAAGCACTCGTCTCTAGCTTTTCTGTTAGAGGCAACTACTCAATTTGTCTAAGCATGCCACAAGATAAAAGGCAACCCTATTTAGGTATGAGCAAACTTGCCTGAGGGACACCCAAGTTCATCCCTTGGCTATCAATCTCATCCTATAATAATCTAAAATGCAAAACAACAGAGTTGTCTTTGTTCGATTGATCTTAAGGCTCATAACATCACAAAAAGATCTCAGGAGCCATGGAAATCTCCCCGGCCTCGTTTATACCCCATTCTACAAAGGAAATTAATCATCGATATATTGTAGCATAAGAATCAATAGCTCCTCTCCGGGTATCCTGAGCAGGAATGCTGTAACACAACTTTATGAACCTTCATAGTCAATGCATCACCTACAATAACAAACAAGAGAAATGCCAACAGGCAACCCTGTCTGAGCCCACGTGACAAAAGATAACAAACCAACCTTCAATCCCCTATTGATCAACACCGAATACGATACACGGTAATGCACCTCTTCATCTACACAATCTCAAGTATCTGGAAATCCATTCTATAAAGAGAAACCCAACTGATTCTCCATTCCCTGCAATTATATGCCTTCGAAAAGTCCACCTTCATAGCATCTCCTTGACTTCCCGCTTCTTTCAATCAACAGTCTTAGTATCCATCACACTTTCCATCAGATTTCTACCCCAAATGATGCTGATTGCATGAGAAATTTCCCATTTGAGGCATGACATTGAAACAAATTCCTTCAATGAGCATGCATGGAAACTAATGGTCACAATTGGCATATATCGACAGACCATTTGTTAACGAGAGCCACATTTCCTGGAACGTCCTCACCTCTCCCCTTCCCTCTCCATCTCCAGTCTCCACTTCAAGTTGCACTCATCAGAACCAACCATCTCATTCGTACCCCCACACCATCCGCACTGCCTCCCTCATATGTGCTATTCATGTCGATGAGATCTCCCTCATTGACTCACCACCTCCCTCACCATCTTCCACTAGCACATCTAGTGGGGTTTTGTCGAGCATCACTATTGCCTGGGAGACACCGTGATTATGCTCCACCATGCTTACAACTTCATTAAGAAGTTTGTCCATGCCTATGTCTTTATCGTCGGGGCCATGTAACCGAGGACCCCCTTCCCTTCCACATCTTCCATTCCGCTCCTTTCAGTTTGCAATTAAAAATAAGTAGCCTGTGAGCACATGTGGTGGCAGAAAGGAGCCTCCAATGAGTACGCACCTTGTCGAGGAGAGGTTACATCTCAACCAATGTGGTCTTGACGATCATGTTGAGTATAAGGGATATGCATGTGAGGTGAGTCATGATGTGAGTTACATTGGAGTTGAAGATTGCATTGGCAGTCATATGGTGAAAGATGATGCTAATGTCGTCGAGTGCAATGGTGGTCCAGACAAAGCATTAGTAGTTGCAATGGCATATGAGGATGGTGAATAGGAAGACAAGGTGGCTCCTCCAGTAGGAGGATGGTGGCGAGGGCGTTGAGGTAGGATACACAATGGGTGTAGATGATGCCATTGGGCTGGTCGGTGGTGCTGGATGTAACAGTGATGGACATGAAGATGGAAGGTTGCATTAGACAGGAGCTCGTCGATGCATGGATGACTGAGGTGAGGAGGGAGGCACCGGGCATGCAGACGAGATGACACGGGTGCCATGGAATGTAGCTTAGAGTGAAGAGGATTGGAGGCGGGTGAGGGAGGGAGAAAAGGAGATGTGATGATGTACATGGAATGGAAATGTGGGACATGTTGGTAAGTGATTTGCTGACATATGTCTGTTAGAGTACGTGTCATTATCATGTAAATCCCAGGAAGAACCCTCCGAAATAGAAACGGATCTTTGGATGAGAGACCGTTTACCCATCCTTCTGTATATATTGTACTCACCCTCCTCATTTGAAAATATTTTTTAGTGAAGAGAGCCCTAATCTCTAGTGAGGGAGATTAGGGATTGAGAGCCCCCCTGGTTTTTCCCTCTCCATAGGATTTTCCACATAAATTCGTGCATCCATCTTTGTGCGTGCTTTGTGTGTTTGATTCTAACATGGTATCAGAGCCTCGTTGAGGCATATGATTGGGTTTTCTACTGCTCGAAGTGCTGGAAATTGGTTCCATTGTGCTGGATTTTATCTTTTGATGGTGATTTTTTAATTTCTCTCGTCGTTGATCAACCATATTGCGTTGCGGCAACCACTCCAACGTTGTGGAGTTGTGGTGAAGGTCTGAATCCACCAGCAAGAGGTTGTTGTTGCTGCTACGGTGTTTTTTGGCATCTAAAATTGATCCGAACTCCATTTGGTGTTGTGAGGTAAGTTCCCTGGTTGTTGGGGGAACTACTCTTGGTGTGAGCTTTGTGCTCTTAAGTGTTGTTGTAAGGTATAGGCTGTTTCTTGGGGACATTTTATGCCCCTCTTTTGCAGGAGAAAATTGAGCTGTTTATTGTTGTCCACCAAGTGTTCGACAAAAAGCCACAAAGAGCCTCGTTGAGATCTATTGTGTTTCAAGTTCTTTGTGCTGAACTGCTACTCCTATTGTACTCAAGGTGTACGATTAAATGTCTGTGAGAGATAGTCAAAATCTAAAGGTATGATTAAATGTCTGTGAGAGATAGTCAAAGTCTAAAGGCTACGAATTTTCTGGTGAATGATCCTACGATGCTTGGAGCATCCACAGAACCTGACTCGACAAAGGATACTATTATGGAGTTGCGGTCATTCTTGAAGGAATCATTTACGAAAGAACATGTTTCCTTGTAATCGACAGACAATGGTTCAGCTTTTAATATGAGGAGAACTAGCAATGCTTTCTCTATCAAATCTGAGTGGATTATCGACAGTGGTGCTTCTGATCACGTGACAGGTGATCATAGAATGTTTCATGACTACAAGTTATCGTCTGGAAGAGAGAAAGTTACAGTTGCAGATGTGTCTCCAGCTATTGTTGCTGGAAAAGGAATGATTTCTGTTGTTGATCGTTTCCTCCTTATCGATGCACTTCATGTCCCCGATTTCCCAATAAATCTTTTGTCAGTCAGTAAGATTACTAAAGAATTGTACTGCAGGCTGATTTTTTATCATAATTCGTGTGTTTTAGAAGACTTAAAGACATGAAAGAAGAATGGAATCGGATTAGTTGAGGATGGATTATATCGTCTTCCAGCTCGAGTGGGTCAAGCCCTTACATATGTGACGAAAGCTCGCTTTGAAAAGGGCAATTCTACTTTAGTACGAAAATGGCATGAGCATCTTGGTCATATCAAATTTTCTTCTCTATATAAGTTGATGCCTGAGATTTTCTCCGTATTGTCTTAGGATGATTTGCAATGTGAGTGCCAATTTGCAAAGCAAACACGAACATTTCCTCCATTTATGGTAAATCCACTTATGCATTCGAATTGGTGCATTTTGATGTGTGGGGTCCGTCAAGTGTGAAGAGCATGGGCGGCCATATGTACTACATCACTTTCATTGATGATTTTTCATGGAGTACTTACGTGTACCTTTTAAAAAATAGAAGTGAAGTTCTTGTTGTTATAAAGAACTTTATAAATATGGTAAGCACTAAGTATGTAACAAGAGTAAGAACGCTTAAGACTGATAATGCTAAGGAGTACATGGAAAGTTCCCTACATGTTTTTCTTGATAAGAATGGTATCATCCATGAAACCTTGTGTAGTTACACGCCAAAACAAAATGGGATAACTGAAAGAAAAAATCGTCATTTATTGAATGTCACAAGAGCACTCCTACTCCAGCGAATGTGCCAAAGAATTTTTTAGGATAAGCAGTCTTGACAGTTGCCTATCTAATCAATAGGACACCATGTGTCGCAATAGGGAAGAGAACTCCTTTCTCTATCATCCACCCAGATATCTCTCCCTTCAGTTTGGACCCACGGGTTTTTGGATGCATCTGCTTTCTTCACAATTGTAGATTAGGTTGGCCTAAGTTGGATCCAAGAGCCACGAAATGCATCTTTCTTGGGTATTTTGGAACTCAAAAATGATACAAATATTATGATCTCGTAGCACGTCGTCTTCATGTAAGTAAGGATGTTACTTTATTTGAGAGTGAGTCCTACTTCTCTAAGAGATTTCCTCAAGAGGAGTCTGTGAGTACAAATGTTGAGAAAAATGAGAATAGGATTTATTTTCTTGGTGACATACAAGAGACTATCCATGTGGGGGAGAACAATGAACAAGATAGAGACAAAGACGATGAAAATACATACAGATTTGAACAAATATAACAGACGAAAGGGATTAGATAAAGTGGTGGAAATCGAAGAAGAGATGATACCGAACCAGGGTGTCAACCTTTCCTGTGACTATGACATCAACTCTTCCATGGGTGATTTTAGCCATGAAAGCTCTACAAGTGTTTCTCTCCTTCCTGATATTCATACTGATAGTGTCAACCCTTTATTGGATGAGCGTCCCATTTCTATAAGAAAATCTACTAGAACTGTTCGAGCCTATACTCATTATCCAGTCGAGGACTTCGTTGCGTATACCAATATGAGTTCAAGATATAAATGCTTTATTACCTCTCTTGATGCTCATCATGTTCCCAAAAATTTTGATGAAGATAAAAAGGATCCGAAATGGATTAATGGTATGAAGGAAGAAATGGATGCCTTGGTTAAAAATAATACTTGGGATCATGGCCTCAAATTTCAGCAAAATTCGATCGAATTTCTGTCAAATATCGATATCCTATCGAAATCGAAATTCGACCGAAATGACCGAAATATGGGGGCTCTAGTACAAAAAATGTCCGAAATGATCGAAATTTCGGTCGAAATTCGACCGAAATTCTATCGAATTCCGTTTTGGTCAGTCATTGAAATGGTGATCGAAACCGAAATTTAGGGCCTTGCTTGGGATATTGTTGATATTCCTAAGGGTGTTCACCATGTTGGCTCTAAATGATTCTATACAATCAAATATGATGTGGATGGGAATGTCGACAGATTCAAAGCTCGGCTTGTGGCTAGAGGATACAGCCAGAAATATATGGATTGACTACCTGGACATATTTGCTCATGCTGCCAAGATGAATACGATTAGGGTTATTTGTCTAGCAACCCATTTTTCCTGGAAAATGTATCAGTTAGATGTGAAAAATGCTTTCTTGAATGGTGATCTTAAAGAAGAAGTGTATATGAAAATGCCACCTAAGTTTGAGAAAGACAAAAGTGCTGCAAACTAAAAAGATCTTTATATTTTAAAGCAGTCACCAAGAGCTTCGTTTGAACGTCTCTGTGTGGTTATGATTAGGAATGGATATATCCAAGTGAATGGAAACCACACCTTGTTTATAAGGAGGAAAGACGAAAAAAGATCTATTCTTTTAGTGTATGTCGACGACATGATCCTTACAAGTGATGATGAAGAAGAAATTTCCAGGATAAAGAAAATACTTGCAGGTGAATTTGAATTGAAATACTTGGGGAAGTTAAAGTACTTCCTAGGCATTGAGATGGCTCGATCTTAGGAGGTATGTGTCTAAGTCAACGAAAATATGCTCTGGACTTATTGAAAGATTGTGGCATGTTGGGATGCAAGCCTACTACTAATCCTATTGAGACAAACCATAAACTGAATAAAGAGGATGGTGACCTTCTTGATGATGCAAGAAAGGGTAGGTATCAAAGATTGGTGGGAAAGTTGATCTATCTTACCCTTACTAGATCGGATATTACATACGTTGTAAATGTGGTGAATTTATTCATGCATGCTCCTACTACCTCTCATGCTAATACGGTAAATAGAATTCTATGCTACATAAAAAGATCATCGGGAAAAGGTCTTATGTTTAAGAAGAATCATGAGGTCACTATTGAAGGATACACTGCTGCTGATTGGGCTGGCTCCATTGATGACAGAAGATCCACCTTAGGTTATGCGATATATTCATGCGGAAATTTGGTTATTTGGAGAAGTAAGAAGCAGAATGTGGTTTCACGATCAAGCGTTGAAGCGGAATACCGAGCTCTTGCCAATGGCGTTACATAAATTCTATGGCTAAAAAGTTTGCTCCATGACTTGGGAATCAAAGTTAGTATACCAATGTAGATGTTTTGTGACAACAAGGCTGCAATAAATTTGGCCAACAATCCTGTAATGCATGACAGAACGAAGCATTTGGAGATTGATAGAAACTTCATCCGTGAGAAGATTGATGATGGACTGGTGTGTCTGCCTTACCTGAAATCTATTGATCAGGTCATTGATCTATTCACAAAGGGGCTGCCTACGGTACAATTTGAGTTGAATGTAGGCAAGTTGGGCATGGTGGACATGTATGCCCAACTTGGGGGAGGGGGGTGAGTTATTATACTTATATGAGTAAATAGATCTTTGGATGAGAGACCATTTACCCATCTTTCTCTATATTTTGTACTCATCCCTCCTCATTTGAAAATAATTTTTAGTGAAGAGAGCCCTAATCTCTAGTGAGGGGGATAAGGGATTGAGAGATCTGTGGTTTCCCCTCTAGGTATGGTTTTCCACGTAAATTCGTGTCTCTATCTTTGTACGTACTTTGTGTGTTTGATTCTAACAAGACGTACCGCCCGGGTCTACCCATTACTAAACACAGTGCTAAATGTCGCATGCTTCTCGAGCTTTCCCTAGCATCTAACATTCCATGAGATGAACATCACTGGGCAACCAATGGCATTTTCCCCGAAGGAACCACGCCAACACACTCAGCCAGCTATGCTTGCTCACTTCCTTAGATTATTCTCCTCCCAACCAGTACCCTCCATCCTCGCCCTCCGCCATTGATATCTCCCTAAGGGTGCGTTTGGTACGCGGGTTAAGGCGGGTTAAACTAGTAGAGGGTAACCTGTTTTTGAGTTGTGGTGTTTGGATAGAGGGTTAAACTGTGGGTGGGTTAGAAGTGGGTTTGTTGTGATATGATTGTATTGGAGTTTGAAAAAGTGAGTAGTTATTGTGATGTGATTGTATTGAAGTTTGAAAAAGTGAGTAGAAGTGGAATAATTTATAATTTTTATATGATATGATGGTATAATATATTATTTTTTGATATGATTGATGTAAAATTGATTTATTTAATTTTTTTAAAAAAGAATAAAGTAGGGCCCACATGAGAGAGAGGGATGGTGGATTAAGGGGGCCAACCGAATGCTACCTAAAGGTGTCTCCCCACCAGAAGAAGGCCAGCAGCATGAGAGAATACGATACCTAAAGGACATCTAAAGGTGTCTCCCCTCTCTCTCATGTGGGTCCCACTTTATTCTTTCATGAGAGAATACGCTACCTAAAGGTGTCTCCCCTCTCTCTCATGTGGGCCCCACTTTATTCTAGCATGAGAGAATACTATTCTAGCATGAGAGAATACGCTACCTAAAGGTGTGTCCCCTCTCTCTCATGTGGGCCCCACTTTATTCTAGCATGAGAGAATACGCTACCTAAAGGTGTCTCCCCTCTCTCTCATGTGGGCCCCACTTTATTCTAGCATGAGAGAATACTATTCTAGCATGAGAGAATACGCTACCTAAAGGTGTCTCCCCTCTCTCTCATGTGGGCCCCACTTTATTCTTTCATGCTGCTGGCCTTCTTAATGAGAGAATCCCTCCCCCCCCCCCGCCGGTTGTTCTTAATGGAGAAAAGATCGCCTTCATATCGGAGGAGGAGACCCGCACCATTGACGGGCTCTGGGAGAACACCATCATCTTTTATGTCTTGGGTAAGCGCCCCTAATACTATTCTAGCATGAGAGAATACACTACCTAAAGGTGTCTCCCCTCTCTCTCATGTGGGCCCCACTTTATTCTAGCATGAGAGAATACACTACCTAAAGGTGTCTCCCCTCTCTCTCATGTGGGCCACACTTTATTCTTTCATGCTGCTGGCCTTCTTAATGAGAGAATCCCTCCCCCCCCCCCCCCCCCCGTCGGTTGTTCTTAATGGAGAAAAGATCGCCTTCATATCGGAGGAGGAGACCCGCACCATTGAAGGGCTCTGGGAGGACACCATCATCTTTTGTCTTGGGTAAGCACCCCTTCTTTAAACATCTGGTTACCTTTATAGCAAAGGTCTGGAAGCCTACTGGCCATTTCAGACTTGTTCCTCGCCCTAACGACTTCTATTATCTGAAATTCCAATATCCGTCTGATTGTGACCGTATTATTGCGGCCGGTCCATGGCTCTTTCAAGGCCGTTTCATGGTTCTCCGGAAATGGGAAACAGTGGCTTGCTTTGAGAGGGATCTCCTATCCGAGATTCTCTTATGGGTTAGATTTCATGGACTCAGCCTGTGTCATTCCACGGAGATCATCCTTAATAAGCTCGCTAACGTGCTTGGCACCCCTCTCTTTATGGATGCGGCGACCGCATCTGGTAGAAACGTGGGGTTTGCTCGATGCTGTGTATCTATCCACGCTTTGCTTCCCATTCCAAAAACTATACCACTGGTGTTCTACAATGGTTCCCGACAAGAGATTGAGGTCGAGTTGGAATGGTTGCCTCCAAGATGTGATTCCTGTGTCGCATTTGGACACTCTACGCACAACTGTCCATTTACGGCTAAGATTCAGGTTGTCATCCCGGAAGTTGATGCTGCCTCGGCCTCTCATGCTGCTGGCCCTGTCCTCGAGGGCTCAAGTAACCCTCTGGAGTGTCCCCTGAGCTCCCAGCCGTCCCCTGAAGGCATGGGGGGCTGCAGTGATTTACCTCCTGGGCCGCTAGACCCCCAATCTGCCCCCTCTAATTCAGAACAGTCTGAAGCTTCTGAACCCCCCTTAGGCCCGCGCTCTTCTGATGGCCAGGATCCTTCTGATGGCTCCCGTTGTCAAGGGCCTTCAGCTCCTCCTAAAGTCCCCAGACAGGTTCATGCTGCGGGGACATCTCCCTCCCCCTTTCCTTTCGGTTCTAAGCACCTTCTTCAAAGGATGGCCACCGCTGCCAGGAAGGCTGCTACAGCTGCTTCTGTATCAGCTATTCCAAGCTTCATAGATCTGAACCGGCCCTCCTCTGAGGCCGCTGACCACACATCTTCTCTTGATCCTAGCACCTCACTAGTTGCCGAGGTTAACCAAGCCTGGCTAACGGCAACTCATAAGAAAAAGAAGCTCCTAAGAGCTCAGTCAAAACAAAAGGGGCAGTCGGTGCCCCCCACCACGTCTTTTTAAATGTCTTTATTGTTTGCAACTCGCGCGGGCTGAACAAGCCCACGAAGTTCAAATCAATGATGAAAAACTTCATTGCTTCGAATGCGGAATTGATCGGTCTAGTTGAAACAAAAATTAGGCCGGTTAATAGAGGCAAATTTGAGAAATTAATTCCAGATGGTTGGAAAGCTTTGAACAACACTGAACTGGGAAGGATTTTCTTCCTTTGGAATTCAAACTCCTGGTCGTGTGATTTAGTTGGGAATCACTCACAAGCAATGACTATGCGCTGCTCCAATGCCGGGGGTTTCGTGCTCTATCTCACTGTTGTTTATGGGGACAACTGCCACAATATGAGGATGGAACTCTGGAATCACCTTCGTACGATGCATTCTCAATTTGAGGGCCCCTGGCTCGTGTAGGGCGACTTTAATGTCGTTCGTTACTCTTCCGAGCGAATCGGGGGGCGGGTGGCCGCTCGTCGCCCCATGGAACACTTCAACAACTGTCTGGACGACTGTGGCTCAGCTGATCTCGATGCTACTGGGAATCCCTGGACTTGGACTAATGCCTCTATTGGTCCTACCCGTATTGCGGCTCGTTTGGATCGTGCCCTTGCTAATGAGGAGCTAATCACTAAGCTCCCCACGGTCAAGCTGCACTATTCTCCTTTGTCTCATTCGGATCATTTGCTTATGCGGGTGGTTCTTTGTCCACCTGCTCCTAAGCACGTCCCTTTCCGCTTCTTTGATTATTGGGTTGATCGCCCATGTTATCATGAGGCTGTTGCCGAGGGTTGGGGCCGACCCGTTATCGGGAATCCCCTATTTATTCTATCTCGCAAGCTTAAAAATGTGAAGTTCGCATTAAAGCGATGGGCTTCGTCAGAGGCAAATGTGTTCAAGGATCATAGGCTTGCGACGGACTTTCTCAAGGCTAATTCTGAGATGATGACCACCTCGCCCCTTGATCCTTATCTTGCGCAATTTGAGGCTGATGTGAAAGGGCAACTGCTTGCCCTAGATGTTGAGCTAGAATCTGCTTGGCGTCAAAAGAGCAGAGTAAATTGGCTCAATTTGAGTGACCGCAATTCGAGTTATTTCCACCTTACCGCCAAAGCCAGATGGTCGGCCAATTGCATTTCTAACATCTTGGATCCCAATGGGGTCGTTGTTGAGCGCCCCTCTGAGGTTGCAGCTGTTGCGGTTGGACATTTTGAAAGTCTTCTCTCACCTGCCCTTCATAGTCAATCGGCGCCCTCACTCCCGCCACCCAAACTCCGTCTTTCGTCTCAAGCAAGTACATGGCTGATTAGGCCGATTGATGAAGCTGAAATTTGGGAGGCTCTCTCCTCTATTGGCTCCTCCAAATCCCCGAGCCCTGATGGGTTTAATTCTCTATTTCTCAAGGTTCATTGGCCACTTATTAAGAGCGAGGTGATTGCTGCCATTCATTTTCTCTTCAATGGTGGTAGAATGGTTCGGGAGGTAAACCATACTTTTATCACTCTCATTCCCAAGATTCAGTCCCCGTCATCCATTGGTGATTACAGGCCTATCTCTGGTTGCAATGATTATAAGATTTTCTCCAAATTATTGGCTAAACGCCTAGCTGTAGTGCTACCTGCTCTTATCTCACCAAATCAATCCGCCTTCATCAAAGGCAGAGCCATTGGAGATAATATTCGGCTTGCTCATGAGCTTCTACAAGGATTCGATAGGAGAGCCTCCCGCAACAAAGCTTGTCTTAAAATAGATATATCAAAAGCTTTTGATTCCATGGACCACACTTTTGTTCTGCGGGCCCTATCGGAGTTGGGTTTTCCGCAAAAGTGGATTTCTTGGATTGAAATCTGTATTACTACCACTTCCTACTCCATCCTTATTAATGGTTCCCCTCATGGGATGTTCAGGGGTACCCGCGGGCTTCGCCAGGGGGATCCCCTTAGCCCCCTCTTATTCACCATTGGTATGGAATCTCTTTCTTCTTTGTTGGACTGGGCCGCTATTTACGGTTTTTTCAAAACCATGGGGAGGGGTTGTACTAAGGCCCCTACGCATTTAATCTATGCCGATGATGTTCTCATCTTCTGTAAGGGCTCGTTGAGCTCGCTTCAGGCAGTGAAAGATATCCTGAACTATTTTGAGGCCCTCTCCGGTCTAAGGCTCAATCCGAAGAAGAGCAAGATTTTTAGGCCCAAGTCGGCCACCCTTGATTTCCCCGTTACACTGCGGCTGGGAATGCTTCAGCATAACCTGCCTTCAGTGTACCTGGGCCTTCCCCTTGCCACTTCTGTTTCTCGTTGCAGCGATTCCAGAGCGCTGGAAGATCGTCTTCGGAAGTTCATCAATGGGTGGAGCGCTAAATGCCTATCCATGGCTGGCCGCGCTCAATTACTTAACACTGTCATCCGTGGTTCGCTGCTCTATTGGACAGCTGGTGCACTCCTTCCTCTCACTGTGGTTCGTCGTCTTGATAAGTTGTGCGCCCACTTTCTCTGGGGCCGCAATCGCCATGATATTGCTTGGCATCAAATTTTCCTTCCGAAGCATGAGGGGGGAGTGGGGCTATCTTCTTCGAGCTCCGTGAGGTATGCCATGATTGCTGCTTGGATCTGGAGACTCCTTAATGGGGACTCCTCTATTTGGGCTGCTTATTTGCGTGCTAAGTACCTGAGGGATGCATCTTTTTGGGATGTCAATGCTACCCATTCTTCCTCCAGAATTTGGCGTGCCATGTTGGATTTTCGGGACAAGGTTCGTGGAAGTATAAGAGGAGACTATCCCCCCCTACTTGGGTGCCCTCCCCTAGAGGATTCTCCTTCAAGAGTGCCTATGAACTTCTTCGCCCTAGGGGCCCTACTGTCGGCTGGTTCTCGATCGTTTGGAGCAGGAACACACCACCCCGGTGTGCTTTTACCCTCTATCGTGCTATCTCTGGCCGTCTTCCCACCCTTGATCGGCTAAGATCCTTCGGTTTGGATCTTCTCACCTCGTGCCCCCTTTGTTCCGTTTACCCAGAATCTCATGTGCACCTTCTGTTCTCATGCTCCTACTCCTCGACGGTTTGGCTTGGTGCCTGTTCGCTCCTGGAGATCGCGGCCCCTCCATCGATTCACCTTGTGGATGTTATCTCCTGGATTGAAACCCAGCCCTCCTCCAAGGACAGAACTACTACTGCTACTCTCCTCGCCCTCACGGTTTGGCAAATTTGGCGGGAGCGTAACCACGCATGGGCTTCTTCTCAGTGTCAGCCTCCCGATCGCTCAATTGCAGATATTGTCACCAACTTTAAACTTATAAAATTTTTGTAGGGCTCCCGGGTTTTGGCACGGGTCAATCTTTTATTTAATCATGTAGCCTGAGATGCAACTGTGCTCTGGGAGCCTTAATTCTTTTTGTATGTATTTTGGTTCGATTTTTGGGAAATACATAGTTTACCTTCTTATCAAAAAAAAAAGGCCATCCCTAGATGCCCAGGTCGTCGTAAGTCGAAGAGAAGCGTAGATCCACTCACATTTCCACATATGGTGGTAAATGGACAGGAGGGCAACGAAGTTTGTACACAAGGTCGACATTCTTGTTCGGTGCAAACCCATTCTTCACATTACCGCTGTCACCTCGCCACAGAAAGAAGAGTCGCACGAATTAAAATAAAGGCCCTCCACCTGATGGGACACCTCGAAACGCAAAATATCCATCCATACACATTTGCAAAAGATCCATCACAGAGAAGGGGACGCTACGATTGCACCGCGGTGGAGCCTCCCCCACACCAACCTCTAGTAATCGGGAGACCTCCACCTCACTCAGCTCCCCAAAGCACACCAAGACATTCACCAGAGAGATCACATCCCCATTAAAAGAGAAGCGTTGAGAACCTCACCGACCAAAGATGGCGCCACCTCCAACTCGTCAGTCGTGCGTGAGCAAATCATTTTTGAATACTGACAAGTTGTGCACATAGTTAGGCTGTTATCTAGGTGATGTATTTCATTTTTGGATTAGTACTAGTCACGAACATCAAAATAAGGGAAGGTGTGGAACTGGCCATATATAAAGGGGAAAATGGGGATGCCCGGCTACCCCGCCTATTTTCCTCGGTTTTCTTTATTTTTTTGAATTTTTTTTCCGTAGATTTTCATCAATATATCCCTATATTATGCTATTAAAATTTTGTGCAAAACATAGACTCATACGACCTCCATCCAGACGTGGTCATTTTTAGCAATTCTGTTACCGTTAAAAAATGATTGCATGGATGGAGGCCGTAGGAGTATCTGTTTCGCACGAAATTTTAATAGCATAATATAGGGATATAGTGATGAATATTCACGGAAGAAATTTTCAAAAAAATAAAAATAAAAATAAAAATGGGCGAAATGGCGTGGGGGGGAGCCAAGTTAGCCCCCCCTTAAGGGCAGCCACATTAATCCCATATATAAAATGTTTACCAGAGTTATCCCCACCCATATTGTTTCTCAAGATGTTTTTTTATTGGTAGAAGGGGGTTGGGGGATTCGAACCATGGTCTTTTTGAAGTGAGAGCCACTGCTACTATCACGAGATCATTAGAGGGGTTTTTTTCTTAAGATAATTTCTAAAAATATCATAGGGTATTTAAATTGCCATATTGCACCATTCTCATTCGAATTTCTACTCAATTCGAGACTTATATCACATTCATCAAGAATGTCAAATTTTAACGGTCTCAGAATTATTGAAATTGACGCATTATAGATGGACATGTTAGAAATGTCTGTTTTACACGAAATTTGTATCACAACATGTTGTCATCTAGTGGACTAAATCCCCCACATATTTTCAGAAAATGCCTAAAGAAATAAAAAAATAAAGGTGAGATAGTCAAGTTGGCTCCCTCCACCCCTCTGATGGTAGTCCCATTAAACCCGTGTATAAAACTTTTACCACCTCTTTTAATTAATAAAGCTAAATAATACTAACTTAACCGTTCAAGATGAAGACTCAACGTGAAACAATCATTGCCACTTCTTACCTGTTGCTGACGGTGAACATTTCAGCATTTTGGTTAATAAGTACGTGATCCAATGGGCAATACTTATTCCAAGTCTCTTGATCATGGATGATTGCATGCCGTTGGCTAAATGTTCCTCTTTCAACATCTTGCCCACTCAGCCGAACGTGATTCCCTTCAACAAGAAGAGTTGCAAATGCAAGTGCTTCAGCTAATGCCCAGTCAATTCCTTCTCCTGATTTGATCATATTAGCTCTTTCCTCGAATATCTTCCGAAGCTTTTGGTGTGGCTTGAAACTCTCTGGAAGCATTGTTATGGCTTCACCAACTCGTTTCAATATCTCTGGCTTAACCCTGTAGTGTTTTTAGGAAACTGTGGTAAATTAGTTTAAAAAATAAGAGTGCAACTTACAATTAAAATCACTGCTCAATATCAATCTACTCTTACCCGGTGTTTTGTATACGTGAAATTTGCTCTGGAGATTTGAATCCAGCCCAGTAATTTGACAGCCAATCTCTCTTTTTTGGAACATAATCTTTACTGTTATGATACTCTTCATCCAGAATGGAGTTAACTTTGTTATGTATCCTTTCAATATCTTCCTTTGATATCTGCTTCAACTCAAGCAGCTTATTCTGGTAAATATCAAGGCAACTTGGATGATTTCGGATGACCTGTCTCACCAAAAGGGAATTACGTATTAAGGAGAGAATCATATACTGCTAAAGAAAAACAGCAAAGATGAAAAATGAAGAGCAGACACTAGAATATCGGTGCATATATTATAGAAAGATTCGAAAGTTTTTGATGCATCTGAAAACAACCGAGTATCAAGTCTTAAGGGAGCGTAAGATCGCCAAAAAAGGAATCGAGAAGTCCAAAAACAAATTAGAAGATCATTCCTTCTTATTTGGAGCTCAATCCGTACAACCGAAAATCGGTCTCAGATGGCAGTGGAAATTTATGTAGCTACTTCACTTCAAGAAGCCTATTATATTTTCTGTACTAATAAAATTAAACGTGTTGAAAATGATGAAAATTGGGCAAAACATTCAAAAGCTTCAAGTATCAATTGGTCAGTGCTGATAATAACGACAGAAAATGAGTTCACCTGATACATCTTAGGTTGAGTAAAAGATGGTTCATCCATTTCATTGTGGCCGAAACGACGATAGCAAGTAATGTCAACTACAACATCTTTGTGGAATCTCTGGCGCCACTCAGCAGCAAGTTCACATACGCGAGCCACGGCTTCCATGTCATCTCCATTGACATGAAAAATAGGAGCATATAGAGCCTTGGCCACATCTGTACAGTACTGGGAAGACCTTCCACATCTAGGATCAGTTGTGAAAGCCACTTGATTGTTCACTACAATGTGAATGGTTCCACCAGTGGTATAATTTGGGAGACCGCTCAAATGAAAGGTTTCATAAACAACACCTTGTCCTGAAAAGCTTCCATCTCCATGCAACAAAACTGCCATATTTTGTGTCCTCTCAATATCATTTGTATAGTGCTGCTTGGCTCTGGTCTTGCCAATGACCACAGTATCAACAGCCTCCAAATGACTCGGATTTGCAACTAAAGAAAGATGGATTCTTCTCCCACCCCTGGAAGGCCTGTCATAAGAAGTGCCCAAATGGTACTTCACATCTCCAGTCCCAGTATAAAGTCCATCTTCACTCACTGGCTTTGTGCCTCCACTGAATTCACTAAAAATATGGCGAAGTGGCTTGCGGACGACATTGGCAAGAACGTTCAACCTTCCTCTGTGAGGCATCCCAATGACAATGCTTTCGACACCAAGGTCGGAAGCTCGATCGATCATTTCCTTCATGCCAGGAATCAGTGTTTCCCCACCCTCAAGACCAAATCTTTTCACGGATGACTTGGCCGCGAGGAAACTTTCGAATCGACTGCTCCAGATAAGTCTATCAAGAATGACCTCGCGTCGCTCCCGACTGTACACAGGAGGTTTCACAGTCTCAATCCTCTCCCTCAGCCAGTTACACTGCTCCCTGTCAGTGATATGCATATATTCGTACCCGATACTGCCGCAATACGCTTGCTCAAGCCGGTTAATTATGGAACGAAGAGTCTGTACTGGGCGATTTTCAGACAAAAATCCAGACATTCTCCAGACACCCAGGAAGAATTCCCGATCCAAATCCGCATCGGTGAAGCCGTAAAAACCAGGATTCAAATCATCAGAAATCTCCCTCTCCTCCAATTCCAATGGATCCAGCTTGGCTTTCATGTGCCCATTAACTTGATAGGCGTGCACGAGGAGCAGCAACCGCATACTCTCCTGTATCGTCTGCCCGGAGATCCCCGGCGACGTGGCAGCCTGCCCGACAAAATTCCTGAAGAAATTATCCCATGACTCGTCGACGCTGTTAGGATCAGCCTCCCACGCCCTCTGCAGCTCCTCTAAGTAGACACTGCTCGTACCATCCAAGAAACTATCGGTAAGCCTGGACAACGGCACTGCACGAGGCACTGGAGCTCGCGAACTCCGCCTGAGTGTAGTCGAGTGGAACTGCTGGCAAAGCAATCTCCGCGACCTCGTGACATGGTGGGAAGCATGAGACAGGTTCCTCCTTAACGTCAATTTAGCGGCAGCAGCCGCAATGCGAAGCCACGGCATTGATGTAACTACAATTCTACCTAAATTCGAGGCAGAAGTGCTGTTCTTACGATATCTAGTAGCTTACATTCAACAAGAAACACACAAAAAGGATGGGGGAAATGCCTTTTTCTAAGAAATTCCAACAATTCGATCAAAACAGTAGCATATGGAATTGAAACAACCTAATCAAAGCATGATCTAGTTGAAAATGGGGAGGATCGTGAGAAAAACAATGGAGACGCAATCATGACGGCAGCGATCGATTGACACAGAGGAAATCGCTGAGATTGTTCGGCATTAAGATTGGCGAGAGGTGGAAATGGGGGAGAAATGGGATCGTTACCTCGATCGCGGACCTCGGGGATGGAACCCTAATTTGGGGACCTCGCTTGTTACGAAAGGAGGAGAGTGAGGAAGGGAAGGAAGAAGAAGAGGAGGAAGACGAAGGGGAGAAGCCGTTGCCCCTTCGGTCTGCTCACTCGCACTGCGATGAACACTGGGTGGACCTTTTCCGCAAATTTCCCATTTTATTACAAAGTCTTTTTTTTCTCGTCTTTAATGTAAATTTTAGTGGAATTTTTTTCTGATAATATAAAAAAACGTTAGTGATTTTTTTGTTATATTTAAAATCCACTTCATTATCCAGGTGGTGCAGGTTAACTACAGTTGGTCCTGCGGATCCTCTAGTCCAATCAAAAAAATGGCGGGAGGTAACTCTAATTGGAATCCAACAACCTCAATGGGTAAATTGCAAATTTCGTCCTACAACTTAAGACTATAAATCAAAACTCTGCGAATTTTGCACACGTCACGCCTATACTTTATCATGCAGGGACCTAGTTTCATACCAAGAAGAATTTGCAAGTATAATGGTCATTTAAATGTTAATTTAGATAGATCCAACGTGTCCGGATAGACAAATGGATGTGAGATACATTTAAGATATAAGATATATGCCAATAATTAGGTGGGTATGGATAAGGGGGTGATGTGTTTTGTCAATCCTTGATTATTATATCATCGAACATCTGATAGTCTAACACATATTAGGATGACGTACATTGGCATGCTATATTACTTATAATTAATGATGTCTTCTATTTAAATGTGAGCTGGAAGGAACACGAAGTTTCCATATCTGAAATAGATAATCCTTCCAACAGCTTTGATAGAAGAAATTTGTAGAATATTTCTGAGATAAACTTTCTCCTTAACTTTAACCCGTTATTGCTAATTATATGTGGCTCGGCTAGCTATTATAAAGGAACGTAGAATTAAAAAGTCAATAGAAGTTACCGTTATAGCTAATTATTATACTACAAGGAAAAATACACTCCTGATATAACAGTTAAAGCAAAACGTGCATGCAGATCAACTTAACTTAAGTTCCAATTGAAATAAGATTGTTGGCATCATCTCGAAAACGTCTGGATCGAGAAAAATAATCGATGCCAAACGATCACATTCAACCTACTAATTGCAAATGAGTACTCACACTGCCGCGACGTGGGATATTATTTATGATTTTTGCATATAGACACCTGAAAACTAATGTAATTACGCAGATAATGTTGTAAACCTTGCCATTTTACAAGTTACAGTTATACTATGTACCCATTTGTCGTCATCGCGTTAATTATGCATCTAGGATATATATAGGGCTTATCCAGAGAGTCTTGTGCTCATTTGGGTTTTTTTAAGCACGCGTGATCATCCGTGTGATGATGATCATGTGGTTCTGAGTAAAATTGATTAATTTCCAAATTTAACGCTAAGAATGAGTTGCCATAACCACGCATCGCATGTTACTTGTAATTTAATTCTCATTTTTGAGCTGCAATTGTGTATTCATTAATTGTCGCATTATTTTTTCCAAAAAAACCATGAGAATCTCCTCCTTCCTCCAGTGACAATCAAAATACGCTTCACGTTGAGTTACTGAAATAAATACAAAGTTACTTTTAATTTTTTTATATAAAATTACCGATGCCATTGCGAACATTACTGAAATAAATACAATGTTACTTTTCATGTATGATTTTTATTCATAAAAAATTACTGATAACGTTTGTATAAGTTACTTGCTATTTGTTGGGTGTTACTTGTCTTTCAATCATTCTTACTAAAAATACTTGACAAAGTTACTAATGTCAATACATCAATTACTGATTACAAATGTCCACATTACTGAAGTCATTGCAATTATTATTGAAGTTGTAGTAACTATTGTCCATACAATAATTACTGAATAGATAAATTACTAATGTCCATACAACAATTACTAATTACAAATGTTCATATTACTGAACTCATTCTGATTGTTACTGAAGATATGGTTGCTTAGTACTTCTGAATAATTGCTAGATAATTGAGTTGGAATATTACTGAAGTTATACGCACAATTACTAAATATTCATATTCATGATACTGACTCATTGTTATTAGTTACTGAAATTATAGTTACACATCAATTATTTATTTGGTAAATGTATTTATTAATTACCCTTTTATTAGTTACAGAATTATTTGTTCTTAATATTATTGTCAAATATGCTCTTCTCACTTCTTTAGTCAATAAGTATGCAACGATCATCAACACTTCTTCTTTTTTTCTTCCACGAAACATAAGTGTCTGGACATCTGATATACCTGAAATAATAAATTGTCAGTAGCATTTGTAAAATGAATCAATAACTATGTAAGAGAATATATATACATGAAAAGTAAGAATTACATTAGTAACATATTATGTTGGAAGATGATACATTTATTTCAGTAATATCTTTATTTATTTCAGTAAGAATAAATTCATACATGAGTAACATCTAATGAATTGTCAGTAATGTCCCTAATATGAACCATTAATCATGAAAGACAAATATATGTCCATGAAAAGTAAGAATTATATTTATAAAAGTAACTCGATGCAAAGCATAAGTAATTTGATGAGTTACTCCAGTAACTTTTGATACAATATCAGTATCCTTACGATTTTTTTAAACGTTCTCATATGAAATCTCAGTATCCAAACGTAAATTATTGATCATCGTTTCTTCTGAGATTTCATGATATAAACCCAATCGCAAGTCATCCATCTCAATTGAAATTGAAACAGAAAGAGAAATCATACATCGTAATTCATCTTTGCAAATCTCACTTTCTCATGAATCAGAAACATAACAAAAACCAAAATCTGGTCTATAATCAATCAGATTCAAATAAAAATGTCCAAAAAAATTTAATTCTTCTACATACTATTAGATTCAAATAAAAATACGAAAATAAAAATCTAATCGAAATACAATACCTTGCATTGGACAAAAACGATCGCCTCTCTTTCTACGATTGATCGCCTCACTTTGCAAATCGCTAGATCAAAAAATACCAGATCAATCGCCTCTCGTTGATCTCTCAACACACGTTTTCATAAACGTATACTAATTTTAGAATTGATTAATATTTTTAATTAACTTTCTTTCCATTTTGGTTACAGTTCCTATTTTTTAGAGATTGAGAGATACAGATCTTACGGCTGGAATTAGAGGCTCATCTCATACCAAAAGGGCACATGGCTCTCTGGATAAAAATCATATATATATATATATGCATATGTATATATGTATATATGTATGTATATGTATATGTGTATGTATGTATGCATATATATATGTATATAGGGTAAAATGGGGCTGCCCCATTTATGTTTGTGGGCTTTGGGCTGGGCCTAGGCCCACTAATTTTTTTTTGAAGGCCCAAGCCCAGTCCAATTATTATGGGTCGGGCCTGGGCCGGGCCGGCACATGATGTTTCAAAAATCAATTGAGCTTGGACCGTCCCAAAACTTATGAGTCTAGACTTGGTGGGCCCATAAACTTGGCACACCCTCAATTGATTATTTTGATTGTAATCTTCATTATGAAGTATTTATTAGTTATTTAGGTCTTTATTATTTAGTTATCCTACTGTTTTGCACGGATTTGGTCATATCTATGATTGTACAGTATATAATGGAAAGAGTTTCATAGAGATATTATAGAAACATGTGCAAATAATAGTAAACAAACAGATTGAATATTTGCCTCAAGTGGATTAATCTGTCGACGTCGTCAACTCCCTCATTCAATTCAGATGAATATATCAAAGTGAGAGATCAAAGTCTAGACACATATGAGCTCTATGGGGGCCAGGCTATTGGGCCTAACGGGCCTAATTTTGGGCTTCTATGCGGGACGGGCTATCGGACCGAATGGGTTGGGCCGGGCTAAGCCCAAGCCCGACCCAATTATTAAATAGGCCTACATCTTTGGCCCAAGCCAAACCCATAAATAATTTGAGCTTGGGCCGGGCCGGGCTATGCGGGCTGGGCTTCGGGCTGGGCTGGGCCGGCCCAGCCCAATGCTCATCCCTAACTGCCCCCATGGGGGGAGCTAACTTGGCTCCCCCCGCCCCGTTTCGCCTGATTTTTTTATTTTTTTTTGAAAATTCTTCCGTGGAGTTTCATCAATATATACATATATTATGTCAATAAAATTTCGTGCGAAACAGAGACTCCTACGGACTCCATCCAGACGGGATCGTTTTTAGCAATTCTGTTTCCGTTCAAAAATGACTATCTGGATGGAGGTCGTAGAGTCTCTGTTTCGCACAAAATTTTAATGACATAATATAGGGATATAGTCATGAAATTCCACGGAAGAAATTTTCAAAAAAAATAAAAAAATCGGACGAAATGGGGGCGAGGGGAGCCAAATTAGCTCCCCCAAGGGGCAGCCCCATTTAACCCATGTATGTATGTATGTGTGTGTGTGTATGTATGTATGTTTGTGTGTGTGTCTGTGTGTGTGTGTCTGTGTGTGTGTGTTGTGTGTGCGCGTGCGCGTGTGTGCGTGTGTGCGTGTGTGCGTGTGTGCGTGTGTGTGTGCGTGTGTGCGTGTGTGCGTGTGGGCGTGTGGGCGTGTGGGCGTGTGGGCGTGTGTGTGCGTGTGTGTGCGTGTGTGTGCGTGTGTGTGTGTGTGCGTGTGTGGGCGTGTGTGTGGGCGTGTGTGTGCGTGTGTGTGCGTGTGTGCGTGCGTGTGTGCGTGGGTGCGTGTGTGCGTGTGTGCGTGTGTGTGTGTGCGCGTGTGTGTCTGTGTCTGTGTGTGTGTCTACATGTGTGTATGTGTGTATGTATGTGTGTATGTGTGTATGTATGTGTGTGTGTATGTATGTGTGTATGTGTGTATGTGTGTGTGTATGTGTGTGTGTGTATGTGTGTATGTATGTGTGTATGTATGTGTGTATGTATGTATGTGTGTATGTATGTATGTATGTGTGTGTGTGTGTGTATGTATGTATGTATGGGTAAAATGGGGTTGCCCCCATAGGGGGAGCTAACTTGACTCCCACCGTGCCATTTCGCCTGATTTTTTTATTTTTTTGAAAATTTCTTCCGTGGATTTTCATCAGTATATCCCTATATTATGTCATTAAAATTTCGCGCGAAACAGAGACTCCTATGACCTCCATCCAGACGGGGTCATTTTTTGCAATTATGTTACCGTTAAAAAATGACTGTCTGGATGGAGGTCGTAGGAGTCTCTGTTTCGCACGAAATTTTAATGACATAATATAGGGATATAGTGATGAAATTCCACGGAATAAATTTTAAAAAAAAATAAAAAACCAGGCGAAGGACAGCCCCATTTAACCCTATACATAGGGGCATTTCAAATAGGACATAGTCTTTCCATGTGTAAGGAAGGCCAACGATCTGAGCCATCAGATTCAAATCTAACAGCACCTTCAATTTTATTGCTCAAAATGATATTTTGGTCATCCTCTTTGGCATTAATTATGTATATCATTTAATATTTCAGAATACTAAATTTAGCTAGATCTAATTTTGATATTTTTTTCGTAATACCATATTTAAATAATGTCTAATTTTATGTTGGAGGATATTACGTGAGGCAAATGTTTGTATCCTCACGTGATTTTTTTGTAGAATCTATGGTTCCTTTTTGTAATGATTGTATGTTTTTTTTGTAGAATCGATTGTTATTTCAAAATTCATAAGTTATTATAAAATTTATATGGTTTTTTGTATAATACAATTCATATTAACAATTAATGCATGCTTCTTTGTAACGATTATATGGTTTTTTGTAGAATAAATTTTATATTGTTCTTTGTAAAAATGCAAGACATTCACGCTAAATCGATAAGTAAAATACAAATCATATGTGTATAATACTCATCCACAAGGAATAATGCACATCTAAAATGTGTAATACACATCAAATATACAAGATATATAAAAAATTATATTTGTCATTCGTACCAAATTGTTATGTAAAAATACATATGTGATATGTATAAAGCACATCAAAATTGTATAATTTGCATCAATATTGTATAATACAAATTGACAAATGTATTTTTACATAACAATTCTGTTTTGCCCACTTTTGCCTTGTCGATGACGTCGCGAATGACATCATGAACCACTTCATGTCAATGTTGAAGACGGAGATGAAGGGGCGAAGAACTTCATGTCGGACACGCGTAGTTATCCACGTGAGGACGGAGATAAAACTGAGAACCACTCCATGTCGACGTTAAAGACGTAGGTGAAGGGGACAAAGAACCTCATGCCGCCATGTCGACGATGAAGACGGAGACGAAGGTGACGAAGATGATGACAACGCATGTGAAGACGACGAAGACGAGAACTGTGATGTGCGCACGATGAAGACAAGCGACGATGGAGACGAGCGACGGCAGAGAAGGAGATGCGACGGTCGACATCCTCCTCTTCCTCTCATTTTCTGTGCATGCGAGATTATGAAATGAATGAAAAGATGAGAGAGATTAATGATATATTTTAAATGTGCATGTGAGTTTTTTTGGAAAGATTAAGAGAGAGATTAGATAAATTAAGTTATTACATACTATATTTAGATAATGAACAATGACCAAAATAGATTTTTGGTTAATTAAATAATAATTATAGTATGCATTTAATAACAACCGACGGATTGAATATGGACGCATGGGATCGTTGGCCTTCCTTAGGGATGGAAGGACCATGAAAGATATCCTATATATACACACACACATACATATATATAATACCTGGCGAGAAATCCAAGATAGCCCTCGATGATAAATTCATAAAGAATGCCTGAAATTATAATTTTTAAAAGGGTATATATATGTAATTACTCAAATTCCCAGGGGAGTGTGTTTATTTAGAAACCACTATTATTTAATGAAACAAGTTTTATGCCCTTTTTATACAATTAAAAAATACCCTGGATTACAAGGGTAGAAAATGTCTGGAGCAGGAAGGCTGCCCCCAACCATAAGTGTTAGCCTCTATCGTTTTGTTAGGAACTGCTTCCTACACAAGATCACCTTCGCTAACTTTGCTCCCTCTATCGTAGTGAAAGAGAAATTGTCAGATGGACCACTGGAGTCGAGCAGTTGGCCGATCAAATTGCAACACTGATCGTGATCGACACGGGAATCTTAATAAGTTAGCATCACAATTGCTAGACTAACCTTTTCCTGTCAGGTTTCTCAATATTAACTTCTGTAACTAATTCTTTGGCAGCTTGCAATGGCGAATAGAAAATTTATGCTTACATCTTAGAAAAAACCTCATGTTGCACGTAGCGGAAGTAGAATGCAAAAAAAAACGGACAAGCAAGCATGAAACACAATTACGACACGAGATTCACTTGTAACTGGACTACGTCCTCAACTACAACGAAGACCTCTCTATGTGGAGAAAGAATAGTTGTGCAGAGGATGCAGATTCCAGAATAACCATAACCTGACAGAGTTTATATACCTCACTCATGTAGACTGATCCACTGATCCAAATCCAATTAGGACACAAGTACATAATTATGTGCCTGCCATAGAGATGACAAGAAGAGCCGCATGAGCAAACATCATATGAGTGCTTATGATGAAGTTCTTTCCAGTCAAACAATCAATTTATGCATGAAAACTATGAGAACAAACCCGCGATCCCAACCCTTAGATCATGATCCATTACTTTTAACTGAAACCCTGGTTCATTACTGAACTCCCTATCCTTGTGGTACAATATGAGCACCTCACAACCAAAAGGTACACCAAATTCTCCATCAAATACAAGAAAATAACTATCCAAGCCAAATCCACAATAAAAATATGATTAGAGCAAATATTTCTATAATCAGGTGTACAGGAATAAATCCATAATGTGGAAACTAAAGCAACACTATAGTCATTTCTGATGACTATTCTGTTGAGCGCTAAATCGAACTATAGATTGACAAAAATGACAATATATACGAGGTTCAGGCATCGATGAACAGATAGGTGCGAACTATCCCAGACAAGACCACTAAAAATCACAAATAAGCTAGCAGTCCGAAGAATGGAGATTGGAAAATACAAGCATCGAATAGTCACCACCGATAACCATCGCATGTAATTGTGTATTGGTTTCGAGCAGATTTGCGGGTTATGTCAGCCTGCACACCCAACAAAATCCCTGATCATCTCAGGAACCACAGCAAGCTGACTTGGGTGCGGCAGAGCCTTCTCCCACACCCTGATCCAGATTGCTGATTCTGATCGGGTTAACCTGATACCAATAGATGGATTAATTTCATATGCTTCACGAAAAGAAATACCATGAAAATTCAAGATAGATCAGATAAAAATATCGCTACCTCAGATCTAGTGTCTGTCTCTGAAATCCTTTGCTTGATATCTCTGGCAATAGAAAAGAAAACTTGCTCCACATTTAAGTTTGTTTTTGCACTCTGCCATAGTTTCCAAAAATGGAAAAAATTACAAACAAGAAGCTAAATGTAAGGAATGACGACAGTTCACGCTTACAGTTTCAAAAAACTTCAGGCCAAACTCATCTGCAAGAGCCTGACCCTTGGATGTGGGCACTGCCTGAAACCAAGCTTAATCCTTAATTATCAATAACTGAAGATTTTTGAATAATTTAGGACAACCATAATCTCAATGGGTATACCCTTTTGCTTTCATCCATGTCAGCCTTATTTCCGACCAAGATCTTATTGACATTATCAGATGCATGCTGCTCAATATTTCCGATCCAGTTCCTAATATCTGCAGGTGTTCAAATATAAGACATGAGAAATGGCATTCTTAGGCAAAAGAAGTAACATCACACATCTATCAATTTAAAGGCACAGGATGAGAACAGTTACTGTTAAATGAAGACTCGTCAGTAACATCATACACTAGCAATATACCCATTGCTCCCCGGTAGTAAGCTGCACAGATATATATATATAAAACAAATTGTACTTAAAAGAAGCTAGTAAATGATCAGAACATCCGACACCATGAAAACTTCCCACCTGGCAGATTATGCAGCTAAAGTTTCTTTTTTTACATAGAAAAGGTGGCCTCCGTGATGAAATTGTAATAAGTATACTGCTTGAGGTGTATATAAACAGAACCCTACCATTTGTGATGGTCCGGAACCTTTCTTGGCCAGCAGTATCCCATATTTGGAGCTTTATGCGTTTGCCGTCCAACTCTACAGTCCTGATCTTAAAGTCAATACTGCAAGGCAGAAAATAAACAAGTGAAAAGTATATTTTCTTGCATGAAATAAAAAATAATGATGTATAAACAATACACACACCCTATCGTTGTGATGAAGCTGGTTGTGAAAGATCCATCTGAAAATCGTAAAAGAAGACAACTCTTGCCAACACCTGCACATTTAAAACAAGAGAAATCAACCAATTTATCAGGCATCGATAGTGTTAGCTAAGTTAGTATCAAATAAGTAAAGGCGAATAAGGGAGAGATGAAGCATTTTATGTGGTAAAACTAGCACTACAATGATAAAAGCTTCATTTTCATCATTTATTTACATAATGGGCACACTTATAGTAAAAAAATCCCCCATAGTGTTATTCACAGTGCCACTGCCTAAAAGCACATTACACAAGGAGCCCTAACCACCCACGATTCCTATTTTTACTTCTTAGGTTCCTAATTAGTTGTTAGTGGCTCTCTCTTTTCCCTTTATGTATCTTGTTCCCCGTTCCTCTTTTTCCCAAGCACCACCCAAGTTTAAAATCAACTGCTTTTTATGCCCCCGTCTCTTCTCCGGTACTGTTACCCATACATTTCTGGAGTGCACCCAACTTGAACAGTGCTATTAACAAACATATGAACTGCAGTATCTCAAGAGTCTCCACTTTGATGCATCGACTTTTTCACATACATTCACTTTCCTTCCAAGTGTTTTTCCTAGCATCATATATTTACTTCTTCTTTATTACCCAGATAGTATTTTGAAGCTAATCTAACCGATCCGCGATCTAACGGCTAGGATTAATCAAAAGTTAAAAAAAAAAAAAAAGACTTGCACGCGTTGCGGGGCTTCCAGGGCAAAGGGGATCTTGCAGAGAGGGGTTGACGATGGTGAGGCTGCCGGTAGGGGTCGGAGTGGCGGGAGGGCCTCGACGATGGTGGAGGCCGCATGGAGGGGCTTGCAGGCGGGAGGGGGCGTCGCAGGGAGGGGCTTCCAGGTAGAGAAGGAAGCGGTGGGTCGGGGGCACAGGGAGGGGCGGGGAGGCGCTTACAGGCGGGTGGGAGGGGGCATCGCAGGGAGGGTCTTCCAGGCAGTGGGGGGTTGCAGGGTGGGGCTTCCGGGGGGAGGTGTGCGAGAGGGGGCATCGGAGGGAGGGGCTTCCATAAGGAGGGGGAAGCGGTGGGCCGGGGCCGCAGGGAGGGGCGGTGCTTGCAGGCGCCAGGGCAGAGTTGGAGGCCGGGGGCTTCGACAACCATGCCAAGGGGGTCTCTTCTAGGCAGGAGGCGGTGGGTCGCCTTCCACCAGGGGGTGTGGCGAGGGGCCTCGACGAGGCGGGGGCTTGCAAGTGGAAAGGGAGGAGGGGGTTTCGGTGAGGGGAGGAACGGGAGGTCGGCGGAGGATGTCGAGGGGGGGGGGGGTTGCATGGCTGGAGGAGGAGGAGGTAGGCGAGGTGTTGCTGGTTGGAGGAAGGGTATAAAATGTAAAATACTTGACGGATACCGTTAGTAGTTAACAGAAAATTGGATGGAAGTTAACATGGGCTTATAAGTGTAAGAGTTAATTACTATTCAGGATCCTGGGTGTAATTCAGGATCCCGTGAGGAGCGGGATGAAACCACGGGAGAATGCCTCAAAAGGTTGATGTTGCATTCAACTTTCTCATCTGTTACAGGTGGTGCGGGGCTTCTTAAATAACCCTCACCAAGTCTTCGCATCCCATAAATAGTAGATGTGGGACTAAACCATTGGATGTGGTAATTGGACCCTAGAGGGATCCAATTACCCATCTACACAAGTAACGCACATACTCCAACAAAGACGAGTGTTAGGTAGTCGATAGCCAGCGTAAAAAATAGTCGGATCTTTCAACATGGATTAAATAAATCCATGTAGCCGGTCCTACTTAAAGTGGGAGAATGTTTTGCCATTTGTATCATATTTTATTATTATACTTTGAGTAAATTACACAAAAGTTCCTAAACTTTACATTCAAATTCAATGTAGTCCCTAAACTTTCAAAAGTCACAATGGGGTACCTAATCTTTGAGTAAGTTTCAATGCAGTACTTCCGTTATTTTTCTGTTAGATGAGAAGTTATTTCTTTACTTGTAGACCATTATACCCTTCTGCATTCACAATATCGTTTCATGTCCAATTGGTCCTCCCTTTTTGGGAACAACCCAAAAGATGCTTCAATGCTAGACGGCCGCACACCATCGGCAACCTATGGTGGTTGACACCCTTGACATCTCCTCCAACATCGTCGACGATAAAGACTCCATCTTTGTGGAAACCATTGCTAGGAGTTGAGAGATCTTGAGTTGAGTGTGCACCTGCATGATTTAGTGATGTCTGAGGGCATGTTCCTCATTGCGAGGTGCCCGACCATGCTCAACCACCTTGCTCTGACATCGGTAAGTCGAGGCCACTACCCTACACCCAGGCGAGTTCCATCTTTAGTTCATCGTCTTAGATTTGCAGCTCACATGTACTAATCTAAACCCTCCTTCGAGTTCCAGTCTTTTACTTC
The DNA here is from genome assembly GCA_037367405.1 of Ottelia alismoides. NCBI lineage: Eukaryota > Viridiplantae > Streptophyta > Magnoliopsida > Alismatales > Hydrocharitaceae > Ottelia > Ottelia alismoides. The sequence continues at coordinate 163,411 of JAZKJV010009066.1, read as the reverse complement.
TTTTATCTTCTTTGTCCTTTCCTCTGTTAATCTTCTAATTCTTCTGGTAGTCTTCGTGTGTGTTCTATCTTCGATTTCTTCCTTTTTGATTCCTCGAATGTATGTTTGATTTTTGTTCTTCACTCTTTTTATGCATCTCTTTGCCACTATTTGTTTCCAGTGGTTTGAGTTATCCGAAAAGATTTCATTCTCTAGTACTTGATCTGCTCAAGTGAACTAAATTATGTACCGATTCTTTTCTGGTTTGAAATGCTAATAATAGGGTGATTACTCTCTGTATTCTCGAGGTGTAAGGTCTATGTCAGAACCAAAGTATAAGGAGTCTAAGAACCCAATTGAATCATGAACAAAAAGAGAGTTCTGATCTGTCTTTTATTATAGAAATAAACAATGGGTTTCAATCAAGTTTATGCTTTGAGCTCTTGAGGATCTCAATTTATCTTCAAGTGATATGGATGTAATTTTGGGTCGATTTCTGAAATTGAGCCAAGGTTTCTTTTTCAGATCATCGTTGGCCCCAATCCTGTCATCCCCGAGCCTTCATCCACGAATCTATCCTCTTCGTCGAGCACCGTGTCATCGTTCCTCTTTGAGAGTTTTGCATCCACTGCCATTCAAGATCATCGCGAGTCCTTCGCCAACAAGTAGGCCCGACCAATGGACCAGGGGCCCTGCCCGCCCATCCCACTTATGAATCGGGCTTGAGCCAAGAGATTTCATGAACGGGTCGGGCCAGCCCGGCCCGCTCTTTGGCTCTCCTGTCAACTGTGCGGGTCGTGGACATGTGCCATGAAACCCGATGGGGCCCGCACACATAAAAATATGGGTTTTAAAATTACAGTTTAGATACATTTAATATAATATACTTCAAGTTTTTATTTTACATTATCGATATTACATCGTATTTTATAGTTTAGATGCCAAGTAACACCTATTATGGTTACTTAGATTTAGAAATATTAAATTATGCTAAAAAACTTAATTATCTCTATAAATTAGATTAAAATTAAGAAAAAAATACTTTACATTTGGCCCATGGGCCGGCTCGACCCGACCCAGGCCTAGCTCGAGCTTGGGCCTTGGAGTATAGTCCATGGGTTAGGCTGGCACGGGCCTTGAACAAGGGGTTTTAAAACCTCAATCTGTTTGGCCCGCCTCATACTTTGGTCGGGTCTACCAACAAGTCATCTGTGCTACAACATTATCCACAGCCGGGCAAGCTGAGCTGCAGTGGCATCTCTGCCTCGATCATAACACCGTCATCTTGTTTGTGCGAAGATGGGGTCTTCATCATCATTGACGTTGGAGATGATGGAAGGAGTGTCGACTACCATAGGTCGTCGATGATGTGCGACCATCTAGCATTGGAGCATCAATTGGGTTGTTCCCAAAGGGGACATGAAAGGTTATTGTGAATGTATAAGGGGTACAACGGTCATAAGTAAGGGATAACCTTTCATCTAACGAAAAAAATAATGAAAGTTCTATACTGAATTGACTCAATTAGGTATCATATTATGACTTTTAAAAGTTTAGGGACTATATTGAATTTGAGTGTAGAGACTTTTGTGCAATTTACTCTTGTATTTTTAATATTTCAAAATAAACGATTACAAACTACATAATTTCAATTTGCATATACCCCTGCATATCCGCCTTATCTATTAGACATGCATATGACCGAACGAATACCGCATACCGCATTCCTGAACCTTAGTCGTGATGGCACTCTGTTCCACGGGAGAAGTAGCCTAATGGCAATAGTTTTTTAAAGAATATTTAAAGAATGATTCTTCTCACTGAAACCTATAGTATAAATCGTATATATGAGCTTTACTCACACCCAACTCTCTCGTAGTAGCTGGCTACATGGGAACCAAACACATGACCCCCTACTAAAATAGGTGGATCTTTCCACATGACACAATTACCCAATTAGCTCAACCCTATTCTGCTCTCAACGGTTCCCTCCAAGTTGAAGCATTCACGATTAGTTTGGACAAATTGGGAACTCTCTACTAACTAATACACAAAAAAACAAGAGATATAGTACATACCATCCCAACTCTACACATACTTCGGTTGATAATGACGAGGAAAATGCATCTTGGTCATGGTGGTGAGTAGAAAGAACCGGAATGGTTAAGTCTGGAATGATGATACATCGAGCAACTGGGCAGTATACTAGATATCATGCTCTACATATGCATTGTTTAGAGATGTGTATTGTGATGAATCTCTTTCTGAAGTTCTATGGCCCATAATATATTTCTTGAGTAAGTATGGCCCATAATATATATCTCCTGATTCTCTTCAACCCTAGACATATATCCATATCGCTAAATTGCTGAAAATCATGAGAATGTTCAATTGAAGATTTCGAATTCCGCAGAGATGGATAATTATCTTGTTCTCCCCGCAATGATGGTCATGAGTATCTATTTGAAGTACTCAATCAATGGTAGAGTTCAAACCAGTGTTTTTGAAACCGGACCGGACCGGCCGGTTCGACCGGTCCGACCGGTGAACCGGGCCTTGACCGGTCCGGTTAACCAGTTTAGACCGGTTCGATTCAATAATTCCAATTTTAGTTAACCCGTCCGGTTCAACCTATTTGTTTGACCCGGTTTAACCAGGTTCAACCGAAGTTGGACCACATTTAATTTTTGAACTATTTAAAAATTTTGTTGGTAGTAGGAATTGAACCCATGACCTTTGGTAACCTATTTGACACTTCTAACCAACTACACTAACACAACTTCTTACATGTATTGGGTTTTAAATATATGTAAACTATTATCATGTTATACAACATTTAGTTCAAATAATATATATATATGATATGTATGACATTTGATGGTGTATAAGAAAAAAACTTTATGTATATTGTGAAATATATACATTATCTATGTATTTTATATATATTTCAAGTATATTTAAGTGTATATTATATTATATATTATTTCATTTCGGTTTGATTAGCTGGTTCAACCACTTTTTTTTCACCGGTCCGGTTTAATCCAGTTTTAAATAATGATGACGTCATCATCCGGTTGAACCGGTTTGATTACATGATTCAACCCGATCCGACCATTTCAGCAAGGTTTCCGGTCCGGTGTCCGGTTCGATTTCAAAAACCTTGGTTCAAACTCTACTCAAGGCCTTAAAAGTCGGATTTCGGTTTCGTTTCGGTGAGGGACCGAAACGAAATTTCGGTCGAATTTCGGTCGAAATTCGACCGAAATTTCGGTCATTTCGGTGGCTTTTTGAACTAGACCCCCCCAAATTTCGACCGATATAGCCATTTCGGCCGAATTTCGGTCACCTGCCGAAACCGAAATTCGACCGAAATTCGGCCGAATTTCGGCGAAATTTAAGGCCATGACTCTACTTTCTCACTCCTTTTTTCCTCTCATACTTCTTGGAATCATGAAAATGTACAACCAAGTTGGAGCAGAAAAAATGAGGTCAAAAAGCCTCTCTTTTTTGCATCTCTCTTACATTTTCCATCTTTTCCTTTAACTTTTTCTGAACATGTCTGAAATTGATGATTTAGAAATATGATGCAGCAAATATGATATCAAATATTGGGTTTATGCGGTGCAAGATGGCCACGAGGACCACCCCACTCCACAGGAGAAGCGGTCTAATAGCCATGTTTGTAGATTGATTCTTCTTACTGGAACCTGCAATAGAAGATCATATAAATTGGGCACGACCACACCCAATTAATTCTCTCAAAATTAGCAATGTCGGACCATGATTTCATAGTACATTAGGCAGATCCAAACAACCAATTAACACAATCCTTCACTGTTCTAAACGCCAACTATGGTGCTTTAAGGAAAACATATAAGGATAGATTCAAACTTTGATCAAGAGAATTAGAACTTTTTTTTTGTTGGGAAACCATATAACTGACAACTAGGATTAAGATCGGCAACCTCACCTCCACCTCAAGGTAGGATAAAAACAAAAATGTTGAGCTACAAGTCTTTCTTTTTCCTAATTTTGTCCTCATTGACGTGCTTGGTGTGGAAAATTCAAAGCTCTCTTCATCTCTGCTCACATTTGACATCAATGTTACCTCCATCGTTCCAGGCTTTTTGGAACTCGATTCACGATAATAGGGACAGAGCTAGGCGTGATCGGCTGTTATCCTTCGCGACTCTCTGGGCGATTTGTAGGGGGAGGAATGACTTGCTTTTCTCGGGTCACAGGTTCTATAAGAAAAATGTAGGGGTGATGGCCAAAAGGTTGGTGGACGACTGGGTGATATAGATTCCTTATCTTTGTGGCTCTCGTTTCTTTTTGGGGTGCTGTAGCGTCCTCCTTATGTAACACTACTTTTGGTGATCAATAAATCTTGAAGGGGCGGACACCATCGAGTGTTATACCTTGCAGACTTTCAAAAAAAAATGTTACCTCCATCGTACATCGATGGTATTAAGTAATCTGGGATGGAATCAACATCAAATAAAAGCCTTCAGTATACCTATATATATGGTGTTTGTACTCTAGAATAATTACACAATCTTTCAGGAATTTCTGGGTAAATTTTAAGGATCATTGTCTGTATATACTAAGGATTTGTTTTTTACTGTAATCTTCTACCCAAATCAAACCATCTAAGAGGAGGCTGGTAACTTAAAGAATAGTGTAGAATGTGGAGAGTTGTGAAATGAAAAGTTGTATTCCTCGTAGTCCTAGAGCTCTCTTATGTAGGAGAAGAGCTCTAGGGAGAAATTACATAAAGCAGAATAGAGAAATAGAAAAATATAAATAAAGATGAAGAGATATAAGTATCTCAACACTCCCCCTCAAGCTGAAAAATATATATCTATCATGTTCAGCTTGGAACATCAATGGTGAAAAGGACCCCTCGCAAGAGTCGTGGTAAACATGTCTGCAATCTGATCACCTAAAGCAACATGAGAGGTGGAAATAAGCCCTTTTTGGATCAAATCACATGTATAATGACAATCTACTTCGATGTGCTTTGTTCTCTCATGGAAGGCTGGATTATTAACTATGAACAGAGCTGCTTGATTATCATATTTGAGGTGCATCGGAAGAGGCACCTCAATAGTTAGGTCAGTGATGACGAACTTGACCCACATCATTTATGTGCTCCCTTGAGCTATAGCCCTATATTCTGATTCAGCTGGATCGAGCAACAACTGTCTGTTTCTTATTCTTCCATGAAACCAGTGAGCTACCAACAAACACGGTGAAGCCTGAAGTGGACTTCCGATCCTTGAACACCAAGCATAATCTGCATCTGCATATCCAGTAACTGTGAGAGACGTATCTCTTCTGAAAAGAAGACCTGCACCTGGAGAAGACTTCAGATATCTCAAGATCATGCAGATTGCGTCCATATGAACCTGTATGGGTTGCTTCATAAACTGGTTGACCCTGCTCACAGCAAATGATATGTCAGGCCTGGTAATAGTAACATGTAGCAACTTCCCTACTAGCTCTTTGTATCGTCTCTTATCCACCTCCTCAGAGTTATCATCATGATCCTATCATTGGGATCCATTGGTGTAGTGGCAAGTCTGCATCTTGTCATGCATGTCTTAGCTAGGTCAATAGCATACTTCCTTTGAGTCATAACCATACAATGCTGATTTCGTGTAAACTCCAAGCCAAGGAAGTAACGTAGCTTGTCAAGGTCCTTGATAACAAACTGTCGTTCAAGGAAATCCTTAGCTGCCTGAATGCCCTGTCCATCGTTGCCAGTAACAACGATGTCATCAACATAAACCAAAACAACAACAGTACCTTTATGAGTTCTCTTAACAAAAAGAGAATGATATGCAGTAGATCTAACAAAGTCATTTTGTTCAATCGACTCGAAGAGCTTCTGAAACCAAGCCCTCGGAATCTTCTTAAGGCCATATATGACCTTGTGAAGATGACACACCATACTGGACTCCCCCTCAGCAATAAACCCTGGTGGATGCTGCATGTAAACTTCCTCCTGCAGACAGTATTCAGAAAGTCGGCCTAGGCGGCCGCATATGCGGAGGCGGCCCCCCTACCGCACCGAATATGCTATACTCGGTCAATATGCGGGTCATGGGGTATACTCGGCCAAGTAATCCGCATATGTGGCCGCATATGTAATAGAGGTAACTCTTTGCTTCTCCGCCACCTTCTTGACTTCCACATGGGTTGCTCCTCCACCATCTTTTTCTCCTGTGCCAAGTTTTGTTGATTGATCTATTTAGCTCTAAATCTCTCTATTTTTTTAGATTCAACAACAACGACTCTCTATTTTTTTAGATTCTCCAACGACAGCTCTGACTTTTACATTATCTCATAATTCCATGATATATAATTAATTATATGTGTTTATCTTAGATCTTTTTTAGGATAAAATGAATATAGATGTCAGATTTGCATGGAATTTTTAACTGTACAGAACAAATTAAAATATTTAATTTAAATGGTTGAATTTTTTAATATTGGACTTTAAGTAGACAAATACACCATTTACTAAAATACGAAGGTTCATGGCTGTGTTTACTAACAATGTTACCCTTCCAAAAAAAGGTTACCTTCCAATTTAGACAAGGATGTCCACCATTTTTTTTCTATCTTCAATCGATTTACAATATTTTTTACTCTCCACCGTTAACTTAATATATTTGTCTTTTGGAAATGAATGACCTTTGAAAATGCTTTGGTTGATATCACATTGTACAAAAAAATCTTCACTTCATATTTATTCCGTATTATATTTTTTAAAACATAAATATCTAATATTTGAAACTATTATTATATTTTTAATTAATTTTAATTAAAACAATAGAAACCGCATAATCCGCATATACTTACGCCTACCCGCTTACTCGCTCCAGACCGCCTGACTGAACGAATACCGCATACCGACTTTCTGAACCTTGCCTGCAGATCTTCATACAAGAATGCATTCTTGACATCTAATTGAAAAGCGGTTAGTCACGTACCACAGCAACTGCAATAAGAATCCGCAGCGTAGAGCAGCGTGCAACAGGAGAAAAGTATCATGATAATCAACGGGCAACCAATCTGGCCTTATATCTGTCTACAATACCATCAGCTTGGTGTTTCACAGTAAACATCCACTTGTTGCCAACCACGGACGCACTCGGAGGAGCCTGTAAAACGCTCCAAGTACCACGAGACTGTAAAGTTGACATCTCCTCTTCCATGGCCAGATGCCACGGACTACTCTGCAATACCTCCTAATAGGACCGTAGTATCTCCATGGCAGATAGTCCCACAACAAACCTCCGAAAATCCTTGGATAGACGTTCCAAAGAAACATGGAAAGCAAGAGGATGTGTAGTACATGCACACCTCTGCCTCCGTAGAGCTATAGATACATCTAGAACCTCAGTACTCGCAGAAAGTGTATCATCCAAGACATCCTACACCTCAAGCCGCACATGCAAATCACCAGTGCCACTAGAAGAACTCAAATTCTCAGAACATACTTTGAGCGTGCTAGATGATGGAGGAGGCACATGAGCACAGGGTCGACGCTGGTAAACCTGTGGAAAGAAAGTAGGTTGTGGTGGAGGCCTTGGTGGTGGTGGTGGTGTAGTGGAGAACGAAGGTAGAGGCATATAGACCTCCTCTTCATCTTTTGAAGAAATGAGCTTGTCATATGTATGAGAAAAATACATAATGGACTCAAAGAATGTGGCATTTGCACTAACGTAATACCTTCGTCGAACAGGGTCGAAGCAATGATATCCCTTTTGGGTCTTAGAATACCCAACAAACACACATTTGACAGCTCTGGGAGAGAGCTTGTCAAGACCAGGAGACATCTAATGAACAAAAGCCACAGAACCGAAAATACGAGGCGTAAATGAGAAAAGATCTGTCTCGGTAAACGCAATCAAGAACGGGATCTTCTCCCCCATAACTGAAGAAGGTATACGATTTACCAAGTAACAAGCAGTTAGAACCGCATCCCCCCAGCACGAATGAGGAGCACGGCTCTGAATCAAAAGAGTCCAGGTAATATCCAAAAGATGGTTGTGTTTTCATTCAGCCACCCCATTCCGTTGGGAGTATACGCACAAGCATGGAAGGAAATATCGTGATGTATCGGAGATATATCGCCAATATATCGATATCGAGATGAGACCGATATCGGTATCGATATGACGATATATCCTCTTTTTCAGGCATTTCCTTCACAAAAGTGCGTCGATATGGGCGATAGTTCAACGATATATCATGGATATATCGTCGAAATATCGTATTGACATGATATCGAGACGAAATTCGATATAGCCTTCCATGCATACAAGATGTATGATGCACAATACCATGAGACTTAAGGAATTAGGAAAGCTGAGTATTGCAGAATTCTAGAGCATTATCTGAACGTATAAACTGGACTTTTGATGAAAAAATGTTCCTTATTTCATTAATAAAGGATTGAATAACAGGATCAGCATCAGACTTGTTCTTAAGAAGAACAACCCAAGACAATCTTGAAAATTCATCAACTGCAACAAGGTAAAACATGTGTCCCTGATGATCTGGGACATGACTGGACCCCAAATATCAAAATGAATTAATTCAAACAGACTACGACTACTCCGACCTTGATGACTCTGGAAAGTGGACCGATAATGCTTCTCAAGCTAGCAGGCCTCGCACTGAAAGGTAAAGCGAGAAGAAATCTGTGGAAGAACGTGACACAGCTTTTGCGGAGGAAGATGACCAAATCGAAGAGGCCATATATAGGGAGAAACAGATCCAGTGCGAAGAGAAGAGACACCAGCATAAGGAGATTGCACCAATCTGTAGAGACCCCCTTGATCACGGCCAGAACCAATCACCCTGCACGTAAGAATGTCCTGAAACACAAGAGTAGAAGGATCAAGTATGGCACAACAGTGTAAGTCCTTTATGATTTGACTAATTGATAGTAAATTCATAGAAAATCCAGGAGCATAAAGAACATTCTGAAGACGCATCGCAAGAGTAAACTACACCTATCCCTGACAAGTAATGGGAGAGTGTATCCCATCTGCTATCACAACAGATCGTTCAGGCTGAGCAGGACAGAAATCACTAAACTAACCTCTATCACCACAGAGATGATGGGATGCTCCTGAATCTATGATCCATTCTGACAAATCAACCATGTAACTACTAGTAAAGGCATATGCTATACATGATGTGGATGTTGATGCTGAGGCAGCTACCTCCGAGGATCCTTGAAGAGCTGGTTGACTCAGGAGTAGGCATGATCTTCCTGAGTCGTGCCACAAGTTCGTCAAATCTCTGATCAGCAATAGATGATGAACTCCCTACCTGTTGAGTTTGCTCTGCAACCCGAACTGAAGCAGGAAGCCCATGCTAAGAATAGCAGGTTTTCTCAGAGTGGTCTGACCAGTAGCAATAGGTGCACGGCTGACGGGGTCGACCACCCCCTCCTCTACTACGATTATGTCCCCCTACCACGATATGATGTAGGGCTCCCCCTACCACGAGATGCAGCCATAGCTGAAGATGTATGAGACTGCAAATTACCACCAGAGGATATAGATAATCTACTCAGTCTGCGATATGCCTCCTCCATCGGAGGAATGGTAACATCAGTAAGAATCTGGGCTCAGGTTGCGTCGTATTCAAGATCAGAAGCTGATAGAAAGATCCCAGTCATCACGGAGTCTCTATATGCCTTGAGATGCTATGGCATAGCAGTCAAGAGAATGTAACCGTGTAGCTTCTCAAACATACCCCTCAAAAAGTGTAGAGGGTATGAAGGGGGCGACCATTCTGCTTTGATGTAAAGATAACGTGCTGGAGCTGTAGTATCTTCGATTCACTCTTCGTCGGAGAGTATGTAGAGGCAAGAATGTCCACATAACCTTTGCGGCAGGCTGACTCAGAATATCAATAGCTATCTCTGTTGATACAGTCCCAGATAGCTACACGCGTGCATATGCATCATCTGCCTCCAATGAGCATTTATCTCAGTCTTGTCACTTGGCTCCTCCATCGTGAGGATGTGCTTCTTGCCATTGCATTGCATCAAACTCATGAACTGCATGGCCTATAGATCATAGTTTGTTCCATCCATCTTGACTATGGGTGTTGGACCTTTGAAGGCACCCATGGATGGAACGTCAGCTTTGTTGTCGGACATGATGATAACTATCTCCAAGACTGGGTTAGCAACAAGGACCTGCGCCTACACTGACATACGGGAAGATGGTTGTGGGTGTAGACTCGTACCATAACCTCTTCCATTCTTTGGAGACGCCTTTGGGTAACTAGGGTGCTTTAAATAATCACGTCACACCTTAGAAATCCAAGAACAAGACAGCAGTGGCATTGCATGGGACATGCAGCACAACGTGGGGCGATGAGGTCAGTTGCACGGCACAAGAGGCGCGGCTGGGCGGTGGGGCTAGCCGCACGGTACGGCGAGGCTGGCCGCACAGCGCAGGAGGTGCAACTGCATAGGAAGGAGTGCCGTGCAGTGGGTTGCGCGGCAAGATGCGACAGGCTGTGCGGTTGCGCGCTAGGGTTTTTTGTGGGGGCGGGGCTCTAGAGCACAGGCTCCGGTCTACGACCATCGCTCTGATACCATATGGAAATTTGTGAAATGAAAAGTTGTATTCCTCGTAGCCCTAGAGCTTTCTTATATAGGAAAAGAGCTCTAGGGAGAAATTACATAAAGTAGACTAGAGAAATAAAATAATATAAATAAAGATGAAGAGATATAAGTATCTCAACATAGAAGATACAATATTTCTTGAGAAATGACTGCTTTTGACGTGTATTTTGTAACAGGAAAAAGGGTTTACCGTTTAAGATTGATGCCCAAAAGATCTTGAAAGGCTGACCGGGGGGAAGGCCAACATGTAAGCAATCCCCCCAAAATCACAACTGGGGATACTATGACTCACTCATACCAGACCTCATCTACCTTACTCGAATCATCTCGCACTACCACTTATTATCCTCGTTCTTTCCTTCTGTATTAGCCTAGGAATTTCTCGAGAAAGAATATCCCCCCTAGATGAGATAGTCATGTCCTCGGGCTCAGAAGTCTCGTTGGTTAGGGAGGTCCTGAATTTATCACACGTCCTGACTTATTGGTTTGGTTGGAGAGAGGAAGAAGCTCATTCCCTTCTTCGGGACATTTCTGTGGATGTGAATCAAGCATGCGTCTAACATATAAAGTAGCTGGACCATGCGGGTGCATACTAAGATGCTTTAAATCATTGTAGCCCTTCCTGAGGTCGAGCTCCTCTCTGGTTGCATCTTGGAAGAAAGTCGTCTACATAGTTGTCAAAGTCGGCCAGCTAGACCGACTAGTCAGTTCGACTAGCCGAATCAGTGGGATGGCCAACCGAATACAGACCAATCGCTCAATAGTCGGTTAACCGACTACTCAACCTGATTAGTTGGTCGATTAGGCCGACTAGTCACTTGATTTTTGCATGAAGGTACAATATTTTTTTATTTTTTAAAAATACAAACTTAATCTAAGATGCTTATTTTTTTTATAAATTTACTTATTTCTTTTATTTCATTACGATAATATATAAAATGTATAAATACATGTAAGTATAAGAATATATGTATAAAATATTATTTTTATATTTAAAATAATTAAAAACTCAAAACCGGCTAAAGGCTGACTAAATTTGATTAGTCGTACGATTATCGATTAATCCCTAATCAATGACTAAACCAACCGAGTACCGACTACAGACTTCTGATACCTTGGTCGTCTATCCCTGGCTATATTGCTACTTTTTTCTTGTCTCTTATCATACCCTGGCATAAAAATCAAAGCATAGAATATCCCATTATATCAAAAAGGAGCAAGTAAAGGCTGATGAGGAAAGATGTTGACCACAAGAGCATGCCCTGCTAGCTACCGACCTTAAGTTATATACACAGTGTTTTGCTTGATATATAAGCGTAATCACTTGATTAAAAATTTAGATCTTTGTCAAGAGTTGTCTAGATGTGGGATGGATTTTTTTGAGAAGGGTCGTAGACTGGTTTCTTAAACTTGCAAACAAGATTTTCCACCTCTGAGAGTAAACCACAAAGAAAAGGCTTCTGCAATAGATATAATAGTTGAAACACCCAGCTTAAACTCGAGGATTGAGTCCCAGACTCAACTTCACCAATGTAAAGTAGGATTTTAACTTTGAGCCAAGGCCTTTCCCGGATAGTAGTTTGCATTCCCATCAAACTTACTCTGTCATTATTAAACCTTCCTCAATTATGCCCGCTATTCAAATATAATTAATAGCCAGAACACAACTTAGAGAATCCAGACTCAAGGAGAGTCTTGGCATACTATGCAACATTCGCAACATAAAGTCTCTCCTCACGAAAAATAATTCTATTATTGGTTGTTCAAATATCCCACAACCATGTTATTGGCTCCAACTGCTCACCGACCAATCTGAACCCGAGCAACAACTAGGGATTCTCAGTTGCGCTCAAACGAGGAAAGATCAATCAGTGAAACGAATGCTTTCCTCTAAAGATATATGGTTCGGTAACACGTAAAAAGCAGATGTTCCAGCTCCTCCGGTTTATAATCACAAAGGGAGTTCTCATCATTAGTGTCAAGGGAGAACCAAAACCAGCACACTTAGCCATCAATTGTCTACACCTCAACAGTCAAAAAAATTCTCTCAAAAACACTTTAGAGCAACAAATTAGCCTGCAATCACTACAAGTCTCCAAAATCAAAGATTGGGATGCCAGAGAGAGTGCTGTACGCCTTCATTGCCATGAACTTGCCATCCAGCCAACTATAATGATCCATGAACAATGTGGGGCACCCAACATGATTGAGATCCTCCAACATCTTTGAGAGCTCCAACAGCTGATACTCGGAAAACTGTGACAAAATTGTCGGGACCCATATCCCATCAGACCATGCCTAAGATACCAGCAAACCCCAATTCAATGCCAATGCCAATGCCAACATGCACGGGTAAAGAAGCCTAATCTGATCCTCACCATGCCAATCATCAGACCATACCCTAAAAGAACAGCCATTATCCCAACATCAAATGCATCCAGGCAGGTGTTTATAATATTGCATCTTTAAAATCGAAAAGAAACATGTTTTCATTTTCCCCCCTTCTAAAGGCAATATCATAGGCCCACCTCAAAGATAGCTATGGATTGGTTGCATAAGGCTTCTCTGTTATATAAATATGAGTGTTACATGCCCAGACCCTCTTTAAGTCTAAGTGTAATGAAAGCATGGAGATGGAGGCCATGGATAAATGAACTTTGGTAAATCCACCCAGAGCTGCTAGATGATTTGATTTTTTTTATTGAAAAGAGGGTGACCTCCCGGGTTGAGTTACGAGCCACCGTGTCATCCATTTCATTATAAAAAGGTTAGAATACATTACCTACCTTGAAGCCCAAAAATTAGAAAGTGCATTACAACGAGAGACGACATTCTCCGAGTAGAACCTCTAGTTGTTAAAGATCAGAGCATTTTGACCTAACCAGATGGTCCAAAGGACAGCTAACGGCTTGGAACAATCATCCGTTGAGCCTATGCCCACTGTGTGAATCGATCTCCAGAACTCCGCCGACCTACTGGTCTCCACCCATGGGATCCCAACCTCCCTCCAAACCAACATCGATGCCGAGCACTCGAAGAATAGATGATTAGCATCCTAAACCAACCCCTCGCACCGTCGCAGCGTGCGTCTGCTAGGCCAAACTACGACCCCCTCCTCGCTTTATCGCATAGACGGTTTCTTTTCAGACACCACAGAAAAATCCTAACTCTGCACGGGATCTTGGCTGCCCAAACCACCTTCATGTCCCGGCACAACTCCACATCCTGCACCTCTGCCAATGTCCTTATCGCATCATACACTTTCTTGACTGAAAATCCCGCACCCTCCCATTCGAAATGATTAGCAACCTGTGTGAAGGCCCCCGACGGAGGGATCTCCGCCGGCAGCCTAACATATTCCTCCAAGCTTCATGCTTCAAAAAAAAATATTCCTCCAAGCTTTGCTCTGAAAGATCCGATACGAATGACGGTAACCACGAATCTGACTCTGGCACTTGACAAAGAAGGGCTTCCTTCGACGCTGCCAAAGCAAAAAGTCCCAGAAATCTAGCACCAAGAGCTCCCTCCCCCGACCAGTCATCACGCTAGAAACGGAATAGCTGGTCATCCCCCACCTTAGGCTGGAGTGTCGGAGTTATTGATGGTAAGACCGTGTGGATGCCGGCCCAGAGCGACGACTCAAACCTCACCCTCTCTGCTATCATAGGGTCAAAATCCCGCTACCGATTTCGACATGTGCGGCGTTAGCTAACCCATAGCTAACCAGCCTTCTCGAGTAGAACGATCACGGACGCGCTCCAACTATTCTCGAACTCCTGCTTGCTCACGTACCGACGCTTAAACACAAGCACGAGCACGAACTCTCGGATCACTCAAGAACACGCTCAATAACTCACACAAGCAATCACACAAGCACAGGCACAAAGCTCTTCTATTATTAGAAGGGAAACTCGCTTTGGAGTGGGGTGACACTCTACACTTGTGTGTTTATAAATGAGCCACCAACCCTTCTTATATACAAGACTCAAGGCAACCCAATGGGCACTCATTATTACATTTATAATAATGACACATAAAAACACAAGAGACTCTTCGAGTTCTTCGACAACCCTTCACGTTCCATAGTAACTCTTTGTCTTCTCGTCTCTTCGACTCCCTCGTTATCCTTTCGTCTTCCTGCACGGTTGACGCCACATCAACCGCCCAGTCATCAGCACGCTCGCGCTCCAACGCTTGCTGATGCAACTGCCATAATTCACCGAGTACCACCGAACACTCGATCTTCTGCCAAATGGAACCCGCGGCTTCACACTCTAATGTGTAAAGCCTCCCTTAGAGTTTTGCATGCTAAGGGAAAGTCCTCCAAAACTCCGCTATTGTGGCCTCCAGACCATTCTCGTATGTATACTACCGAGCATGCTCGACAATGCTCGTACTCGACACCTGCAGTACTCCATGCCTCCTCGGATCGCCACGCATCGATACCGATACCATACACCTTCGTGCATACGCCTGTGTGATCGTCCCGCGTTGCTCCTCAATGCGTACTACTTCACAGCATACCGCCCTTCTGTGCACGCTGCATACCGCCCTTCTGCGCACGCTGCATACCGTCCTTCTGCGCGCGCGTACGTACCTGCTGCGTGCATCCACCGTCATGTCTTGCACTGTTGCCTGTACTCGCTGCTCGCACTGCTACAAGCTCCACGACACTCTGCTACCGAGCTAGTGTCCTCTGTGACGCTTCTCCATTGTCACGTACGGTTGAGCCTCCAGACTCCCGTGAATAATCTCCGTAATACCCATGAATCTCTAGACTTCTCATGAAATCATCTTCATCAATAATTCTCGAGCATCCGCTACCATGTCTGCACAATCATTCTCGATCACGGAATTTAGGGGTGTGACACCTGCCACTAACTCACCCCAGACAATATAAATACTCCGTACTAGCTTGGTCTCCAGTGAGATCGAAGAACCCCAAATCTGAATCACTCACTTGGCCAGCAATGCCTTGTTCATGTGCTCAACATCACATACCCCTAGGCCACCGTCGCCACGCCCCTTTGTCACATCATCCCAACTCACCAGATGCAACCCATACCTATATTGCTTACCATCCAACCAGAAGAACATCCTCATCAAAAACTCAACCTTCCTCCTAACCGCAACTGGAATCAGCCTAGTCGAGTAAAAGAAGATAGGGATGGCCAATAGTACATGCTTCAGAAGAGTCAGCTTCTCACTCCTAGATAAGGTGACCGCCTTCAATCTAGCCAATCTCTGCTCCATTTTGTTCACCACACTATCCCAATCTGACTTCTTTAACTTGTCAACCACCAACGACAACCCCAGGTAGGAGATAGGAAGCTCCCCCAGGGGGCACTCCGCCCACTCCGAGAATCTGGTGCGTTCTGTGTCATCCATCCCAAACGTAACGATCACTGACTTGTACATGTTGACCTCAAGACCAGAAAGACTGCTGAAAATATCAACCAGGTGGGTCGCGTTGCAACATTGCTCCTTCGAGCCTCCTATGAATAAGATTGTACCATCAGCATACTGAAGCAAAGGAATAGAGATATTCCCCACCCGAAAGCCCTCACACCACCCAGTATCCACCGCACGCGTAAAAAGAACTGTCAGAGCATCTGCCACCAATACAAAGAGCATGGGAGCCAACGGGCACCCCTGACGGATACCCCATTGTGGCTGAAAGAAACCCACCCCCTCCGGCTTGCCATTCACCAGGATCAAGTACGAGGAAGTAGTAACACATCTCTTCATCCACTCCACCCAAACATTTGGGAATCCTTTCGGCGCAGAGACGCCCACAAAAATGTCCAATCAACGAAGTCATATGCTTTGGCGTAATATATCTTCCAAAGTATCCCCTTCTTCGTCCGCTTCCAATCAAGACAAATCTCGACACCATGACCAACCCATCCGCCATTTGACGCCCCGGAATGAACGCCGACTGCCCCTGTAGCACCACATGGTCCAAAACCATCTTAAGTCTGTTCACCAGTAGCTTAGCCCACGATAAGGTAGAGAGCGTTGGAAAGCGTTATAGGCTTGTAATCCTCCACCCTCACAGGAGTCTCCTTTGGAAGGAGGAACAACAGAACCCGATTTACCTTCTCCAAGCCTTTGTTCCCTCCCCTGAACTCATTCAACACCTCCAAAACTTCCGCCTTCACTAAATCCCAAAACTCACGGTAGAACAGCATTGGGAATCCATCAGGCCTAGGGGCACCCTCCGCGTTCAGCCCCCAGACCGCTCTCTTCACCTCCTCCTCAGAAAAGGGAGCCACCAAACTCTCCGCCTGCTCGCTAGACAAGGTCTCCACCCATGTTCCCAGCCATCTCCAGCCTTCTCCCCTTCTCCTTCGTGATGCCTCCACAAAGTGGCCTCGTAACATACTGTCAATCTGATCTTCCCCCGACACTCTCACTCCTCTGATCTCAACCTCATGCAAGTAGTTTCTTCTCCTCCTCCCAGAAGCCAGTGAGTGAAAAAACCTCTGCCTAGATTTTTGACTCCACTCCACATCTTCCTTTCTGTCCTCCAGCATCAACTCTTCCAGCAAGCCAAGTCTCTCTGCCACCTCCTCCTGGTCCAACCTCCTCTCATCATCAAGTCCATCCAACCGAATCACCCCCGCATGGGCCTCTCTCCTCCTAGCCCTCCGCCTATCCTTTACCTCCCTCCCGAACTCAGTAAGGAACGACCTAAGCAACTTCAACTTTGCCGCCAATCGAGAGACTGTCGAGCCCACAGGAGACCAGTCTCTCCACCGATCAACAACCTCCTCCCTAAAACCTTCCTCCATGAGCCAGCTCCGCTCAAAGTGAAAGAAAAACCTGCTTCCCCTCTCCTCACTGGACGACCAAAGGATCGGCGTGTGATCAGAATGTGCGCGTGGCAGCGTCCAAGCCCGAGATAGTGGGAACGACTCCACCCTGTCAGGAGACAGCATGAATCTATCCAGTCTGGAACGCGATCTCACATTCCTCCAAGTGAAAGCACAGCCAGCCGCATCAATAATCGACATGCCCAAGGAGTGGGCCACTCTCCTGAAGTCCTCCAAGTCTGGACCCTTGCTACCACCCTGTTGCGGACGGTCATCAGGAAGGATAGTCACATTCAAGTCGCCACCAATGATCCAAACCCCAGTTGCGCTTGCTGCACCCAACTCCTCCGATTCCGCCGCCAAAGAACCCCTCTCAGCACCCGTCAGGCCATAGACGTTCGTGACACGGAAGAACAAACCATCTGCTCTCCTTCTCAACCCCATGGACAAGCAGAATAAAGACTTTGACTCTGTCAGCAGTTCAAACTTATCTTTCAACCAGCCAGTCAACAGCCCTCTCGAGGCACCCTGGGCCTCCAGCTCTGTCAGGTCACAATGGTCAACTCCACCCAGCCCCTGGCTAACAGTTTCGTCACACCTCGACAGCTTCGTCTCCTGGAGCAAAAAAAATGCTCGTGTCCGCCTCCATTACTAAGTTTCTTACTCCAAGCTGTTTCTCGGGGCGGCCCAACCTCCAGACGTTCCAAGATAGCAGCTTCAATAAGGAACAATCTAGCTCAACTTCTTTGGTGGGACCACCTCTAGCCGCTCAGCCATGCTCTTGTCCAGAACTCCGAAACAATTCTACGGGATCGGCAGTGCGTTGACTCCAGAAGAGTGCACAGAGCCCTCACGAACCGCCGAAGTGTACAAGGCGGCCCTCCTCTTTCTCTCAAACCTGAGGGCGCCTTCCCTCGCGTAAGAAGCACCAAATCTAGAGCCCCCACTCCCAGCGCTCCGCGGGCACATCTCAGTCTTGCCACCGGCTCCCATATGGCCACAACTGGCCCCCCTGCCCAGTTTCTCCCCCTGGAGGTCATCATCCTCGACTCCTATAAACGGTGACGGAACCACTGGCATCCCCCCTGCAGAGGCCTCATTCGCGGCAACCAACTCCTCCGGCACCTCCATTGGTGCCATCGTCGGGACACCCTCATCCGTCGAATCCAGTACAGATCCACCTACCTCCATAGAGCCGCCTGCCGAAGCCCCAGGCTTGACCATGCCCCCAATCCCCTCCCTTCTTGCGGGCGGTGAAGCCATGATACACGCAGGAGAATTGTGTCGCCCAGCGACAGGTTCGCAGCATATTGGATCGCATCGAAAGGATTGAGCAGGCAGATCCTGGGCTGCAGATCTGAACCAACAGAACATGACTACAATTAATCGAGTCAAAACCGCCCGCTCCCGAAGCTGGACCACGGACCCCCGAGCGGATCTGGAAGGTTGCAGGTCTTCTCAGGTCAGGGTTCCGTACCGGCTGAGGGTTCGGATCACCCGAGAGAAAAGTCACGCGGGGCCCCCCCAATCTTGAGCAGCTCTTCAGTAGAATCCGCATCAAGACAAGCATATTGGGATATGGACCGCTGCAGATCTCGAAAAGCGCTCCACGGAGATCGCACCGAAATGGATCCTTGGCAAAAGCCGAGGTGACTTCTCTGGGTACCGTGCCGCCCCTTCCGCCGACCGAAGTGTCATCCTGCTCGAAGTACCGTCAACCTCCGCCATCAGAACCTCCTCCGCTCGGTTGCCAAAATGACGCTCCGGGCTACGATACTACAACGCATGCCCTGCCATCGCGAGCTCTAAGTGCAACGGCCTCCCCTGCGAGACGACCTTCCACCAACCCAGCTTCTCTGGGCCAAGCCTCATTGCCTGGAGGATAGTATCCAGTGACTCACTGGGGCAACAACCCGCTCTTTCGACTCCAACCACCTCGGTGATACCATCAAGCAGCTCCCGACACTTCGGCAATCCCTGCACGAAGAAAGGGAGCCCCTTCACAAGAATCCGGACCAGGGGCTTAGGCTCCAACGAACCATCTTGGGCCCGCAACCTACACCACCGTAGCACTATAGATCCCTCCCTCGACTTCCACAACAACTCGCCCGCTTCAACTCCATTAAGCCCCCTTGCCACCATGCGCCAAGGGCTCACATGTGCGATATCACCACGTAACCGAGCCGCCGAGACCTCCCCCATATTAGACGAGCCTAGGAACAGCACCTCCGAGCCACCTCCCTCCTCGATCAGCATCTCTAAGCCCTGGTCTCTCATCGGGCATGCTCTGCTGGTGTGCGAACAACGTCGACGCCGGAAACACCTGACGAGTTCCCGACACTGTCGTGCCTAGTGACCTATCGTGCCACACCGGAAGCAACCCCAGCCGAATGGATTCGCAAACGGTCGATGACGATCACCCGCCAAGACCGACGGGCGACGTGAACTCTTCCTAGCACGGACCTCCACCCACCCAACCTCTGATGGAGGGTCGTCGTCGAACCCCCCATCCCCAAACATCCCAAAGAAATCAGAAATTATCAGATGATTTGATTTAAATGGGTGGTCAAGATGAAGGAAAGATTTCGAGGGACGAGACATTACTCATCGCGAAAAGATTCACCCCAATAACTGTCGACGGATTTTTTTGGTATTGCTCTTAAAGGTTAGACTCCGTCTTGCTATCATTTTTTTAAAGGAAAAGGGTGGCGTGCCAAGTTGGGACCCACCATAGTAAGCGTTTGTATATATATAACTATAAAAAGGTGTTACATCATTTTACATTTGCCATGCTATACAGAGCACCCTAAAGTGCCCCAATACATTCTCGGTATGAAAACTCTCTCCCTAAAAAATGACCATGTTCCTTCTTGCTATCATTGTGCATGGGTTTACATCAATTAGATGTGAAGAATGTGTTTCTCTAAGGGGACCTTGAGAAGATCGTCTATGCACAACATCCACACAAGTTCAAAATTCAGAGAAGGGTCAGAACA
Source organism: Ottelia alismoides (assembly GCA_037367405.1). Lineage (NCBI taxonomy): Eukaryota > Viridiplantae > Streptophyta > Magnoliopsida > Alismatales > Hydrocharitaceae > Ottelia > Ottelia alismoides. The sequence continues at coordinate 142,958 of JAZKJV010009066.1, read as the reverse complement.
CCTACTTATTGAAGAAAGCCATTTTTAGGCTCCACCTGAGTCCAGGAGCATGGTTCTAAAAGCTCTAAAAGGTACTAAGAGCAAGGGCTTTGCTATATCGTTTGAATGTCATTCAATATTCGCCAAGAGAATATAGAGGCATCCTAACCATGTTGGTTTATATGAACGACCATCTTGATTGGTGATGACAAGCAGGAGATCAGAGAAGTGGAGAAAAGGCTTATAAATTACTTTCTGATCAAGGATATAGGCTCGTTAAGATAATAACTTGTCTAGAGGTAACCCATAATCGTAGAGGATTAATTCCATCGTAAAGGAAATATATTGTTGATCTTTTTAAGGAATTAACGTGATAGGCACCAAAATAGCTCAGATTCATATGGATCCTAAAACTTATTTATGTGAGTACGTCAAGATGGTAGATGAGGATCAATATCATCGATTGGTGGAAAAGCTACTCTATCTCATTACTACGATAGGAAAACTCAGTTTGTTCATGATAAGGGCTACACAACTCTACAAGAATATGATGGACATTATGCAAGGTGTCTTGGAGATAAAAAGTCTACTATTGGCTTATGCACTTACCTTAGGTGCAATCTTATCACTAGGAGGAGCAGAAAACATGTGGTAGTATCCTACACGACTAAAGAGAGCGAATACATGGTGATAACCCAAGCATCAACAGAAATGTAGTGGAGTCTGAATGCTTACCGATTTTCATAAACAAGGTGATGGAGTTAAGATGTGACAATTGTGTTGTCATGCATATACAGACGACCTCATGTTCTATGTGAGAACCAAATATGTGAAGGTTGATTGCCATTTCACCATAGATCTCATTAGTGAGTCTTTTTGCAGGCATCCAAAGTGTCATCTGCCAACCAAACTGCCCACAACGGCATTCTTGAGGACTCTTTTTTATAATGGTGTCACACGTTGATCATGTTAGATATCTTTTGTTTGGGGGGGGGGTGTGTTAGAGTATACGAGAGTTGTAACCCCTCAAGGGTAGTTTCGTATTTTTCTATCATATGTACTCTAACTTTGGCGTCCTCTTACATATAGAGAGCTAAGGTTCATTATCAATACATCATTTTATCGTTTATTCCACGATGTCACATCCTCCATTGTCACGAGAAACTTCTTATGCAATGATATCACCTTCTCCATTTTTTCCTAATTTCAATTGAGAAAGAGGAATCATCATCATTATCACTTCCCAACCCTCCAAAATGAGGGAAATATTGGTTCGATCTAGCCATCTAATCATCAACATCTTGTCTCCATGTTCGTTGCCATTTTTTTGTTTGGCCTTCCCTTTCTCATCAAGCACAAGAGCAACATTATTATCCATCTATTTCTACAAGACATCTTAATCCTTATCATCACCGTGCATCTTGGAGATATATGCAAGGTCAATGAAATTTATACATTCTTATTTGTTATATTCCTCCCTTGCATGCTTCATCTTCAACCTAATGTCGTGATGGATGTAAATTGTATTATGTAGCTTGTCTATCCTAACTTCGTCTTTTGGAGTGGAAGGGTTTGAATACTGCTCTGATTCCTCTCGCATCGTCACTTATCGCAAGTTATGGGGTTGATAGCTTACTTCATAGATATACTTACAGTTGTGCAAGTTACAATGTAACAATTTTATACCATTAAGAATACTATTTTGTATGCTAAGATTAACCCAAGGATTCCCAAAATATAGTGTATCTGTAAAATAAAACTATTGACATCAACTTAACATTAGCATTGTACATACTAATGTGAAATTAATACACATTATATACTTCATTCATGTGATTTGTTTTCATATTTCTTGACTTTACCAACTTTTTCACCACAATCAAAGGATTTTTTTTTAAAGGACCACAATCTAAAGAATTAATTAGAGCTTCCGACGAGTATCAATTTTATTATTCTGAAAGTACCTCAGAATAAGATAATAAGGTGGAAAAGACATAAAGAAACTATTATATAATAAAGCTAAAGAGAAAAAACACAATAAATGACATACCAACTCGGAATAAGATAATAAGGTCGAAAAGACATAAAGAAACTATTATAAAATAAAGCTAAAGAGAAAAAACATAATAAATGGCATACCAACGTGATGAAGGTGGAACAACATTTTTACCTGACATCAGACGATGATGTCTCATTAAACTTTATGCCATATTACAAAATGTTCAATTACTTTCTCCATTATTAGATGCATTGCCTCATATATCACCCACATGACGGATTTTTTCACTTCTATTTTCAAAGGCAACACAACCAGCTACGTGATCTTTATTACTACCAGCAGCAGCATCCTAAAAAATTACGAGGGTTTTGCTTTACCATTTCATCAACATAGACTGTGTGAATAATTGTGTCTCCCATTTATCTTATGAGAAACATAGAGTGATCAGGTGAGTTATCAGAAAATCCCAAGGTAGCAATCTCTATGTCAAGTTTGCCTAACCATGCTCTAAGACTCTACTTCTTACCATAGATATCCTTCTTACATAACCAAACACACTCCCCATGAATGGCATAACTAAGAGCACATGACATGCATACTTTCTCTATGAAGATGGCAAAACAAGAAACCCTGATGATGGAGAGCGTTAGTCCCCCTCCTTAGGAGAGCGAGCGCCCCCCCCCCCACACCCCACCATGAGTGTTCTAGGCTCTAGGGCCTCCCCCCACCCCAAACCAAGTAGAGGGTTGGAAGGGCAAGGGTGTGATCGGCGTTACTCAACCAGATGTGCAGAATGGGAGATGGTGGATGCGTCTATGAAGGTGAACCCGAAGGACCCTTGACAAATGATGTGGTGGCAGCATCGATGGGGCTCTCTGATCTCGAAGTCATAAGGAGACAAGCGCCCCTACGCTGCTTACGATGCGTGGCAAGGATGTCCACTTTGCAAGAGTTTACAAGGTGAAGGGCTCGTTTGGTTTCAGGTGTAGTCTCCCTGGTCATCGACGAGAGGACTGTTCGTGACAGAGGAAGATTAACATCAAGAAGCCTACTCCAGGTCAAAATGATGGTCTTGTCGAGGATACTATAAGGGGTGTTTCTCGTAGAAAAGGAGATGGAGGAGAGCTCCAAGTCATGGCAGAATTTGTAACATGAGCTCAGGTCCAGGGTCTCATGGAGGACATTGTTTAGTTGGACGATCGCACCCACTTTATACGAGGGTTATCTTTGGACAAGGTGCAGGAGCTCTTCAGCAGTGATGGATCATCGGTGATGCATCACAAAGATTTCAAGATTTCAATAGGATTGTTCGATGGAGGAAACCTTACTTCTGTAATGGCGCGGAGTCGTTAGGTGCTCAATGGTGGGTAGCATTAGAAGGAATGCTATTGAGAATCATGGTTTTAAGAGTTTGGAGGACTTCCTTGCTCCAATGGAGAAGCTTCAAGCGATGGTTTTCAGGAAGACCTCTACCCTAGCGAGCTGATGGAGGTATTGTTGGAGCTTTAAGATCCTCGATGTAAGGTCATATCCTCTCTCATCCTTCAGGTAGGTCACGCTTCGTCCTTGGTTGGCCTATAGGACAGAGATGGCAGGACTGGATTTTTTTTGTTGTAGATAATGCGCAAGGATTTGAAAAGACGTCATTTAATGATATATTAATGGGGACAAGACCCTTCAAAGAGGATTGGTCTTCGAGCCCCAATATATTGATTTTTGGGGCTTCAACTGCCATTGTTCCCAATCCGAGTCTCGATACCTCGCATTCATAGATCCCACCATCGCGACCGAATTCTTCCTAGTCACTAGTTCTAAAATGTGATCCATCAAAGCTTTTGCAACTGGCGTGTACCTCTAAGCCTTTGGCGAACGAGTTTGATATGGTGGAAAAAAGGGAGTACCTCTTCTGACCCCACCAATGTGGTGGCCTCAATCTCTTCCATATCTCTGCATCAAAGCTTGGCAGATAGTGACCTTTCGATCAAGCCCTAATCGAGTGATGGGCATGGATCCTCCTACACATGATGCGAGCAAGTGAACTGGGGCACCTTCTCCAACATGTTGTCATGTGGAACCTCCGATTGTTTTCGCACTCAAGAGGCGCAAGCCAAGGGCTTCTGAATGGTTAAAGCAGGGAGTGGAGGAGTCATCGGAACAGACTTGGTCGACACTGACCTCGTAAAACCTAGGGTGGTGTCACGAGCATAGATGCATCGAGTAGTAGTCAGGCCCCTTTGACAATTAAGGCAGGGGTGGTCTGCCTAAAGGCTCAGGTGGAGTGTATAGGGGTCATAGTTCCTGGGGCAGGAACATCAATGGCTATATGAGGCGCGCAATGTGGAATGTCACGAGCTTGGTGACGGAGAAAAGAGGTCAGCATTGGATTCTCTACTCAGATCTCCGCGACCAGAAGTTGTGTGCCAGCAACAAACAAAGATTGAGGAGTGGAACTTGTTGTCGAAGGCAACCGATGGCACTCGACTGATGGACTTCATGGTGCTTGCAGCCATCGGCTCAGTGGGAAGTGTTCTCTTCAGGTGGAATGGGGATCTGTTTGATTTGTGGACGAAGTTTAAGGCTTGAGATCAATATCTACAGTGATTGAGAGGAAAACGTATGGCTTTTAGCTGATGGTGACATCGACCTACGGCCCAACAAGGTCCCCTTCCAGCATAGCTCTTTAGGGGGATTTGTAAATGGTTCGCCCCCATTCCCCATTTCTATTTTGGATAGTTAGGGGATTTTAATACCTTATTCTCCGGTAATATGCCACATGGTAAGGGGAGTCTGGATCCTAGATCTAGAGCTTTTGTTAACCTGATTAGGGACCTTGTTTTGGAGGTTTTTAACGTTGTGAACGGCAGATACACTTGGAGAAACAAAACCTCTTGATCTCATGTTGTCATTATCTAGTCAGGGGGTTTGATGGAGCAGTTCCCCTTGGCTTTCGCGGTGAGCCTCTCAATGTTAAGGTCGGATCATACTCCTTTGTGCTAGGACTCTAAGGAAGGGAGGGTCTGAGATCTATCTTCCGCTTCAAAGCTTGGTTTTTGGAGGAGGGTCTTCACCATATGATGACTGATTTCTAGTCAGAACAGCGGGGAGTACGCTCCACCAAATAGAGGCTGGCACAGACTGAAAAGTTGATTGATCTACGGACATTGTTGCTATCTTATAAAAGCGACCATCAGAATTGTGGGGATTTGAGAGACAAGGTGTGGGCAGAGGTGTCCCCGAAGAGGAGGTGGCGGCTGAAGTTTCTCAACAGATAATACCTATGAAGATAAAAAGGTTGAACTTGAATGGAGGTAGAGATTGAGGTAGAAGTGGCTTAAAGAAGGGGGTGCAATAATAGATACTTTTTCACACAATGGCAAGCGAACATCATCGTCGAAATCTCATTTAATCGGTCTTGGTTGGAGTGAACATGCTGATTACAGAGAGTATCACGGTTATTATAAGAAGCTTAGCAGGAGGACCACACCTGGGACCACGAGTTGGTTGGGTCATGGCGTTAGTTGAATTTATGTTATACATGCATAAGAGATCATTCATGATTTCCCCTTGTAGGGGGCATGTATTATTGTCTCTGAGCTTAATCCAGATAAATCACTAGGTCATGATGGGTTCCTCGTCATATTCTTCAAAGAGTTCTGGGAGGAGGTAGGGGAAGATGTTATGGCAACCTTGAAGAAGTTCAGGAATAGCAACACAGGATTGGAGTAATTGAACCATTTGCTTATCTTTTTTGTTTCCAGAGCGGGAGGTAGCATCAGGAGCAGAAGATTTTAGGTCAAATGCACTTTCCAATACTATCTACTACATCTAGGCAAGGTAGGAAATGTCGTTATCGACACCATATCGAGATGGTGTCGATACAATATTTCGATGATATGCGATATATCGTCGAAACATCACCCATATAGAAACACTTTTGTGAAGGAAGGACCCAAAAAGAAGTATATCGCCGATTTATCGGTCGATATCGATCCCATGTCGATACCGATATATCGATGATATATCGCCAATATATCGCGATATTTCCTACCATGCATCTAGGTTAAAGTGTTAGCCAATCGACATAAAGGTGTCATGGACTCCATTATCTGAGTTATCAGTTATTGGATACCATGGTCATGGCCACAGAAATGGTTGCTGATTAGAAAATGTAAGATGCACGGAGTGCTTTACAAGGTAGACTTTTTTAAAGCTTATGATTGTGTGAGTTCAAAATTCATTTGGGCATCTCTGCAGCAAATGGGAGTTCTTGACTTATGGATTGCATGGATGAAGCGGTGCCTCGCCATCGGTATTGGTCAATGATAGAACTAAGGGGAGGGGTTTTCAACCCTAAAGAGGGGTTAATCATGGTTGTCCCCATGCCCAGTTATTGTTCGTTATTGTGGCAGATGTGCTCTCAGGTATCATGAAGTTAACCGTCTAAGGAAGTTTTTTCAAAGGTTTTTGCTAGGGATGACCTCTCCATCCCGATTATCCATTATGCGAACGATGTGGCCTTCTTTGTTGAGGGAGGATCAAATGAGTGCAAAGGAATCAAGGCAGTTCTTCACCTTTTAAGGAAGGTCGCCCACATTTAGGTTAGTCTTGCAAATGCACCTTCATTCCTTTCGGCATGTTTGCTAAGATGGTGCCAAAATGTGAGGAGATCTTAGGTACACCGAGTCTACCCATCATACATCTTGGTTAGCCACTAATGAGAGGAAGACCAAGGCAGGCTAATTAGTTGCCCTAGGTTGAGAGGCTAGAGAAGAAATTGGTTGGGTAGAAGGTGTCTTGTCTCTCCAAGGCAAAGGATGGTGCTAGTAAAGACAGTTCTAGCAGCCAAGATTGAAAAGTTGGTAGTCTGTACTCAATCGGTCGAGTCATTAAGGATTAATCAAGAATCAGGTGACTAACCGAATTTAGACATACTTCAGTTTTGTATTTTAAATTTATTTTAAAAAATACAAATCATTTTTATACATATAGTCTTATATATTTACATAAATTTACACATTTTATATACACAACAACAACAACAAAGCCTTTTCCCACAATTAAGTAGGGTCGGCTACATGGATTCTTCGCCTCCATTCAGATCTATCTTGGGTCAATCTCGGACTTATATCCAAAAAGCTAAGATCCCTTCGTATAGTCTCTTTCCAACATTTCTTGGGCCGTCCTCGCCCTCTCTTAGCCGGCTCAACATCCCAACACTCGCATCTCCTAACCGGTGCATCAGTTGACCTTCTTTGCAAATGACCAAACCATCTTAAGTGGTTTTCTCGCATCTTATCCTCGATCGGAGCTACACCAACTTTCTTTCTAATTGCATCATTCCGAATCCGATCTTTACGTGTATGTCCACACATCCATCTTAGCATTTTCATTTCTGCTACACCCATTCTCTGCACATGTCTATGGTTCACAGGCCAACATTCAGAACCATAAAGTATAGCAGGTCTCACGGCTGCTTTGTAAAACTATCCTTTAATTTTTAAAGGAATTTTCTTATCACAAAGAACAGCGGAGGCTCCTCTCTACTTTAGCCAGCCTGCATTTATTTATTAGTAACATCTCTATTAATTTCCCCATCATGTTGCAAAATAGATCCCAGATATCTAAAAGAATCTCTCTTCTGAATGTTATCGTCACCAATCTTCACCTCGATTCCTTCACCATTGCTTCCATCAAAGGTGCATTCCATATATTCCGTCTTAGCCCTACTTATACGAAAGCCTTTAGTCTCCAATGCATGTCTCCAAACCTCAAGCTTCTCATTTACTCCATCTCTAGTCTCGTCAATCAACACAATATCATCAGCAAATAACATACACCAAAGTAACTCATCCTGAATGTGACTTGTCAACTCGTCCAAAATCAAAGTAAAAAGAAATGGACTCAAAGCTGAACCTTGATGTAAACCAATGTTGATATCAAAATAGTCAGTCTTCCCCGTCGGGGTCCTTACACAAGATAAAGCCCTATCATACATATCCTTTATGAGATTAATGTATAGGACAGGTATTTGTCTCTTCTCCAAAACTCTCCATAGTATCTCTCGTGGGACGGAATCATAAGCCTTCTCCAAATCAATAAAGATCATATGGATATTCTTCCTTTTAGCTCTATAACTCTCCATTGTTCTCCTCAGCAAATGGATGGCTTCAATAGTTGAGCGACCTGGCATGAATCCGAATTGGTTTTCTTTTACTTGGGAAACTTGCCTCAACCTTCTTTCGATCACACGTTCCCAAATTTTCATAGTGTGACTCATCAGCTTGATACCTCTGTAATTTGAACAATTTTGAATGTCTCCTTTGTTCTTATAAAGAGGCACCACGATACTCCTCCTCCAATCTTCAGGCATTTTCTTGCTTCGCCAAATAACATTGAATAGATTCGTAAGCCAAGTCAAACCACGCTCACCTAAAACTTTCCATACTTCTACAGGGATGTCATCCGGTCCAACACCTTTCCCAGGTCTCATAACCTTCAAAGCCTCCTCTACTTCTTTTCTTTGTATTCGTCTATAGCATGCACGATTCAAGTAACTTTCACTACTAGTTAGATCACCCAAAGTGATCTCTCTACTTCCTTCTCCAATGAAAAGTTTATGGAAGTACTGCTCCCACCCATCTAGTTTCTATATCCTTCTGAGTAACAAGCACGTGACCTTCCTCGTCCTTAATGCATCTCACTTGAGAAAGGTCTTTGGTCTTTCTTTCTCTTGCTTTGGCCAACCTGAATATATCCTTCTGGCCCTCCTTAGAGTTGAGATTTTTATACAAAACCTCATAAGCTTTTGACTTAGCTTCGCTTACAGCCTTCTTTGCTTCCTTCTTCGTTATTTTATAGTCTGTGACAGTTTCCTCTGTTCTATCCTTAGACATAGCTTTAAAGCAAGCTCTTTTAATTTTTAGCTTCTCTTGCACCCCTTCACTCCACCACCAAGCCTCCTTTTGACCCGGAGCTCCTCCTTTTGACTCGCCTAGCATCTCTTTGGCTACCTTTCGAATACAAGATGCTACTGCCTCCCACATCTCGTTTGCACTGCCGCTACAATCCCAAGCTAAGTCTTCTAAAACCTTCTCCCTGAAGCTTGATTGCTTCAGCGGAAGATTCCACCACCTAGTTCTAGTGATCTTAGGAACCTTCCTTTTCTTTACCAGCCCTTTTATTTGTAAATCCAAGACTAACAAGCGATGTTGGGTTGTCAAACTCTCTCCAGGGATTACTTTGCAACACAACCGATCTCTTCTCCTCAACGCAAAGTAATCTATCTGTGTTCTAGTTGAGCCACTCTTATAAGTAATTAAATGCTCCTCCCTCTTCTTGAAAAGAGTGTTTGCTATGAAAAGATCATATGCCGTTACAAAATCCAGAATGACTTTTCCCTCTTCGTTTCTATCCCAAAACCATGTCCTCTATGCACACTTGCATACCCTGAAACATCTTTTCCCACATGTCCATTAAGATTTCCACCTATGCAAACCATTTCTCTTTGTGGGATTCCTTGTAAAATCTTATCCAGATCCTCCCAAAAAGCTTGTTTAGTCCTTTCATCTAAATTAATTTGCGGTGCATAAACATTTTATATACAATTAGAAGAAATAAAAAAGATTGATATCCAATCGAACATTAAGTATCTTTGATTAAGTTTGCTATTAAAAGATATAAAAAAGAAATAAAAAGCAACCCTAAAAATGGTCAACTAATCGGATCAACTAGTTAGTTGGACGACTAGCGGTCGATTAGTCCTAATCGAGTAGCCCTCCCCCCCAATCCCAACTCAACTAAACGACCTAGCCGATCATTTTCTGTGATTATGCTACCATCTATCCCAAATTTTCCCTCTTATGGCTTTTGTAGTTTGGTGTTTAGAGGAGGCTTGCATCATTAGTTATGTGATTTCTTGGTCCTCCTCAATTGAGTCTGTGGGCATCCCGCTCGTAGATTCAGACTATGTTAGTAAGCCAGTGAAGGATAGTGGCCTCAGTATTCTAAAGTTGAAGGAAATAAGCAAGGCCCTAACTGTGAAATGGGTCGTGCAGATTTGGGGTGACAGTAGTGGCCTTCTTACCAAGATGGTTCGATCAACTTTTTATGGGGTAACATTTGAGTTGAGTATGAGGCATGCCACCATTACCTCACCTTTTACCTTCTGGTGAGGCATTTGGACTATGTTCCATGAGTTTGTCTCCTCCTTTAAACCAACTATGGGGAAGGGGATTGGGTTCAGATTCTAAGGCTGATGACTGGACAGAGAAAGGTTCTTTATGTGATCGGTTTCCATGTATTGTTGCATCAGATGTTGATTATAGGGTATCAATGATAGAGTACTAGTGAGGTGAGGCATGGATGTTGATTTTTCGATCTCAATTTCTTTGATCGAAGACCGGAGGAGTTCTTACGACTTGTAGTTTCCCATGCTTTGATAGATGGCCCAACTATGGTAAGAGATTCATGGATATGGAGGGATAGTCACTTCTCGATGAAGAAGGTGTATAATGTTGGACGTGCATCGGCAACGATTGATTCTGGCATTCTTGTCCAGAATTGTGACGAATCTGGAAGTGGATGATTCATACGTGTGTAAAACTATTTTTATGGCTTTTGAGGTATGGATGCATTCTAACAGGTGCCCATATGGCAAGATTTCCGCAAGGTGCAAATAGGGAATGTGTTCATTGTAGGGAGTATCAAGAAGATGCTAACTACCTTTCTATACCTACACGGAGTCTAGACAAGCTTAGGAGGAAGCACCGCATATTAGAGTTGGGTATGAGGACAGCGAGCCTTACTTAGTTCTCTTGGCAGCAACTGGAGGGGCTCCGAAGATGGGTGAAGGTTATTACTTTGATTTGGGCTATATGGTTGGCAAGAAAAGAAGTTATCTTCAGGGGAGAGAGGTTTTAGGTAGAAAAATGTATGTGAACATGCGAGGGGACCCTTCGCAGCCTTGTCGATCTCTGTAACTTGTGTACCTTATTCACTACTAATGAAATCCTGGGTTAAGGGTGCAAATCTCCCATGGAGTGTAACCCATGATTTCTCAAAAAATGTATACTTTCTCTTCAAGACCTTCATAGAGGAAAATAGTTTTCACATTAAGCTAATAAATGAGCCAAGGTATAGATGTATCCCATCCTAACCATGTGAAGAAGATTTTCAAGCATTATACTATACATGCTTGGGTGAAGCCCTTTGCCACAAATCTTATCTTAAGTCATTTAATTTGCCATCAGACCTATGCTTGATAGTAAAAACCCATCGACAAGCTACAAGAGAGAAGTTATACACTGAAGTCCTTTGAGAGCTTCAAGTCACTTGTGAGTCGGCTCTTATAAGATCATATCTGATAAGAGGTCATCCTCCTTCAAAGCCGTGCGAACTTACGAAGCAATCTTATTATTTACAGTTTGTTTTTGACAAGAGTCGCTATAATCTCTCGAGAATCGACATAGTCATCAGCAAATTGTTTGTTATAGCCAGAAAAACCATCAATCATGGTATAATGAGATAGAACGAAGACTTAGTGCACGACCTTGCCCTCTTTGAAGTGTAAAAAGCAGTTCAAAGCAACAAGAGGATCATTCAAAGTAGCATTTTATGAAGGATTATATTTAGAGTGGTCGAAACTAGCATATTATGAAAATTATGTCAAAGGATGGGCATCGACGTACGATAATTCCTCCTCTTGTAGACCTACAAAGGAGGTAGGAACTCAAGGGAATGTCAAGAACATAATCAATGGAGTAGTTAGATTGTTCAAAAAAATGATGTTAATGATAACATGGTAATGGTGACCAATAAAGTAATAACACTTGTATCCTTTATGGGTTTTAGAATACCCAAAAAAAGGCATACTTGATTGTGTAATTTGAGAGCATGTCTGTATAAAGAAAAAAATATGAATAAAAGCAGTGTAATCGAAGATGTCCAACAATAGAGGAAAAGGCTTGATGTCAAAGTAAAGAAAAGAAAAGAGGAATCCTCCTTCCAAGAATAAATGGTAGGCCCATGTTGATTGATTAAGTAGCTGCCAAGACAACATCGTCCCAGAAGGTCCTAAGGACCTTCATCTATACAAGAAGAGTGCATGCAACGTCAAATAAATGCATCGCAGCTTCCTCTCCACTACTATTTTATTGTAAGATGCAAAGGTAGGAAGTCCAATGTATGTTTCCATCAAACACAAAGAAAGTGGCCAACATTATTTCTGCATAAACTCCATAGCATTATCAGAATGCAAAAATCAAAGGATATCTTTATTTCATGAAAGAAAAATTTAACAATAAAGTTAATCTCAAATTGGGCTATTATCAAATAAACTAAAGTGTACCTATAGAAGTATTCTACAAGGCAAACAATAACATAAAATAGTGTGAATATGACGTGATCGTCGTACATCACGATGTATCAAATTAAAAATAGATGATCGACGAGATTCCATGTGTCAAGGAAACAAGGCTCTATACGATTTATGGAAATGGCATGACCCCCACTCAAAACTAAGTAGGGCATTACATGAAAACTAAGGGGGACATACGAAGCAGACAAGTAACCAAGCTGAAGATGCCAAATAAGCGGTTGGCAGAGATTGTCAAGGCACCAAAAAACAATTTAAATGGGACATCCAAGTAGTACAAATAGTTCTTCTCATATCACCTACCAATAATCAGTTGTGTCCAAATATCCTGAAAGTAACAGGAAATCAGCCAAAACATAACTCGATAACTGAGTTGTGAAAATAATTAGCTAACAGAATTAAACATAGAGGAAACTCAGGGGCACAGTGAACAGACAATATGGGTCTTGAAGTAAAGTGATTACTGCTACCACAAACGAGAGAGATCCATTATCCAACCTCGAACCATATATTCATAGAAGGTCGAGAATCAATACGACCAATACCTTTACCATTCAGATGATCAGATGCACGTAAGTCAATGATCTATTGTATAAATGAACTAAAAGCTGAATAAGTCGTAGTAGTAGACGTAGTAGCAAGGTTAGATGTAGCAAAATCAGTAATGAGTGAGAAGCTCATTTGGAAATTTGGAATAGTTGCATCAATAATTCATCATCAGCTAGACAATTGAACAGTCTGGTGAGACTCAATAGGCTCAATCGAGGTAGTGTAGCCATGTCAATAACAGAGTAACCATCAATACCAACCGAGGCATGATTGATCGTAGCTGTAGGAGGTGGGCAAAACTTCTCCTGACATTGATCCGAGAGGATATTGGTTCGTTAATTATGTATACATGGTAAGTATGTCCACGACCAAGACCTAATTGTTTCCTCATCTCTACCACAAGTACCAAAACGACATATGCCCTCGATGTCCATTGGGCAACAAGTGTAGAACTCTATAGAAGGTATTGGGGAGGAAGAGTAGCATAAAGCTGCTAGAGTTGTACAAAGATAACAAGTAGAGGAGGTACTACATCGACAAAGAGAAATTGGTTATTTACGGTCTAATGGTGGGAGTTCGGTCTAATGGTGGGAGTTCATACCAGAGAAACCTATAGGCATGCCCTTAGCATAAACCTACACATGTTTGGGATAAAAAGCTTGTTGGAAACTAGCCAACTCATCATATACACGTCATATAAGTGTAATGTTAAATAAAAATAGATTTCCATTTTGATCCTGACCAAATATGCAGATAAATAGCAAGAATCTTATGTTGATCCTTTGTTGCAAGAATGTTTAAGCAAGTTACTCCAACAGCTCTCACAAAATGTAAGAGTAGGTCATAAGAGAGGAGGTTAAGTGGTTAACTACTTCACAACTTGGGCTTAAGCATATTGAACAGTTGTTAACGGGCCCAATTGGGCCCAGGCCCGACAAGTTGTCAGTGCCAGTTATCTCTTATAACAGCTCGGATCTGGACCAGGGACGTTACAAATGGTAGCACATCAAGGTCTCTCCAATAGTGGAAGAGGTGACTCAAGAGGTAGAGTCATCCGTATGGAAGATGCAACCACCACTATTACTGAGAATAACAAGTTGTTAAAGCTAGGTACCCCTGATAACGGCTCGGGTGACAGTCTAGGCGTTAGAAGTTACAGATGGTAACAGACCAAGATCCCTCTGATAGTGGGAAAGGCTATCCAACAGGTGGAGCCATCACTACAAAGAAATAGGAGGAAAAGGCTACTCAGGATGTGCAACCACCACTATTACTGAGAATAAGTGATGGGTCATTATATCGCAACGAAAACATTGTGAACATAAGTTGGGGAGATTGTAATAGCCCAAACATAGTCTCCCATCTACTGCTTACACAGTACGAGAGCGGGTCATAAAAGAGGAGAGTAACTACTTCACAACTTGAGAGTAAGCATTTAGCGCGGTAGCTAAGGGGTTTAATTGGGCTCGAGCTCAACAAATTGTCAAGTCCAGTTACCTCCAATAACTGCTTGAGTCTAGGCTCAGGATTTTGCACACAATGTCTTTAAGAAAAGTGGGGCATTTGGTAACCTTTTTGTAGCCATCAAGCAAATGGAGTTTCAGCCTCGTGATTCCACCTCCTCCAATTCTTTTCCATAAAAATTTTACTAAGAGTTGAACTTGTTACCATCGGGACAGGAGAACTAGCATACTTCCATCTAATCTTTCCAACAACAAGTTGCTCGACATCGGAGTTGGATCCAAAAGTGGAAGATATTATCATTGTTCTTAATCGTTCATGAGTACACATGCAAGATGCAACAACAAAATAATACACTAAAACATATATGTTCTTAAAATTATAAAGAAATAATAGATTAATATTAATTTAGAACATCTCATATCAAAATCATGTTGTCTTAAATTTAACCAAAGAACTTGTCCATGCATATTGCATACAAGCTCTAAATTATGAATTATAATACATAAAACTCGGAGTTGACATGGAGGGACTCGATTTAACACATATAACATCATATATTGGCACATGTGTGTGCTGGAATCCATGTGTCTTGAACTAGATGAACGTATTATCCTTAAAACTTCAAGATATAGGAAATCGATAAACATGATTAAGTAAGAATCCTACAACAAATAGCATATTAAAGGGAGAAATTGGGAGTAGAGACCATTTCTTACCAAGAGCGAGATTTGAGATGAAAAAAACATGAATACTCGTTAGAATAGGAAGTAAATACCGTTTCTTACCAATAACAAGGCTTAAAGATGAAGAATCCCAAGGACTTGTCAAAATCAAAAGTAGTGACCAATTCATACCAAACGTAAGGTTTAAGATGAAATCCCGAAGAAGACTCAGCAGAGTCGTCGAAAATAGTTTAAGGGCAAAGAAAAACTAACAAAATAGAAAGAGCAGATCACAAATTCAAACTTAAGAAAAGGAGGATTGAAGCTCACATATTACATGGTTTTTGTCACTTTGTGAAATGATATCGCATTATATTTCATCGACATTTAGGTGGAGTATTTATGTCACACAAGTGGCAAAATAAAAAAAAATAGCAAACTTTTGCCAAAACGTGTGATCGAAAGAAGGTGGAGGCAAGTTTCCAAAGCAACTAAAAATCAATTCGGAGTCATGTCAGGTCGCTCAATTGATGAAACTATCCACTTGTTGAGGAGAACAATGGAGATTTATAGAGCTAAAAAAAGAACCTCCATATGATTTTTATTGATATGGAGAATGCTTATGATTCAGTCCCAAGGGAGATATTGTGGAGAGTTTTAGAGAAGAGACAAGTACGTGTCCTGTACATTAACATTATAAATAACAGGGTTGTAAAAGTCACCCGACTGGCCCGACTAGTAGGTCCGACTAGTCTAGTCAGTGGGGTGGCCGACCGAGTATCGACTAATTCCGACCAAGTACACCAGCCGACCAATTTTCTGCTTGGAGATACCATATTCTTATATGTTTTGCTTTTTTTATAAGCAAACTTATTATAATATGCTCAGTGTTTTATTTAAATTCAATTACTTTTTTATTTTATTATGATGGTAAAAATTTGTACAAAATCTATGTAAATATATGTATAAAAATGAGTTATATATTTAAAATAATCATAAAATTTAAAGCTGATTAAAGTCCAATTAAATCCGATTAGTCGTCCGACTGTCGATTAATCCTTAGTCAGTGACCTAACCGACCGAGTACCGACTACCGACTTTTGCAACCTTGATAAATAATATGTATAATGGGGCTTCATCTTGTGTAAGGATCCAGGATTCCAATCTTGGAAGAATGACTATTTTAACATCAGCGTCGATCCGCATCAAGGTTCAGCTATGAGTACATTCTTTTTTACTTTGATTTTGGATGAGTTGCCTAGTCACATTCAGGATGAGATAGCTAGGTGTATGTTGTTCGTCGATGATACTGTGTTGATTGATGAGACAAGAGATGGAGTAAATGAGAAGGTGGAGGTTTGGAGACATGCCTTAGAGACTAAGGGCATGTTTGGTTGCAGGGTTGGGCAGGGTTGGCCCAACCCTGGTTACTATTCACAAGGGTACTTCCTCCTCACAGATTACTATTCACCCATCCCAACCCAGCCCAACCCAACCCTGCCCAACCCTGCAACCAAACAGGCCCTAAAAGATTTCGTATAAGTAGGACTAAGACTGAAAATATGGCGTACGCATTTAATGGAAACAATGGTGAAGGACTCGTGGTAAAGATTGGAGACGATAACATTCAAACGAAAGATTCTTGATATACTTGAGGTTTATTTTGCAACAAGATGGGGAAAGTAATGGAGATGTTACTCATGGAATAAATACAGGTTGGCTAAAGTGGAGAGGAGCATCTACTATTCTTTGTGATAAGAAAATCCCTTTGAAAGTCAAAGGAAAGTAGTGTAAAGCAGCCGTGAGACATGTTATGCTATATGAATCAGAATGTTGGCTTGTGAACCATAGACATGTGCAGAGAATAACAATAGCATGAATGAAAATGCTAAGGTGGATGTGTGGTCATGCACAAAAAGATCGGATTCGTAATGATGCGATCAGAAGGAAAGTTGACGTAGCTCTAGCAGATGATAAGATGAGAGAAAATCACTTAAGACGGTTTGGTCATTTGTAAAGGAGGTTGGTTGATGCACCAATTATAAGATGCGAGATTTGGGATGTTGAGCCGGTTAAGAGATGGCGAGTAAGATCCAAAAAATGTATGAGACTATCCAGAGGGATCTTAGTTATTTGGATTTAATCTCGAAAATGACACAAAATATATCTGAATGGAGGCAAAAAATCCATGTATCCGATCTTCCTTAATTATGGGAAAAGGCTTTGTCGTTGTTGTTGTGTTTGCCAAAACTCGACGATATTTAAGACCATGTACCAATACCAACAAGTTGTCTAAGGTAGCTTTCCTTGATAACTGTCCATATTTAGATGTTATTAGAAATGATATCAGAATGGTTCCCCTCTAATAGTAGAAAGGCTACACGAGAGATGAACCATCTCCAACTTTTATCAGAATGGTCTACACAAGAGATGAAGCTGCCGCTAGTAACAGTTGGGAGGAGATGACTGTCCAAAAGTATTAGACCCACGACTTCTATTATGAATGAGTAATGCATTATATTGCAACGAAATCGTTGCCAATCTAAGTGGAAGGTGTCGTAACACCTAAAAATAATCACATGGAGAAAATTATATATTGATAATGACTTGAATCTGGTCTGGAATTTTACACAATGGTCATCGGTAGTTAGCAAAGCCGGCTGTGAGGATCAGAACCTTCAACTTTCAGATATCACGTAAGTGGGGTGATTTACTACGGACATTATCCCACTTGTGCCTTTTCGAACCATTCGTCTAGAATTTTAACCTTGATAAAGAGATAAAAATATGCCAAAACAAAGGCACAATTAGTCTTTGCATTGCGTTTAAACGTTACACAGATAGATCAATATGAAATCAAACAAAACCAATCAGAAAGCTCCTCAACGATACATCTCCCAGAAAAAAATCCCCAAAAGGGATATATAACATCAGCAGCATGACCAATTCCACGAAAAATGTAAAATTTTACAACAAAAACCAACTTAATCTCCAAATAAGGAGAAATCTTTACCGCTATCCCCGATCAAGAGAAGCTTGATGAGATAATCGTAGTCCGCCCGAGCCCTAGCAGGAGGAGCCGCCATCGAATGAGCAGAAAACGATTTTCAAACCCTATCTCCAACCCGAAGGAGCTGAATCAGATACCGATCACCAGCAAAGAAAAGATCAAAACTTTGTAATCCGAACAGCAAAATAAGCAGCAGATCTATATGGGTTGATGAGGAATTTGAGGTACCGTTGACAATCTCGATCGAGAGAGAGAGAGAGAGAGAGAGAGAGATTAGAAGGTAAGAAATGGAGGAAGGCGACCGACGGACGCAGAGGCCGGCCGTTGAAGGGAGCTTAGTAAGAAGGGGGGAAAGACTATTTTTATGTGTGATCAAAGAAAGGCAATTTATGATTTTCACCTT
Source organism: Ottelia alismoides (assembly GCA_037367405.1). Lineage (NCBI taxonomy): Eukaryota > Viridiplantae > Streptophyta > Magnoliopsida > Alismatales > Hydrocharitaceae > Ottelia > Ottelia alismoides. Next base: position 124,520 of record JAZKJV010009066.1, on the reverse strand, counting down.
TTCATTGGAGGTCGATTTTGAGGGTGTATTAACTAATAAATTAGTGGTGAGATACATTGTACTCTGCACTTGTTATTTTTAGGTTTTCTTTGGGTCTTTGGCTCACTTTTGATTAGAGAATGTTCCACTAATGGAATGGATCAATATGATATCAAGGATGGTTCTTATAAAATAATCATGCTTGAAACTAAGGTTGATTAGAGGATTTAAAACTATACCTCTATATTAACAGGTCATTTACCTATGGATGGAGTATCTCCTCAATTCCATGTCAAACTTATCAAGGTCAACTGGTACAGACACTGGCTTGCAATGAGATCTCCTTGTAAGAAATAAACATTTGGAGAAGATGAGGCATGCCAGTCCAGTAGTGAAGGCATCTCAATTGAAGCCCCGAGACTCTTGTACATGATATTTAATATATGTCCTTTCACGATCATCAACATGTACTTGGGAAAAGGTAACATGGTAGGGTTATTTTGATCCACAATGTAAAGACAACTCGCTTAATGATCTCAAGCTTCCTATCAAGTATCTATGCTTGCACCTTGAGTATGTTTAAGCCCTCTTGAGGTCCTTGAACCTTGGAAGAACCTAATCAATATTGTCTCTCTTATAGGGGTGTATTTAGGTTTAACAAGTATGAATTATCTTGATCTCCAAGATACACCATCCTATTGTAACATTTTTGCCCATAAAAGAAATTGTATGTGCAATGATCTTCCCCATTTACCAAACCTTCTTAGGAAATGTGACATCGTTTTTTTGTTGAATGGATTTCATGTGATTTAAAATGATATTTTTAGCTTGAATTTATTTTACCACATGAAAATCCAATCCAATAAGTGGGATATATAAATAAAAAGAAGCTATAATTTATAAATATTGATGTGAATATGAATTCCTCACTTATTGCAAATAAAGTAAAAATTAACTCAATACGTCAAAACCCAAGGGGGCTAGCAGAGACACGCCAAAATACTCTTATTAAATTGTTCGTGTGTGTTTTGAGTTTCTATACGTGTGAAATGGTGATTATTTATATTGGTGTTTTTAATTTAGGATTAAATTTTAATTATAAAAGTTAGTGTATAATTACAACTAATCTAAAATTAATTGTAGAAAAGGGTTTTATCACTTTTCCCCTATGTGATATTACAATATCAGTTACACCCCCTCCCTTTTTTGGAATATCAGTTGTGCCCCTGCCTTCTTCCAGTTTTATCACATGTGCCCTTCGAGTTATTTGTCGTCCACTTACGTCCCAAACTGACGTTATCTTTTGGACATAATGGTGGTTTCTAATCAGTAACAAGCGTAGATTGGTCATTTTCTTCATCTCCCTCCTCGTTCTACTTCCTCCGACTCCCTCCTTCGTTGGCCTCTCCTTCCTCCATCGCCCACCTCCTTCGATGTCCCCCACCTCATCCAATCCCCTCTCCTGCAGCCCTAATCTCCTTCAGGCCCCTCCACCATCGACCCCCTCCTCCTCAGTCCCACCTCTTCAAGCCCCATCCTCCGTCGCCAAGACCTCCTCCTGCCCCACTCCTATGTGCCACCCACCTCCACCACCCCCACCTCCTCCAAGTCCCTCCCCAGCAGTTGTTAACTCCTCCAAGACCCTCCGGCATCAACCCCTCCTCCTCATCCCTCCTCTTCCACCAATACCTCCTCCCGCCCCCTACTATTTGCCAGCCGCCTCCTCCTACGCCCCCACCTCTTCCAAGCCCTCCCCTGCAACCCCCATCTATTCTAGGCCCCTCCATCGTCAGCCCTCTCCTCCTCAACCCCACCTCCTCCAACCCACCCCATCCACCACCCCACCTCTTCCAGCACCCACCTCCTTCGCCCTACCTCTTCCATCGTCCCCTGCAACCATCCCCACCACCTTCAAGCCCCTCCCCCGCAACCCCCATCTATTCTAGGCCCATCCACCGTTGACCCCCTCCTCCTCAGCCGCCACCTCCTTGAATCCACCCCCTCAACCACCCCACCTCTTCCAACACCCACCTCCTTCGCCCCACCTCTTCCATCACCCTTCCCCCACTGACCACATGTCCTCCTGCCCCCTGCTCTGTCGCCCCAACCTCCTCCCTAGCCCCCTCCTCATCCAAGACCCTCCTCATCCACCCAACCTCATCCAACCCCCTCCACCGTCTACCACCAGCAAGAATATGCTCCAGAACCTCTTTATCAAGCTTCCCCGCTAATAGACTAACGAAATATACCTCTAGGATTGCGAGACCTTCTCTAGAGAAGCGGCTCTTTACTCCATTCCATCAAGCATGAAGAAGGAACTCCTTCAAAGCTGCAAGGTCGAAGTCGGTCTACTATGTGTGGGTATTAGAGGAGGAGGAGGAGGGAGGGTGGGTGGGTTGGTTTTGGCAACTATACCCCTCTTAACCAAATCATGGTTTGACTCAACTCATTAACAGTGAAACTAATGGAAGGGCATAAGTGATAACGGTGGAAGAAGTCAAGGGCACAATTGATATTCGAAAAAGGGAGGGGCATAACTGATATTGCAACATCTCAAGGGGACACAAGTGATAAAAATCCTATTAAATTTTCATGTGTGTTTTGAGTTTCTACACGTGTGTGATGGTGTTTATTTATATTATTGTTTTTAATTTAGGACTAAATTAAAAACATAAAGTTAGTGTATAATTACAAAGGACCTAATATTAATTGTAAGTAATTAACTAATAAACTAGAAATGGATATTTATGCAAAAAAAAAACACGGAATTAGCATGAAATAGAAGTTTCCATTTATCTTGCAGAACTACAGGGAATAGAGATACAACTCAGAAGAACTACTTTGCAAATACATTGAAATTATCTAGAGAAATTAATTAGAAAATCAATTGCACATGAACATAAATTTACATGAAACTAAAACATCCATAACGTAGCCATTGAACAAATATTGAGAATGTTCATTAAATTTATGAATAGTTCGCACCTGAACATAATTTTAAATGAAATAAAAATTTTCATATTGTAGACTTTGCATAAATATTGAGAATGTTCATTGAATTTTCAAAAGGGATTGGCGGCACAGCTTGTTGCCCGTCTCCCATCAATCTCTGTGTAATAGTTAAAGTAATTTATATTACAAAATGCATAATAGCAACAAAAAAAATAATATAGAAGGATTTTTTTCTTAGTCGCTATACTGGGAAGGTCTTTCTTAATGGTTATAAAGTGTTATTACTTACCATGTACCATCGCCATGATCCTTGAAGAACCGATGTTAAAAAGTTGGCTACTATAAGTACATGTCAAGGTTCTTTCTACTTGGTTCATTGGTTATTTAGAAATTGTTGGTTTATTTTGTCACTCATTCTAGATCATGCCATAATTATATCACTTAATAAAGTCATAATCTTTGTTTTCTTCAATAAACTATGCTCATATGCGGAATTTTTTTGGTTGCTTATCCACGGTATAATATATGATCATGATATATTAAATCATGTTAATCCAAAAAAATCATGCTCATTTCATTAGATGTGATTCTGTTTTCAACAAAAAAGCATTGTTTTTATGTTTATGCATGAATGTTTAATTCTTATAAGCCTAAGTGCCTCTATCCTGCAAGAAAAGGAAGATCATATGCTCTAAATGGGTTCAAGCTTAGAGAATGATGTGGGTAATGCATCTTTAGAAAACACCACCTATGTGAGTATTACCGTGGGCTCTGTTAAAGAAAGAGGAGTTTTCCTAAATACATTCATGAAAATACGATAAGGGTACACAGTCTTCAAGAGAACCAACCTTGAAAATTTCACCAAGAATAACACTTTGTTGTCTGAAGTTCAGGGCATAGTTAACTTCATTCATGTAGGGTTAAAAGTAGTAAAATCTGGTAAGGTTCAAATTGGAAGCAACCTTTACTGAAATAAAAATGTACAATTTAAAGATGTCTCTTGTTTCACATTGTGTTTAGTGAAACCCATGGGAGATTATTAAAAATCAAAGCCAATTAGCATCACCGGGCTGCTAATTTATAGATACGAATTCTCAATATGAAACACTATGAGTTAAAGTATACAGTTAGTACAATATTACTTGGTTTTAAATTTTTTGTGGACTTATATATGAGTCCGTCGTAATCTCTTATAACAAAAATAGATAGAAGGGTTAGAGGGTCACATGCGTGTACACATGGGTGCTCTGTCATGTTCCCCCTCATATTCAGGCTCAGGTTCGTGTTTGAGCTCAAGAGAGTCAATTCTAATATTAGATCTTGATATCTTTGTTGGGGCTTGCTTTTGATGTGTCAGATAAATTGGTCTACCCAATTAATTTGACATATGAACGATGTAATTCTAAATGAGATGATTGACTTTCGGTCATTTAGTTTTGAGGAATCCATCGTGTGTCATTAATCGAAGGTTATGAAATGTTGAGGAGTCCAACATGTGTCGTTAATCGAAGGTTATGAACCCAGGAGTCTCCTAGGGTGTGTTTGGTTCGTGGATTATCCCGGGGTGGATAACTCGGTTTTGTATTTGTGTGTTTGGTTGGTGGGTTAAGGGTTGGGAGGGTTTGTGTGATGTGATTATATTGGAATTTGAAAAAGTTGGCAGTTATTATGGTATGATTGTATTGAAATTTGAAAAAGCGTGTGGTTGTTGTGATGTGATTGTATTGAAGTTTGGAATAGTGAGTAGAAGTTGAGTATTTTATGATTTTTAGATGATATGATGGTATAATATATATATTTTTGGTTGAAAGAGAGTGGGCCCCATTAGTGGGTTGGGAATATGGGTTTTGGGGGTAGCCCACCCAAAGTGAGGGTAACCTTCCAACCAAACGCACCCCTACAGTTCCTATTTCTACCTTGACAAACTCGGTCTGGATAAATGCACTCATGTTTTTCCTTTATATTGTCTCCACCCAAAATTTCCATTCTCAGAGATGTGTTCTATGAGGTGCTTTCAAAGATGATCTTCATCGGAGTGTGTCGACATCAATCGTAACACGATCTTATCCTTGAATCAAATCGACAGGACAAATGCATTGGTATTTGAGGGGTGAGATCTTCTCTAATGGAACTCCTTTATGGTCGACTATATGAATTCTGACTAGTTTTACTTGTGTTTATTTGATGTTATTGATTTTATCTCTTGCTCATTGTGGATCTTGCTATATAAAGTCACGATTCTTGTTTTGTTCGATGAACTATGACAAGACATGGACATTTACTTGGTTGATAATTCGTGATGTGGTCTATAATCCTGATAGATTAAATCACATCAATCCAAGAAAAATTCATGTTCATTGCATTAGATCTAGTCATGTTTTAAACAAAAATAGCAAAGTGTTTACAACAACTAGTACAAAAGAGAATGTGCAGAATTTTAAAGAGAACTAGTAGAGAACCGTGCGCTGCACGGGAAGCAAATTGTTTAAAAAAGTAATCTTCAATATTATAATTACCACTACATAACAACTTTATTATATTGTTCATCATTTTTGTTTGCTATATATTGACAAATATATTATTTGTTGTACCTATAGTTAGCTAGTAAGGATTTATAGAGAAAGGATATATGTTGCGTTTCTTATCAAAATCTATAGTAAATGACTTTTTCTTGGGGCAATTGTTATAAATTTTAGCGACAAATGGGACATATTGCCATTACGAACGATATAAGGATTAACTTATTGCTTGTTGCGAATTGCATCTATAAATGTGAGTTTGCAATCAGTGACATTCGGTCTTACATATTTATTGCCATCACGAACAATAAAATGGTGTATTACGTGTTGAAAACTTAAGTTAGAAAATGTGAGTTTGCAATTGGCAATACTAATTCGGTATCATATATTTGAAATCATACAATATATTAAATTATGTCGAAATTACTTTATGTTGTAGACACAATTCTTTCGCAATTATTTTAATTGAATACAAAGGTGTAGCACTGTAAACGACATAAGATAACTACGACAGGACTAAAGTATAACGATGGTATTATTAAGATGAGATTAGATTGCATCTTCAACGACGTTCAAAAAGCCCACATATGACTCAAATCGTCCAAATATTCATTGATAAAAAGTACAAGGAAAAATAAACACATGTAAAATATGTTTATCAATATGAGGAATCTCGAGTTTGCGAAATAACCCGTGCTAATTATGTACGAAAGGTTGTAGACACAATTCTTTCGCAATTATTTTAATTGAATACAAAGGTGTAGCACTGTAAACGACATAAGATAACTACGATAGGACTAAAGTATAACGATGGTATTACTAAGATGAGATTAGATTGCATCTTCAACGACGTTCAAAAAGCCTACATATGACTCAAATCCTCCAAATATTCATCGATAAAAAGTACAAGGAAAAATTAAACGCATGTAAAATATGTTTATCAATACGAGGATGCTCGAGTTTACGAAATAACCCGTGCTAATTATGTATGAAAGATTGTAGACACAATTCTTTTGCAATTATTTTAATTGAATACAAAGGTGTAGCACTGTAAACGACATAAGATAACTACGACATGACTAAAGTATAACAATGGTATTATTAAGATGAGATTAGCTTGCATCTTCAACGATGTTCAAAAAGCCCACATATGACTCAAATCCTCCAAATATTCATCGATAAAAAGTACAAGAAAAAAATAAACGCATGTAAAATATGTTTATCAATATGAGCATGCTCGAGTTTGTGAAATAACCCGTGCTAATTATGTATGAATGGTTGTAGACACAATTCTTTCGCAATTATTTTAATTGATTACAAAGGTGTAGCACTATAAACGACATAAGATAACTACGCCAGGACTAAAGTATAACGATGGTATTATTAAGATGAGATTAGCTTGCATCTTCAACGATGCTCAAAAAGCCCACATATGACTCAAATCCTCCAAATATTCATGGATAAAAAGTACAAGGAAAAAATAAACGAATGTAAAATATGCTTATCAATATGAGGATGCTCGAGTTTGCGAAATAACCCGTGCTAATTATGTATGAAAGGTTGTAGACACAATTCTTTCGTAATTATTTTAATTGAATACAAAAGTGTAGCACTGTAAACGGCATAAGATAACTACGACAGGACTGAAGTATAACGATGGTATTATTAAGATGAGATTAGCTTACATCTTCAACGACGTTCAATAAGCCCACATATGACTCAAATCCTCCAAATATTCATCGATAAAAAGTACAAGGAAAAAAATAAACGCATGTAAAATATGTTTATCAATATGAGGATGCTCGAGTTTGCGAAATAACCCGTGCTAATTATATATGAAAGGTTGTAGACACTATTCTTTCGCAATTATTTTAATTGAATACAAAGGTGTAGCACTGTAAACGGCATGAGATAACTACGACAGGACCAAAGTATAATGATGGTATTAATGGTATTATTAAGATGAGATTAGCTTGCATCTTCAACGACGTTCAAAAAGCCTACATATGACTCAAATCCTCCAAATATTCATCGATAAAAAGTACAAGGAAAAATTAAACGCATGTAAAATATGTTTATCAATATGAGGATGCTCGAGTTTACAAAATAACCCGTGCTAATTATTTATGAAAGGTTGTAGACACAATTCTTTCGCAATTATTTTAATTGAATACAAAGGTGTAGCACTGTAAACGACATAAGATAACTACGACAGGACTAAAGTATAACAATGGTATTATTAAGATGAGATTAGCTTGCATCTTCAACGATGTTCAAAAAGCCCACATATGACTCAAATCCTCCAAATATTCATCGATAAAAAGTACAAGAAAAAAATAAACGCATGTAAAATATGTTTATCAATATGAGCATGCTCGAGTTTGTGAAATAACCCGTGCTAATTATGTATGAAAGGTTGTAGACACAATTCTTTCGCAATTATTTTAATTGATTACAAAGGTGTAGCACTATAAACGACATAAGATAACTACGACAGGACTAAAGTATAACGATGGTATTATTAAGATGAGATTAGCTTGCATCTTCAACGATGTTCAAAAAGCCCACATATGACTCAAATCCTCCAAATATTCATCGATAAAAAGTACAAGGAAAAAATAAACGAATGTAAAATATGCTTATCAATATGAGGATGCTCGAGTTTGCGAAATAACCCGTGCTAATTATGTATGAAAGGTTGTAGACACAATTCTTTCGTAATTATTTTAATTGAATACAAAAGTGTAGCACTGTAAACGGCATAAGATAACTACGACAGGACTGAAGTATAACGATGGTATTATTAAGATGAGATTAGCTTACATCTTCAACGACGTTCAATAAGCCCACATATGACTCAAATCCTCCAAATATTCATCGATAAAAAGTACAAGGAAAAAAATAAACGCATGTAAAATATGTATATCAATATGAGGATGCTCGAGTTTGCGAAATAACCCGTGCTAATTATGTATGAAAGGTTGTAGACACAATTCTTTCGCAATTATTTTAATTGAATACAAAGGTGTAGCACTGTAAACGACATGAGATAACTACGACAGGACCAAAGTATAACGATGGTATTATTAAGATGAGATTATCTTGCATCTTCAACGACGTTCAAAAAGCCTACATATGACTCAAATCCTCCCAATATTCATCGATAAAAAGTGAAGGAAAAAATAAACGCATGTAAAATATGTTTATCAATACGAGGATGCTCGAGTTTGCGAAATAACACGTGCTAATTATGTATGAAAGGTTGCAGACACAATTCTTTCGCAATTATTTTAATTGAATATAAAGGTGTAGCACTGTAATCGAAATAATATAACTACGACAGGACTAAACTATAACGATGGTATTATTAAGATGAGATTAGCTTGCATCTTCAACGAAGTTCAAAAAGCCTACATATGACTCAAATCCTCCAAATATTCATCGATAAAAAGTACAAGGAGAAAATAAACACATGTAAAATATGTTTATCAATATGAGGATGCTCGAGTTTGCGAAATAACACGTGCTAATTATGTATGAAAGGTTGCAGACACAATTCTTTCGCAATTATTTTAATTGAATACAAAGGTGTAGCACTGTAAACGACATAAGATAACTACGACAGGACTAAAGTATAACGATGGTATTGTTAAGATGAGATTAGCTTGCATCTTCAACGACGTTCAAAAAGCCCACATATGACTCAAATCCTCCAAATATTCATCGATAAAAGGTACAATGAGAAAATAAACGCATGTAAAATATGTTTATCAATATGAGGATGCTCGAGTTTGCGAAATAACCCGTGCTAATTATGTATGAAAGGTTGTAGACACAATTCTTTCGCAATTATTTCAATTGAATACAAAGGTGTAGCACTGTAAATGATATAAGATAACTACGACAGGACTAAAGTATAACGATGGTATTATTAAGATGAGATTAGTTTGCATCTTCAACGACGTTCAAAAAGCCCGCATATGACTCAAATCCTCCAAATATTCATCGATAAAAAGTACAAGGAAAAAATAAACACATGTAAAATATGTTTATCAATATGAGGATGCTCGAGTTTGCGAAATAACCCGCGCTAATTATGTATAAAGGTTGTAGACACAATTCTTTTGTAATTATTTTAATTGAATACAAAGGTGTAGTACTGTAAACGACATAAGATAACTACGACATGACTAAAGTATAACGATGGTATTATTAAGATGAGATTAGCTTGCATCTTCAACGACGTTCAAAAAGCCTACATATGACTCAAATCCTCCAAATATTCATCGATAAAAAGTACAAGGAAAAATAAACGCATGTAAAATATGTTTATCAATATGAGGATGCTCGAGTTTGCGAAATAACCCATGCTAATTATGTATGAAAGGTTGTAGACACAATTCTTTTGTAATTATTTTAATTGAATACAAAGGTGTAGCACTGTAAACGACATAAGATAACTACGACAGGACTAAAGTATAACGATGGTATTATTAACATGAGATTAGCTTGCATCTTCAACGACGTTCAAAAAGCCCACATATGACTCAAATCCTCCAAATATTAATCGATAAAAAGTACAAGGAAAAAATAAACGCATGTAAAATATGTTTATCAATATGAGGAAGCTCGAGTTTGCGAAATAACCCGTGCAAATTATGTATGAAATTGTAATCATGTTGAATTTTAAAGTAAGATGCAAGATTTGAGATACCTATAAGTAGATAATCTCTTAAGAGTTTACAATCATTACGTGAATGACAATGTGCATTTGCAGTATGTACAATGGGATATTACCTTTTCATTGTTATATTTATTTTTAGGTTTTCATTATTGTGTTTACTTATTATATATTGAGCTGCCATTCGTTATCAGTAATGGATACCACTTGTTGGAGAAGAACGTTGTCTATATTTGAAATTCACTACGCAGATTGTTGTTAATATTGTTACGTTTATCTAGTTGTAGTTGAAATTCACAGCTAACGATTAACAGAGAAATGCTGACACATTGTCTTTCTCATCAAAACCAAAAAACAATAAGTAATTTCAGCAAGAATTATTATTATTTTTGAATCAGAAGAATTATTAGTTTTTTTGCTAACAAATGTAGCAATCTGCCATTAAAATGATATAATAAGTCATTCGTATTTTGTTGGGAATTTCAGCTATGGATTATGATTTTGAAATTGATAATATTCGGGGCATATATTTAAAAGGGAAAAATGGGGCTGCCTCTTTGGAGGAGTTAACTTGGTTCCCTCCTCCTTATTTTCCCTATTTTTTTAAAATTACTTCCGTAGATTTTCATCAATATATACTTATATTATGTCATTCAAATTTCGTACGAAACAGAGATTCCTACGGCCTCCATCCAGATGGTGTCGATTTTAGCGATTCTGTTATCGTTAAAAAATGACTATATGGATGGAGGCCGTATGAGTCTCTGTTTTGCATGAAATTAAATGATAAAATATAGGAATATAGTGATGAAATTTCATGGAAGAATTTTTCAAAAAAAATAAAAAAATGGGAAAATAGGACGGGGGCCAAGTTAGCTCTCCGTAAGGGGCAACTGATGAATCTCGTATTCATCATGCTAAAAATCACACATTAAAACCCCTGTCTTAACTAATCCCATAAAAATCTCCTTTAATTCTTTATTTTTATCTTGTATCATATTGTGTATAATTAACCCTTAATTATTTGTATTTAATTTCCTTTATTTTTCTTGTAATTATTTTATCATCAAAACCCTCTAAAAATTAGGCTGAGTAATTGTCTATTATTCACTAACCTTTAAAAAGACTAAAAATACAAAAACAAATCAAAAGACAAAAGTCGGTGTTTTTAGCCCTTTAAGAATACCCCTAAAATTACTTTTTGTACAAATGACCTCTTTTGACTTTTTGTCCAACATAAAAGTTATAGATCTCGTCGAGACGAGCAACTTTCACGTTTTGAATTTTTCCTAATTTTGCCTCTAACTATTTATTCTATATTTTTCTTTGTATGTATACTTCAGAATTTTCTGATTGGGCCACGTGGCGCTCTCTGGAGCTGCCACGTGGCCCGCCTCTTCTCTTGCCACCTGGTGGCCTCCTAGGCCGTCAGATCCACTCGCCTCCTCCCCCATCTCCGCCGTCCATCGTTGCTTCGCTCCCAGCCCTTGGATCTTGCTGATGACACGAAAAACCGAGCGACTAAGGCAATCAAGTATCTCTACGATGGTCGTCGCGACCTCGGTCACTCGATCGTGTCGATCAAGAAAAAGTAGACCACCAAGATATATAAAATCAATCAAAAATGCGATAGCGGTCTCGCTATTAGATTGACCTGGTATAGCGACCAGGGTCGAACTCAAGGAGCACGGGTTGGCCTCTCGGCCTACGAAGTAGTCAAAAAGAGAAATAAAATAAAAGAAGCAAATATTTTTGGTGGTTTTTAATTATTTAATATTTTTTTGGATTTTTAATGTATTAAGAAAATAAGAAAAGTAAATAAACACACACTTCAACAATTTATTAAAAGCATTAAAAATCAACCAAAAATTCAAACAAAAATATTTTTATGTGTTTTATCATTTTTAGTGTTTTTGATGAATTTTTGAGAATTTTCTGATGTTTATTTAATTTTCTAAAAATCAAAAAGTGACTAAAACATTAGGTACTGTCCAGCCGAGCTAGAAGGGCCTAAATAAAATATCTAAAGGCCCCAAATTAGCTGGGAGGTAATTTTCCTATAAAGAGAATAAAACAAGGAAAATTTAGGCACCTATTTTATTATTTTTGGGTTTTTGTTTTAATTATTAGAACTTTTATAAGTTTTTAAGTGTTTTTCAATTTTTAGTGGTTTTCAGTAATGAAAAATAGCCAAAATTGGCTAGAAAATCAAACACAACGAAATAGACAGTAGACTATTTTTTTGTAATTTTTAGACACAATTTGATATTTTTTTGTGATTTTTAAAGTTAGACAGTGAAGAAAATAGATGTTTTTGATTTTCTAAAAATATCAAATGAAAACAAAAATGTCCTCAAAAATCCTCGAAAATTTTACACCATGGCAGGAGCCATGTATCCAATTTTCGTTGGATTTGGAGGTAATTTGCTATTTTATTCAAAAATAAAGAGGGGGCACAGTGCACAGGGACCAAAGTGCAAATACCCAAGAGTCTGGGGGGTCTGGTGCAATTAACCCAGGAAGTCACGCACGTCGCGCGTGCCTGAGGCACTCAAGGACCTAAATGTGAAGAAAATAAGCTCCGATGGCCTTTTGGTAACAGGTACCAAAAGCCCAGGGGCTTATCTGCAAATAACCCAAAAATATTCGCACATGTTCAAATAAAATACGCACAGGGGTATAAATGCAAATAAACTAAAACTTTCATTCATCCATTAACAGTCAGAACTAGAGGGGTATGTTATGCAAATACGCCCAAAACTCACGTGTCGATGCACGTGTCAGACCATACACAGGGGCATACATGCAAATTAAATATAGTACGAGGTCCTCTATGCAAATAACCCAAAAACTAAACAACTACGCTAGATATTTACAAGACTAAAAGCGAAATAAAATGACAAAGGGGGCCTAAGGGTAAATTACCCTTTATTAATGCGGGCCGATGGATGGAGGGAACGTGGCGCATCCGACGGTGGGGAACAGCGGCCGCTCCACAGCTGGGCTCCTTGGGCGAATCCGATGGCGGGGGTTCCTCCACGTGGGCGATCGGACGGTGTAGGGCGCAGGTGGCTAACCCTTGTGCATCAGATGGCTGGGGTCGGTCCTCCTGAGATCGGGCGGTGACTGCTGCTCCTAAGATGGACGGCCCCGATGAAGTCTGGAGCTGGAGGGCTGATCGAACGGAGGAGGAGGATGCTCGAAGAACAGATGACCGGCGAAGTTCGTCGGCCCAGTGGCCTCGCTCCGAGGCTCCTCTGCTGCGCCTGAAGGTCGGAGAAGCTCCACAATGGTGTCTCGCAGTTGGTGGTGGGCTCCGATGATCCAGTCGAGCTCTGGTGAGCCCCGGCGAGGACGGCGGAGGAAGCCTTCTGGTCCGAGTGACCCGAGCTCTCAGATGGCTGGGGTAGTACCTGCAAAGATGACCAGAAGACTCGCGGGTCGAGGGCAAACTGCCTCGACCCGGTTAGGCGGGGTGACGGTGGACGATGGGGCGAGATGGACGAGCTCCGGCGAAGGGAGGACGGTGGAGCTCGAATCCCAGCTCCTGTGCGAGCTGGGTTTAATGGAGGGATGGAGAAGGCGCGTAGGAGTAAGGCGAAGATGACTGTGGATTCCGATGATCGAGTCTATCTAAGGAGTGGTCGGAATCGGCGAAATACGGCGGAGCGGCGATTTGGGCGAAATGTAAAATCAAAGAAAAAGAAGGTCCTACGAGATTACATGGGTGGATGAGTAGACTGGGGACGAGCTTAGGAAGCTCTGGGTCTTCGCCTCGAGGAGCATCTCCCTCCGAGGCTCGAGCTCCAGCTGGTGGCGGAGCAACGGCGGCGAAGCTCGCCGGATCAGTGGTCTCTCTTCCTCTCCTCGCTTCGACAGCACCGGACGCGAGCTGTCACTCTCGCGCACACTCTGGAGCTCACTGGGGGTGGAATCAAATGACCAAAGATGTCGAATTAGGGTGGAGGAGCTCGCTTATGTATGGGTGCAGGTCCGGGAAAAATGGCTCGGGTCCGACTCCATGGAGCACGGATCCCTAGGATCTATGTCAGGCGAGATTCCCGGATACCTGGGGAGTGATTAGGATCCTGGGTTAGGCTAAATGGTGACCGGGTCTGGCGGTAATAAATGGAGGAAATCGGGTTCTCAAACCAGACCCGCGGGAGGTGGTCCTGGGGGGGGGTAGTTGACTGGGCGGTCAACATCCCCAGGGCCAATAGGGATCAGCCACGTGGATGGATCTTAGAAATGAAAATTAGGGTAGCTAGGGGCCGATTTAGCAAAAAGTTAAAACATGAAATCTTTTTATTTTATTTTTTCCTATTTTTTAGTGATTTTTTTAATAATTTTTTCGAAATAAAAATAAGGTATATACATAATATGTAATATATTGGTATTTGTACACTATGTAGGATTTTGATTTTTGATTTTTAATTTCTTATTTTTGTGCAATTTTATTCCTATTTTATATTTTATTTATTTCCATTATAAAATAAGGAATAAAAAGATATTTTTATTAAATTTTAATTATTTATATACATAGGTGAAATAAATACATATATACATTTATATACATGGTATATTTACAATATATTTTTGTGTTTTTAATTTTGTTATTTTTATTTTGTTTTTATTCTAATTGTTTTTATTTTATTTATTTACATTATATAAATTAGAATATTTACAAAAATTTTAGAAATTAATTTTATTTATTTATAAGGTTAAATAAATATAAAGGTGGTTCTATGTACATGATGACTATACAAGAGGTGTTTTTGTTTTCTTTTTAATTTTTAAATTCTTATTTTGATAAATATATACAAATATTTACAAGCCTATTTTTGTGAGGAAAATACTTTTATTTTATTTACATAAATATTTACACACATGAGCTCCTATCTCCCTCTACTTTGGCTTTTATGCGGTCAGGCCCATGCTGAGCCCTCCCTTGGGTTAGGTTGCTCAATAATTATTCTAAATATTTCCCTCTTTTTCTTTTTAATCTTTATTCTTTTATTTTTGCACAAAAACATGCTAATTATAGGTTTTTACACAATGCATGCTTTTGGTAATTATTTCTATTTACACATATCTACATGCATTTGCAAAGGTTTTTGTAGCTAAAATATAAGAATAAAGAGTGATGAATGAGTATTCATCACCCCCCTATACTTAACTTTGCTAGACCCTTAGCAAACACTTATTTGAAAAAGAAGTGAAAAAGAAACAAAGAAAAAGAAAAAGAGAATGTACATGGATCAAGGCTGATTATTAAACTTGCCTTCATTAAATTAAGGTATGGAGCTCGATCAGATCTTTGGATTATTAATTTGTCGGAACCTTATTTGGACTTAAGTCTAAAACTCAACAGCCTCTAAGTTCCACTATTCTATAACCAAGACTCCTCAATGCTCCAGATCGGAACAAGTCATCAATCACAAACCCTGAAGACCATGAATCTTTTCTTGTCCTGTGAAAGTGAGGTCTAAGCTCTCCACCTCAGAAATGGCAACTTGACAACCCTCCCCAACAAGGTAACTCTATGACCTCAATCTGGCCACTCTTTCCTCGAGGAGCGGGGTATTCCCTTCTAAGTTCAAGTTGAACCGGCTCAAGAAGAGGAGGAAGAAGAGAATGGGTCAAGGCCAGTGTAGCCAAGTACCCTTGGGAGCTTGACCAGTGTAGCCAAGTCTCCCTGCTGCAAGCTACATCAGGTGGATCATGAAACCAAGCTTTGCTTATTGCACTCTATATACATACTCCGGTGGGATTATCATTTTCTCTCAGACCCACCACTTTTTTGGAGTTATTTTCTTTTTGCATTTTTTTCAAGTGCATCTATACAACATATACATGTGCAGCATATATACAAGGAGTTTTTCCTCTTGAGCCAGTAGACTATCCCTCTTTTGAAGCTTTATCGCAACCCACAACTCCCGTCGTTAGACCTCATGGCAACCAGACCAAGTTGAGACGCACTTCCTTCACTAAAAGAAGAAGAGAGGTTCCGCCTAGAAGTACTACCCTCATATGCTACCCCAAGTCAAGGAAGACTGCCTCCTCACCACCTCATCCGTAGAGAGCTCGGTGCATAGTGCTGGTGTCCAAGTAAAGCCATAATCTATATGAGTCATGTGTTGTTGTTAAGTGCTCTACTTAGGCTCATTGAGATGACATGTGATCATAGCCTAGTGGACTCAAAGAATTAAGTCACCATGGACCTGAAAAGCCTTAAACCTAAGCCCTATAAGGTTCCTCTTAGAAGTTAGGTGGATTAAGATCTTAATCAAGCTCCATTTCTCAATTTGATTCCAGGCTAGTTTAAATGTCAACTATCATCCAGAAAAACTATATACATATGTACAAAAGATGCTATCTACACAAATTTTACAATCATGCAAAATTTTTGAAAAATATTTTGAAATCATGTATGGATGATGCATGAAGTGCAAGTTTTGCAAAAAGATATTTACACAAATTTACACAAGATTTTTGCAGACTTTTGATTTTCAAAACATTTTGGAAAAATTTTGTACTATATACATAATTTTGATAAGAAAATATTTACACAAGCTTTACACAAAAGATTTTTGAAGTCATTTTTACAAAAATAGTTTGTACATTAGTTATTTATGTGCAAATAAAAGAAGTTTATGTACATGAAAATTTTTTAATTTTTGTGATTTTTAGCCATTTTATTTATTAACACACTTACACAAAGTACGAGTTATGGCTAAAGTATATATGAAATATATACACACCCCGCTATACTTAGCTCGAACGATGTCCTCAGAGTCAAGATCGATGAATAAGACATAACTCGTGCTAGGCATAGGGAAGTGAAAAGAGAGGCTATATACAAAGAAGAATGAATGAAATAGAAAAGTCAAGAAGGTCTCGGGTCTTCCCCCTATACTTAGGATCAAGTAATCCTAAGTATAGCAGGTTGTATACTAAGGGAAAAACTGAGTGGAGAATGTACAGGGTCTACCCCCCCATACTTAGGGTGAAATATCCCTAAGTATAGGCAATAAAAACAGGGGTAAACAGAAACAAAAGAAATACCCAAAGGTCTCACATCCCCCCTATACTTAGGGTAAAGTGCACCCTAAGTATAGCATAATCACAAGATGAGGAAAGGGATGTGGGACTAAAGAATGTAGTGATATAAACATCTGGATCTATACAAGGCGGAAGATCAGTGAAACTCAGGCGTGAGATGCCTTAGATGTGAGTCAAATACCACATCTCACGCAAAATGAATAGGGGCAAGATCAACGACCCGCGGCTCATGATCTAGAAATGGCTTGAGCCGCTGGCCGTTCACTCGAAAGGTACTCTCAGAAGACAACTCAGATATATCAATGCTACCATTGTCGTGTACCTTTCTGACCAAGTAGGGTCCCTTCCATTTGCTCTGTAGCTTTCCTGGAAACAAACGAAGCCTCGCATCAAACAACCATACTCCCTGTCCAATCTCAAAATGCTTGTGGCTGATATGAGAATCATGCCACTCCTTCACTCTCTCCTTATACTGTAGGCTGTTTGAGAAAGCTGTATCTCTAAGCTCCTCCAGGGCGGCTAACTCTGCCCTCCTCTGGTCTCCCATACCATCTGGATCCATGAGTATATCAGTAACTTCCCAAAGTGACTTGTGCCTCAGCTCAACAGGTAAATGGCACGGCTTGCCATATACGAGGCGAAAGGGAGATGTGCCCAATGGAGTCTTGAAAGACGTCCTATATGCCCACAAGACCGAGTCCAAAAGCTGTGACCAATCCTTTCGGTCAGGACGGACGACTTTCTGCAATATAGTCTTGATCTCCCTATTCGACACCTCGGCTAGACCATTCGTCTGTGGATGGTAAGGTGTAGCAACACGATGGTATATACCGAACTCGCTAGCAAGGGCCTTTACCTGGTCGTTGATGAAATGAGACCCCCCATCAGAAATCAGAACTCGTGGAACCCCAAACCGCGTGATGATGTGCTTCCTCAAAAATCTGCAAGCTGTCCTCGCATCAGCGGCTCGGGCGGGGATAGCCTCAACCCAACGATTAACATAATCCACGGCCAACAGAATGTACTCAAATCCCTGACTCTTAGGGAATGGACCCATGAAATCGATGCCCCATGCATCAAAAACCTCACAGAAGTGAATGGGCTGCATCGGCATCATATCACGATGTCCACAATGCCCATCCTCTGACAGTCAGTACACCTCTTCACGAACTCATCAGAGTCCTTGAAGAGGGTAGGCCACCACAAACCGGATTGGAGCACTTTCTGTGCCGTTCTCCTCCCAGAATGATGTCCTCCTGCCTCAAGCTTGTGGCAGTAAGTGAGGACGCTATGGTGTTCCTCCTGAGGAATACACCGACGCCAGACGCTATCCCCTCCTTCGTGGTAAAGGATGGGATCCTCCCAGTGGTAGGACTTGGCCTTCGCAAGGAAGGTCTCAAGCCTCTGCCTGGGCCAATCTTGTGGGACCTTCCCAGCAACGAGAAAGTTCACAATATCGGCATACCATGGGAGTGAGGCGATAGCAAGGATCGCCTCATCTGGGAAGGTATCTCGAATGGGATCAATCTGCTCAGACTCCTCAGGCTGCTCTAAACGGGAGAGATGATCCGCCACCACATTCTTGACTCCAGGATTATCCTTAATCTCAATGTCGAACTCCTAGAGTAGAAGGATCCATCTAGTGAGTCTGGCCTTGGCATCCTTCTTTGCCATGAGGTACCTGATGGCGGTGTGATCTGTGTACAAAGTCACTCTAGATCCAATGATATAAGATCGAAACTTATCTAGGGCGAACACTACGGCTAGCATCTCCTTCTCTGTGACCGTGTAATTCCGCTGGGCGGAATCTAATGTGCGGCTAGCGTAGTGAATAGCAAATGGAACTCCATCCCTCCTCTGTCCCAGCACTGCCCCTACGGCAAAATCGGAGGCATCCGTCATGATCTCGAATGGGAGAGACCAATCAGGCGGCTGGAGGACAGGAGCCTCAATCACACACTGCTGGAGAGTCGCAAAGGACGAAAGACACTTGTCATCGACAAGGAACTCGGTGTCTTTCGTCAAGAGGTCAGTCAACGGCCGGGCAATCCTGCTGAAATCCTGAATAAATCTCCTATAAAATCCAACGTGCCCCAGGAATGACCGTAGCTGTCTCAAATTGGACGGCGGTGCGAGTTTCCTAATGACATCAATCTTGTCCAGATCAACCTCCATGCCCCTGTTGGAGATGATGTGGCCAAGCACCGTCCCTTGAGTCACCATGAAGTGACTCTTCTCCCAAGATAGAACCAAATGGTACTCAATACATCGCTGGAGTACTCGGTCTAGGCAGTCAAGGAAGGAGTCGAATCCGTCGCCGTAGACCGAGAAATAGTCCATGAAGACCTCCAAACACTCCCCTACCATGTCCGAAAAGATCGACAACATGCACCGCTGAAAAGTCGCAGGGGCATTGCATAGCCCAAATGGCATGCGTCGAAAGGCATATGTACCAAAGGGACAGGTAAAGATGGTCTTCTCCTGATCCTCAGGAGCGATGGCCACCTGGTTGTAGCCCGAGTACCCATCCAGGAAGCAATAATGGCTCTTCCCTGCCAGTCTCTCAATGATCTGGTCAATAAAAGGCAGGGGGAAATGGTCCTTCTTGGTGGCCTGGTTGAGTCTCCTGTAGTCAACACAGACGCTCCAAGAGGTGGGTACTCGTGTAGCCATCTCCTCTCCCGACTCACTGATCACAGTCGTGATGCCCGTCTTCTTGGGAACCACATGCAAGGGGCTGACTGATAAACCGGAAAATCGGCCCTTTAATAATGCTAAATTAGCACATGTAATCATCATCGTAGTCGGGCCAATTTTGGTCATCAAAAAGATCCCCTCATTTAAATATGTGTATAGAAATCAAAATGAGATGATCATTATTATTTTTTTTACTTGGCAAGATACCAAGGTCGAACTCAGGGACACGAGCCTCTCTCGTATTAATCGGACTTAAGCGTATTTAATCAAGTGTTTGAGTTAAAGGCACATAGGTCAAATGATGCAAAGACACAAAACAAGGCAATGCATTCAAAAGAACATGCATTTTTTTAAACATTTTTTTTATCATGCAAAGGAATATACATGCAAAGCTAGTTATATGCCCTGAAATGAAAGTCACTTGAGCCATAAAAAAAATCACGAGTCAATCCAAGTTTGACAAAAAGAAGCCTCTACTAATATGAAGCACGTGGGCATGACAAATCAAAAAAATTTCAAGACACTTAGATAAGAAAATAATACATCACAGTTCATAGTATCAAATCTGAAATTTAATCATGCCATAATGAAGAAGATGAGAAGAGCTTCAAAACGAAACTGGAATCAACTTAATCGGAGCTACGAGGCTAAAGATATTCAAGTTCAAAGATAAGGGCATAAATGCAATAAAACATGAAAGATAACTAGCATATAGGTCCCTGGGAAGGGCCAAATTGTAAATAAAATAACCGCGAGGCCTTCCCTGTAAATACCCCATGCGCGCGGGGGTATTTTTGCAATTATTAGAACCCGCAGGGTGTAGATTGCAAATACCCCAGGCGCGCATGCATAACACGTGATGTCTGGACCTAAATGCAAATTGGAGAAGTCGGCAGGGGTCCTCTGCAATTTTCCCAGCCACCACGTGCCTGGGGCACGTGAGGCTAGGCTCGGAGGAAGGCTGAGGTTCGGCAGAGGTTAGGGTTGCTTCGGCATAGGCTCGGAGTAGGCCGAGGCTCCTGCAGGCTCGGAACAGGCTCGGCGGATCCAAGCCTCTGGCGAGGGCACTAAGGCTCGGAGTAGGCCCGGTTCTGACACGTGGCTGAATGGGCACCATTGGATCACAAGGATCCAACGGCATCTGGAGGTAGCGATCTTGGCGACGTGGCTGAATCCAAGCTGTCAGCTGATGGACATCCGACGGCAGCTGCTCCTCCATCTTCATCGTTAGCAGGCGGCGGGAATCGAGCTCCGGCGAGGGAGCCCCGACTCCGCCTCTCTCTCTCTGCCACGGTCGACCTCCCCTGAGCCCAATCAATGGTTCTTGATGAAGCGTGGAACTCGGGGAAGGTTCTTGGGCTACCAGCGTCGACCATCGGAGCTCGGAGTGTGCAGGCGGAGGTGACGAAGCATGCTCAGGCGAAGCTCCGGCCATTGATCAGATTGACGACCTGCAGGGTTAGTAAAGCGTAGCCGAAGCGAAAGAAGTGCGTGCGTGACCGTGGGATGAAAGTGGGAGCTTATCGAGGACGGAGAAGATGGGGAGCTCGGAGGTCCTCCGCCGCGAGGGCGGAGGAGATGGCAGGAGGGTGATGAGGTTCTGGGGAGGAGAAGTAGGGTGTCGGAGATGGTCGCGAGGAGGGGGGAGGCGTGGCGAGTCTAAATGGATGGTCATCGGAACGAGGAGGTGGCCGGAGAGGCCTAGAAAATTAAAAGAAAATAACTAAAAATACAGAGGAAGAAGGAGGATCTTACCTGATCGGAGGCGGAGCGGGGGCCTGTGCTCGAGGTCATCGGAGGACCTCGGGGTCATCGCTGGACTCCCCCGGCTACGGGGAGCAGCTTGGCGGAGGCGGAGCTCCGCAGACCTGGCCTACCATGGCCAGGGGTCGTCACCGGGGCGGACCTTCGTCTTCGCGCTCCTCACCGCCACCTCGCTGTCACCGGGGGGCGGGGCTCGCTGGGAGGTTTCCCACATAAAGGCAGACGCCGGCGAAGATGCGAGGTGGCGGTGGATTTAAAGGTTGGACTCGGCGGAGGTGATGGTGGACGACGTGGTTTCGAAGGCGAAATGGGACGAGTGGAGAGGTGTGCGTGGTTTGTCAAAGGTCTCGCGAGGTGGATGGAAGAGTGGGGAAGAACGTGGGGCAGTTGGCGAAGTACGCGGTCGTCGGAGGAGATGAGGGAAATAGGAAGGGCGAGGGATGTTCGCGAGGTGGAAATAGTGGGAAGAGAGGGGGTCTGGAGGTTGACGACGAAGATCCACCGTTGGATCTGAAGATCCAACGGTGGAGAAGTGGGCGTGGAGCGACGGTGCTGATAGCATCCGGGGCGATGTGATCGGTGGCGGATGGAAACGCCACGTGTCGGGCTGGGGGCGCGGCGTGAATGGAGGGTAAAGATGGAGAGTGGGAAGTGATCGAACGGCTGAAAGATGGCCAGGAGCTAACGGTGGAGATGGAGGATTTGACTTGCGATCAAAGGGCTCTCAGCGTGCCACGTGTCAAGCTTTGGTGCAGGCGCTTAAGTGCGGTGTGGATTAAGGGGAAAGGTGATCGGACGGTTGAGGGAGACAGAGAACGTGGAGGGCTGCTGGCCGTTGGATCAAGAGGGCGGATCCAACGGTCTAGAAAGGGGGCGGATCAGACAAAGGGGCCGGGCCACGTGGCTCGCCCACATTGGGCCACGTGGCCCAATCAGGTTATTGCAAGAGTATTTTTGATTTTTGAGGGCTTATTTGGTCGAATTTGAGAAAACTCAAAACATGAAAGTTGTAGATCTTGACGAGATCTACAAGTTTCATGTTGACCAAAACTCGAAAAGAGATCAAAGGAGGACACGAAATATTTTTGAGGGTATTTTTATGTCTAAAAATACCACGAATTTTTGTTTTGTCATTTTTTTGTCGTTTTTAATTTATTTAGGACTCTGTTAATTATTAGACACTAACAGGGATTTATTGACAAAACCTTAAGCAAGGGGGTTAATTATAACAAATAAAGATGATGAAACTGAGGTTCATCACTGACCCACTTGGAGTCGGAAATGGGATAAATAAAATCTGCACTCCACCATTTTGATATTTCCTTCATCACGACCTCTCTCAGGTTGGGGTTCAGTCGCCGCTGGAACTCACGCGACGGCTTCGCCCCCTCCTCGAGATAGATATGGTGGGAGCACACTGATGGACTAATCCCATGGAGATCTGCTACGCTCCATCCGATTGCCTTGCAGTTCTTTTCAAGAACCCCCATCAAATGGGATTCTTGCTCTCCAGTCAGATCGGCGGAGATGATGACTGGGTACATCTCAGGTTCGCCCGCAAGGAACCGATACTTCAGCGAAGTAGGGAGTGGCTTCAGCTATGGACAGCTGGGTGCTGGCAAATCTGGCCTCGGAAGAAGGTGCGTGAATGTTGCTAAGTCTGCCAAATCTGCCTGGGAGAAAGAATACGAGCTCTCGCAAACGGGGTCTGGAGGAGGCTGCCCAACTGTACTGTCTCTGATCTGCTCTGCCTCTACCTCCTCCTCATCTGTAGGCTCAGGTGGACTCAGGTCTGGCATCTGGTCATCACAATCTGCCTAATCAGACTCTGAATCCGAGGGATCTGCATCAAGTAAGGTGGCATCAGTACCACCATCACACAAGGTGGCCTCAGTACCACCATCACTAAAAGCCGTGTCGCGGTCAAGAACCGGCTCTGCTGCCTCTGTAGTATCCTGGACCAGGGTTGTGCTTCCAAGCTCTCCTCTGTTGTCATCTCTGCATCAGTGGTGTCTGGAAATGAGAGGATGGCCTGTGCTGAAGGGTCTGCCCATGTTGCCTCATCATCTGTGATCACAAAATCACAGTCCTGGTGGATGTCTAGCCCGGCCTCTGTCAGCTGCTCTGTATCTGTGCTGGTCTCTGAGCATGCTCTCTCTCTGGCTCTGTAGTCCTCGACCGTCTCTATTTGTATACTCTTGCCCTCGATGCGAAAGTATACCTTCCCGCTATCATGATCAGTCACCGCCTTGGCTGTGACCAAGAACTGACGACCGAGGATGATGGGGTATCGGCCACTGAATCAGGGATCTCCATGTCCAACACTACGAAGTCCACGGGGAATTGCAGGCCCTGAATAGTGACGATAACGTCTCGTAGCAACCCCTTCGGCCTCTTGACAGATCGATCAGCAAACTGAAGGACTGTCCTGCTCTGTCGAAGAGTGCCCAACTCGAAGCGGTCGAGAAGGGCTGCCGGAAGGAGGTTGATAGACGATCCGCTATCCAATAGAGTACGGTCGAACCTCTGCTCACTAATCTGGCATCTGACATACGGGGCTCCTGAATCTGGCCTCTTGGCCGGCAGACGGTTCTGGATCGCGAAGCACGTGGCTTTCGTCAGCACATGTATCTCTGAATGATGGTTCCTCCTCCTCCTCCTGACTGTGGTCCTATCTCTCAAAGATCGCTGAAGAAGGGGGATGTGCTGCAAAGCCACCTGAAGGGTCAGCTGTATGTGAAAACTGTCGATCATGCTCTGGCTGAACTCCTCCTGCTCTCTCTTTTTTGGGTCTTTTTCTCTTTTCTTCCCCTTCCCCATCTGAAGGGCTCTAGGGAAGGGGATCACAGGGTCCTTCTCAGATGAAGGACTAGGAAGGCCTAGACGGCTCGACGGCCGGATCCGCACATACATCAATCACCACAGTGGGACCAGAAGAAACTAAACCTTTTCCTTTATTCACAACAGTGTTCTGAGGTACATCAACAGAAGGAAAAACAACATCTCTATCAAAACGAATACCGGTGGCCTCAGTACCACCTCGGGCTGGCTCTGCTACTGGACATCTCGCGGCCTCAGTACCGCGGGCTGGCTCGGCTACTCTGGTGGCATCAGCACCACCTCCTCAAACTGGTGAAGCGGCGACCTCAGTACCGCCGGTGGAATCAGCATCCTTGGTGGCATCAGTACCACCATCATCATCGTGTGCGGCCTCAGTACCGCTCTCCTCCTCCTCATCTGGTGCCCTGGGTGGATCCTCGAGTCGTCGCTCAGACGAAGCGCCGCCTGCTGGTGCTCTACCGCTCCTAAGTGTAACAAAATCAGCATCAAATAGATCCGAAGACATATCATCAAATGGATCACTAGGAGTGGCATGCTCAATGGAAACTACCTGCTCAGATTTCCTCTTCAGGCTGTTCGGATTCGGCTCTATCTGTGTAGGGATGGCGGCCTTCCCTCTCATCAGGTCCCGCATCTCCTGGCGGAACTCGTCCATCTCCCGTCTGAAAGTAGCCTGCTGATCTGTGAGGATGCGGGCTATGCCATCCAAGGCGGGGCTCTCATGGGAGCCCGACGGGTAGCCTCTCTGGTGCTGAGGCTGCTGGAACTGGTGCTGCTGGTGCTGAGAGGGGTAGGAGGAAGGATGATGCTGCTGGTGTGGCTGGTGAGCCTGCTGCTCACGTCTCCAAGACTGTCCCTGCTGCTGATAGGGACGAGGAACGAAGGACGACTGCTGGTGTGGCTGGTAGGCTGGGGGCTGCGGCTGTTGGTGATCCCTCTGCTGGCTATACTGCCCTCCCTGACCGGATGACTGCTGCTGGGGCTGGGTACCTCCACTCCCCCACCTGAATCCGGGATGGTCTCGTCGGATCCCAGGCTGGGGACGGTCATACCAAATCCCGTTGACATCCATCAACGGCTCTGCATCGTACTGGGCTGGCGGGAGTACTGCTAGAGGCTGATCCGGCTGGTATACCACCATCTGCAGGTCTGGAGATGGTGGTGATTGGTAAGAGGGCTGCTGCTACTGGTACGGCTCCGCCTGTACAAGGTGAACCTGTCTAGGCTGCTGAAAGGAGCTGGAGCGTTGGGACGAGCTACTGCTGCCGCCGGTATCGCCTCGCGACTGAAGACGGGGCTGGGAAGCCGTCTGTGCCTCATGGAGACACATGAGCTGGGTCTTCATGTCGCTCAGAGTCTGTGCCATCTGCTCCATCTGAGTGATGCCCTGGCATTGCTTCTTCTCGATCAGCTCCATGCGGTCCAACTTCTCGCTGATGATACCCATATCCGCAGCGGACGACTCTGCCTGTGCTGCTGCAACTGCGGATGAACTGGATGGACCTGCATCGACCCGTGCTATCCTCTGGTACTGCACGGGTCCTGGCTGTTGCTGGGGTCTCCTCTGAGTGTACAACCGGGTCTGGGACATCACCATATAGTTCTCGGCCATCTCCTCGAAGATGGCCCAGACCTGGTCGTGATCCTTGGCGAAATATGACCCGCCACAAGAAGCATTCACCAAGCCCTAGAGCTCTGGTGTCAGCCCGCTGAAGAAGCTCTGCACAAGGTTCGGCTTCGAGATATCATGGTGCGGGCATCGGTCTGTGAGCTCACGGAACCTCTCCCATGCCTCATGGAATTGCTCGTTGGGGAGCATGGAGAAGTTGCTGATCAGGGCCCTCGCTGCATTCGTCCGCCCGAGTGGATAGTACTTGTTCAAGTACTCGGTGCGGAGCTGCTCCCATGTGTAAACAAACTTCCCCAAATGCTTCATCCAGGTGGCTGCTCTGTCTGCTAGTGAGAAGGGGAAGGCGATCATCCGAATCGTGTCCTGGTCCACATGGCGGGCGTGGACAGTACTGCAGATCATCAAGAACTCCTAGAGGTGGAGATGGGGCTCCTCGGTGGCAAGTCCGTGAAAACGGGGAAGCATCTGTAGGGTGTTCGGGGGGAACTTGAAGTCCCCCACGATAGCAGGTACCACCACCCAATGATGCATCAGTGTAGATCCGGGGTTGTGCAACTCCCGCATCGGTCTCGGTGGTCCTCCTGCAGCGGCGGCTGCTGCTGCTGCCACTGCACTGTCTCTAACGAGGCGATCAGGGTGGAGTTGATCGCTCCCTGGTCCATCACGATGTGCTCTGTCCTGGAGCGGTCCTCTGAACTACCGGCCATGACGTCTGCAAAATCAAATGAGCCATACTCAGGTGCTGTCAAATCTGCTATTCTCTCCTCTGGCTCATATCTCTCAGAACCGAAAGAAAGGGGGTCGAGGGGGAACTGGGCGGAATCGTACTCGGGCTCGGAGAACTGGTCTAGGCTCTCGCGGGCCAACCTAGATGATTGGGTAGACGTGCCCGAAAGCGGTGCAGCCAGAGGCTGCCTAAGAGAGCGTCTACCCATCATCGTGATCTGGTCGAGTAGTGCGGATGAGATCTGGAAAAACTATGATCAGAATGCAAACCCCCGGTTCACCAACGCAACGCGAGCTGAAGACCGTGAAAGCTCGGTCAAATTATCTTGTCAATTTTTATTAGGTGAACACACAAGATATCATAGCGCTTACGTGACCTGTTAGGATACCCGATACTATCCCAACCGACTGGCCCGCATGGAAGAGTCGGTAGTCAGCTGGAAATAGCACCGGAGGGCTCTACCTAGGGTGCGGGTCACTCTCTCACGCAATCAAACCAAACAAGGAGGGGGTTGCTCTCCCTAAGACAAATTTTTAAGGTGAGCATCTTTTAGGGTCAATAGTTTTAGCCAGTCCCAATTTTATGGTTTTCCTTTTTAATATTTTTCAAATGAAAACAAACGCCTAACGAATTTTTCGGTTCTCGTGATTATTTCGTCCAAAACAGGGGGAGAAGACGAAAAAGCCGATGCACGATAAATCAATGATGCATGCAAAGTCAGAAAGGCGTACCTGTCTCCAGCACTCTACATGCAATATGATCCGCGCATAAATGTAAAGACAGAAATTAAACTAGCTAAATGATGCAGCGATGAAAACTGAGTCCTAGATGAGCAAGTTCTACTCGCAGAATCGTCTAACTGGTCACTGTCCTACAGGCCAAAGGTCCGGTCTTGGTCTACCCCTCCTCTGCCCGACAAATCGGGGGTAGGAGAAAGCGCTTTGTAGGGTAGACTACGGCACGTAAGCCACGAAGGAAAATGAGTCAGTTATTTTTATTAATTGATTATTAGTAGGTCCAATTAAGCGTACTATAGGAGCAGGCAAATAATTAAGTGTGGGGACCCTACTAATTACGGCACAAGCAAGTATAAAATCCTAGATCTAGGGGCTCGATCAAAAACCGCGTAAACACCGGAAAAGGCAGCTAAAAAGAAAAGAAAACAAAACCGCAAGAAAAGCCGCGAAAAACTCCTAAGGGTCCCCCGAGCACACCGGTGCTCGGCGAAACAGACCCGCTACGCAAATAAAGTAAGTGTCCAGTCTCTGAGTACCTGTATTATTACAATAATAATCAAATAAAAAGAAAAATAAAACCTAATCTACTCCTCTCCCACTCAGCTCTCTCTCGCTCTCTCCTACGGCTCCGTAAAGAAAGGAGCCGCCTCCGAGTCTCGCGGATGCGCCGGCTTCTCGAGATCGGCTACCTCGGTCCTCGGGCCCTCACAAGAAAGAAGACAAGTGGTCAGACCAAATAAAAATAATCAAATAATAAATGAAAAATAAATGAAAGGAAAATGAGGGTATATATGCAAAAATGCAAAATAAAATAAACCAACAAAATAAAGCAAAAATAAAAACAAAAGAAAAGAAAATAAAGCAAAATAAAACAAAAAAATAAAATATAGAAAAAAGTCGCGAAAAAGCCGCGAGCTCTGAAAGAGCCGCGAAAAGCTGTGAAAACAAAAAATAAAGCAAAAACAAAAACTACTAAGCCGTGCTCCCCGGCAACGGCGCCATTCTGATGACACGAAAAACCAAGCGACTAAGGCAATCAGGTATCTCTATGATGGTCGTCGCGACCTCGGTCACTCGATCGTGTCGATCAAGAAAAAGAAGATCGCCAAGATATATAAAATCAATCAAAAATGCGATAGCGGTCTCGCTATTAGATTAACCTGGTATAGCGACCAGGGTCGAACTCAAGGAGCACGGGTTGGCCTCTCGGCCTATGAAGTAGTCAAAAAGAGAAATAAAATAAAAGAAGAAAATATTTTTGGTGGTTTTTAATTATTTAATATTTTTTTTGGATTTTTAATGTATTAAGAAAATAAGAAAAGTAAATAAACACACACTTCAACAATTTATTAAAAGCATTAAAAATCAACCAAAAATTCAAACAATAATATTTTTATGTGTTTTATACTTTTTAGTGTTTTGGTGAATTTTTGAGAATTTTCTGATGTTTATTTAATTTTCTAAAAATCAAAAAGTGACTAAAACAGTAGGTACTGTCCATCCGAGCTAGAAGGGCCTAAATAAAATATCTAAAGGCCCCAAATTAGCTGGGAGGTAATTTTCCTGTAAAGAGAATACAACAAGGAAAATTTAAGCACCTATTTAATTATTTTTGGGTTTTTGATTTAATTATTAGAATTTTTATAAGTTTTTAAGTGTTTTTCAATTTTTAGTGGTTTTCAGTAATGAAAAATAGCCAAAATTGGCTAGAAAATCAAACACAACGAAATAGACAGTAGACTATTTTTTTGTAATTTTTAGATACTATTTGATATTTTTTTTGTGATTTTTAAAGTTAGACAATGAAGAAAATAGATGTTTTTGATTTTCTAAAAATATCAAATGAAAACAAAAATGTCCTAAAAAATCCTCGAAAATTTTGCACCATGACAGGAGCCATGTATCCAATTTTCGTTGGATTTGGAGGTAATTTGCTATTTTATTCAAAAATAAAGAGGGGGCATAGTGCACAGGGACCAAAGTGCAAATACCCAAGAGTCTGGGGGGTCTGGTGCAATTAACCCAGGAAGTCACGCGCGTCGCACGTGCCTGAAGCACTCAGGGACCTAAATGTGAAGAAAATAAGCTCCGATGGCCTTTTGGTAACAGGTACCAAAAGCCCAGGGGCTTATCTGCAAATAACCCAAAAATATTCGCACATGTTCAAATAAAATACGCACAGGGGTATAAATGCAAATAAACTAAAACTTTCATTCATCCATTAACAGTCAGAACTACAGGGGTATGTTATGCAAATACGCCAAAAACTCACGTGTCGATGCACGTGTCAGACCATACACAGGGGCATACATGCAAACTAAATATAGTACGAGGTCCTCTATGCAAATAACCCAAAAACTAAACAACTACGCTAGATATTTACAAGACTAAAAGCGAAATAAAATGACAAAGGGGGCCTAAGGGTAAATTACCCTTTATTAATGCGGGCCGATGGATGGAGGGCACGTGGCGCATCCGACGGTGGGGAACAGCGGCCGCTCCACAGCTGGGCTCCTTGGGCGAATCCGATGGTGGGGGTTCCTCCACGTGGGCGATCGGACGGTGTAGGGCGCAGGTGGCTAACCCTTGTGCATCGGATGGCTGGGATCGGTCCTCCTGAGATCGGGCGGTGACTGCTGCTCCTAAGATGGACGGCCCCGATGAAGTCTGGAGATGGAGGGCTGATCGAACGGAGGAGGAGGATGCTCGAAGAACAGATGACCGGCGAAGTTCGCTGGCCCAGTGGCCTCGCTTCGAGGCTCCTCTGCTGCTCCTAAAGGTCGGAGAAGCTCCGCAATGGTGTCCCGCAGCTGGTGGTGGGCTCTGATGATCCAGCCGAGCTCTGGTGAGCCCCGGCGAGGACGGCGGAGGAAGCCTTCTGGTCCGAGTGACCCGAGCTCTCAGATGGCTGGGGTAGTACCTGCAAAGATGACCAGAAGACTCGCGGGTCGAGGGCAAACTGCCTCGACCCGGTTAGGCGGGGTGACGGTGGACGATGGGGCGAGATGGACGAGCTCCTAAGAAGGGAGGACGGTGGAGCTCGAATCCCAGGTCCAGTGCGAGCTGGGTTTAATGGAGGGATGGAGAAGGCGCGTAGGAGTAAGGCGAAGATGACTGTGGATTCCGATGATCGAGTCTATCTAAGGAGTGGTCGGAATCGGCGAAATACGGCGGAGCGGCGATTTGGGCGAAATGTAAAATCAAAGAAAAAGAAGGTCCTACGAGATTACATGGGTGGATGAGTAGACTGGGGACGAGCTTAGGAAGCTCTGGGTCTTCGCCTCGAGGAGCGTCTCCCTCCGAGGCTCGAGCTCCAGCTAGAAGAAATAGGAACTGAGTTTATGTTTTTCTGATTTTTTCTTTGATTTTATACATGTTTTTTGAAGTTTTTGTGTATTTTTGAATTTTTAAGGTTTTCCTTTTGACATTTTTAGGGATTTTTGGACTGACACTCAAATATGTCAAAATACACACTAGGGAATTTTTTTATAATTTTTCAAGGTCTTTTAATATTTTTTTGGAATTTTATAAGTTAGACAGTAAATAAAAGGCATGTTTTTGATTTTTAATAAATGCAAAAATACGACAAAATTGAAATCCAAAAATATGGCATGCAAGGGTACACTAACATGAGCTTATATCCATTTTTGCAAAATTTTTCAAGTTAATATCAAGCACAAAATAAATGGACAAAGCATACAACAATATATGGCCTGGCAGGGGCATTTTTGCAATTAAAATAATTATCAGGGGCATCCATGCAAAAATTACAACAGAAATAAACATTATTTTTATTTTCAGGGCCATTTTACAAATACTAAAACCCGGCGGGGTTTAAGTGCAAAAATCACGCGCCTCACGTGGGTGCTGCACGTGAGGCGCGGAGGGATTAATATGTAAATACATAAATTACAGGGGGCGGACTGCAACTTTTACACTTTATTTACAACGTGGCGTTTTATTTTTGGCATTAAACTATAAATACAAAAAGCGGGGGGAGGTGTTCGAAATTTACCCCCTAAGGTGCTTCATCCTGCGGTTGGTCTTCGCCCACTCATCCACGTGTCACGCATCTGATGGTGGATACCTGTTCGTCGATGAAGGGTTCGGATTAGAAGCTCCTCGCGGATCTGAAGGTTGGCGCGTGTCTTCATCGGACGACTCCTGTGTGATCTGGGCCGGGCCTCCTGATCTGACGATGCTGGAGCCCCCTATAAGAACAGGGAAGAAGCTCACCCCCGACGAGCTTCGATCGAGAAGCTTGGGCTCCTCCAGGGCTCTCCCGCGTATCTGAGGTGGTCTACACGTAGCTGGAAGCCTCCCGCATCGCACGGCGGTCTTCTCATGGCTCTTGGAGGTCCGAGGCGCTGGGACGAGGTCGGGGAAGAACGGGACCTCCAGGAACCTCTTCCTGGTTTGATTCGAGCCCAGATGGGCTTCTTTCGTCGCTGGACCTGCATAGGAAGAACCGGGGGAGCGAGGGCTACCTCCTCGACCCCGGGTTTTGAAGCTTCGCAGCAAAATGGAGTGAGGCGGAGGGGCTCCGACGTACGGCGGAGGTGGAACCCCGATTCGCGAGGACCGGAGGTCCTCGGTTGGACAAAGGCGATAAATCGATGGAGAAGTCGATGAGGAACGAGATGGGGTGAACGAGGCAGTCGGACACAGTCAAGACCACGGTGGAGAAGTCGCCGGAGCGGAGCTCCGGCGAACTTCGAATTTTTGATTTTAAGCTACGATGATTAACTAAAGGCTAAACTAATAACAGGAATGAAAAGCTAACATTAAAACCTAACTAAAAAGCGATAAAGGGACAACTCTTATACCTGGGGGCCACCAGGGAGCAGGACGGACGCCGGAGCTCCGCCGCGTCAAAATTGCCCTTCCTCCGGCTGATTCGAGGTGCTGGATCACTCCCCCTGTCACAAGGAACGTCCCAGGAACGAAATCAAGGCTTTTGGATGGGTTAAAATTGTCCAAATTTGAGGAAGGGGGCGGAGCTTCTTATTTATAGACAATGGCCTGAAGCCTTATTGACTGGCGATTATTGCTTAATCCAATGAGTATCGGGTCAATCCAAGTTATTGGTGGGTATCATGGATGATCAGAGATCAATTCTTGTGAAGCAAGCGAGCTCGATCGATGGACGGGATGGCCGTAAAAAAGGGAAGAAATCCGAGGAGTTGACAGTTCAGAGACGCCAGGTCCCAGATGGGACAGTTGACCAGGCGGTCAACAAGGGCCGGCGCCCCAATGGTCCACGTCGGCCGCTAGACGCCAAAATAGGAAATCTTTTTAGAAATTGATTTATTTAACCTAGTAAATGATTTTATTAATTTTTTCTTATAAAATAAAAAATGTGTATTATTTCATGTAGTATTTATTTACGATTTTTATTGAATTTTTTGGAGTGTTTTATTATAGTTTTAATTTAATAATGTGTGTATGTATGTATTTACATGTATTTTTGTATAGTTTATTTTTAATTTGTTTATTTTGTTTTATTATTTTATTGGTTTATTTTATAAATTTATAATTTATTTTTGTGAGTATGGGGTATTTTTATTTAATTTTTATGAGTTTATTTTCATTTTTAAATAAATAGGTATATGTGTCTGTAGGTATATTTCTTGGTATTTTACCTATGTATTTTGTGTACTTAATTTATTTAATGTATTTTCTTGATTTTTATTTTGGATTTGTATTTTTACTAGGTTATATGTATTATTTACATTATTATAAAAATATAAAAGAAGAGAAAAATTAAAGAGTTATACATTCTTGGTCATAGGTATTTTGCCTACTAACTTGCATAGGCTTATTTTATTTTATTAATCCTTTTTAGTTTTAGTCTAATTTCAGTATACACATGTATTATATACATTATTTACAAAATTCTAAAAATATAATTTGACAAAATTAATAGACAAGGAATATATTGAATATTTTAATCAGGCAGGCTGCTCAATGGGGGCCAAAAACCTAACTTTTGCATATGGACTCCAAAAATTATGAAACCAATTTTATTAAATAGTTCTTGGAAAGCTATATACAATTAAAGGTGAGTTTGGGTGATTTGGAGTTTTTATTTGCAAGATATGTGTCTGTGAAGTTGAGATTTTGGCTTTTTATTCTGTGTATAAAATGTACATTGAGTATTATTTTTACACAAACTCAATTTTGTATTTTTATTTACATTCTTATCTACAACTTTCATGAACAAAGTTTCTTTATTTGATGAATAAATAATTATGTACAAAATAGGTGTCAAAATTGCATAAATAAATGCATGAATAGATGAGGTATTTATTGTATACTGGCCCTTATCTCCCCCTACTTTATTCCTTGTCGACCAATTCCATGCTGGCCTTGGTCTCGAGGTTTGGGTTATAAAATATCTTCAATATTTTATTCCTTTTTCTTTTCTTTTCTTTATTCTATAATTTTGGCATTAAACACATTATTTAATGTATAATTAATACAATGAATGATGAATGCTATTATGTACAATCTGATGCTATTTTCATGCATTTGCTGGGGTTTTTGAGGCCAAAATGATAGAATAAAGGTGATGAAATGGAGATTCATCACCCCCCTATACTTGCCTTTGCTAGTCCCTAGTAAAAACTTATGCAAGAAGTATAAAAAAGAATAAAGAAAAGAAAAAGGAGAATTAAAGAAGAATAGAGTGATTAAGGGTGCTTTCAGTGCAATGCATGTCTTTATAAAATCAGAACTTGGAGCTCCTGTCAGACCTTGGGCGTAAATGTGTGTGGAACCTAGTCGGGAATCAGCTCTAAAATACAACAGCCTTTGATAGTCACAGAACTCGGTTCAACCCACCTCAATAGCCTGGTCAGAACTGGTCTACATCATACGCAAACCCTTATAACTATGAAGCTGACTTGTACAGTGTAAGTGATGGTGGCCCTCCCCAACTGAAAAGATAAAGGAACTGACTTCTCCAGAATGACAACCCAATGATTCCCCGATCCAACAGCTCTTTCCTCGAGGAGCAGGGTATTCCCTTCTAAGTTCAAGTGGCAACCAGCTCAAGAGGGGGGGGTGAAGAGAAGAATGGATGGTAGCCAGTGTAGCTACCTATCCTGGGATGCAAGACCAGTGTAGTCAAGTCATCCAGCTGCAGGCTCACATATTTGACTTTGGAACTCAAGCTTGCTTATTGGCTTTACAACATATGTACATACTTTGCAGGCATTTTATTTTTGTACAGGCCTGACTATTTTTTTTCAATACTATGCACAACAGCATTTACATAAGGAGTTTTTCCTCTTGAGCCAGTAGACTATCCCTCTTTTGAAGCTTTATCGCAACCCACAATCTCCTGTCTTTAGACCTCATTGCTATTGGACCAGGTTGGGGTGCACTTCCCTCCCTAGACGAGGACGAATGTTTCCACCCGTGTGCGTCTCAGACTGGCAAATCCAACCCCCTCACCACTCCAGCTGAGTTGAGCCAAGTGAAAGGTGCAAGTGTCCAAGTTTGGTCACGGTCGGCAAGAGTCATACGTGTGTCTCAAAAAGTTCTAGTTAGTCCACTGAGGTGACTTGAACCCAGCCCTGATTTCTCAAAGAATTAAGTATGTATAGACCTGAAGTACCTTAAACCTAGTTTCCATAAGGTTCCAGTGCAGTTAGGTGCAGTAAGGTCTAACCAAGCTCCAATTTGAGACTTTATTGGACTGATTCAATCATCAAGCTCACTCAAAAAGAATATGAATGGTATGCTTATGCTATGCACAATGAATGATGCAATTTTTCACAAAGGTTTTTAAAAAGAAGCAAAGAATGTTTTTACACAAAGTATTTTTGCAAATAAAAACTTGACACATACAAAAAGGTACGTACAATTATTTACACGGGCGTGCCGCTTTATTTACAAACTGTATGGATTTATAAAGACTCTACAGGTTTTAATGAAGTAGTTTATTTTGGTTGTTGAGAAAGAATTTTATGCATTTTATTTCTGATTTACAAGTATTTGTAATAGTTATCTTATTCTTCAGGTCTAGTTTTGAAAATAATTTTGCAAACTATAGTACACGATAATTTTTGCAATCATTTATACACATTTGAAAACTATTTTTGCAAAGATTTTTCACACTATATATACATTTTTCACAATAATTTTGACAAACATTTTTCAAAACATTTGCACATAGGTTTTTCAAATCCTTTATTTCACACGAAGAAAAGTTTTGCAATCCAAACAATTTTACACAGGTTGAAAACATTTCACAGCAAATTTTTCAAACAGTTCACACTATTTTTCAAATCATACTGTATACGTATCTACCTTGATTTATTAATCAGTATATACAAAAGAAGAAAAACTGTATTTGTTATACAATAGGGTTTTTTATAAGTTTTATTTGTGATTATTCCTTATTTACTAATGAGAGATTTTTGTGTAGACTCCTCAGACTTATTCAAGAATCATTTTCACAAGAGGTTTGAAAACATTAGTCCAAAATAATTTTGCAAACAAGTACACATATTTGAAAATGATTTTACAAAGGTTTTACACAGCATAGATAGGTTTTTCAAAACAATTTGACAATCCATTTTGACAATCATTTGCACACTGATTTTCACACATTTTGATTTCACTCAAAGAAAATAAATTTTACACGCAAAACTGATTTTTCAAAGGTTGAATACTTGTACACACTATTTTCAAACAATTTTCACAAGATTTTTCAAAGAAAACTTTCTTTCACAAAACATTTTTCCTGACTTAATAATCAGGTTCAGTATAAAGAGCCTGAGGAGCTCACAATCATCTTTTATTATTATAAAGTTACTTATTGTTTTTTTAGATTGATTTGATGTTTTATTTTTCAATATGAGTTATGGCTTATAGTATATACATGGTATATACGACCCCCCTATACTTAGCTTGAGCTATGTCCTCATAGGTCGAAAGGAAAAGCAAAGACATAACTCGTACTGAGTATAGACAGATCTAAAGAATCTATCTGAATGAAATGAATGAATGAGAAGTTGACCGTCTCCCCTATACTTAGGATCAAGTAATCCTAAGTATAGCAGACTGTACAAAAAGCATGGAGGGTCAAGGGTGGGAATACACAGATCGTTCCCGGATTGTCTCCCCCTATACTTAGGGTAAGATACTCCTAAGTATAGAAAAGAAGAGGAGACAATGGAGAGGATCGGACTGAAATGAAAAACTCTAGGTGCACATCCCCCCTATACTTAAGACAAAGTACGTCCTAAGTATAGAAAACTGTCTACAAGGGCGGCACCTTTTAGATAGAAAAAGAAAATAGAAAAGGAAAAGAAGAAAAGAAGAAAATCAGATAAACAGTGGTTGGAGTACATCGTCTGAATCTTCTGATGCTGCAGCAGTTGTGGAGGTGTCATTATGTTGCACGAGCTGGATAGAGTCAACAACGGCCAAGAATGCATTTGGTTCTAAGTAAGGCTTCAAGAGTTGGCCGTTGACGACGAAGGGCTGTGCGTCAGGAGACAATTCTGATATTGCAATACTTCCATTGTTACGCACTTCACAAACTCGAAATGGCCCTGTCCACTTACTCTTTAATTTACCCGGGAATATCCGCAACTTTGCATCAAATAACCACACTTTCTGTCCAACATCGAAAGTTTTTCGTCTGATGTGCCGGTCATGCCAGCGTTTCACCTTCTTCTTGTACATCAAGGTGTTATCATATGCATAGTCTCAGAATTCCAAGAGCCTGTTCAGATCGTCTTTTCTCTTCTGACCACTTTTGCGTGAGTCCAAATTGTAACTGTTGATTGCCCACAGAGACTTGTGAATTAATTCCACGGTCAGATAGCACGGTTTTCCATATACAAGACGATAGGGCGACATGCCCAAGGGAGACTTGTAGGCGGTTTGGTAAGCACATAGTACTGAGTACAAGAGTTGAGACCAGTCCTTTCTGTTTGGCCTAACAAGTTTCTGCAGTATAGTCTTGAGTTCCCTGTTTGATAGCTCCCCCATGCCATTGGTCTGAGGATGGTAAGGAGATGCGACACGATGGTCGATGTCGTACTCCTTCGTTAACTTCTTGACCTCTTTGTTAATGAAGTGGCTACCCCCGTCTGATATGAGAATTTTTGGTATCCCGAACCGCGAAATGATGTTCTTCTTTAGAAACTGGCATACTGTTCGGCTGTCAGCGGCTCGAGCGGGGATAGCTTCAACCCAACGACTCACGTAATCGACGGCAAGAAGGATGTGCTCAAAACCTTGACTGTTAGGGAACGGTCCCATGAAGTCAATGCCCCATGCATCGAAAACGTCTGCTATCTGAATGATTTTCAGGGGAATCGAGTCTTTGGCAGTGAGTGTACCTTTCAGTCTCTGACAGTCAATACATCTTTTGACAAACTCTACAGCATCCTTAAATAATGTGGGACACTAGAAGCCACACTGAAGTACTTTTGTTGCCGTCCGATCTCCAGAATGGTGTCCACCAGATTCGAGCGAGTGACAATGCTCGAGGACACTAGATTGCTCCGTCTGAGGGATGCACCTGCGCCAAATGCAATCTGCTCCTTCCCTGAATAAAAGAGGATCCTCCCACTGGTAGAATCGGATGGTCGACATGAATTTGTTCTTCTGATATTTCGTCCAATCCGTTGGTGTTACCCCAGAGGCGAGGTAGTTGACTATATCTGCGTACCACGGAAGAGAATCCACTACTAAGATGGCTTCGTCAGGAAAGGTTTCTGTGATAGGTGCATTGTTCAGAGGAGGCTCATGCTGCTCTATTCTGGAGAGATGGTCTGCTACCACATTCTGGACTCCAAGTTTGTCCTTGATTTCCAAATCGAATTCCTGGAGGAGAAGGATCCAACGAATCAATCTTGGCTTGGCATCCTTCTTCTGTTGTAGGTACCGGATAGCAGAGTGGTCTGTGAAAATTGTGACTTTTGATCCCAATAAATAGGATCTGAACTTCTCGAGGGCGAAAACCACAGCCAGCAATTCTTTCTCTGTCACAGTATAGTTTCTTTGTGCTTCATCTAATGTTCTGCTGGCATAGTGAATGGCATAGGGCACTTTGTCTTTCCTTTGCCCAAGAATCGCCCCGACTGCGAAGTCTGACACATCGGTCATTATCTCAAAGGGAAGAGTCCAGTCGGGCGGTTGTAAGATTGGAGCCTGAGTGATGAGCTCCTTCAACTGATTGAAAGCAAGGAGAACCTGCTGATCAACAATGAACTCAGTCTCCTTGCACAAAAGTTCTGTCAGAGGTCGGGCGATGCGGCTGAAATCCTTGATTAATCGCCTATAGAATCCACATCCCCAGGAATGACCTCACATTCTTCACTGACTGAGGTGGCTGGAGATTTGAAATGACATCCACCTTTGCCGGGTCGACTTCCATGCCACATTTGGAAACGACGTGACCCAGCACAATGCCTTCAGTGGCCATAAAGTGGCTCTTTTCCCATGAAAGCACTAGATTGACTTCTCGGCATTTCTGAAGCACTCTGTCTAGGTGCTCAAGACAAGTATTGAAACTATCACCATAGACAGAGAAGTCGTCCATGAACACCTCGAGGAAACTGCCTACCATCTCGGCAAAGACTGCTAACATGCATCTTTGGAAAGTTGCAGGTGTATTGCATAATCCAAAGGGCATTCTCTTGAAGGCGTAGGTGCCAAACGGGCAAGTGAAGGTAGTCTTCTCTTGATCCTCAGGGACGATCGCCACTTGGTTGTACTCGGAATACCCATCCAGAAAGCAGAAGAACTCCTTGCCTGCTAATCTTTCCAAAACTTGATCAATGAAGGGCAAGGGAAAGTGGTCCTTCTTAGTTGCTGCATTGAGACGGCGGTAGTCAACACACACCCGCCAGGATGTTGGCATCCGAGTAGGAATTTCCTCTACTTTGTCATTTGTAACCACGGTAAGCCCAGATTTCTTTGGAACTACATGCAGTGGACTTACCCATTTTGAGTCGGAGATGGGATAGATGAAGCCTGCGTCACACCATTTTGTTATCTCCTTCATGACGACGTCCCGAAGGTTAGGGTTCAGCCTTCGTTGGAATTCGCGGGACGGCTTGGCATCTTCTTCTAGATAGATGTGGTGTGAACACAAGGCTGGATTTATCCCTCGGAGATCTGATACGCTCCAACCAAGTGCCTTGCGGTTCTTTTCTAGAACCTCGAGAAGACGAGATTCCTGATCCGGATTCAGCCTGCTGTTGATGATAACCGGATATATCTGTTCTTCACCCGCAATGAAAGCATACTTTAGGCCTGCCGGAAGTGGCTTGAGTTCTGGTTTTGACCTGTCCACTTTATCGGTCACTTTCGAGACTACGCTGGTGGTGGGATGTACTTCCTTGAAGCTGCTACCATCCTCATCATGTTGTTGAGATCCTGGTGATGTGCCGAATGGGTCCGCGCTAAGCTGATCGTGTTCGGTATGGAGTGATTGCTCGAAGAGATGCGCCTGCATCTGAGAATCTGTCTCCCATGAATCGTCGGAGCATACGCTGACTGCGCTTTCCGAGTCCTCCTCAAGAGTGAGGATTTCTCGGGTCCATGGATCGTCCAATGACAAGCATGAATCTCTGATCTCTGCAATAAAATCACAGCCTGCTTCGGATGCTGCCTGGCTCTCATCAGTTGTGGCATTCGGCTCGCTGTTCATGTTTATCGTGATCTGCTGGGTGTTCGAGCTGAAAGTAATCTTGCCAGACCCGTAATCAACCACGACACCTGAAGTACGAAGGAATGGTCTGCCAATGATGATAGGGGTCTGGAGCAGGGGTGCAGGCGAGTCCATATCAAGGACTACAAAGTCAGCTGGAAATTGCATCTCCTGCACTTTAACTATGACATCTTCCAGAAGACCTCGGGGCCGCTTGACGGATCGGTCAGCGAACTGAAGGATCATGTGTGTCCGCTTGAGCGGACCCAGCCCGAATTCTTGCATTATGGATGAGGGCAGAAGGTTGATGGAAGATCCGCTGTCAAGGAGAGTGCGCTCGAAGACCTGGTTAAAAATCTCACAACTGATCAGAGGTGCTCCTGTGTCTTGCTTTTTCTGGGGGAGATTGCTAATGGCTGCAACAGTGGCCATGGAGAGAACGTGTTTTTCTACATCACGGCGTCTATTTTCTTGCGCTGAGCGACGCCTGTTAGTACATGCCTCCTTCAGTCCTTTCTTCACAGCTGGCATGTATTCCATGACCTTCAACAAAGGAATCTCAACAGTCAATTTATCTAAAATTTCCACAACACCTGGATCAGACAATGCCTTTTTTCGTTTTGCAATTTTTTTTGGATTTTTGTATTGCATGAGGAAAAGGAATATGTACATCACTGGCAGGAAAACGAGAGTTCTTAGTTACATCAAAATCATCGCCCATAGAATGTTGCACATCCGAACTACAAAAAGGAGTACAAGCTGTGTCTTGACATGTTGGTGCTGCAGGGCGATCAAAAAGAGTAGCGTCTTCTCCATCGGCTGGCAAGGGATCGGCTACTACTGGCGGCTCCTCCAATGCTTGCGCGGCTTCGCTTCGACTACAAGCTTCTTTTTGTTGTTTTTGCTTTTGTTGATTTTTTTGTATTTTTGGCTGAGGCTGCTGGTGACATGGCACGACGGCTGGACAGGCTTCTCCTTCTTCTTCCTCCTCACCCGCCCCTGGAGCTGGCACGGCTGATGCGGAAGATGACGATCCACCTGTTTCTTTATTCACCCCACTTCTGGTAGCAGGCGGAGGCAAGGCTCTACCGCTCCTGAGAGTAACAACATTAGAATAAACAGTCTTATCATTACCAGACACGTACAAGACATCACATTCTACCTGCTCTTTCTTTTTGAAATTATTGGGGTTGGCTTCGACCTGCGCCGGAATGGTAGTTCGGGTGGTGGTCAGGTCATCAAGCCGCTTGGTCATATCCACAAGCCCTTTGACAAGTTGGGCCAGACAATCCATGGTGGGGTCCACAGGGGGTGCTTCAGTAGGTTCAGCGTGCAGACCACGCTGCTGTTGGTTGGATGGGTGTGGAGGTTGTTGCTGGTGGTGCTGCAGTGGTGCAGGAAGTTGAAGTTATTGGTACGAGGAAGGAGGATACTGCTGGTATTGTTGAGAGGGGGCAGCCGCGTACTGGTGATACGGCTGTGGGTGGCGGTACTGCGGCTGCTGCTGGTATGAAAAATTCTGCCTCCATTAATGTGCAAACTGGGGAGGCTGTTGGTACTGTTGGTGAGGCTGAGAGGATTGTCGAAAACGACCACCCTGAGGTTGGTGGTATTGCCGATTGGCAAATTGCTGACCCTAGGGTTGTCCTGGAGGACGGGTCGGCTGTGCATCATTAACCCATATCTCATTTACTTCCTGAATCAGGGGTGGTGGTGGGAAGACTGGATCTGGTCCGGAAAGGAACTCTGGCTGGTACACGACCATCTGCAGCTGCGGCGGGCCCTGGTCGGGTGCCTGCACGTAGTACACGTGCTGGACTGCCGGTGGCTGCTGGCTCGGCTGAGGCTGATGCTGCGGTTGCTGCTCGTCCTTCTTCTCAGCGGGAGTTTCCGATGGTGTAGCCGACTGAACAGAGTTGATGGTGCCCACCAACAGTTCAAGGTACTTATTGATCTGATCAAGCTTGTCTAAATTCTGGGTCCTCTTCTCGATCACAGCGAGTTTCTCGAGGTCCTGTGATCGCTTCTCAATGATGTCTACTTTAGAGAGATGGCCCCCGATGATGCTGAGGTTGGAGCTCTCATCTCTCTCTGCTTCCTTGGACGCTGCCATATGCACTTGTTTTTGAAGGATCTGGGGCTGCTTCTGATACGCCTTGGATGAAGAGAGGGCGGCCTCTCCTTCGGCCATTTCTTCAAATATCTGCTAGACTACGTCTTCATCCTTATTGAAACGTGAACCTCCACATGCTGCATCCACGAGCCTTTGGCTTTCAATATTCAGTCCCCCGAAGAAGTGCTGGACCAAGCTGGTCTTCAGAATATCGTGATGGGGACACTTCTCCTGCAGGTCAGTGAATCTCTCCCACGCTTCATGTATCGACTCATGGGGTCCTTGGGAGAAATTACTGATACAGGCTCGCATCTGGTTGAGCCGACCTAGAGGGTAGTATTTGTGCAGAAAGGCGGACTTCAGCTCCTCCCAGGTCGTCACAACCTTCCCCAGATGATTGACCCAATAGAGGGCCTTGTCCTGTAGGCTGAAGGGGAAAGCCATCATCTTGACAATGTCCAGAGGGACATTGGGATAGTGAGTAGTACGGCAAATGCGGGAGAATTGCTGCAGGTGAATGTACGGCTCCTCGCTGGTGTTTCCATGAAATGCAGGGAGAAGAGCAATGAATTGGGGCTTCAGCTCAAAGTGAGCGTGTACCGGTGGAATGAGGATCCACTCGGTCATCTGGCTGTCTCCCGGATTGTATGTTTCTTTAAGTGTTGGCTTTGGTGGTGGTGGAAATTCTAGATCATCATCTGTGCCACCACCTCCTCCTCCACCTCCTCCTCGCCTGCCTCCTCTGCCCCTGCCTCCTCCTCCATCGTCTCGGTTCATCATATCATTCAACATGTCCTGGAAGGCTGTCTATGTGAGGGCCTGCTCGGTCAGCTGCTGCTCGATGGCTTGGATAGATGCCAGTAGCTGTGCATTGACTTGATTCTGATCTGGCGTATGTCCCTCTGGTTGGGGTGGCTGCTGACCCTTGCCCTTTCCTCCTGGAGCCATGTCAGGGTCTGAGTCAGACGAGATGAACTCCGGAGTAGTCTCCAGGGCTCGCACTGTCTTCTATCTGCATAATGAGATAGTCCTGATCAGACCGCTTGCAATTAATGTTCAGCTGCCATGATGAAGCTGGAATTCAGGTCAACCCCAGCATGTTGTGAATTGAAAAGGATGTAGACTGTAATCGACCTCTATTCACAACGGTGAAAGTGGGACAAAAGTGATCCCAGTTTATTGGGTGGCCAAGAGAAAAGTAGAAAACGAGGAGTCTGGAGATCGATCCGCAAAGTCCGGATCGGGTTCTCGGGAATCGCCTCGAACTTATTGGCGGAGTTGAGTCCATGAATCGATGTGGGTGTCGGCATGGTCCCGACGGAAACCATCCATGGATCAACTTCGCAAAGTACAAGAGAAGATCGGATGTTGGATGAAAGATACGATGGTCAACGAGGAATAAAAGGAGTGTAAAACAGTAGAAAGGCTCGGTTGAGCGGGGTGGTCAAAGGGAGAAACAACAAAATGTGCACAAAGGCGCGGGACTTGATCTTTGAACCTTAATCTATATTCATACAAACACAATACAAAATCGGGTTCACCAACTCACATCATGTAAAGCCGTGAAAGCTCGGCTATTTATTATCTTTTCATTTTTAGAGTTGTGATTTCAGGCATATCTTATAACAAGTCCTTAGTACGCTACCCTATAGAAGAGAGAGTACTGTCAGAAGAGTATCCCGTACTTGTCCTCCTCCTGTGTAACATGT
The DNA here is from genome assembly GCA_037367405.1 of Ottelia alismoides. Taxonomy (NCBI): domain Eukaryota; kingdom Viridiplantae; phylum Streptophyta; class Magnoliopsida; order Alismatales; family Hydrocharitaceae; genus Ottelia; species Ottelia alismoides. Next base: position 80,430 of record JAZKJV010009066.1, on the reverse strand, counting down.
AGTCTGTACTTTTTGGAGTCCTTGTAACCCTTCCTGGATCCCTACTCAGCCAAAGAAATAGAGAGAGGAAGCCGATAGGCGAAACCAATACTTCGGTTCTCGCTTGCGACGGAATCACCCGTGAGCGTGCAAGAACCTACTCGGACGCAGGACAATGAGACAGACACCCCCGTGAAGGCGTGGTCTATGCTCAATACTTCGGACAGGGTCGATGCTCTACACAACAGAGAGTCATCATTGGTGACCAAGCCCTACTCGCCTACGTACGATAGAAGCGCCATTACTTCGGAAATCCAGGCGATACACAAGGCAGTTGCAGATTGGGTTTTTGGCTTTAATCCTTAGGGGGTCGCACTCGCTCAAGGGAGTACGGTTTTAGTCCCCCTCCAAGGTACCTGAAAACAGTGAGGGCTTTATGAACCCGGTATAATGATAGTCCATTACAGATTTTAATTAAGGTCAAAGTTTATTTAGCAGTCCCCTTGTTTTAATTTTTGGGTTTTCACTTTTTTTTGAATCTGTTTTCATACCAGCGCCTAACGTCTTTGTAGATTCTCATTTAAGTCCTAGGTGCTCAAAATCAGAGGGAGGTAGCGGAAAAGCCGTGCAAGCGGTTCCATGATGGAAATCCCACCATTGAACTGAATGATGCATGCTGAGTTAGAAGACTTACAGTGCATCCCAGCTCTCTCCATGCGGTATGCAAAACAGAATTTTTAAACCTATCTACATGTCGGTATGCAAGGCACAAAATCGCCCTAAACATTAGCTGCTATTAGCGTGAAGAACCATAAGTCTCTCATTCATCTCTAGCCCGAAAGGTCCGGTCTTGGCTCACCCCTCCTCTGCTCAACACACTTGAGTTTAGGAGAAAGCGCTTTACAGGGCTCGCTGTGGCACAAGGGCTAAGAGACAAATGAACGGCTTGTTTAAGTTTGACTAGATCCATACGAAGTAGACTATAGGAACATGCATTCTTATTAATGTTTGGACCTAGCTACCGAGTCAAGCAACCTATATCTAGGGGCTCCAAGCACACAAAACAAAGTAAAAGAAAGGCGGAAAGCTCAAAACTTCGGAAAACAAAGAAAAGAAAGCGATGAAAACTCGAAAAAGCCGCGATGAGGCCCCCAGGTGAACAATCACCCAGGCACTGGACCTCATTGTGAAGAGTAGAGTCATGTTTAATTACATGCCAAAATTATCTCTCTCTCACCATAAATTACAAAAATAATCCTAAATATTCTACACCTATCTAATCCCCAGCTCCTTGCTTCCTTGATGCTCTCTCCAAGTGGTCATGAGGTGAAGACCACCCTCCTCCAAGCTCGGCTGCCTTGGCCTCCTAGGAAGCCATCCTCGCGTGGCGGGCCCTCGCATCAAAGTCACAAAAAGATTGAATTAGAATAGCTCAACAAATCAAATAGAGCAGATATAAAATAATCACAATAAATGAATCAATCAATAGAGCATGGTAATTAATGACAATAAAAATAGCTGCTCACAAAACAAATGATAAATTAAAAATTTTTTTACACAAGAATGACAAAATAAATTAGGCTATGCTCATTGCTCCCCGGCAACGGCGCCATCTGATAATCGAGTATTTCTACAAGGGTCGCCATGAATGATATGTAAAAGGTGTCGCTGAGGCGACCGCTCGCAGAATACCCATGTTAATCAGCAATTAACCCACAATAAAAGAATAAAACAATTGAGTCCCAAAAATGTGAATTAATATTTATTACTCTACCACAAAATGTACAGTGACTAAGCATGTAGAGGTCGAACCACAGAGAGCAATACAAAATGCAATAGCCTAAAATGTGCATGAACCACAAAGTCATCCATGTGCGAATCCTATTTTTGTGGGTTTTATCTTTTATATATTATTTTATTATTTTTTTAATTTTTATTTTAATAATATAATTAGGTAATATATATATAATTTATAGAATATAAGTATATAAATATATATGTATACCCTTAGAGGGTGAGTATATAGCCTATAATACATACAATATATATATAAATAGTAATTTTTTTCTTTTTTTTTGAAATCTTATATATGAATAATTATGCATATACACATATATAGATAGATAGATATATATATCTATAAATATTTTTTTATTTTCTTCTTTTTTTTCTAGGGAGTACATATATATAAAGGGGTACTATAATATTTATAAAAATATACAAAAATAGTTAAAAATCCAGAGATAAAGTTTTTTTGGTATTTTTATGATTTTTTACTTTTTTTGGTGATTTTTGGGTATTTTCAACTTGTTTTTGGTATTTTTAAAAGCTGAAATAAAAGAAAAGAGGGAAATAGGTACTGGCTGTAAGTAAAATCAGAATCAAAAATAGAAAACAGCCACAAAATTTTTCCACACTATTTTTCTAATAGAGATAATAAAATATAGAAGAAATAGGAACTGAGTTTATATTTTTCTGATTTTCTTTGATTTTATACATTTTTTTAAAGTTTTTGTGTATTTTTAAATTTTTAAGGTTTTCCTTTTGATATTTTTAGGGATTTTTGGACTGACACTCAAATAGATCAAAATACACACTAGGGAATTTTTTTATAATTTTTCGAGGTCTTTTAATATTTTTTTTAGAATTTTATAAGTTAGACAGTAAACGAGATAGGGTGAACGAGGCAGTCGGACACAGTCAAGACCACGGTGGAGAAGTCGCCGGAGCAGAGCTCCAGCGAACTTCGAATTTCTGATTTTAAGCTACGATGATTAACTAAAGGCTAAACTAACAACGGGAATGAAAAGCTAACATTAAAACCTAACTAAAAAGCGATAAAGGGACAGCTCTTATACCTGGGGGACATCAGGGAGCAGGACGGACGTCGGAGCTCCGCCGCGTCAAAATTGCCCTTCCTCCGGCCGATTCGAGGTGCTGGATCACTCCCCCTGTCACGAGGAACGTCCCAGGAACGAAATCAAGGCTTTTGGATGGGTTAAAATTGGCCAAATTTGAGGAAGGGGGTGGAGCTTCTTATTTATAGACAATGTCCTGGAGCCTTATTGACCGGCGATTATTGCTTAATCCAATGAGTATCGGGTCGATCCAAGTTATTGGCGGGTATCATGGATGATCAGAGATCAATTCTTTTGAAGGAAGCGAGCTCGATCGATGGACGGGATGGCCATAAAAAAGGGAAGAAATCCGGGGAGTTGACAGTTCAGAGATGCCAGGTCCCAGATGGGACAGTTGACCAGGCGGTCAACAAGGGCCGGCGCCCCATTGGTCCACATCGGCCGCTAGACGCCAAAATAGGAAATCTTTTTAGAATTTGATTTATTTAACCTAGTAAATGATTTTATTAATTTTTTCTTATAAAATAAAAATTTTATTATTTCATGTAGTATTTATTTATGATTTGTATTGAATTTTTTGGAGTGTTTTATTATAGTTTTAATTTAATAATGTGTGTATGTATGTATTTACATGTATTTTTGTATAGTTTATTTTTAATTTGTTTATTTTCTTTTATTATTTTATTGCTTTATTTTATAAATTTATAATTTATTTTTGTGAGTGTGGGGGTATTTTTATTTAATTTTTATGAGTTTATTTTCATTTTTAAATAAATAGGTATATGTGTATGTAGGTATACTTCTTGGTATTTTACCTATGTATTGTGTGTACTTAATTTATTTAATGTATTTTCTTGATTTTTATTTTGGATTTGCATTTTTACTAGGTTATATGTATAATTTACATTATTATAAAAATATAAAAGAAGAGAAAAATTAAAGAGTGTTTTCCCCTTTTATTTATATACATTCTTGGTCATAGGTATTTTGCCTACTAACTTGCATAGGCGTATTTTATTTTATTAATACTTTTTAGTTTTAGTCTAATTTCAGTATACGCATGTATTATGTACATTATTTACAAAATTCTAAAAATATAATTTGACAAAAATAATAGACAAGGAATATATTGAATATTTTATTCAGGCAGGCTGCTCAATGGGGGCCAAAAACCTAACTTTTGCATATGGACTCCAAAAATTATGAAACCAATTCTATTAAATAGTTCTTGGAAAGCTATATACAATTAAAGGTGAGTTTGGGTGATTTGGAATTTTTATTTACAAGATATGGGTCTGTGAAGTTGAGATTTTGGCTTTTTATTCTGTGTATAAAATGTATACTGAGTATTATTTTTACACAAACTCAATTTTGTATTTTTATTTACATTCTTATCTACAACTTTCATGAACAAAGTTTCTTTATTTGATGAATAAATAATTATGTACAAAATAGGTGTCAAAATTGCATAAATAAATGCATGAATAGATGAGGTATTTATTGTATACTGGCCCTTATCTCCCCCTACTTTATTCCTTGTCGACCAATTCCATGCTGGCCTTGGTCTCGGGGTTTGGGTCATAAAATATCTTCAATATTTTATTCCTTTTTCTTTTCTTTTCTTTATTCTATAATTTTGGCATTAAACACATTATTTAATGTATAATTAATACAATGAATGATGAATGCTATTATGTACAATCTGATGCTATTTTCATGCATTTGCTGGGGTTTTTGAGGCCAAAATTATAGAATAAAGGTGATGAAATGGAGATTCATCACCCCCTATACTTGCCTTTGCTAGTCCCTAGCAAACACTTATGCAATAAGTACAAAAAAGAATAAAGAAAAGAAAAAGGAGAATTAAAGAAGAATAGAGTGATTAAGGGTGCTTTCAGTGCAATGCATGTCTTTATAAAATCAGAACTTGGAGCTCCTGTCAGACCTTGGGTGTAAATGTGTGTGGAACCTAGTCGGGAACCAGCTCTAAAATACAACAACATTTGATAGTCACAGAACTCGGTTCAACCCACCTCAATAGCCTGGTCAGAACTGGTCTACATCATACGCAAACCCTTATAACTATGAAGCTGACTTGTACAGTGTAAGTGATGGTGGCCCTCCCCAACTGAAATGATAAAGGAACCGACTTCTCCAGAATGACAACCCAATGATTCCCCGATTCAACAGCTCTTTCCTCGAGGAACAGGGTATTCCCTTCTAAGTTCAAGTGGCAACCAGCTCAAGAGGGGGGGGGGGTGAAGAGAAGAATGGACGGTAGCCAGTGTAGCTACCTATCCTGGGATGCAAGACTAGTGTAGTCAAGTCATCCAGCTGCAGGCTCACATATTTGACTTTGGAACTCAAGCTTGCTTATTGGCTTTACAACATATGTACATACTTTGCAGGCATTTTATTTTTGTACAGGCCTGACTATTTTTTTTCAATACTATGCACAGCAGCATTTACATAAGGAGTTTTTCCTCTTGAGCCAGTAGACTATCCCTCTTTTGAAGCTTTATCGCAACCCACAATCTCCTATCTTTAGACCTCATTGCTATTGGACCAGGTTGGGGTGCACTTCCCTCCCTAGACGAGGACGCATGTTTCCACCCGTGTGCGTCTCAGACTGGCAAATCCAACCCCCTCACCACTCCAGCTGAATGGTATGCTTATGCTATACACAATGAATGATGCAATTTTTCACAAAGTTTTTTAAAAAGAAGCAAAGAATGTTTTTACACAAAGATTTTTTGCAAATAAAAACTTGACACATACAAAAAGGTACGTACATTTATTTACACGGGCGTGCCGCTTTATTTACAAAGTGTATGGATTTATAAAGACTCTACAGGTTTTAATGAAGTAGTTTATTTTGGTTGTTGAGAAAGAATTTTATGCATTTTATTTCTGATTTACAAGTATTTGTAATAGTGATCTTATCCTTCAGGTCTAGTTTTGAAAATAATTTTGCAAACTATTGTACACGATAATTTTTGCAATCATTTACACACATTTGAAAACTATTTTTGCAAAGATTTTTCAGACTATATATACATTTTTCACAATAATTTTGACAAACATTTTTCAAAACATTTGCACATAGGTTTTTCAAATCCTTTATTTCACACGAAGAAAAGTTTTGCAATCCAAACAATTTTACACAGGTTGAAAACATTTCACAGCAAATTTTTCAAACAGTTCACACTATTTTTCAAATCATACTGTATACGTATCTACCTTGATTTATTAATCATTATATACAAAAGAAGAAAAACTGTATTTGTTATACAATAGGGTTTTTTTATAAGTTTTATTTGTGATTATTCCTTATTTACTAATGAGAGATTTTTATGTAGACTCCTCAGACTTATTCAAGAATCATTTTCACAAGAGGTTTGAAAACTTTAGTCCAAAATAATTTTGCAAACATGTACACATATTTGAAAATGTTAGATAGGTTTTTCAAAACAATTTGACAATCCATTTTGACAATCATTTGCACACTGATTTTCACACATTTTGATTTCACTCAAAGAAAATAAATTTTACACGCAAAACTGATTTTTCAAAGGTTGAATACTTGTACACACTATTTTCAAACAATTTTCACAAGGTTTTTCAAAGAAAACTTTCTTTCACAAAACATTTTTCCTGACTTAATAATCAGTACCAGTATAAAGAGCTTGAGGAGCTCACAATCATCTTTTATTATTATAAAGTTACTTATTGCTTTTTTAGATTGATTTGATGTTTTATTTTTCAGTATGAGTTATGGCTTATAGTATATACATGGTATATACGACCCCCCTATACTTAGCTTGAGCCATGTCCTCATAGGTCGAAAGGAAAAGCAAAGACATAACTCGTACTGAGTATAGACAGATCTAAAGAATCTATCTGAATGAAATGAATGAATGAGAAGTTAACCGTCTCCCCTATACTTAGGATCAAGTAATCCTAAGTATAGCAGACTGTATAAAAAGCAGGGAGGGTCAAGGGTGGGAATACACAGATCGTTCCCGGATTGTCTCCCCCTATACTTAGGGTAAGATACTCCTAAGTATAGACAAGAAGAGGAGACAATGGAGAGGATCGAACTGAAATGAAAAACTCTAGGTGCACATCCCCCCTATACTTAGGACAAAGTACGTCCTAAGTATAGAAAACTGTCTACAAGGGCGGCACCTTTTAGATAGAAAAAGAAAATAGAAAAGGAAAAGAAGAAAAGAAGAAAATCAGATAAACAGTGGTTGGAGTACATCGTCTGAATCTTCTGATGCTGCAGTAGTTGTGGAGTTGTCATTATGTTGCACGAGCTGGATAGAGTCAACAACGGCCAAGAATGCATCTGGTTCTAAGTAAGGCTTCAAGAGTTGGTCGTTGACGACGAAGGACTATGCGTCAGGAGACAATTCTGATATTGCAATACTTCCATTGTTACGCACTTCACAAACTCGAAATGGCCCTGTCCACTTACTCTTTAATTTACACGGGAATATCCGCAACTTTGCATCAAATAACCACACTTTCTGTCCAACATCGAAAGTCTTTCGTCTGATGTGCCGGTCATGCCAGCGTTTCACCTTCTTCTTGTACATCAAGGTGTTATCATATGCATAGTCTCAGAATTCCAAGAGCCTGTTCAGATCGTCTTTTCTCTTCTGACCACTTTTGCGTGAGTCCAAATTGCTGGTGTTACCCCAGAGGCGAGGTAGTTGACTATATCTGCGTACCACGGAAGAGAATCCACTGGTAAGATGGCTTCGTCAGGAAAGGTTTCTGTGATAGGTGCATTGTTCAGAGGAGGCTCATGCTGCTCTATTCTGGAGAGATGGTCTGCTACCACATTCTGGACTCCAGGTTTGTCCTTGATTTCCAAATCGAATTCCTAGAGGAGAAGGATCCAACGAATCAGTCTTGGCTTGGCATCCTTCTTCTGGTGTAGGTACCGGATAGCAGAGTGGTCTGTGAAAATTGTGACTTTTGATCCCGACAAATAGGATCTGAACTTCTTGAGGGCGAAAACCACAACCAGCAATTCTTTCTCTGTCACAGTATAGTTTCTTTGTGCTTCATCTAATGTTCTGCTGGCATAGTGAATGGCATAGGGCGCTTTGTCTTTCCTTTGCCCAAGAACCGCCCCGACTGCGAAGTCTAACACATCGGTCATTATCTCAAAGGCAAGAGTCCAGTCGGGCGGTTGTAAGATTGGAGCCTGAGTGATGAGCTCCTTCAACTGATTGAAAGCAAGGAGAACCTGCTGATCAACAATGAACTCAGTCTCCTTGCACAAAAGTTCTGTCAGTGGTCGGGCGATGCGGCTGAAATCCTTGATGAATCGCCTATAGAATCCCACATGCCCCAGGAATGACCTCACATTCTTCACTGACTGAGGTGGCTGGAGATTTGAAATGACATCCACCTTTTCCAGGTCGACTTCCATGCCACGTTTGGAAACGACGTGACCCAGCACAATGCCTTCAATGACCATAAAGTGGCTCTTTTCCCATGAAAGCACTAGATTGACTTCTCGGCATTTCTGAAGCACTCTGTCTAGGTGCTCAAGACAAGAATTGAAACTATCACCATAGACAAAGAAGTCGTCCATGAACACCTCGAGGAAACTGCCTACCATCTCGGCGAAGACTGCTAACATGCATCTTTGGAAAGTTGCAGGTGCATTGCATAATCCAAAGGGCATTCTCTTGAAGGTGTAGGTGCAGAACGGGCAAGTGAAGATAGTCTTCTCTTGATCCTCAGGGGCGATCTCCACTTGGTTGTACCCGGAATACCCATCCAGAAAGCAGAAGAACTCCTTGCCTGCTAATCTTTCCAAAACTTGATCAATGAAGGGCAAGGGAAAGTGGTCCTTCTTAGTTGCTGCATTGATACGGCGGTAGTCAACACACACCTGCCAGGATGTTGGTATCCGAGTAGGAATTTCCTCTCCTTTGTCATTTGTAACCACGGTAAGCCCAGATTTCTTTGGAACTACATGCAGTGGACTTACCCATTTTTGAGTCGGAGATGGGATAGATGAAGCCTGTGTCACACCATTTTGTTATCTCCTTCATGACGACGTCCCGAAGGTTAGGGTTCAGCCTTCGTTAGAATTCGCGGGACGGCTTGGCATCTTCTTCTAGATAGATGTGGTGTGAACACAAGGCTGGATTTATCCCTCGGAGATCTGATACGCTCCAACCAAGTGCCTTGCGGTTCTTTTCTGGAACCTCGAGAAGACGAGATTCCTGATCCGGATTCAGCCTGCTGTTGTTGATAACCAGATAAATCTGTTCTTCACCCGCAAGGAAAGCATACTTTAGGCCTGCCGGAAGTGGCTTGAGTTCTGGTTTTGACCTGTCCACTTTATCGGTCACTTCAGAGACTACACTGGTGGTGGGATGTACTTCCTTGAAGCTGCTACCATCCTCATCATGTTGTTGAGATACTGGTGATGTGCCGAATGGGTCTGCGCTAAGCTGGTCGTGTTCGGTCTGGAGTGACTGCTCGAAGAGATGCGCCTGCATCTGAGAATCTGTCTCCCATGAATCGTCGGAGCATACGCTGACCGCGCTTTCCGAGTCCTCCTCAAGAGTGAGGATTTCTCGGGTCCATGGATCGTCCAATGACAAGCATGAATCTCTGATCTCTGCAATAAAATCACAGTCTGCTTCGGATGCTTCCTGGCTCTCATCAGTTGTGGCATTCGGCTCTCTGTTCATGTTTATCGTGATCTGCTGGGTGTTCGAGCTGAAAGTAATCTTGGCAGACCCGTAATCAACCACGTCACCTGAAGTACGAAGGAATGGTCTGCCAAGGATGATAGGGGTCTTGAGCAGAGGTGCAGGCGAGTCCATATCAAGGACTATAAAGTCAGCTGTAAATTGCATCTCCTGCACTTTAACTATAACATCTTCCAGAAGACCTCGGGGCCGCTTGACGGATCGGTCAGCGAACTGAAGGATCATGTGTGTCTGCTTGAGCGGACCCAGCCCGAATTCTTGCATTATGGATGAGGGCAGAAGGTTGATGGAAGATCCGTTGTCAAGGAGAGTGCGCTCGAAGACCTGGTTAAAAATCTCACAACTGATCAGAGGTGCTCCTGTGTCTTGCTTTTTCTGGGGGAGATTGCTAATGGCTGCAACAATGGCCATGGAGAGAACGTGTTTTTCTACATCTCGACGTCTGTTTTCTTGCGCTGAGCGACGCCTGTTAGTACATGCCTCCTTCAGTCCTTTCTTCACAGCTGGCATGTATTCCACGACCTTCAACAAAGGAATCTCAACAGTCAATTTATCTAAAATTTCCACAACACCTGGATCAGATAATGCCTTTTTTCATTTTGCAATTTTTTTGGATTTTTGTATTGCATGAGGAAAAGGAATATGTACATCACTGGCAGGAAAAGGAGAGTTCTTAGTTACATCAAAATCATCGCCCATAGAATGTTTCACATCCGAACTATAAAAAGGAGTACAAGCTGTGTCTTGACATGTTGGTGCTGCAGGGCAATCAAAAAGAGTAGCGTCTGTTCCATCGGCTGGCAAGGGATCGGCTGCTACTGGCGGCTCCTCCAATGCTGGCGCGGCTTCGCTTCGGCTACAAGCTTCTTTTTGTTATTTTTGCTTTTGCTGACTTTTTTGTATTTTTGGCTGAGGCTGCTGGTGACATGGCACGACGGCTGGACTGGATTCTCCTTCTTCTTCCTCCTCACCCGCCCCTGGAGCTGGCACGGATGATGCGAAAGATGACGATCCACCTGTTTCTTTATTCACCCCACTTCTGGTAGCAGGCGGAGGCAAGGCTCTACCGCTCTGAGAGTAACAACATTAGAATAAACAGTCATATCATTACCAGACACGGACAGGACATCACATTCTACCTGCTCTTTCTTTTTGAAATTATTGGGGTTGGCTTCGACCTGCGCCGGAATGGTAGTTCGGGTGGCGGTCAGGTCATCAAGCCGCTTGGTCATATCCGCAAGCCCTTTGACAAGTTGGGCCAGACAATTCATGGTGGGGTTCATAGGGGTGCTTCAGTAGGTTCAACGTGCAGACCACGTTGTTGTTGGTTGGATGGGTGTGGAGGTTGTTGCTGGTGGTGCTGCGGTGGTGCAGGAAGTTGAAGTTGTTGGTACGAGGAAGGAGGATACTGCTGTATTGCTGAGAGGGGGCAGCCGCGTACTGGTGATACGGCTGTGGGTGGCGGTACTGCGGCTGCTGCTGGTATGGAAAATTCTGCCTCCATTGATGTGCAAACTGGGGAGGCTGCTGGTACTGTTGGTGAGGCTGAGAGGATTGTCCAAAACGACCACCTTGAGGTTGGTGGTATTGCCGATTGGCAAATTGCTGACCCTGGGGTTGTCCCGGAGGACGGGTCGGCTGTGCATCATTAGCACATACCCCATTCACTTCCTGAATCAGGGGTGGTGGTGGGAAGACTGGATCAGGTCCGGAAAGGAACTCTGGCTGGTACACGACCATCTACTGCTGCAGCGGGCCCTGGTCAGGTGCCTGCACGTAGTACACGTGCTGGACTGCCGGTGGCTGCTGGCTCGGCTGAGGCTGATGCTGCGGTTGCTGCTCATCCTTCTTCTCAGCGGGAGCTTCCGATGGTGTAGCCGACTGAACAGAGTTGATGGTGCCCACCAACAGTTCAAGGTACTTATTGATCTGATCAAGCTTGTCTAAATTCTGGGTCCTCTTCTCGATCACAGCGAGTTTCTCGAGGTCCTGTGATCGCTTCTCAATGATGTCTACTCTAGAGAGATGGCCCCCGATGATGCTGAGGTTGGAGCTCTCATCTCTCTCTGCTTCCTTGGACGCTGCCATATGCACTTGTTTTTGAAGGATCTGGGACTGCTTCTGATACGCCTTGGATGAAGAGAGGGCGGCCTCTCCTTCGGCCATTTCTTCAAATAACTGCCAGACTACGTCTTCATCCTTATTGAAATGTGAACCCCCACATGCTGCGTCCACGAGCCTTTGGATTTCAATGTTCAGTCCCCCGAAGAAGTGCTGGACCAAGCTGGTCTTCGGAATATCGTGATGGGGACACTTCTCCTGCAGGTCAGTGAATCTCTCCCACACTTCATGTATCGACTCATGGGGTCCTTGGGAGAAATTACTGATACGGGCTCGCATCTGGTTGAGCCGACCTAGAGGGTAGTATTTGTGCAGAAAGGCGGACTTCAGCTCCTCCCAGGTCGTCACAACCTTCCCCAGATGATTGACCCAATAGAGGGCCTTGTCCTGTAGGCTGAAGGGGAAAGCCATCATCTTGACAATGTCCAGAGGGACATTAGGATAGTGAGTAGTACGGCAAATGCGGGAGAATTGCTACAGGTGAATGTACGGCTCCTCGCTGGTGTTTCCATGAAATGTAGGGAGAAGAGCAATGAATTGGGGCTTCAGCTCAAAGTGAGCGTGTACCGGTGGAAGAGGATCCACTCGGTCATCTGGCTGTCTCCCGGATTGTATGTTTCTTTAAGTGTTGGCTTTGGTGGTGGTGGAAATTCTAGATCATCATCTGCGCCACCACCTCCTCCTCCACCTCCTCCTCCGCTGCCTCCTCTGCCCCTGCCTCATCCTCCATCGTCTCGGTTCATCATATCATTCAACATGTCCTGGAAGGCTGTCTGTGTGAGGGCCTGCTCGGTCAGCTGCTGCTGGATGGCTTGGATAGATGCCAGTAGCTGTGCATTGACTTGATTCTTATCTGGCGCCTGTCCCTCTGGTTGTGGTGGCTGCTGACCCTTGCCCTTTCCTCTTAGAGCCATGTCAGGGTCTGAGTCGGACGAGATGAACTCCGGAGTAGTCTCCAGGGCTCACACTGTCTTCTATCTGCATAATGAGATAGTCCTGATCAGACCGCTTGCAATTAATGTTCAGCTGCCGCGATGAAGCTGGAATTCAGGTCAACCCCAGCATGTTGTGAATGGAAAAGGATGTAGACTCTAATCGACTTCCATTCTCAACGGTGAAAGTGGGACAAAAGTGATCCCAGTTTATTGGGTGGCCAAGAGAAAGGTAGAAAACGAGGAGTCTAGAGATCGATCCGCAAAGTCCGGATCGGGTTCTCGGGAATCACCTCGAACTTATTGACGGAGTTGAGTCCATGAATCGATGTGGGTGTCGGCATGGTCCCGACGGAAACCATCCATGGATCAACTTCGCGAAGTACAAGAGAAGATCGGATGTTGGATGAAAGATACGATGGTTAACGAGGAATAAAAGGAGTGTAAAACAGTAGAAAGGCTCGGTTGAGCGGGGTGGTCAAAGGGAGAAACAACAAAATGTGCGCAAAGGCGCGGGACTTGATCTTTGAACCTTAATCTAGATCCATACAAACACAATACAAAATCGGGTTCACCAACTCACGTTATGTAAAGCCGTGAAAGCTCGACTATTTATTATCTTTTCATTTTTAGAGTTGTGATTTCAGGCATATCTTATAACAAGTCCTTAGTACGCTACCCTATAGAAGAGAGAGTACTGCCAGAAGAGTATCCCGTACTTGTCCTCCTCCTGTGTAACATGTAGTCTGTACTTTTTGGAGTCCTTGTAACCCTTCCTGGATTCCTACTCAGACAAAGAAATAGAGAGAGGAAGCCGATAGGCGAAACCAATACTTCGGTTCTCGCTCGCGACGGAATCACCCGTGAGCGTGCAAGAACCTACTCGGACGCAGGACAATGAGACAGACACCCCCGTGAAGGCGTGGTCTATGCTCAATACTTCGGATAGGGTCGATGCTCTACACAACAGAGAGTCATCATTGGTGACCAAGCCCTACTCGCCTACATACGATAGAAGCGTCATTACTTCGGAAATCCAGGCGATACATAAGGCAGTTGCAGATTGGGTTTTTGGCTTTAATCCTTAAGGGGCCGCACTCGCTCAAGGGAGTAGGGTTTTGGTCCCCCTCCAAGGTACCTGAAAATAGTGAGGGCTTTATGAACCCGGTACAATGATAGTCCATTACAGATTTTAATTAAGGTCAAAGTTTATTTAGCAGTCCCCTTGTTTTAATTTTTGGGTTTTCACTTTTTTTGAGTATGTTTTCATACCAGCGCCTAACATCTTTGTAGATTCTCATTTAAGTCCTAGGTGCTCAAAATCAGAGGGAGATAGCGGAAAAGCCATGCAAGCGGTTCCATGATGGAAATCTCACCATTGAACCGAATGATGCATGCTGAGTTAGAAGACTTACAGTGCATCCCAGCTCTCTCCATGCGGTATGCAAAACAGAATTTTTAAACCTATCTACATGTCGGTATGCAAGGCACAAAATCGCCCTAAACATTAGCTGCTATTAGAATAATCACAATAAATGAATCAATCAATAGAGCATGGTGATTAATGACAATAAAAATAGCTGCTCACAAAACAAATGATAAATCAAAAAAAAATTTTTACACAAGAATGACAAAATAAATTAGGCTATGCTCATTGCTCCTCGGCAACGGCGCCATCTGATAACCGAGTATTTCTACAAGGGTCACCATGAATGATATGTAAAAGGTGTCGCTGAGGCGACCGCTCGCAGAATACCCATGTTAATCAGCAATTAACCCACAATAAAAGAATAAAACAATTGAGTCCCAAAAATGTGAATTAATATTTATTTCTCTACCACAAAATGTACAGTGACTAAGCATGTAGAGGTCGAACCACAGAGAGCAATACAAAATGCAATAGCCTAAAATGTGCATGAACCACAGAGTCATCCATGTGCGAATCCTATTTTTGTGGGTTTTATCTTTTATATATTATTTTATTATTTTATTATTTTATTATTTTTTTTAATTTTTATTTTAATATTATAATTAGGTAATATACATATATATAATTTATAGAATATAAGTATATAAATATATATGTATACCCTTAGAGGGTGAGTATATAGCCTATAATACATACAATATATATATATATATAAATATTAATTTTTTTCTTTTTTTTGAAATCTTATATATGAATAATTATGCATATACATATATATAGATAGATAGATATATATATCTAAAAATAATTTTTTATTTTCTTCTTTTTTTTTCTAGGGAGTACATATATATATAAAGGGGTACTATAATATTTATAAAAATATACAAAAATAGTCAAAAATCTAGAGATAAAGTCTTTTTGGTATTTTTATGATTTTTTACTTTTTTTGGTGATTTTTGGGTATTTTTCAACTTGTTTTTGGTATTTTTAAAAGCTGAAATAAAAGAAAACAGGGAAATAGGTACTGGCTGTAAGTAAAATCAGAATCAAAAATAGAAAACAGCCACAAAATTTTTCTACACTATTTTTCTAATAGAGATAATAAAATATAGAAGAAATAGGAACTGAGTTTATATTTTTCTGATGTTTCTTTGATTTTATACATTTTTTTAAAGTTTTTGTGTATTTTTGAATTTTTAAAGGTTTTCCTTTTGACATTTTTAGGGATTTTTGGATTGACACTCAAATAGGTCAAAATTCACACTAGGGAATTTTTTTATAATTTTTCGAGGTCTTTTAATATTTTTTTGGAATTTTATAAGTTAGACAGTAAATAAAAGGCATGTTTTTGATTTTTAATAAATGCAAAATTACGACAAAATTGAAATCCAAAAATATGGCATGCAAGGGTACACTAACAGGAGCTTATATCCGCTTTTGCAAAATTTTTCAAGTTAATATCGAGCACAAAATAAATAGACAAAGCATACAACAATATATGGCCTAGCAGGGGCATTTTTGCAATTAAAATATTTATCAGGGGCATCCATGCAAAAATTACAACAAAAATAAACATTTATTTTTATTTTCGGGGCCATTTTACAAATACTAAAACCCGGCAGGGTTTAAGTGCAAAAATCACGCGCCTCACATAGGTGCTGCACGTGAGGCGCGGAGGGACTAATATGTAAATACATAAACTACAGGGGGCGGACTGCAACTTTTGCACTTTATTTACAACGTGGCGTTTTATTTTTGGCATTAAACTATAAATACAAAAAGCGAGGGGAGGTGTTCGAAATTTACCCCCTAAGGCGCTTCATCCTGCGGTTGGTCTTCGCCCACTCATCCACGTGTCGCGCATCTGACGGTGGATACCGGTTCGTCGATGAAGGGTTCGGATTAGAAGCTCCTTGCGGATCTGACGGTTGGCGCGTGTCTTCATCGGACGGCTCCTGTGTGATCTGGGTCGGGCCTCCTGATCTGACGACGCTGGAGCCCCCTGGAAGAATAGGGAAGAAGCTCGCCCCCGGCGAGCTTCGATCGAGAAGCTCGGGCTCCTCCAGGGCTCTCCCGCGTATCTGAGGTGGTCTGCACATAGCTGGAAGCCTCCCGCGTCGGCCGGCGGTCTTCTCATGGCTCCTGGAGGTCCTAGGCGCTGGGACGAGGTCGGGGACGAACGGGACCTCCAGGAACCTCTTCCTGGTTTGATTCGAGCCCAGATGGGCTTCTTTCGTCGCTAGACCTGCATAGGAAGAACCGGGGGAGCGAGGGCTACCTCCTTGACCCCAGGTTTTGAAGCTTCGCAGCAAGATGGAGTGAGGCGGAGGGGCTCCGTCGTACGGCGGAGGTGGAACCCCGATTCGCGAGGACCGGAGGTCCTCGGTTGGACAAAGGAGATAAATCGATGGAGAAGTCGATGAGGAACGAGATGGGGTGAACGAGGCGGTCGGACACAGTCAAGACCACGGTGGAGAAGTCGCCGGAGCGGAGCTCCGGCGAACTTCGAATTTTTGATTTTAAGCTACGATGATTAACTAAAGGCTAAACTAACAACGGGAATGAAAAGCTAACATTAAAACATAACTAAAAAGCGATAAAGGGACAACTCTTATACCTGGGGGCCACCAGGGAGCAGGACGGACGCCGGAGCTCCGCCGCGTCAAAATTGCCCTTCCTCCGGCCGATTCGAGGTGCTGGATCACTCCCCATGTCACGAGGAACGTCCCAGGAATGAAATCAAGGCTTTTGGATGGGTTAAAATTGGCCAAATTTGAGGAAGGGTGCGGAGCTTCTTATTTATAGACAATGGCCTGGAGCCTTATTGATCGGCGATTATTTCTTAATCCAATGAGTATCGGGTCGATCCAAGTTATTGGCGGGTATCATGGATGATCAGAGATCAATTCTTGTGAAGGAAGCGAGCTCGATCGATGGACGGGATGGCCGTAAAAAAGGGAAGAAATCCGGGGAGTTGATCGTTCAGAGACGCCAGGTCCCAGATGGGACAGTTGACCAGGCGGTCAACAAGGGCTGGCGCCCCATTGGTCCACATCGGCCGCTAGACGCCAAAATAGGAAATCTTTTTAGAAATTGATTTATTTAACCTAGTAAATGATTTTATTAATTTTTTCTTATAAAATAAAAAATGTGAATTATTTCATGTAGTATTTATTTACGATTTGTATTGAATTTTTTGGAGTGTTTTATTATAGTTTTAATTTAATAATGTGTGTATGTATGTATTTACATGTATTTTTGTATAGTTTATTTTTAATTTGTTTATTTTCTTTTATTATTTATTGATTTATTTTATAAATTTATAATTTATTTTTGTGAGTATGGGGGTATTTTTATTTAATTTTTATGAATTTATTTTCATTTTTAAATAAATAGGTATATGTGTATGTAGGTACTTCTTGGTATTTTACCTATGTATTTTGTGTACTTAATTTATTTAATGTATTTTCTTGATTTTTATTTTGGATTTGCATTTTTACTAGGTTATATGTATTATTTACATTATTATAAAAATATAAAAGAAGAGAAAAATTAACGAGTGTTTTCCCCTTTTATTTATATACATTCTTGGTCATAGGTATTTTGCCTACTAACTTGCATATGCTTATTTTATTTTATTAATCTTTTTTAGTTTTAGTCTAATTTCAGTATACACATGTATTATATACATTATTTACAAAATTCTAAAAATATAATTTGACAAAAATAATAGACAAGGAATATATTGAATATTTTAATCAGGCAGGCTGCTCAATGGGGGCCAAAAACCTAACTTTTGCATATGGACTCCAAAAATTAAGAAACCAATTTTATTAAATAGTTCTTGGAAGCTATATACAATTAAAGGTGAGTTTAGGTGATTTGGAGTTTTTATTTGCAAGATATGGATCTGTGAAGTTGAGATTTTGGCTTTTTATTCTGTGTATAAAATGTACACTGAGTATTATTTTTACACAAACTCAATTTCGTATTTTTATTTACATTCTTATCTACAACTTTCATGAACAAAGTTTCTTTATTTGATGAATAAATAATTATGTACAAAATAGGTGTCAAAATTGCATAAATAAATGCATGAATAGATGAGGTATTTATTGTATACTGGCCCTTATCTCCCCCTACTTTATTCCTTGTCGACCAATTCCATGTTGGCCTTGGTCTCGGGGTTTGGGTCATAAAATATCTTCAATATTTTATTCCTTTTTCTTTTCTTTTCTTTATTCTATAATTTTGGCATTAAACACATTCTTTAATGTATAATTAATACAATGAATGATGAATGCTATTATGTACAATCTGATGCTATTTTCATGCATTTGCTGGGGTTTTTGATGCCAAAATGATAGAATAAAGGTGATGAAATGGAGATTCATCAATCTCCCACCGTTGGATCTTCCCCATCCCCCAATCTCACCCGCTCCTTCACGCCTCCACCTCCGCTGTAGATCTCATCTTGATCCAGTGGCTACTCACCTTCCACGTCACGCTTTCACTTCCCACCGTTAGATGGAAACCTATTTCCATCTAGACCATCCCTCTCCACGCATCCCCCAGCCCTTCGATCAGATCCTAAGGATCTGATCTACGACGTACATTTCCGCCAACACCTGGACCGTTGGATCGCATGATCCAACGGTCCAAAACCCGTCCTCAACCTCTAGCTCTCCCTCTCTCCAGGCGTTACGCCTCACCAACCTGCCACCCCCTTCCTATTTTGGAAGGCAACTCCGGCCACCTCTCTCTCTCCTAACGGTCGCCCCACGAAGCCCTTAGATCCTCCATCCTCTCGCCGACTTCATTGCCCCTGCCTTCACACCTCCATCACTCCTTCATCTAATCAAAGACCTCCGCCGACTTGCGTAACGTGGGCGACGATGGCCAAGCCTAGGTGTCGACGCACGGCCGCCATGGCCGTGCTGTGGGTGCCACCATGCTCTGCTGAGCTCCGTGCCATGGCCGGGCACGCTGGGCGATGACCCTAAGCTCCGACAGAGCTCAACCACAAGCCATTTCTTCCGCCAAACACTCGGCTCCGGCTAGGTACCCACTACCTTCTTTTTCTTTTAATTTCGTGCAATTTTCCCAATCACCTCTAGTCGATTCACCCTCGCCTGACCACCCCTTGAGCTTCACCAATTCACCCCCATCCACGCCAATGCCTCCGTTCATCCTTCCCCATTCTCCACAACCCCATCCACTCCGACCCACTTCCTCCCCTACTCCGACGGAGAAGAAACTCAAGGCCACTGCTTCCTGTCGCCCCCACGGCCTCCGTCCACCCCATTTCACTTGCACTTCACGCGCACTCGCTTCGGCTATGACTTACCCTTGCAGGTACCTTGATTGGCCGGATTTTGCGCCAGAGCTCCTTCAAGCCTTTCTCCTCCGGCGAAGCTTCATCAACCGCCCACGCCAACGAGCTCCAGAGATTCGCATCACCTCCAGCGTCTTCGCAAGGACTCTAGTTTGCCCCTCCGACCTCCAGAAGACCTCGCGGAGCACGGCGAAGCAACCTGCAGGTCACCAGAGCCCCGCCTTCTCCGGGGACCTGCAGAGGAGATGAAGACACAGGTGCCGTCCGATCATCTGGATCGGATAGCTACGATGACGACACGTGGAGACTCGAGCCTCAGTCCGCTCCAACAGGCTCGAGTCACCCGGACCTCAAGTCGAACCATCAGATAAAGCCGCGTGTCTCGAACCTGAGGCAGCCTCCCAAGCCTAGACCCTCAGTGTGACACACGTGAGGGCCTGGGTAAATCGCACGAAGGACCCTGGTGTTTTTGATATTTGCAAAATGGTCCCCAGGCACGTACCTCTAGTGCATGCCTGGATATTTTACAGGAAGGCCGCTCCCGTTTCTGGAAATTACAAAAAGGCCCCCACACATGGAAAAATTATAAAAGGGCCCAGGCTGTTTTTATTATTTGCATTTAGGCCCCTCCAGGGACCTGAATGTAATATTTATCATTTATTTTTCTTGCATTTTATTACAATTATGCCCATGTATTGTTTTTAGCTTAACTTGAGCATCGTAGGTCCAAATTGCATGATTTTAGTGTCGTTTTGATCCTTGTTTCTTCCTCTACATCATAGCATATTTAATTTTCTCATTTTCCAGTGTTTTAAATGAAGTGATTTTTTTGTGATAGATGAGAACCTTGCTCTCTTTTTTCGTGCTCTGATTTGATGATTGTTTTTAATGTTGAGATTAA
The DNA here is from genome assembly GCA_037367405.1 of Ottelia alismoides. Classification (NCBI taxonomy): domain Eukaryota; kingdom Viridiplantae; phylum Streptophyta; class Magnoliopsida; order Alismatales; family Hydrocharitaceae; genus Ottelia; species Ottelia alismoides. The sequence goes on along the minus strand of JAZKJV010009066.1, from coordinate 60,129 downwards.
AATGACTCTGATTTCATTTTCTATTATGTTGCTCATATTTTTAGGGTATATTTGTAATCTTTAGTCTGCATATAAATTCCCTTGCATTATTTTCATGCATCCTCTTATAATTGCATAAAAACAAACTAAAAATTGCATACATCATAATGTTGCATTGTAATTAGCACAGTGCATCTTGCAGATCTGAGATTGAGAATTTATTCACACATGTACTTCTTGAATCAAAATTCGATAAATAAATTAGGTAGATGTGTCCTTGTGTTCGACCTTGGTAGACTTGCCAAGTATAAATACTCCATAACATTCAAGGTTTGTGGTTTTTGCTTAACTGAATTTTCCTCCTATGCTACGACAATTTTAGATTATTAAAGAGGCACATTTGGCGTTCATCAAATGACGCCATTGCCGGGGATGCGGCTTAATTTAATTTATTTATTGAATTTATCTTTGTTGAATAATTTCAGTTTTTTTAGGTCCTCATTTCATGCATCATTTTTTGCATCATGACTGTTGATTAATTTCCTATGCATATTTCTAACTTTTCTCTTTTCTGGCAGAGCCCATGAAAATCGAGGACGCTTGATCTTCATGGAGGCGTGAAGTCGGGAGCTTCCGATGAAGAGGCCACAGAAGAATTGGTGAAGGAAATTCTAGGACCTTTTATCAATCAACCTGCATTTGCATATTGTAAAAAAATGTTGCATGAGCATATTTATTTTAACAGTCCTTATTAGAAGGTCTGCATGTTGTAAAAAAACAGTAGATCACTTGATGATCTATCCCCCCCCTCCCTCACACACACACATTTGCACATACACACTCACCCTCCATCTCCCTTCTCTGTGTATATTTCACCCCCCCCTCTCTCTCTCTCTCTGTGTGTGTGTGTATATTTCACCACCCCCCTCTCCACCCTTGTATCATAATACATATGCATACTCCCCTAACTCAGAAAGGACTTTACTTAGCTATTTATAGCCTAAGTATAGGGGGGTCCCGTCTACCCATCTATACCTCGCCTCATCTTCTTGTACTCAAGTCAATTTTTGACCTAAGTATGGGGGATCCTCCTCCTCAGTTCCGCTATATCATCCTATATTTGATCGAGCCATGGCTTCATATCACTTGTGCTATAAGGACATATCAAAATTTAAGCATAGGGGGGTATACCGTATTGTTGGAGCATTTAGTAGTGCGCCTATTGAGTTGTACATGGGTAAATGGATACCTCCAGGATCCATTTACCCCATCTAGTGGTTTAGTCCCACATCGTCCAGTGGTGGGACTTGGAGGCCCTGTGGAGGCTATATAAGGAGCCCCATGCCTCCTGTAATAGATGAGAAAAAGGAATGAAGTATCCGCCCCTTTGAGGGCTTCTCCCGTGGTTTCATCCCGCTCCTCACGGAGTAGGGTTCCACGTAAAATCCCCTTGTGTTCTTCTTTATTTATCTTTTCCATGTTATGCTTCCGCTTCCGATTTTCTAACATGGTATCAGAGCGGGTCGATCTTGAGGATTTCAAGTTTTTTATATGTTCAAGATTCGATTAGTGTTTGTTTTTGTAGATCTTCTTTATAAAGATCATGATTGTGATTTTATCAAGTTCTGTCAAATTCTAGGGTTTCGATTGAAACCCTAATTTCTGAAATATCTATATGACGTCCCTTGCTATAGCATTTCTCTTCCAGATCTGTTCCAAGAGGAGGCGATCCAGCCTTCCGTAGCGCTGCTCGTCATCAACCAACATGAGGCGCACATCCATGCGCTCCCAGGAGACCCGCAGATCCATCACGGCAAGTCCCACTTCATGCGGTGCAAACACTGCACGTACTCAGGCCTCCGCGACTCAAGCCCTGATCTCAGGCACCCTCACGAGGTACCGTACAAGTTCCAGGCTGCTGCACGACTCCTGGCGTCCTTAGCGCCCCCAGCCGATGACGCTCCAGCGGGCAGCGCAACCTCGCGCGCTCTCCTCCAGAGTCGGGCGGCGCCGCCAAACCCCCCATTTTCTTCAGACTCCGCTCGTAGGCGCAGCAGCGCCATCTCCGGCGCAACTCCTGGCGGAGATCGAGTCTCAACTCCAGGCGGCAGTCATCTCCTCCCGCGCGTCGGTGCAAACCCCACGCGGCATGCGATCCCCAAGTGCGTGAGCCCAGGCGCGTTGGGCGGCGACTCTCCTTCAATTTGTTTGATGGGTTCCCGTGAGTGGGAACCCTAAAGGGGATTCGATGCCTATTTAAAAAAAACGTAGGGTTATTTGCTTGTGGGCCCAAGTGGGCTGTTAAAAAAAAGGGGAGGAGCTGTAAGCCCAATGGTGGGCTGAAGAAATGGAAAGAGGAGAGCGAGGCTATAATACGTTGGACTCTGGTTGGGTCGAGTCCGGTTAAAAAAATGATAATTAAAAAAAAGGCCACGTACAAGAAAAAGCCGTACGTTAAATTTAAAAAAATTCTAAAAGGCGCGTACATTTGAAAAAGCCGTACGCTGTTAAAAAACGCGTACAAAGAGAAGTCGTAAGCAATTTCAAAAAAAAAAGTTGCAAAAGCCGTAAAAATGTCACGGCTTATGTTTTTTTTTAAAAATATGATGGCTTAAAAAAAGTGAAGAAAAGCCACAAGTTTTTTCATGTTCTACCCCCTATTTATCTTGTCTTCTCCCAACTGTCGATGCCTTCATTCCGACCAGTATGGGAGAAAGGGGGAGTATATGTAGAGTCACAGGTCTATTCAGATGCTCCAGATTCACATGCAGATTTCCAGACCATTCAGATTCCAGACTCTACGGTTGTTTAGACTGGACGATTGATTCCGAGTCTAGTTTCAGACACGCACGAGTGTGCGGTCATTTTCAGATGAGCATATGTTGCCATCATTGTCAGAGGTCCCCATCATTCTTCTAGTTGTTAGGCCAGAGTTTTCATGTGAGCCATAGGGACTCCAGAGTAGAGGACCATTCCCTATGCCATATGTTGGCAAGGGTTTTCATGTGGTATCATAGGTACACCAGAGCAATGCACCATTCTCTGAGCCAGATGGGAGAGACCCAGTTCTCCGACGAGGAGACTTCAGGCGCAAGTTCAGACTCGATAGTCAGATTCCGAGTCTTCAGTTGACTCACACTCCAGCCTATTCGTCCTCCTCACCTGCACGACATAAGAAGCAACGTCCTCGACTGCAGCATGTGCGCGTTTGGTTGATATTGTCCGCAGTGTCCTGTAGCATTGAGTTGAGTTTCTTTTTGTTTGTTTGTCCAAGCTAAGCATTGCATGCTCCAGCTTGAGGGGGAGTGTTGGAGTATTTAGTAGTGCGCCTATTGAGTTGTAGATGGCTAAATAGATACCTCCAGGATCCATTTACCCCATATAGTAGTTTAGTCCCACATCGTCCAGTGGTGGGACTTGGAGGCCCTGTGGAGGCTATATAAGGAGCCCCAGGCCTCCTGTAACAGACGAGAAAAAGGAATGAAGTATCCGCCATTTTGAGGGCTTCTCCCGTGGTTTCATCCCGCTCCTCACGGAGTAGGGTTCCACGTAAAATCCTGTTGTGTTCTTCTTTATTTATCTTTTCCATGTTATGCTTCCGCTTCCGATTTTCTAACAATTCCATAAGCCCTAGGCTCTCTTATATAGGAGAGTAGCCTATGGGTAAATTACATAAAGCATACAACTGAAAAAGAAAATAACAGAACCATACAGAAACTAATACATGCGTTAACACTCCCCCTTAAGATGGAGCATAGATATCAATCATGCTCAGTTTGGACGCGCACTTCTGGAATGGGCCTCGTAGTAATGCCTTGGTGAATATATCAGCAGTTTGATTCTCTGAGGCGACATGAGATGTAGCAATGACCCCTTCTGAATCATGTCACGTATGAAGTGACAATCAACCTCGATATGCTTGGTTTGCTCATGGAATGCTGGGTTGTTTGCAATGAACAAGGCTGCCTGATTATCACATTCCAAGTTCATAGGAAGTGGTACATCTAGACATAGATCTGTAAGTACAGCCTTCACCCACATCATCTCTGTGCTAGCCTGGGACATAGCCCTATATTCGGATTCAGCACTAGATCTAGCTACCATCGTCTGTTTCTTGCTCCTCCATGAGACTAAAGAATCTCCAACATAGACTACAAACCCCGAGGTGGACTTCCTGTCCTTGGGACATCCTGCATAGTCTACATCTGCACATGCTGAGATAGAAATCCCCTTTCCCTTCTTGAATAGCAAACCTGCACCTGGAGATGATTTGAGGTATCTAAGTATCATATGTATTGCATCCATATGAACCTGACGTGGTTGCTCCATGAACTGGCTTACACGACTCACTGCAAAGGATATATCGGGTCTAGTGACCGTAACATACAACAGTATGCCTACCAGTTCTCTGTATCTTCTCCTGTCCACCTCCTCTGTGTCATCATCATAGAGCTTCATGCTGGGGTCCACTGGTGTCGTAGCAGGCCGACACCCAAGCATCCATGTTTCACTCAACATGTCCGTAACATATTTCCTCTACGATATTACCAATCCATACAGATTTCTAGCAAATTTCAGCCCCAGAAAATATCTAAGGACTCCAAGATCCTTAGTGACAAATTCGCTCCCCAGCTTTTCTTTTGCCTGCTTTATGCCTTGCTCATCATCTCCTGTCATCAAAATGTCATCAACGTAGACCATAATTGCAATAATACCTCTAGAAGTCTTCTGTACAAACAAGGAATGATCAGCATTGGAACATTTGTATCCTTGTTTTTCAAAGAGGTCTGAGAGCTTCTGAAACCATGCTCTGGGGCTCTGCTTAAGGCCATAGATAGCCTTATGAAGTCTGCACACCTTGGGACACTCCCCCTCAACAACAAAACCGGGTAGCTGTTGCATATAGACTTCCTCCTGCAAATCTCCATATAAGAACGTGTTCTTCACATCCAACTGATATAGCGGTCACTCTCGACTGACTGCGACTGATAGCAAGATCAAGAGAGTGGAATGACGGGTTACAGGTGAGAATGTATCAAGGTAATCCACCCCGTATGTCTATATAAAGCTTCGTGCAACAAGACGGGCCTTGTATCTGTCAATAGAACCATCTGCATTTTGCTTCACCGTAAACACCCCACTTGCAGCTCACCGGGGTCACATCTGGAGGTATAGGAACTAGACTCCAAGTTCCCCTAGATTGAAGTGCCACCATTTCTTCTTCCATTGCTAGCCGCCATCTACTGTCCTGCAGAGCATCTTGATAATTCCTTGGAATATCTACAGCTGACAATGCCACCACAAAGTTCCTGAAATCCTCAGATAGTCGCTCAAATGACACAGAAGCTACCAATGGATATGTAACGCAACTCCTATTCGATTTGCGTATAGCAATAGGAACATCTAAATCAGTTGTGTCCTCATCTGGCCCATGCAACATATCCTGCTCAGAAATATCATTAGATCCATCAAGAGAAGTATCTTCAGTACATACCATAGGCGAGCTAGGAGATGAGTCATGACCGTGAGCTGGAGGAGGCCTGCGGGTATAATGGAACGGTAGTGGTGAGATGGGGATTTGTGGTGGTGGTGGTGGTGACAGTGCTGGAGGTGGTGGAGGTGGTGACGGTGCTGGAGGTGGTGGTGTCATGTATATGGCGTCGGTAGGCGGTGGAGGTAGCTATTGATCACCTGAGGCTGAAAAATACATTACAGATTCGAAAAATGTAACATCTGCACTGACCATATACCGCCGACGCAGAGGATCAAAACACTTGTACCCCTTCTGAGTTCTGGAGTACCCAACAAAGACACACTTGACAGCTCTAGGAGAGAGCTTGTCAGTGCCAGGAGACAGCTGGTGGACAAAGGCGACAGAACCAAACACACGGGGAGTAAGAGAAAATAGATCCTTCCCAGGATAGATAAGGGAAAAAGGTATCTGTTCATCCAAGACAGAGGACGGCATACTGTTGATTAAGTAACATGCAGTGAGAACCGTGCCACCCCAGTAAGAATAAGGAACATGACTCTGTATAAGAAGCGATCTTGTGACATCTAGTAGGTGGCGATGTTTTCTTTCAGCAATTCCATTTTGTTGAAATGTATGAGCACAGGATGTTTGGTGGATAATCCCTTTTGAGGAGTAATAGTTGGCAAGGACATGAGTGCACAGTTCAAGGGCATTATCACTTCTTACAAACTTCACAGATGTGGAGAAAATATTTTGAATTTCATTCAGAAAATGGATAATAATGTGACCTGCTTCAGATTTATTTTTCATCAAAAATACCCATGACACATGAGAGAAGTCATCCACAAAAACTATATAAAATATGTGTCCCTGATGATCAGGTACACAACTTGGACCCCATACATCAATATGAAATAACTCAAACTTGGAGGTACTACTCCGATCTGGACGACTGGGAAAGGTCGACCTGTGATGCTTTCCCAACTGACAAGCCTCACATTGGATAGGTGTGTGAGGAAGACCCTGGGGTAACACACGACGCAACTTCTGAAGCGGTAGATGCCCAAAGCGCAGATGCCACAACAAAGAAGATACTGGTCTAGTGAGAAGGGATTATGTTCCAGCGAATGGAGTCTGATTTAGGCGGTAGAGGCCTCCTTGCTCATAGCCACGACCAATCACGTTGCCCGTATGGATGTCCTGAAAGATAAGAGAAGATGGATCAAAAATTGCCCGACAATGTAGATCCTTCGTAATCTGACTAATTGACAACAAACTCATTGAAAAATCAGGTGCATGTAGCACATTCTTGAGTTGCATAGAAGATGTCAGTCTAATCTCCCCCTGACCAGTGATGGGGAAATGTGTGCCATTGGCAATTACTACTGTTCGGCCTGGAGGGATCTGAGAGTATCCTGTAAGTAGACTCTGATCGCCACATAGGTGATGTGTAGCGCCTGAGTCCATAATCCACGGTAATGTATCTGATCTACTACTGGTAAATGCAAGTATGCTACCTGAAGCACTGGTTGACGCAGAGGCAGAGGCAACGACATTAGATTGACTCTCAGTAGTAGATGCTGGTCCAGATGGGGGAATAATGCCCCTTAGACGGGCAACTAGATCATCAAACCGCTGATCCAAAGAAGCAGCAGATGGAGGCTCTATTTGCTCAGCGACTCGTGCAGATGCAAGAAATCCATGCTTCGAGTAGCATGTGTCTTCATTGTGTCCAACGCGATGACAGTAGGTACAGGTTGGCCGAGTGCGGCCACCTCGTCCACGGGGTCCACGTCCACGGCTCTGATGATGAAATCCGCGACCCCTGTTGGCTGCCATGGCTGGAGTATTCTGATTCGTGGCCGTAGAAGGAACTGTGATCCGACTCAGTCTATGAAAAGCTTCCTCCATGGGAGGAATACTAGAGTCGGCCAAGATCTGGGATCGTGATGCCTCATACTCTAGATCAAGTACAGCAAGGAACACGCCTACCATAGTCGCATTCTGATATGTCTTCTGCTGTTCTGGCGTGGCTGTTAGGGGCATGAAGCTGTAGAGCTTCTCGAACATCCCTCTCAGTGATGTGTAGAGAGAATGTAGAGGGTGACCATTCTGCTTTATAGTAAATATATCATGCTGGAGTTGCAGAATCTTTGTCTCGTTCTTCGCCTGCGAATATGTAGCCGCCAGAATGTCCCACATATCCTTGGCTGTGGGTTGATGTAGAATGTCATTATCAATCTCAATTGCCAACGTATCAGATAGCCAAACTTTGGCAAATGCATCATCAGCCTCCCAAGAGGCATTGGCTCCAGTCTTCTCAGCAGGCCCTGGTTCGGTAAGAATGTGCTTCTTACCCGTTGACTTCATCATGCTCATGAACTGCATTGCCCACAGTTCATAGTTTGTACCGTCCATCTTTACAAAAGACGCTGGACCACGAAAGGCGCCAATAGATGGGATATCCGCCTTGCTTTCTGACATACTGGAGACTAAAGACTGGAGCGATTGACAGAGGATGAAATTCGTATACAATGACATAGACGGTTTTAGTTTCACGTGTAGACCTCAAGCAACTAAACCCATGTAGATGACTGTATGCGCTTTAGGGCTTAGCACACGCGCGCAAGAAGCACACGTACACTCAACTGAGAGGACGCACAGTCACAGGGACGCTGGTGCGTGTTGCGCGCACTGGTAGCACGTTGTTACGTGTATTGGCACGCTCGATTATGCGTGAAGGAGCACGCGCACGCCTGCTGGGTCACACACAGGCACGCGCAGTTACACGTGAAGGATCGCGCACAACCGCACAGGGGAGAGGAGCAGCGCACCCGCACGCGGAGTGCTACAACGCGCAGAGGAGCAGTGCGCGGAAGACTGCGCACTTGCGCAGGGGAGATGCTAGCGCAGAGGAGGCGCGCAGAGGAGGCACGCAGAGGAGGCGCTAGCACAGGAGCAGCAGCAAGGGCGCAGTCGTGCGTGCGACAGAGGAGGAGGCGACGTCAATGAGAGAGAGAGAAAGAGAGGCCAGCAGGTGGGGTAGGGTAGGGTTAGGGTTTCGAGAACTCCGGTCTAGGACCGTCGCTCTAATACCATGTTGGGAAAAAAATTTACTGTATATTTACTTTAGCCATAGCTCGAGAACTCCGGTCTAGGACCGTCGCTCTGATACCATAGGGTTAGGGTTTCGTGTTTTTAAAACTTTTTGAAAATTTTGTTTTCGGGTTGGGTTTTGGTAACCCGTGAAATGACTTTTGTAAAAACCTTGTAAAAATTGTTTTCTTAAAAATTGAGGGTTTAATTTATGTAAATACTCCTTTTCAAAAAAATGAAAAAAATGAAAAATTAAAAATCGTTCTTTGAATTAGACTCTGACTACCAGGCTTAGTAGACACCTTCAGTGAGGGAACCTCGGTCTCCCTTAGCAGAGTGGGTAGTTTAGAGGACACTGCATATGGCTCCGTCCTCAAGTAATAGGGGTCCGTTTATCGGCCCGTACTTACACCCATACTGGCTGAGAGTGGATACTTTTATTCATTTGAGCATGGGCCAGTCATTGTCTCTCTGAAGAATTAAAAAAATGAAAATTAAAACCCATAAAAATCTGCAAAAACCAAAAATCACACAAAAATCACTAACTAAGGAGTTGGTGTATTCTTGACACATTCATCACTCAAGGCTTGAGGATGTTGAGGACACTGGATTTTTGTGATCTTGAGAGTCCAAGTTAACATACCTTAGTCATTAGGGTTTTTAAACTTAAATATCCACACTTCCCTAGTTTGAAAGATTTGAGCACTATATTGCACTCTTCATCTCTACTTTCAAAAGAATATGATCAACACAAGTCACTTTCACAACTGCATGATTGATAAGATGAGTTGAGATATCACTTGAGGAACTAGGACTAGACATTTTAGTTTAGATCTGATCTAATGATATTTGAGGATGGGATAAAGTTAACAAAGGCTTCAGAAAACCTGAGTGTCAGCAAAACCCTAGCCAGTATGTGAACAAGATTCATATGCTATCTCTTTGATATTTACTTATGTACCAGAGTGTGATGAAACTTAATGGAAATTGTTGATCAGTGTGCGCCAACTTTTAAAAGCAGTGGAGCTAGCCAACAAAAGAAAAGAAATGTCAAAGAAAAAAAAAGCTCTAAATACGAAAGTCAAATTACAAAAGAGCTTCCTCCAATGGCGAGCGCTCCCAAATATTTTCAAAGTGTCCACTTGGACCAACGCTAATTAGGACCAAGGAGTCGGGCTGACACCACAAAAAGGGCTCTGCATCGTAAGCGATACAAGTCTGGGTGTCGAAGGTATGTTAGATACCGAGAAAAGACACACCTCGGTGTACTCCCAGAAAAACAAGTGCAGACGACTCCAACTCTCTTGACGGACACATTGAACAACAATATAAAAATTTACATGTGTTAAGTAAAAAGGCACTCAAGAGACCCTTTGTTCCAAATTCCAATGTGAGAGAGAGAAAAATAGACACAATCCCATGCCCTCCATCATCTCGCCGTCCATCTACACTTTCAAGTCTGACAAACTAATGAGACGGTTGACTAAAGCAAGAATAGACTTATTCCCTAGTATTGAGGATGGGGTCTAGAGGAGAATCCTTGGGACTGGAACTTTGAGTGATGCCTCGACTCGACTCTCATAAAATGCATTACACCTAATTTCATATCCTTATATTATATATACAAAAAGAGAGTCTGATAATTAGAGAAGTTGGGTTCCTTCTGACTAAGGCTTGGATAAACCCAGAATTTTAGGATCTCTTAAATTAAGGGTCTTCGAAAGATCGAGCCTTGAAATCTTCACTTGCGCTGTCAGGGATTAATCCGACTCCTTCATTCTTTAGATGCTCGAGGATGATGAACGCGAAATTCGCCTCTTTAATAATGATGAGTTGTAGTATAGGAGGCAAATTTCGGTCGATCAAAATACCACAAGCTTTGAATTTTGTGGAGTATTTTTACTTGGTAAGTGTACCATGGTCGAACATAGGGAACCGCGATTCTTAGTTGCGTGGTCTTAAATCAAATTAAATAATTAAATTTATGCTCGATTAATTTCGGTGTGGGGAAAATATAATACAAATGCGAAGAAAATGCAATGCAAGAAAAATAAACAGAGAAGATTAAGCCCAAGGATCTGTGAATTGAAGAGCGTTAAATCCTTTAACAATGCGATCAATAAATTCACAAAGGTAATCACAAATCAAAATGGACCTGACTCAGTGTTTCAGGTTAATAAACAATTGATATTCAGAATAGTGAAGCAAAGTTTCCAGCTTCCCAATATCCATGATTCTAATCCTCAAAATATCGACAATAATCTTAGAGGAATAACTGCAAATTAATTTTGGTGAAGATTTTACTATTGAAAATAATCAGCAAAGGTTCGATCAAAGTAAAATCATCTTCTGAATTCCTGTAAAAATAATCATTGATTTCTCAAGCACCAATATGTCAAAGTTATTCTACAAGCGTCAACCATGATCCTCAAATAATAATTATCGAGAAACAACCTCAGATCAGTCCTCAAACTATGCCAAGTGATAGAGCATGGAAAGAACTTCAAAATGACATATTATATGCTCAAAACAGAGTTCGTATGAAAAAGATACGCTAAAATGAAATTTCAGGGATAAAGTGTAAATAAAATAAAGTTTTTCTTTCAAAATGGTCCCTGAAGGGGCTTATCTGTAATTTCTGAAAGTCAGAAGGGTTCCCCTGCAATTTACCCCTGACGGGGGTATAAATGTAATTTCACCAACTTGCGGGGGCTTCACTGCAATTTTCCCATGCGCACGTGCTGAGATGACCGAGGCTCGGGCGGCCGAGCCTGAGGTTCGGGCCCGGGCCAGAGGTTCAGAGCCCGAACCAGAGGCTCGGTGGGGGAGGCGCGACGTTCGGGTGTCGGGGCTCAGGTTCGGGAGCCTGAGCCTACGTGGCGGAACCGGGTTGCTTCGGGGGACCCGAGCCTCGAGGTTGGGGCCGAGGCTCGGGGGGGGGGGGGAGGAGGTGGCGTGTTTTCTACCGTCGGATCAAGGGTTACAACCCTATCCAACGGCCCAGATGACAAGGGCTTGGCCGTAGCGTCGGGTGGAGGTGGTGGCCGAGGCTGGTCGTGGGCGGAGGAGATGGAGGCGCTCGGGGCTGGGCAGAGCGGCGATGCGGGGGCTGAGCGGTGGCAGAGCCTTGCGGCGGAGGCGCGGGGGCTGAGCGGTGGGCAAAGGGAGGAGCGGGGCACTGGGCGCGGGCCGCGAAGGGGAGTCCCCTGCGTGAGGTGTCGTCGGAACAGGGGCTGGAGATGTCGAGTGTGTCTCCCTAGGTGGGCGGAGCGGCGGTGGGGAGTCGCGACCGTCGATGGCGAAGCCGTAGCTGACGGAATGGCAGTGTGCGGCTGCTGGTGCGTGACGGCGATGTACCTGCAACGACGAGAACAGAGATGGAAGGGAAAAAAATGGAGGTTATGTGCGTGTCGACGTCGCCTGGAAAGGAGTTGCTTTGCCAACTCCGGTGATCACTCGAGCTCCTCAGCGCAGGAGCGAGCTTGGTTGATCCAAGAAGAACAACTGCACGGAGGATTCCCACCGTGGATCACGCCGGGTAAGAGTGGCCGCTATCACCGACACTGTAGGGAATGGGTGGATGGAGGGAGCGACAGTGAGGGGAGGTTCTTTTTAGGAGGTGAACGGAGGGACGTTACGTGGAGATGTAACGGCCAGAGGCCATGGTAAGGGCGGTAGCGGGCGTTACAAGGGCGGAGGAGAGGACGAGGGTTGGCGTTTGCAGGGGAGGAGAAGGGGTGGAGGGCACGTGCTTTGCACGTGGTTGGCTGGAGGAAGAAGAGGGTCACGTGCGCAGCACGTGACCCGGGGGAGCGGCCTGGAGAGAGATAAGGTGGGGTGCCATGTGGCACGCCCAGGGGCTGCCACGTGGCATCCCAAAAATAATTTCAAAATTCAAGGGTAAAGAAAAATAGAAAAGAAATAGAAGGAGACCTCGGATTGAAAAGTTTCCTTCATGAAAGTTGTTCGTCTCGTCGAGATCTACAACTTTCATGAAGAACCCGAGAGCAAAAGAGGCCATCTATGAGAAGTGGTATTTTTGGTGGTTCTCCATGTGTATAAAAAACCGGATTCTGGGGGTTTTGTAATTATTTTTGGTGGTTTTAGAAAGGATAAAGATCTAAAAAAACACCATAAAATATAAGAAAATTAATTACACATTAATCTAATTTTTTTGTATTTTTAATAAATAAGAAAATAGGAAAATAAAATAAAAGTCAGAAACACACAACTTTTGTACATACCGACAACGGATACTTGGACTCGGTCAGTTTCTTTGATTTCAGTTTTAATCTGGATTTAAAACTTTGCGTTTCTTATTAAAACTTTCATCAAAGAACACAAATAAAAAAGAAATAAAATTAAAAGGTTTAATTATGGACATAAAAACTGAGGCCAAAAATAGGAAAAAGTCAAACTGCGCAAAAGAGGCCCAAAATTCAACTTTCACATATGAGCTTCGAATTTTATGAAATTGGTCTTGTTTTGAAGGGATTTGAAAATGGAGTACTTTAAAAGTGAGTAGACCAAAATCGGATACTGTATGAGGGAGATATGCTCATTTTAGTCTGTCAGATGTGAAATTAGACTTTAGGATTATTTGACACTTATTGGAGTTAGTAATTTTTTTGTATTTTTATTTAATAAGGATAGTAATATCTACACAATGGAGGTGGTTTTGGGTCAACCAGAGTTAGGATGAATTATCTAAAAATGTGAGAAGTTAGCGACTTTTTGGGCTAATTTACACTTGGGATTTTTAATGCAATTATGCATGATGAAATGCAGATATTATTTACATATGTATGAATGCTAATAATGCTCTATTAATGATTAATTACAAGTGAATGATGGGGAACAAAGCTTAATGACCAATTTTAGCATGATGAATACGAGATTCATCATACCCCTATACTTAGACCATGCTCGTCCCTGGGCATGAATGGATGACTTAGTTGAATACATCCCTGACTGTGCATGTGAATTTTCAAGGCTTAATTCATAGAAGACCCTTAATTTAAGTGATCCTAAAATTCTGGGCTCCACCAAGCTTTAATCAAAAGGAATCCAACCTCTCTTATTTTCAGACTCTCTGTTTTTACATAAAATATAAGGATATGACATTTAGTGTACTGCATTTCATGAGAGCCGAGTCGATGCATCACTCAAAGTTCCAGTCCCAAAGACTCTCCTCTAGACCTAATCCTCAATACTAGGGAATAATTCTATTCTTGCTTCAGTCAACCGTCTCATTAGTTTGTCAGACTTGAAAGTGTAGATGGACGACCAGATGATGGAGGGCATAGGATTGTGTCTGATTTTCTCTCCCTTTCATTGGAACAAGGTGCCTCTCGAGTACCTTATTACTCAACACAAGTATATTTTATTTTGTTGATCAATGTGTCCGTCAAGAGAATTTGGAGTCGTCTGCACTTGTTTTTCTGGGAGTACACCGGAGTGTGTCTCTTTTGAGTATCTAAGACACCTTCGACACCCAGACTTGTATCGCTTACGATGCAGAGCCCTTTTTGTGGTGTCAGCCCGGCTCCTTGGTCCTAATTAGCGCTTGGTCCAAGTGGACACTTTGAAAATATTTGGGAGCGCTCGCCATTGGTGGAAACTCATTTAGAATTTGACTTTGGATGATAGAGCTTTTCTTGACATTTCTATTTCTTCTTTTTTTTGGCTAGCTCCACTGCTTTTACCAAAAGTTGACGCACACTGATCAACAATTTTCATTAAGTTTCAACACACCCTGGCACTTAGGTCAATATCAAAAAGATAGCATATGAATCTTGTTCACATACTGGCTAGGGTATTGCTGACACTCAGGTTTTCTGTAGCCTTCATTAACTTTATCCCATCCTCGAATATCATTAGATCAGGTCTAAACTCAAATCTCCAGTCCCAGTTCCTCAAGTGATAACTTAACTCATCTCATCAATCATGCAGTTGTGAAAGTGATTGTGCTTATCAAATTCTTTTTAAAGGTAGAGATGAAGAGTGCAATATAGCGCTCAAATCTTTCAAACTAGGGAAGTATGGATTATTAAGTTCTAAAAACCCTAATGACTAAGGCAGGCTAATTCAGAATCTCAAGATCTCAGAAATCAAGTATCCTAAAAAATCCTCAAGCCTTGAGTGATGGTGAATGTGTCAGGAAGATATCAACCAAGGAATGCATGAAGTGCTTGATGAAATGCAAGACCATGAGTGATGATTTTTTTAATGCAAAAAGTTTTTTGTTTTGTTTTTGTTTTTGTTTTGTTTTTTTTGTTTTTTTTTGTTGTTTTTTGTTGTTTTTTTAAAACAGGTATTATACACACTACTTGTACCCATCCCCGATGTTAGATAAAAACGAATAAAGTACGAGCTATAGATAAAGTAGATAAGATATGTACAAACACCCCCCTATACTTAGCATGTGCTATGTCCTCATGGCACAAAGTAAAATGTAGACATAGATCGTAAGTATAGATGGGACAAAAATAAAAGAAGAGAAGCGATGTACAAACAATGGTAGCGATCCCCCTATACTTAGGCTTAGGTCAGCCTAAGTATAATCGGATAATTACATATGGGGAACCGGGTAGAATTGCGGATGTATAAGATCAAGGATGTTTGCGACGGACCTTCTTGCAGAGTGCGGAGGGAGATAATATGTAGATGTAGAGGGTGATGATGAAGAAGACGAACCATCATCGGAGTCGTCCTCGGGAGAATAGTAGTCATCTGCAGAGGATCTCCAACTTTTGTCAATCAGAGGTAAGTGCCCATGGATCAGAGCTGTACCTATTGCACTTATCTGATGATTCACATCAGAACTGGACGAGGACTCTTCAGAAATCACCTGGTGTCTAAGGTCAAAGGTGACTTTCTTGGTCGGTTTGTTTCCTTGGGAAGTATTGGGAGGAAGTTGGACAGTGTTCATCTCCCTGTCTTGAGTAATCGATGTGACATTCGTGGGTTCCTCATCAGATGAATCCCCGTAAAAGTCGACCAATTCTTGAAGGGTCATGCGCTGCTTCGGTCGAGGGAGATTGTTTCTTGTAATTTTGTGTTTTATGGCTGAGGTTTTTGATGTCACTTCCGGATGGTCGTGAATTTTGGTGACATCGGACGTTTCCAGAGTCGGTTCCTTAAATGGTTCAAGTATCTCATGAACTACTGCCGACTCAAAGATTGGACCACTCAAATAATCGTGTTGATCTTTAATAATATGGTCCAATTCCTTATAAAGCTCCAAAATCATGATTTTTCCTAGGAGCAGTGATAGGGTGGTGAGAATTCGAAGTTTGTCCAACAGTCAGTCTTTTGGGTGACTCTCCTAGGGTTTGTATCAGTGTGTCATGCGGAGATGTCTGATAATGTAAAATTTTTATTTTCTGATCATAACTGTTGGTTTCAAGTTGGTTTTCCTCAGAGCAGGACGTGTCATTGGGGATTTGTTCATTGTGGTCCGAGTTCGGGAACTTGATTTCCTGAGTCTCGCAATCGACGATCGCCTTAGCAGAGGCTAAGAATGGCTTTCCTAAAATGATAGGAGACTTAGACATCCTTCCGGGGTGGTCAATGTCAAGGACAATAAAGTCCACTTTATATTCTTTACCTCGGAAATTTACGACGACAGAAACGATCCCCCGCGGTCTTTGGTAGATCGATCGGGTAATTGAACGATCACCCTAGTCTTTTTGAGTTGTCCGAGTTTGAGTTTGTCAAAGACGGACTTAGAGAGGATGTTTAATGTGGAGTCGTCGTCTAACCGAACATGAGTGAATGTGTTGAATCGTCAATTTCACATGTGATCCGAGTCAACCGCTTGACCTTACGGCTTTTGATTTTATGATTCATCACCAAAGAACTAGCCATAGATATGACATGATATTCAGTCTGGATCGTTTCTTGCTCGTCTTATTGGGGTTCAGCCCGACTCTTCACAAATCTCTTAAGATTAGGCATATATTCTATGGCTTTGATCAATGGAAGCTCTAAGATCAGACTCTTCCAAAATGCTTCCATTTCAGTATTGTCTAATTTTTGAATTTTGAATTTTTCAATTTTCTTGGTATTTTCTGTAATATGATCAGTGGGGGGGTCAGAGGTCAGCAGTGGTTGTGCCTGATTGTGTTGATGCAGTGGTTCGCATGGTGGTGGCTTCACTTCTTCTGAATTTTGCATAGACTGGATGAGATCATATATTCTCTCTGTTAAAGTGTCTGCTCTTTGATTAATCCGAGCAATCTCATCCTCAAACATCTCATGACTAGTGATTGAATAATCATTCTCCATGTGTCGTGATTTTGGCATGTAACCTCGAGTAGATTATTGATTGTTCATAAACATTGTGGTCTGGTCATGAGTTGTATTTCCTTGACTTTGGTTTTCTCATGGATTGTCGAAAGAAAATTGATTGTACTCAAGAGGATAGTCATCCTGAGTAGAGGATGGTTCAAGACGTTGTGAGATCATAGTAACCGGAAATCGTGCTTTGTTGTCAATATCAGTCACTCTATTGTTCATCCTCGATTCTGGTCTCTCTCTCGTGTCCATAAGATTGTCAGAATGTGAGAGAGGACTATTCCAAGAAGAAGTGTGGTCATAGGGTGGGATGTATGGGCGGGAAGAGAATGATGGCTGAAGAGAATTTGATTTGAAGCTCAGGTTCTCTTGAGGAGAGGAGAAGAAGAATATCGGGACAAGGTCGTGGAGATCGGAAAAGAAGACCACTGTGCCGACATCTTGTTAAGAAGGATGGAATGATTAACGAACCACGATTTGCTTGCAATTGCAAAGTCTTTGACGCACACAAATCAAACACAAAACAAACACGTCGATTCACCCACATTGGTGAAGGCACGTTAGGGTTTGGCCACTTATCTTTTCAATTTTAATTTAATGACATAACAGTCTTAAAAATTAAGCGGAGCTGTTAGGTGCCGAAATATTTCACAAAGACTGTCCCGAGTTCATGCAACTAGTTGCTCCTAGTTTCAGCCAATATAGGTGTAAGTACGGACCGTTTAAACGGCTACCCGTGTTACTTGAGGACGGAGCCTTCCGCGGTGTCCTCTAAACCACCTACTCTGCTAAGGGAAGTCGGACCGTAAACGGCTACCCGAGACCCTCACTGAAAAGTAGCTAATTGTTTAAAATAAGTAGTCTGAATGAAGCATTTCGGATTTGGTCTCTTTCCTAAGTGTGCGTTCTGGTCCTTACAAACAATGAGTGGGTTTCTCTCCACCAAATACAGGTTAATTTTAGGTCAGTTTATTTACAGTTGCCTTGATTATCAGTCCCGGTTTTAAGTTAAGGTTATCACTGTAGTTTATGTGAGCATAAAAATTCACGCCTAACGAACAGTCTCAATTCCTTTAACTCCTAAGTTGTAAAACTTGAGTAAGGAAACCGAAAAAGCCGATGCAAATGTAAATCAATGATGCATGCTTAAGAGGAAGACTTACAGTGAATCCTCACGTTCTTCATGCGGGATGCAAGATAAGGAATTTAAATTAAACTAAATGATATGCACAGAGGAAAACGCCCTAAGTAGGTAGTTCTATTAGCGGGAAGAATTGATTTTAAAAATTTGGCTAATGTTGAACGATCTATAGTACATATAATTAGTGAATGTGTGGCCTAAGAATTATAAGCACAATCAAATAATTTAATCTAGCGTATGTGCTCCTAAATTCTACGTCAAGCCACAGAGAGTCCGGTCCTAAATATTACAAATTAATAGGGTACAAGGAGAGAGGGACCCTGTGAATAATGCAGAAATTTAAACCTATACTAAGATCTCTCTCACAAAAATCAAAATTCAATCTTCCTTGCAGATCCTTGACGAATATCCAAAATTCCGCTCCCAGAAGTCTGCAAAGAGAGAAATTACGGTTAGTATATGGAGTAAGAGAGAAATGCAGAATATAATGCAGAAAAAATGACATAAAAATTAATTTTACAAAAACTAATTACAAAAAATGATTCAAAACCCTAAAAGTTCACCGTTCCCCGACAACGGCGCCATTTGATGAGCGGTTTCTCTCGTCGTTCCCCGTCAACGGTGCCATTCGATGAACGCGAAATTCACCTCTTTAATAATGATGAGTTGTAGTATAGGAGGAAAATTTCGGTCGATCAAAATACCACAAGCTTTGAATATTGTGGAGTATTTTACTTGGTAAGTGTACCAAGGTCGAACACAGGGAACAATGATTCTTAGTTGCGTGGTCTTAAGTCAAATTAAATAATTAAATTTATGCTCGATTAATTTCTGTGTGGGGAAAATATAATACAAATGCGAAGAAAATGCAATGCAAGAAAATTAAACAGAGAAGATTAAGCCCAAGGATCTGTGAATTGAAGAGCGTTAAATCCTTTAACAATGCGATCAATAAATTCACAAAGGTAATCACAAATCAAAATGGATCTGACTCAGCGTTTCAGGTTAATAAACAATTGATATTCAGAATAGTGAGGCAAAGTTACCAGCCTCCCAATGTCCATGATTCTAATCCTCAAAATATCGACAATAATCTTAGAGGAATAACTGTAAATTAATTTTGGTGAAGATTTTACTATTGAAAATAATCAGCAAAGGTTCGATCAAAGTAAAATCATCTTCTGAATTCCTGCAAAAATAATCATTGATTTCTCAAGCACCAATATGTCAAAGTTATCCTGCAAGCGTCAACAATGATCCTCAAATAATAATTATCGGAGAAACAACCTCGGATTTGTCCTCAAAGTATGCCAAGTGATAGAGCATGAAAAGAGCTTCAAAATGACATATTATATGCTCAAAACGGAGTTCGTATGAAAAAGATATGCCAAAATGAAATTTCAGGGACTAAAGTGTAAATAAAATAAAGTTTTTCTTTCAAAATGGTCCCTGGAGGGGCTTATCTGTAATTTCTGAAAGTCGGAGGGGTTCCCCTGCAATTTACCCATGACGGGGGTATAAATGTAATTTCACCAACTTGCGGGGGCTTCACTGCAATTTTCCACGCGCACATGCGAAGCACGTACGCCAGGAGGTTCGACTGAGATGACCGAGGCTCGGGCGGCCGAGCCTGAGGTTCGGGCCCGGGTCGGAGGTTCGGAGCCCGAACCAGAGGCTCGGTGGGGGAGGCGCGACGTTCGGGTGTCGGGGCTCAGGCTCGGGAGCCTGAGCCTACGTGGCGGAACCGGGTTGCTTCGGGGGACCCGAGCCTCGAGGCTGGGGCCGAGGCTCGGGGGAGAGGACATGGCGTGTTTTCTACTGTTGGATCAAGGGGTTACAACCCTATCCAACGTCCCATATGACAAGGGCTCGGCCGTAGCGTCGGGCAGAGGTGGTGGCCGAGGGCTGGTCGTGGGCGGAGGAGGTGGAGGCGCTCGGGCTGGGCGGAGCGGCGGTGCAGGGGTTGAGCGGTGGCGGAGCCTTGCGGCGGAGGCGCGGGGGCTGAGCGGTGGGCGAAGGGAGGAGCGGGGCAATGGGCGCAGGCCGCGAAGGGGAGTCCCCTGCGCGAGGTGTCGTCGGAACATTGGCTGGAGATGTCGAGTGTGTCTCCCCAGGTGGGCGGTGTGGCGGTGGGAGCCGCGACCGTCGATGGCGAAGCCGTAGCCGGCGGAATGGCGGTGTGTGGCTGCTTGTGCGTGACGACGATGTACCTGCAATGACGAGAACAGAGATGGAAGGAAAAAAATGGAGGTTATGTGCATGTCGACGTCGTCTGGAAAGGAGTTGCTTTGCCAACTCCGGTTATCACTCGAGCTCCTCAACGCAGGAGCGAGCTTGGTTTGCTCCAAGAAGAACAACTGCACGGAGGATTCCCACCGTGGATCACGCCCGGCTAAGAGTGGCCGCTGTCACCGGCACTGTAGGGAATGGGCAGATGGAGGGAGCGGCTGTGAGGGGAGGTTCTTTATAGGAGGTGAACGGATGGACGTTACGCGGAGATGTAACGGCCAGAGGCCATGGTGAGGGCGGTAGCGTGCGTTACGAGGGCTGAGGAGAGGACGGGGTTGGCGTTTGCAGGGGAGGAGAAGGGGTGGAGGGCACGTGCTTTGCACGTGGTTGGCTGGAGGAAGATGTGCATGTGACCCGGGGAGCGGCCTAGAGAGAGATAAAGTGGGGTGCCACGTGGCACGCCCATTGGCTGCACGTGGCATCCCAAAAAAAATTTCAAAACTCAAGGGTAAAGAAAAATAGAAAAGAAATAGAAGAAGACCTCGGATTGAAAAATTTCCTTCATGAAAGTTGTTCGTCTCATCGAGATCTACAACTTTCATGAAGGACACGGGAGCAAAAGAGTCATCTATGAGAAGTGGTATTTTTGGTGGTTCTCCATGTGTATAGAAAATCGGATTTTGGGGGTTTTGTAATTTTTGGTGGTTTTAGAAAGGTATAAAAATATAAAAAAAATACGATAAAATATAAGAAAATTAACTACACATTAATCTAATTTTTTGGATTTTTAATAAATAAGAAAATAGGAGAATAAAATAAAAGTCAGAAACACACAACTTTTGTACAGACCGACAATGGACACTTGGACTTGTTCAGTTTCTTTGATTTCAGTTTTAATATGGATTTGGATTTTTGTGTTTCTTATTAAAACTTTCATCAAAGAACACAAATGAAAAAGAAATAAAATTAAAAGGGTTAATTATGGACATAAAAACTGAGGCCAAAAATAGCAAAAAAGTCAAACTGCGCAAAAGAGGCCCAAAACCCAACTTTCACATATGAGCTCCGAATTTTATGAAATTGGTCTTATATTGAAGGTATTTGAAAATGGAGTACTTTAAAGTGAGTAGACCAAAATCGGACACTGTATGAGGGAGATATGCTTGTTTTAGTCTGTCAGATGTGAAATTAGACTTTGGGATTATTTGACACTTATTGGAGTTAGTAATTTTTTTGTATTTTTTATTTAATAAGGATAGTAATATCTACACAATGGAGGTGGTTTTGGGTCAATAGGGAATTAGGATGAATTATCTAAAAATGTGAGAAGTTAGCGGCTTTTGGGCTAATTTACACTTGGGATTTTAAATGCAATTATGCATGATGAAATGCAGATATTATTTACATATGTATGAATGCTAATAATGCTCTATTAATGATTAATTACAAGTGAATGATGGGGAACAGAGCCTAAATGACCAATTTTAGCATGATGAATACGAGATTCATCAGAGGACGAGCATGGTTTAAGTATAGGGGTATGATGAATCTCGTATTCATCATGCTAAAAATCACATATTAAAACCCATGTCTTAACTAATCCCATAAAAATCTCCTTTAACTCTTTATTTTTATCTTGTATCATATTGTGTATAATTAACCCTTAACTATTTGTATTTAATTTCCTTTATTTTTCTTGTAATTATTTTATCATCAAAAACCCCTAAAAATTAGGCTGAGTAATTGTCTATTATTCACTAACATTTAAAAAGACTAAAAAAATACAAAAACAAATCAAAAGACAAAAGTCGATGTTTTTAGCCCTTTAAAAATACCCCCAAAATTACTTTTTGTACAAATACCTCTTTTGGCTTTTTGTCCAACGTGAAAGTTGTAGATCTCGTCGAGACGAGCAACTTTATGTTTTGAATTTTTCTAATTTTGCCTCTAACGATTTATTCCATATTTTTCTTTGTATGTATACTTCCAATTTTCTGATTGGGCCATGTGGCGCTCTCTGGAGCCGCCACGTGGCCCGCCTCTTCTCTTGCCACTCGATGGCCTCCTGGGCTGTCAGATCCACTCGCCTACGCCCCCATCTCCGTCGTCCATCGCTGCTTCGCTCCTGGCCCTTGGATCCTGCCCAGATCTGATTCCATCCGTTCCTTTCTGCCTTAACCTCAGCCACCCGATCATCAGACCATCCAATGCCTCTCTGCATGCGACGTTGCTCTTCATCTCCCACCGTTGGATCTTCCCCATCCCCCAATCTCACCCGCTCCTTCATGCGTCCACCTTCGCTGTAGACCTCATCTTGATCCAGTGGCTACTCACCTTCCACGTCACCCTTTCACTTCCCACCGTTAGATGGAAACCTATTTCCATCTACACCATCCCTCTCCGCGCATCCCCCAGCCCTTCGATCAGATCCTAAGGATCTAATCTACGACGTACATTTGCGCCAACACCTGGACCGTTGGATTGCATGATCTAACGGTCCAAAACCCATCGTCAACCTCCGGCTCTCCCTCTCTCCAGGCGTTACGCCTCACCAACCCGCCACCCCCTTCCTATTTTGGAAGGCGACTCCAGCCACCTCTCTCTCTCCTAACGGTCGCCCCACGAAGCCCTTAGATCCGCCATACTTGCACCGACTTCATTGCCCCTGCCTTCACACCTCCATCATTCCTTCATCTAATCAAAGACCTCCGCCGACTTGCGTAACGTCCAACCATCTCCACCTATAAAAACACCCCCCTCCATCTCCGAGCAACTTGTCCACCATTACACGGGCGAAAGCCTAGCTTCCCCCGCCCCTCCGATGACAGCGGAGGGGCGGATCGTCGAGGCGATGATGGCCAAGCCCAGGTGTCGACCCACGGCCGCCATGGCCGTGCTGCGGGCGCCACCACGCTCCGCTGAGCTCCGTGCCATGACCGGGCACGCTGGGCGACGACCCTGAGCTCCGACAGAGCTCAACCACAGGCCATTTCTTCCGCCAAACACCCGGCTCCGAACAGGTACCACTACCTTCTTTTTCTTTTAATTTTGCGCAATTTTCCTAATCACCTCCAGTCGATTCACCCTTGCCTGACCACCCCTTGAGCTTCACCAATTCACCCCCATCCACGCCAACGCCTCCGTTCATCCTTCCCCGTCTCCACACCCCATCCACTCCGACCCACTTCCTCCCCTGCTCCGCCGGAGAAGAAACTCAAGGCCACCGCTTCCCGTCACCCCCACGGCCTCAGTCCACCCCATTTCACTTGCACTTCACGCGCACTCGCTTCGGCTATGACTGACCCTTGCAGGTACCTTGATTGGTCGAATTTTGCACCGGAGCTCCTTCAAGCCTTTCTCCTCCGGCGAAGCTTCAACGACCGCCCACGCCAACCAGCTCCGGAGATTTGCATCACCTCCAGCGTCTTCACGAGGACTCTAGTTTGCCCCTCCGATCTCCAGAAGACCTCGCGGAGCACGACGGAGCAACCTGCAGGTCACCGGAGCCCGCCTTCTCCAGCGACCTGTGGAGGAGACGAAGACACAGATGCTATCCGATCATCTGGATCGGACGGCTACAATGACGACACGTGGAGACCCGAGCCTCAGTCCGCTCCAACAGGCTCGGGTCACCCGAACCTCGATCCGAACCATCAGATAAAGCCACGTGTCTCGAACCTGAGGCAACCTCCCGAGCCTAGGCCCCTCACGTGCGATACACGTGAGGGCCTGGGTAAATCACACGAAGGACCCTGGTGTTTTTGATATTTGCAGAATGGTCCCCCGGCACGCACGCACTAGGTATTTTACAGGAAGGCCCCTCCTATTTCTAGAAATTACAAAAAATCCCCCGCACATGGAAAAATTATAAAGGGGCCTAGACGGTTTTTATTATTTGTATTTAGGTCCCTCCAGGGACCTAAATGTAATATTTATCATTTATTTTTCTTGCATTTTTATTACAATTATGCCACTGCATTATTTTTAGCATAACTTGAGCATCGTAGGTCCAAATTGCATGATTTTATTGTCGTTTTGATCCTTATTTCTTCCTCTACATCATAGCATGTTTAATTTTCTCATTTGACACTATTTTAAATGAAGTGGTTTTTTGTGATAGATGAGGACCTTGCTCTCTTTGTCCGTGCTCTGATTTGATGATTGTTTTCAATGTTGGGATTAAAATGACTCTGATTTCATTTTCTATTATGTTGCTCATATTTTTAGGGTATATTTGCAATCTTTAGTCTGCATATAAATTCCCTTGCATTATTTTCATGCATCCTCTTATAATTGCATAAAAACCAACTAAAAATTGCATACATCATAGTGTTGCATTGTAATTAGCACATTGCATCTTGCAGACCTGAGATTGAGAATTTATTCACACATGTACTTCTTGAATCAAAATTTGATAAATAAATTAGGTAGCTGTGTCCTTGCGTTCGACCTTGGTAGACTTGCCAAGTATAAATACTCCACAACATTCAAGGTTTGTGGTTTTTTGCTTAACTGAATTTGCCTCCTATGCTACGATAATTTTAGATTATTAAAGACGCACATTTAGCGTTCATCAACAACCCCATTAAACCCTATTTAAAACTGAATGATATAACCAATGTTTTAAGAAATATTCGTATTTTGTTGGGAATTTCAGCTATGAATTATGATTTTGAAATTAATAATATTTGGGGCATATATTTAAAACTGAATGATATAACCAATGTTTTAAGAAATACTTGGTCTCGTAGACGCATTTTTGTGTAATGTTTTACGATGATATTTCAAATTTTTGTCGAAATGTTTTACAGTGGCATTTCGAAGAGACATGTCTAATTCAGTTGGTGAGAATTGTTGATATGTACATTTTCTTGTGATCTAGGCAATGGTCCAACCTGACTAAGCCCAAAACAATCCAACCAATTCTGTTCGACCTGGAAGGGAAATGTTCTTCCCCAATTGCTTAGTTGTTCTTCGTCTCAGGCAGTATACTTTGATCAATGGTGATTCTGTGGTCTCCAGATGCTGGTTCGAGAGCACGTGATGATGTACATCTCCATCCAGATGATATTGGTGATGATACTCGTGCAGCTGATGCAGTTCGATCCCAGCAATGGCGATGACGACCAATATGCAACCACAAGGGTTTGGCAGATCGAGTGGCGGAGAGATGGTGGTGCTGAAGGAGGAGGAGGGAGAGGGAGTGGGGGCGGCGACAGAGAAGGGACTCTTGGAAGGGGGTTTAGTCGGAGGAGACATGGAGGGAGGGTTCGACCATGTTTATAAATCGACGTTCGGGCGATTAAACTGCACCAACACATCAGTACCATTGTTGTCGTCTCACGGTCGGCCATTCCTGCCACACCTACCGTCCTGATCCTTCGCGTCGTTGTTGGGTGAAGAAGCCCCAATTGGGTTCGTCCCTAGGTGTGGAGCCCTAGCTCCGGTGACAGTGTTACGGGAATGAGGGGAGGAGATGTTGTCGATGGCATTACGACAAGCAGGGGAGAAGTCAGAGAGGCGAGATTGGAGGAGGCAGAGATCCTTGAGGAGATATCCGGCATGGTCATCGTGGTTGAGGTCAACGACAATGATAACTTAGAGATATGGGTGTGGGGGTAATGGGGAATAGGATGCTGGAATAACGGTAATCGGCTCCAATCTAGTCGGCAGAGCGGAGGATGATGTAGGCGATGCAGAGACGGATTGACGCGAAGCCATCGATGAGAGGTAAGGTTTCCTCAATGGCGGAAGGAGGATGTAAGGGGATTTCTGGAATTGCCGAATTGTGGAGGGCATTTCCGAAATGAGGAGAGGAGACAGAGGATTGGGAGGGCAAAATCGGAATTGATGGCCGGATAAGTAATGGACTTGACGCCCTTCAATATACATATATATATATATATATAATGGATATAATGGACGTGTTCCTTTTATCATCCTTCATTCGCTATCTCTCCCCTCTATTTCTCAATCTCTTATTATGATACACTGCCTTGTTTACCTTCATACCAATAGGTACATATATGAACTTTTTCTACCACTTATCTATCAGGAGCATAGGTGAAGCTAGTTTTAATTATTATCATGGGTGTCCAACTTGATAAGGTGATTACAATTCTATCACATTTAATATAGAACGAGAGAAGAATAAAATCAAGGACCTACCTCTTTCCCATGGAACTTGTGATTTAATATGAAAACAATAACACAGAAGTATGCCTCCAAAATTAATGTGAGATTGTTTTTACTGAAAATTTAATATTTTGATGTTATGTTATTTTCACAATTATTTTAGATGCAACTCCCAAAGAAATTTATTACTAAAACATTACATAAACAGAAAGATCCTTAATAATCCATTATAATCCATTGATGAAATTTATTTTTTCTAGAATTGCTCATGGAATTTCTTGATCGAAATCCTTTACTTGGTTTTTCTTTTTTATTGAACTAGACGAGACCATTTAAATAAATGAAGAAAACTCTCAATACTCCAGAAATGACAAAATTTATTTAAAATTATTAGAGTTTTTACCATGGATATATTTTTTACTGAAATGTTCTATGTAAAGTATTGTAGTTTTCTAAGCAGTTGAAATATGTTATCATTCAAATGACATGTTTAAGAATTTATCTTTTGGAATTATTAAAAGAATGCTTAACAAAAATAGAAAGCCTATTTAAGGACCAATCACGGCCACCTTAACATTCCTCAACGGATAATAAAGAAAAATATCCATACAATAAATAAGTTGTTGGGAATATTACTTAAAGAAACTTGATATTGCTACTTTAAAAGTTCCATGCCATCAACCAACTTGCATGAATGGTCTCTAAAGATGAGGGTAAATACTAGCCAAAGAAGATTAGTCTTACATAGTTATGATTCAGTCTCATTCATATCTAGTAGAGTAAACTATTTATAGAGATTATATCACGGGATTTATTTATGTAATATAAATTGGGATAAAAATGAGATTAAATTATTATTAAAAACTCGAGATACATCTCATTTCCATTTCTGTTCACTTTTGTGATGTACGGTGAACTTTAAAAAGATGGAAAATCATATGATTATTGGAGCTTTCCTTATCAAATTTATCTATGAAAGTAATCAGATACAATAGCTTGCATATTATCAATTGATAACAAGAAAACAAATTAGGATATTAATTGCTATTACGAGAAAAAACAAATCAAAACAAATAGTTCTCATAGCCCATTGTCCATAAATAAAACTTTTGAGCATTAATAAAAATGTTGTTCTTTCTGATAAATTTTTATATATTGGATTAGTCTTTTTGAAAAGAGATTAGCTTGAGCATGTGTGTTTGTAAGAATATTTTCAAAATGAGTTTTTTTAACAAAATCTACCACTAGAAAACTTGTCAAAATTTAGCTTAGTGCCTGAGAGATCTCACTTCAACTATCCCATCGATAAACTAACTTATTTAATTGTCTTTCAGGGTGACAAATCCTACCCGCTTA
The DNA here is from genome assembly GCA_037367405.1 of Ottelia alismoides. Lineage (NCBI taxonomy): Eukaryota > Viridiplantae > Streptophyta > Magnoliopsida > Alismatales > Hydrocharitaceae > Ottelia > Ottelia alismoides. The sequence goes on along the minus strand of JAZKJV010009066.1, from coordinate 32,422 downwards.
CTTTTCGTGTAGAGGGGCTGATAGTGGGCTAACCTCATTCGATGACTTTTGATATCACCTTCATTAAATTGACATCGATATGAACTACGATTCAGAGAAAATCTTGAAATCAGATTTTCTTTTCGTGCTATATGAACTACCAGGAATTTTATCTCCTTTCTTCCCTATCCATTGATTTTTTCGTCTCCAATCCCTTTATTTCCCCACTCCTCTTCCTCCATCAATTGATGGTAAGTTGCTCAATATGTCCTTTATTTAGATGGAATAAGCCAAGCAGGGTCAACGGCTAAAGTTTAACACTTACGCAAACTATATATTCACCATCAATTTTATTTAATAAATAAATATATATTAATGAGTAATAAACTTCTATTTTATTATCTCACTCGGCAAAGCATACAGTAAAACTTGTATGTATGCATGCGTGCATGTATGTATGCTTACCCTTACAATATACATTGTTACTTTGTTAGCATATACCTTTTATGTTGTTCTGATGTTAGACATGCTAATCAACATTGTATCGCATAAAAGAACCAAAAATAGTTTTCAACGGTAAGATCATGCACCACGATGGAGTAACAAGGTGTAATACTCATGCGTACATGTGTGACTACAAGATTTACATAGGAATTTATGTAACTAGATACGTTAGAGTGTATACATGCAAAACACTCTTAAAATATATCAAAAATAAATTGAGGAGGGTGTTACCAGAAGTGGTCTTGAAAGAGCTATCCAAGAGGAAATACATATGTGATTGCCATTAAAAAAAATCTTAGTTTCAGTACTAGATTAGGTTCAACTTATCAAAAATTCCATTAAAAGATTCACTTTAAAGATAAACAAAGAACACAAGTTTAAATTCATTTGTACAAATGAGGCCAACAAAATTAAAAAAGCTTCGTTCAAGTGTGGTTCGTTAATATTTTGAATAAATTTAATACACATATTATGAATGCCACATTTATGAATATGAACATTTATGTGTCGATAAAATTTATCAAAATTTAATTTTTACTTCTTATTAGTTAATATGTATAAAACTTTCTATAGATTCAAATGTTTTTAATCGAGTAAAATGAAGCAGACAATTGGTTAATGGCAAATTGGTCAAGTGGATTGTCTCCAATCAGCCTCCAAGGCTTTTGCAACTATTCTTGCAAAGGCTACCCTCCAACCGGATTGTGAAAAAATACTCTTTCTTTTCTCTCAGATATAGAAAAGTAGCGAGAAGAAAGAAATACATTCTCAAAATTAGTCTCGATTTCTCCTCTCCTTAAAGAAGGTTATAACAACTCCTTATTAGGGTGACACCATACATATCCCAAGCTGGTCACAGTTGCCAAGCTAACACGCTAGGGTAACAAATGCTAAGGTATCTAATGGGTGAAACTTATATATTTGCATACTGTTGAAGTAAGGAACCATTGCATATGTTCTTGGAACATGTTCCATTTTGAGAGATTTGAAAAAGCACTATCTCCTTGAAAGGTTCTATAAACGTGATATTTCTCAATGCATTTCTTTAAACAAAGATTGGCAACCAATAACCATAGTCTTGGCAACCAATAACCATAGTTTTCCCTTTCTCGCTCCCTATCTTATTTCACTATTGGATGGGTAAAATAAAAGGTCAGACATAATCAAAAATTTTAGGTCAAATCCATCTTTGGATCACTTTTTCAAGATTAATCTAACCTTCTTTCCCTTACCTTTTTTAGGGCTTTGGGGTTGGAAACTCAAGCTGGACTTTTGGAGCTATTTTCAAAAATATCGAAAATGCTATTGAATTAATAGTTCTGGACAAGTTTGCCCGGGAAAGCTATACTCTAAACCTCATGTCTCAACATTCATATATTTCAACTCCGAATGGCATAGTACCCGAACCTGCATAGCAACCAACAAACCACAATTAGGGGCCTATCATGAGAAGAGATGCGTGAGGCATGAACCCTTAGGTCGGCTTTTTAATGAAAGCCACTCGAATTTATATGGGGGTAAATTGAATTGTTGAAAAACTGACATCCAACTCAGTGAAATATCTAGTCGAATAATTTTGCAGCAAACGAAGTTTTTTTTTAAATTTATGTTGGCCTCATTTATTAAGGCTCTAAATCTTCTTAATTCTTCTTTTATGTTGGTCTCATTTATTTATATGAGAAAGATTGTTGTCCTCATTTATTTATTCAAAATATTAGAAGGAGAAGAAAGAATGTTGGCCTCTAAATAATTCTTCTTTTATGTTGCCAACATGAGATGAAGAATCCACTGGGAAAGAAAGGCTTTTCTCATTTATGTTGGCCTCATTTATTTACATGAACCCTTAAAGAGAGTTGTCTTGCTTCTAGTTTATTAGAGGTTTGATTCTTCTTAATTATTGAAAAAAGCATAATCTGATCTAGTTATTAGAGGCTTTAAATCTTGACCTTTTTTTTTATAAAGTGACACCTAAAATATGGGCTAATTGATCAAAGTGGTTAGCTCCAGTAGACCCATAGATCATGGAAAAAATAGGATGGGTAGGTCCACAAAACATGTATAGACGCAATGTGACATGTTAAATTGAATCTTTATTTAACTAGGTGTAATTTTTGCAAATTTGGAGCAAGCTAAATTATACATGAACACTATCTATATGTTGATTTAATCGAAATCGAACCCTTAGAATATGCTAGATGAATCAAACCTAAGTAGTTTTGCTGATGTATGGTTAGTTTATACTTCTAAATACAACCATTTGAAGGGAATCATGAATCACGGAATTGAGTGATTGTTCAACCTGAGACCAAGCTTAGAGAGATCTATTCACATTCGATACAAAATGCGTACCTCTACATCTTCACAAGTTTGAGGTATGTGACTATGATTAAGGGATCCTAAAACATTACAACAATGACATTTAAACATTGATAAATAGAAGGAATTTTTACTCGTACACTTGTATACTTTTCTAATTACTATCAAATTTCTCCGTAATCACGAATTACACTTAGATCCTCTTTATAGTTATTAAGCATTACATGGCATGTCCTTGTGTTAAATGTTACCCCTTCCCCATTGACATTAACAGAACCCGTTAAATATTGATAAACTCGTCCTTTTAAGTCTAATTATATTTTAAAATAATATCACCAAATTTTCTCCTCCCTCTCCCTCCATATCTCCTCCTCGGATCCACGTCCTTGTCGCCGCTGCCACCTCCTCCTCTAGCATACTCTTTTCCTCCCCTCACTCCTCCTTCCTCCTTCCTTCGTCCCTCCTCATCCCCATCAAATCTCCAACCTCCTCCCCCTCCATCCTTTCCTTTATCTCCCTCTTCTTTCCATTGCCGCTACCCCCACCCTCCTCCTCGTAGCTACACCCCCACCCTCCCCCCTCCCATCATCACCGACCTCCTTTCTCTCCTCCTCCTCCCTCTTTCCCTTCGGCACCACCACCTCCCTTCGCCCCTGCATCCTCCCATCTTTGTTGCCCCACCTACCTTCTTCTCCCATTTTTCAGATATGGGGCATAACAGAGGTAGGATGCGGTTGTAGCGGAGGGAGGTGGTGGTGGCAATTGAGGGAGGTGCTGGGAGGAAAGGATGGAGGGGAAAATTGAGGGGGGGGGGGGGAGTGGAGAGGGGAGAACATTAATTTAAAAAAGTCAATTATTTGATCTTTATCTAGTTAGGCTGGCCTCAAAGACTGGTCATGTTAGCGAGTAAAGTAACGACAAGGGTCGAGGTGTAATACGAAGTTACCATTTATGGACATGAGTATAATTCGTGGTTGTGAAGGAGCCAAATTGTAATTAGGAAAGTATACATCGGTAATGGTACTAAAAACGTTGGTATTTGTATAAAAATCTCTGAAAAAGAAAGGATGTTTTACTCCACAAAATCTTGTTCAATTACACTATAATCCGAATAATCTTACTAATTCATATATCACAACCATTGAACATGGGCATATTTATCAAACAGAGTAAAATTATAAGGATCATAGTATAACTACAAAGATTCACATGGGAAGTGAGGGCGTACTTGGCCTAGATTTCAGGGATGAAGATGTAAAATTCCCAAGAAAACATGTAAATTTGACTAGACGAATTACACACGCGAAATTTTCGTTCGATGTTCCACACATCTTCGTCAAAAGGATGGAAAAAAATCAAAATAAAAAAAAGCCCCTTCAAACATGACGGATAGACTCATTCAATATCTTCCCCAACAATAATTCCTTACCTATTAATAATTAATTCCCCAAAAAGCTGATTCTTTTTGAGTCGATTTGGTTCAACAGCTCTTATTACAACGGCAATAAATATACCAAATTGCTTTGGTCTAAGCTTAGCTTATCTTGGGAGAGGATCCTCAAGCTATGGCCAATGCCATATTATAGGGATCAGGACCATCCGTTCATGATTAGATGGTCCAGATCATTCTAACACTAGTTGTAGCTGAACCCTCAAGAGGTCTCTCTATAGTATTCACCACAATCGGAGATCTTCTTCCAGAAACTTCTAGGGCCCGTTCGGTAGGAGAATAAGCGGGAATAAGTATGGGGAATAAGGGGAATAATGGTCTATTCTCCGTTCGGCTGGAGGATAAGAATAAGGAGAATAAGGTGAAATAAAGGTAGGTAAGGTGGGATAAAGATAGGAATAAGAGTGGAATAAAATGAAATAACGGGGAATAGTCGTACCACGGGGAAGCGTGTTGGGGGTTTATTCCCCTTATTCCATTCCTCCTTATACCCCAAACGAACATGGCCCTAGAATTCTCAAACTAAACTAATTCAAAGACTGGTATTTTTAAAAAAAATTATGGTATATTACAAAAATGGCATTAACTATGCCTCAGTTCTTAAGTATGGGTCTCATTTTTCAAATGTAACAAAGAGAAGTTTTATTATTATTTTTGTCTCACATGCCTATATAAGCTTCCACAACCCTTTTTTATTGAAAGGTGAAGCTCCTCTTTGTTATATTTCAACAAGGAATCTGCTAATTGGGAATGGAAGCATAGTCGGGTTTTTTTAGTTCATCCAAAAAAATTAAATATTGTATTCAAATAGATAGTATGGATGTAAAGAATACATTTGTTAAAGTGAATAATAAATTACTTTATCATATATTGTGCTAATTAATCATTTGAATAATTATACTCATATCTTTCAATATTTTATTTATTTATAATGAATATCTTATCTATTAAGCATTGTAGTGTAGTCACTGTAGCTACAATGCCTACGTATGCACTTTTATGTATGTTCCCTGCATTATTAACGTCCCATTAATGATGCGATGGCAAAAATGACTTCAATAGTCTGATGTTATATCCAAGTTTGAATGTAAAATTTTTTATTTAAGGTAATTCAATTAATTTAAAATATTTAAGTATATTACTGTAATCGATATATCTATGTTTACAATTAAAAAGATAGGATTTTTTATTTTGACGGATAAAGATATAAGTTTTTACGATTTTATAAAGATAGATACCTTTTTATTTTTTTAAATATATATGAATATGGTTCCCAGTCTCTTTCGTATTTGTTTGAAACAGATATAAGTATACTTTTTGATTTCGGTGGACAAGAATAAGAGGTTTTTTTTCTCATACAAAAATTTTAAATGCTAACATATATTGTAAAGATTATATCCGCAACATTAAATTAAACAAATACATACCAAAAGAGCCATATGAGGACCCAAAATTTACAAGGGGGTTAAACACACACACACTCGTATATATTGTAATTACACATATGCCCTTTTTTCTATTAATGCGTGATTGGATAGGGATATATGGATGAATATACATGATGATATTTTTCAAAAAAAATAAAAAAATTTAACGAAAATAGGGCGGAGGCAGTCATGTTTGGCTGCCCGCAAGGGGCATCCCCATTTTTTCCTAGGTAATATATGATACAAAGAAATCTCGGTTGTATTGAAATAAACTTGTTGAAGTTTCGTCTGGATGAATGGGATATTTGGCATGAGATGTGAATCATGTGATGATGTAGACATATAAATCTCAGCTATCCCTACTTTTGTGTTGGGATAAATGGGACTTTGGAGGAATAATAGAAATGTAAAAACCACAAGTAGGAGAAATATGGATGATGACTAGGAGTAGTATCCTAATTTTGATCTTTTTCATGGAATAAGGTTATTTTTTCTTTTCAACTCCAATTCCGTTTCAAATTATGCTTGCATAAACTAGCTCAAGCTTAAAGCCTTGTCTGAGTAAGAGATAAGATCCTCTTATATAGGAAATAATTGGAGTTTATTTCAAATAATATCAAAAATAAAATGTTAACATTGTAATTACATTATATCATCTTTATACATAATATTTAGTAGGGATTCTTATATTTGTGACTTTCCGAGTTTTTGTAGATACACTTATTTGCAACAACTCTTGTGGACGTATCTTCTTTAGCTAATAAGGTTAAGCTCCGCCTTTTTCCTTCACTCTCTCGTGAGCTCCACAACAATTTCCAGGGGGGAGCACAAGGAGTTCTACTAACTAAGGGTTTGTTTGGTTACCAGGTTACCGCGAGGTAATCTGGCATATCCCCTGCTCTGTCCCTGCATTCCTGGGTTGGAATTAGTTGCATGGACCACACAATTTTATTGTTATAATATTTTTTAATCATGTTCAGATAAAAAAGTTAACACCAAAAATATATTATAATCATTAAAAAGTTAATATAACACATAATCAATGTTACGTCACATTTATTATTCCAAACCTCTCCAACCCTCGTAACCATCCAAACAACTACTATTCACATGAGGTTACTCCAACCCAACCCAATTACAAAACATGCCCTAAGGGACTCGACAAGGCTAGAGGAGAGCATTAATGGGGTCATGGTGGTTGATAAGAGTAATTTCAAGAAAATGAATTGAGTAGCCCCTCATGCCCATCTTCCAACTTGGTGAACTTGAACCCATGGAGATTCCGCAGCAAACTCCTGAACTCCACAACTCATGTAGGTGCCTTCCAATCCCAACCCCTTCCCCCATCCTCCAAGAGGAGATCTCCCACTTTGATGGGGGTTTGCTTGCTTTCAAGTTCGCCACCCTCCTAAAGTTGGTTTACATGAAAGCTATTGCTGGGGAGACTATTCTCTTGCACTTTTGTTGGCGTCCAACTTGATCTCCTCCTTCACGTCCACCAGCCCACCATACATCATCGATCACCCCTTCCCCACCCCAGCAACCTCTACCTTGACCATGTCCTCGCGGGGTGATGAGGGTGATGCATTGTTCCTTCCGCCTCGAAGTTCAAGGTCGATGTCACATCCACACCCGCCTCTCTTTTGGCCATCTCATCTACATCGTCGACGATGTAATCCTTGTGCCATGTCTTTTTCACCATAACTCATAGTCAAGGCCTCAAATGTCGGATTTCGATTTTGTTTCGGTAAGCTCAGAAAGAAATTTCTGTGAAATGGTTAGAAATTGGAGAAATGACTTAGAAATATTTTTTTCAAATGTAAGATTTCTAATGTTGTTTAATCTATAAAAAGAGTCAGAAATATAATTTTTTTTACTAATAATAAGATCTTATCATGATCAATATATTAAATATCGATTTTGGTCACTATATCATTGATCGTCCAGAATGGAGCTGGACGTCAGTTGAATGGTTTCATTCTGGTTAAATGCATCGGGCTGCTAAATTATTAGCAATAATTTGTGTCTAGGTTATGAACTCAAGTAAAATGACAAGGTACTCCATGCTAATATGAACTTCTAAGTAGATTAGATAGCCTCTAGGATAGTAGTAGGCAGAGAACTCTTTCCGTGTGAAAGTCCCTGTAACACTCTCAATATCTGTTTGGCTTTTTACTCAACATGCATGGCATTTGCACCAATGGTCATGAGACAATTATAATAACGTTAGTCTGTTAACATATTAGTCATGATATTCATAATAAACTGAGATATTTTTGAATGCAGATATAACATGATGGTTATATGAAGTTAGCACTCAAATGGTAAAAATCATATTCGGCTCTTCAAGATGGCATGGGCAAAGATAACGAGATGGTTATTTGAAGATTCTGAAGTTAGCCTTTAAAGATGAAAAAAATCATATTTGGCATCTCCAAGTATGTTAAAAAACGTGTTGTGAAAAAAGATAGTAAAAAACTCACATTGCTCGAAATTTTGGAAACTTATATCTCTAAGACTTAAGTTGGGTTGTGAACTTGTGACTTCTGAGATGGAATGAGAATGTATGCACCATATTAAAGAGGACCCGTAGTGGCCTTATTTTAATGCAATGGTGGTTAGAATGGTGACCTATATGCAATGGTAGTTGGAATATTGTTCTATGAATTTCATTTAATGGCTAAATAATGCCTTATGAGTATCAACTAGAGACTGAGGCATGCCATAGAATGGCTAGGCATGTAAAATTTATACCTAGGCATGTGGATTCAAGGCCTATGCATGTATGAATTGAAAGGGATGAAATATCGATCATTTCGATTGAATCCGAGAAATTTGGGAATAATTTCTGTTGATATCGAAATGACCAAATTTCGGCTGAAGATTCGACTAGAATTCAAGACAGCGAGATTATACATGGTTTCTATATTAATCCCTCCACGAAATCGAATTTCGATAGAATTTCTATCGAAATTCACGGAAATTTAAGGCTATTATCATGGTGGCCTTCCTTGCCCCACCACTAGCAAGATGAAGGAAAAGGAATATTATGAACAAACAAATGTTATAAAATATTTTTTAACTATACTTTGCTTTGAACAAACAACCAAACTTTGATTTGAATAATCACGTTTCGATTTATCTAGCAGATGGTTGAATTAACGGAGGGGCACGATCATGGGTGGACTCACTCATTGATTATAGAGGCACGTGCCCTCCCTAACTTCTCAAATTCCTTGTATTTTTATATTATTTTTTTTAAAATGTTGTTTATGCGGTTGTGATCCTCTGTCATCCGAGAATTAGGAATATGAAACCCACACATGCCCTCCGTGCCCCCCATCGTCTGAGAATTTAGATTTGAAATCACGCCCTCCATCCCTCCCCATACCCCGTGCACTCTTGTCCCTCCCCTCGGTCCCCATGCCTCAGCCCACACATTCTCTCTAGATCGATGCTCTTCCCTGAGTCCCCTCACATGCGGTGATGTCGCATCCCGGCACTTCGCCTCCCTCATCGAGTCCCTGACATGATATGGCAAGAACTAAAAGCACGTCTCAACACCGGGCACCTCTGATTGTCTCACGGTCCCGCCTCTCTCCAGTCTCAGATGTGCCACGACAAGGAGTAGGAGACATCCTGGCACTCCCGATTCCTTTTAGCCTCGCAATCATACACTCCAAGGGCTCGTTTGGTAACCGGGTTACCCCCGGGTTATCTCGAGGTAACCCGGTTTACTCCCCTCTTTTGTTGGGATGCAATTCTATCACATATCATAGTGACACCACATCACATTCTTTATTCCAACCCTCTCAAACCCTCATAACCATCCCAAACAACTACTATTCCCATCAGGTTACCCCAACCCAGCAACCAAACAGACCCCAAATCTTCAACTCCAATGCATGTAACAATAAACAATATCTCCGTACTTCGTAGGCATATACGTGTATGTTTGAGAAAGACAAACATCAATTTACCAATTGAGTAATGCAATTGGAAGCCGGAAGGGCCCTTCTTTTCTTTTGAAGTTGAGTGGTGCGAGCTTCCCCACTCAAACATTAGAATTAGGGGTCTAGTCTAGTCCACCATCAAGAATCCGCTTGATCCCGATGTACTGCAGCAATAGAAATGGACCTTCCTGTTCGCGGTTTGAGTTCTACCCTGGGGTCTTTCCAAGCGAAAGAATTCCATCTTCAACCCCCTTAACATTGTATAATTACTTGGATGCTTTAAATTTGTTTAATTGACCATAATTTTTGTAGCTATTTGATGGCATATTTAGATATTATCTATGAATTGAAAGCATGATTTTCAAAATCATGATTTTAAAAAAGAAGAGGTTAAATATCCGACATCTTATCTCCCATCACTACCATAAAATTTTAGGTTTTTATCAGTTGTGCCCCTCTGGGATATTGCAATATCAGTTATGCCCCCCCTTTTTTGGAATATCAGTTGTGTCATACTTTCTTGCAAAATTCACAGTTCTGCCCTTTTGTAATATCAATTATGCCCCTACTTTAACTTAACAGAAGGGTAGAAATGTGAATTTTGCAAGAAGATAGGGACACAATTAATACTAAAAAAGAGAGGCATAACTGATATTGCAAATTTTCTGAGGGACACAACTGATAAAAATCCTAAATTTTTATATGCAAAGCATCTCTTTATATATCTCTATGCACATGCATATTTATATTAATTTAATTTTTCTTGCGATATTATTTATTTATTATTTGTCGGTGTGCCCTGCTTAGTTTGTAATTCTGAATCCACCATCAAGCTAGAATAATGGTGGATAAAGATAAAGGCACACGTATTATTATTGCCAGAGAAAATAACGGAATGAATGTGCAGAAACTCGGAGGAGCACATGTAAAAATCCATTTATCTTATGCCTCGGTTGCTGGGTTGGGTTAGGTTGAGGTACCCCTGTGAATAGTAAACTGTGAGGAGGATTGAGAGGGTTGGAAGGAGGAGTACATGGTTGTACCCCAACCGAACCCAATCCAACCAGCAACCAAACATGCCCTGTACTTGTCTCCTAAATTAACCAAACAAACATAAGAAACAAGCTTCCCTTATGTTATGTAATTATGTATGTTTCAAGGGTTACATATGCATAATCCCATACAACCATAGACTCAGAAAGATATTTCAAACACCAACAGCTCCCCTCTGCGTGAAGTCTAAGCGAATCCGAACACCGCTTCCTCCGCTAAAAGTCACCGTCTTATCTACGTGGCATCCTTTCATTGGCGGTCACCGGTTTCGGTCGGTCGCTTGCGGTCACCGCCCTCCCTTGCCACCATCGCCACTTCGCCGCCCCCAACAAAAGGAGTCCTCTCGTCCTCACAGTCCCATCTCTCTCCTCGGCCTTCGAAATCGGAAAGAGAGAAAGAACCCTAGATTTCCGCCGAGGTCAATCGGATCGATAGCCGTCCACCTTGTAACGCCCGTCCATCCGGAACGATCGCAGCGATGGTATATTTCTGGATTCACCCCCTTTGTTTTGGGTCAATTCTAGGGCTTGGTTGGGTTGATCCGGTCGCTATTTTGGGATGCATCGATATTTTGTTTGGATCGGTGGAGTTTCGTTGGATCTGGATGGTTTGGATGATCCGATCGCTCCAATTCGAACCCCGCATGTTTGATCGGACGGATCGATTTGTGTTTTGTGGTGATCCGGATTTGTTCTAGTTGCTATTGTTGAAGAGGAGCTTCCTTTGGTGTTCTTTGTTGGTTTGATCGGTTTTGAAGCTTCGAATATACTTGATGAAATGGTTGCTGGTAAAAAAATCGATAAAAGATCCGAATTTGTGCGTTCTCTTTCAGATTCTTACGAATCAAGGTGCGTTTGGATGGGTTTGTATGTGAATTTGAATGTGCATGTGTTGGCAGGCGAACGCCGCATCTGGAATGGCTGTCCATGACGAGTGCAAGCATAAGTTTTTGGAGCTGAAAGCAAAGAGGACTCACCGTTTTGTAATCTACAAGATCGACGAGAAGTTGAAGCAGGTTGTTGTGGAAAAGCTCGGGGAGCCGACGCTTGGCTACGAGGATTTCGCGGCTAGCCTCCCTGCAAACGAGTGTCGATATGCTATCTATGATTTTGACTTTGTGACCGAGGAGAACTGCCAGAAAAGCAAGATTTTTTTCATTGCCTGGTAAGAATTCGTGTATGATATGCTGTGGGCTATATAATATAACTCGTATGAAGCTTCTTGAGGACACCGTCTCTCTTTTGCCTGTAAGGTCTCCTGACACCGCGAGAGTGAGGAGCAAGATGCTTTATGCCAGCTCAAAGGACAGGTTCAAGAGGGAGCTTGACGGCATTCAGGTGGAACTGCAAGCAACTGATCCCACTGAAATGGGCCTAGATGTCATCAAAGGCCGTGCGTATTGAGCTGTGTGCTGTCTGCTAAATGGTGATTTTCTCTCTGTTCTATCGCTTTAATGAAATGTTAATAGTTCTGTGGGCTAGCTACTATAGCTAGTTATGGCATGGGCTTGTTGCTGAGATCATTACACCCTCTTTTCCCCCAAATGTCTGTCATTTTCAGTATATCATATGATTTGTTACTCTATGGATTATACACTGACTGGTTTCCTGGCACCTACAATCTTATGCTCTGTAACAGTTTGTCGGATAGTCAGGTCAGAAAACTCTTGTATCTTGCTTTTATGGAATTCGATGTTGGTTATTTGTAGTTCTATATATAGAATGGCATTATCTGCTGGGGTTTATGTAATCTTGCTTTGTCGTGTCTGTATATATTTTATCTGCACAAGTTTAGCCAATGCCCACAATTGTCATTCCCATAGATAATAGGACAGTGTATCTCTTGAATGTATGGAAAACACTCTACCTGCTTATGATGGAAATTATTTGGAGTTAACGATTCAATAATATAACTGATGGCACATGAAACTGTGGAGCGGTGTTAACAAATGGGATTATTTAAAAAACTGATGGAGATGGACAGATCTGCGTTAGAACTGGATTTCAAGTTCCATTGTTCGCTGCTTTTAGGGACGTAGATTGTTCTCAATAAGGGTAATATCGTTTTGTTGAGTTACTTTTGGTGTAATCTATGATGTTATGAAACCGTTCTTGACCCATCAACAATTACTCGAAGATTCCAATATAGCATCCTTCAGAACTTATTCTTTCTAAGTGTTAGCATTGAATCAGGAAGGGTATACCATGATATAATAGCAGTTTCCCCCATCATCATGGGACCATTAGCTGTGAGAATGCATTTATTCAACCTCAATAGTATGCATTATCCACTCTATGCTACAAGATCGACGATTGTAACCGAGTACACAAATATAGTTACCTTCAGTTGTTAATTGCAGCTTCTTACAAAGCATGATACTCGCTAAAGGGATTTTTGACAGCTTAAATTGGTTGCTGATTTTGGTTGCTATCTTTTACTTTGCAATTTTATATAGATTTTTTCATTCATAGTTTCTTCCTTGATTTTATTTGAAAGAAACAATTTTTTAGTCGAAGGAAATTTCTGTCATGTTCTATTTTTGTTATGTGCATTGGGTGATTGAAATAAGTTAGTTTGGGTGTCACTTAGGTATATCTACTTGGAATTGACACATTCAATTATATGCCCCAATTAGTAGTGTAGGAGGATCTTACTTCTGATTTTGGAGAATCTGTCTTGATATCATTTGTTTTCGTACAACATCTAAATGGAACAATTGATACCCACCTGGTTTTCATCTGTGGCAAAACATGGGAAAATCAAGAGGACGACGCCTTGGTTTGGGTTGAATTGAAGAGTGGAGTTGGTAAATAAAATGTGTATGCATGGGTATATATCACCGAATTTGATTGTAGGAGACCTATCAGTTACAATGCTGTCACAGTGCTTGGGAATTCAGTTGGGGTAGCCTTCTCTTACTGGAAGAAACCCTATGTTCCTTACTTTGTCGTTGTCTCCCCTCTATCTGAATTTCTCCTTGGACCACTAAGGTCTTAATATGTACATCCTACCTGACTGTTTTTTAGGAAAAGGGAAGCATGATTAAATTGCCTTGGCTGAGGTGGAATAAGTTAGATCATTGTTTTTTTGGGTGGTTGCACTTGGATGGAGATTGTTCAGGTGATCAGTGACTGGATATGAATTTCGTTTGAGGGTTCTTGGAAAGTTGATATCTATGTTCAGAATTCATTTTGTTTTCCTCCTCCCTCTCAATCTCTCTGTTGGACAGATAATGTAAGTGTATGCGGCTTAGGTGGGCCATTAGAGGTGGAAATTTGGATCTATTAGAGACTTAAGTTCTAGGCGATGTAAGTCAGGTGGTTTTTTCATGTGCGATTATCGTGCTTCGATCATCTTCGGTAGTATGTAAGCAACGTGTTAATGCTGGTGATTTGAAGAAGCTTGAAGCCTTGAATATATGGAGTTCACTTCCACTATTTTTTATCATTGGTGTTTCTTATGAGCCTGAAGATTTTTTTCTTTGAAATGTATCTGGAAAGTGCTATGGTGATCACACTTTGTATGCTAGGCGATCCTATTTTGTGTGTAAATCGTGCCGTCATTATATTGTAGGGTGGAAATAATGAGATATTCCATGCTGTATTGTTAGTTGTTAATGACAGTATGGGCTCGTGGACATAGGCGAGTTTGCCATAGGAAGGTGATTATCCAACCTAGTTGATATCGATCGACCGATTGATTTTCACTCAGCTCAGCACTCCTGTTTTGCTGTTTTTGATTGCATTTGTTGCCTGTTGCATGCAGATAGTTGAAGCATCTAAGTTTGTTAAAACAGCATTTCATTTCTATCTCCATAGACCTGTTAAAACAGCCTGGCAGGATCAAATGGGGATCACCCTAGTAGATCTGCGGAAGATGAGGTATTTTTACATCCATTTCTATCTCCATAGACCCTTGTTGCCATGATTTGTTATGGTATGGAAGTGCCTGCTGTAACATGCGTGTGCATTTGATACCACCCAATAATTGCATTGGTGATCATCTTCTGTTCTTGCACATGCATGCATTATTTCATCCAACATTAACAAGGACGTTTTGCATGTCCTAATTGCACTACATCCAGTGGTGGGTCAGAAGTTGAATCACAGCTGGCAAATCCTGTTTACTTGCGGTTATTTCCGTCCCTTCAAAAATATCTTCACGGTTTATGTCATGGTACCAAATGTTGATAGCGGTGTTGTTTCACCCAAGATTTTAAAAACCGAACCGGACAACAAACCAAGCAAGTATCGGTTTTTGATTTTTATGACCGGATCAATGGAACCGATCGGTCGAACTGGTGATGATGTCATCAGTTCAGAAAAATTGGAAAAAAAATCAAACCGTTGTATTGTTGATTTGGTTCTAGTATGGTTTAACCGTGTCGAATCGAGTTAGACCGGTGGTATCATATAAATAAATATGAAAAATGCTACAGCAAATCTTTAGAGGATCTATATACTCGTGTCCTTCCAAATTTTTCCAATAACACTTGTACTTCTTTTTTTACAATTGTGCGTTCCCTATATTTTTATAAAACAGATAGTAGTAACATTTTATTAAGACATACGTGCTCTTATATTATACTAATATAAGGATAATATTGTAGATTTTTTAAGAATATAGGAGCACAAAGACATTGCTAAATGTTAGGGGTATAAATCTTATTAGAAAAACTAAAAAAGGACACTATTTTGTGAAATTTATGTGTGTGATGTATAAAATTAACAATTTTAAAACTCTTTAAACATTAACTAATAACAAGTTTTTTTACTATATTACTTCTCGTAGTATAACTATAATAACGTATTTTTCCTTTGTTGTTGGAAGTAGACAAACTCATGTATATGTGAGAAGAGAGGCAATGCTTATATAGCGGGAAGGAAGAGGTGATAATGGATCATTGGCACATGTGGAAGGAGAAGAGATAAATGAGTGCTATATCCTGGGTTAGAATGAGATGAGATTATGAATAGTTTTTAGAAGTTCACATTTTATCAATTACCAAAAAATTTTTTTTTTGTCAAAAATGGATGGTTGAACCGGTGGTTTGGTTCAATTGGTTCAATCGGGTTTAGGCGGTCCAACTGGGTTTTGACTGATTTTTATTTTCTGAATAAAATCGGATGGTTGGACCGTTTTTCTTCCGGTTCTTGGTTTAATCGATTGAACCGGCCGGTTCGGTTCGATTTTTAAAACCTTGGTTTCACCAATATCAAAAAGGGGCATGGCGCTAACATATCATTTGGGTCGTTGTAAGTCACGGAAATGGCTACAAAAGTCGATTTATAGAAATTAAGGTTTCCGATGTTCTTCAATCTCTGAATAAAACAGATTCTTACATTTGTTTGTTAAAATAGAGGTCTATATGTACATTTTCTAGTAGTATTGTTATACTAGTTGTTGCATAGGCTGGTATGCAGTACTGAATATATGGCACGCAATTATAAGATTGGTCGTGTGAAAGCATAAATAAGTTAAAATAACAAGTAACACAGACTCTTAAACCTAAAGTTTATAGTGTACTAGTACACAATAGTAAGAATATTTTCCATGTAAATAAGTTGGAGAAGGTTCGTCAATTGTCATAAAACATACTTGAAATTTCAAGATTTAAAGCGGCAATCAACTCGTTCTAAGAAATCGAATGAGAAAAGTGAGGAGATAGGCTATATGATTCCGATCTAAACACATCCTGAATCCATGGGCTTCCAAGCTTTCAAGATTTTCTAATGCTTGAAAAATGCTCAAAATTGTTCAAGAACCCTAACATACAATAACTATTAGGCAAAACTGGGGGAATGGAGAAAATTATTCACAATATTTGTCTGATATTGAAGAAAAAGAGGAAAATCTTCACGATTGGCCGACGTGAGTGATATGTCTTGCAACATCCCATCTCGACAGGAGTGTATCTCAACACCCATCTACAAAAGTACCAATAACAGTTATAGACAATCTGTATGTTATGCTATTCATACAAATAAAATGGCAAAAAAAATAGAACTTCTATTCATAATCAAATGTCCAGAAAAGATAACAATAAAAACTCAAAGTCTCTTCATTACATCATCAAAAATTGAAAAGTGAAGAACAAAAGCAACTACAAAATTGGACCTCAACCTCAACAATGTCCTGCAGATGCGTCGCCAAAAAGACTAACCTTTGTCTCTTCTCTACACTTCATGTTGAATTTCCAACGGAGGTAACTTGGGAGTCAAATGACTCAGTACGAATATGATGATTTATATAATAAACGGGTGTAATGTAGAGCAAATGTAGTAGCTGAACATGTTTAACAGAGAACATTTTAATAAAACCCAGCAATAAAGCTATAGTTATATTCCAGACCTTTAGCAAATTCTAATATATGTTATTCAATTTAATCCAATTCATACACATCTCTTAATCCATATCTCCACGTACTTATCTTGGACTCGCATGTCAAAGGAGAAATGCTACACTAGGAATGAACATGCAACGCTTCATTCAGAGTGCATTCTATACTTGTGCGCAAGCGCGACCTTTCTGTTAGTCTGACCGGTAGTACTGACACTCGAGACATGGCGTACAAGCTAAAGGAGTCACAATTCCATCAACTGAGTCTGTTAAGGGAGACCTGCTCGCCTTAAAACAAGTGGCCACAAACTCCGGATCCATATATTGCAATACACACGTGCATCCACCTAAAACACTCTCCAAAGTACCTACCGCCACCCCACACTTTGATGCCCCTTAAGTGGAGGCGATTCACTGTCAACAACATGCACCCACCTTGTAGTATCTATGTTTCATGCATGCATACTTATCTCTGTCGTAGAAGTGTTTAGTGACTTGACAAAGAATTTAAAAAGGATATCCCCATCCATTGTGCAACCCATACCTTTAATTCAATTTCATTTTACTTGTAGCTTATAATCAACACAAGGCATACCCCACGGGTATCCTAAATAACACTCTAACTTGACTGCCTCACCGTACCCAGATTGTGAAGGAAAGATTCATGTCTCGTACATGAGAGCTATATTAAAAATAAGGGATTTTTACCCCCCACAAACTCTATAAACTTTATAACTTACCTTCTCAACCTTTGAAACAACATAATTCCTCCCTCGATCATGTAAATTTGCTAACTCTCACCCCGTGAACCATGCGGTTAATCTATTTGAAACTCATGAAGGTTCTTGGGGTAATTTACAAGATCGATGAAGTAATTATATGGTGCAAAAGGTCGTAGAGGAATTTTAAAATGTTTCTAAGGTTCGTGGGGCAAAATCCCTAAAAATAATGTAAAATAAGTCTAAATAGGCTTGTATATCATTCACGACATAGGATCTGTTGGAGTATTTGGTTGTGCGCCATATGTATGGGAGATGTGTAAATGGATCTTGGAGAGGATCCATTTACCCCATCCATGTGTTTAGTCTCACATCGACCAGTGGTGGGACTTGGAGGCTCTGGGGAGGCTATATAGTGAGTCTCAAACCCTCTGTAACCATTGAGAAAGTGCAATGCATAACATGCCCTTAGAGGGCTTCTCCTGTGGTTCTATCCCGCTCCTTAGGGAGTAGGGCTCCACATTAAAATCCCGTGTTCTACGATGTTTAAATATTTTCTCTGATTATCGCTTCCTATTTTCTAACATGGTATCGGAGCGGGTTGGGTTCTCGAGGTTTTTCATTATGCTTTATTTTTTCGAAATTTGATTATGAAGTTCATGTTCTAGGGTTGAGATAAAACCCTAAAAATTATTCAGTTCGAGTTCCAGTTCTATGCATCTAGGGTTTTCCGAAACCCTAGTTGTTCTTGATCATGGCAGCCACTGTCAATGCCAACATGTCGCCATTCTGCAGATTCAGTCCTTCGCAAGCCCTCTCCTAGGGTTTTGCTTAGCATTCTCGTGAACACGTGCACGGGCTGGCGTTGCATATCCTCCAATTGCAACTTATCAGCAGCGCCACAGACGCATCTCCCTCGTGCAGGCGGCGGCCTCACTCCTTCCCAGGCGCAGCGAAACCCCTGGCGGCACTCTTTAGGTGCCGCTTCCCCTCCTGCACAGCCTGCCTTCGTTCCTTAATCACATGCTCCAGGTGGAGGCACCACCTCCTCCGATCTCCATGACCTAACCCAACAGTGCCGTCATCAGCCCAGGCATGCGTGAAACCAAGGCGACGTGGTCCCATCGCCATCTGAGCCCTAGACCTCGCGCCCTCCAGATCGCTATGAAGGCCCAGGTGAGTTCACCTCCATCGCACACCACCCGTGCACTGCAACACCCACGCACTGCAGCACCCCTTCCTTTCTCGGCACGTCCAGGCGATCCTCCCTCTGCGCGTCCAGGCGCAGGTCCGGCCCCAGCATCCCGCGCCTCATCATCCTCCAGGCTCCTCCAGGGCAGCGGTTCACGCTCCCTATCGAGGGCGACTTGCGTGAAAGAAGGGTTCCGTTGGGAACCCTAAATTGAGGCGTTATTAAAAAAAAATATTTTTTTCCTTTGTAAGCGGCCAAGTGGGCCGCATGCTTATTTAAAAATAAAGAAGGGGAAGGAAAGAAAGAGAGGAGAGGGGGCCGTGAAAGAAAAAAACCGTAAAAAGGAAAAAAAGGCGTGTACAAGGTAAAAGCTGTACACATTATAAAATAAATAAATAAATAAAAATGTAATAGTTGCAAAAAAATGTGTGATGATGAAAAGCCGAAAAAAATTGAAACGGCTTTAAAAAAATGTTAAAAAATTGTGACGGCTTAACAAAAAATATTGAAAAGCCGCAAGAAATGTTTTTGATTGTTAATGTTGTTCTCCCCATTTCTTTATTTTCTCCCAACTTGGTCTACATCCATGCTTTTCGACAAGTATGGGAGAAAGAGAGAGTATTATGTAGGGTCACAGGTCTATTCATATTCTCCAGATGCAGATAATCCATATTCAGATGTCAGATTCTAGAGGCCAGCCATTTTTCAGACTCTACAGATTCAGTTGTTCAGACTCGACGTCAGATATTTCCGAGTCTCCAGTTTCAGACACGCATTTGTTTGCGGTCTTTTCAGATGTGCACGTGTTTGCCATCGTTTGTTCGTGGTCCCCATCTTTTCTTATTTTGTCTGCCAGAGTTTTCATGTGAACAATATGGACTCCAGAGCAGATGACCATTCCCTATATCATGTTGGCTAGAGTTTTCATGTGGTATCATAGGGACACCATAGTAGTGCACCATTCTCTCTGCCAGATGGGAGAGACCCAGTTCTCCGACGAGGAGTCTTATTTCAAACTCCATTCTCCAGCGACCGTGGACTCCGACGAGGATTGCACTTTCACGATCTTTTCAGTTCGGCCCTTTTCAGAAATAGAGCAGTTGTCCACATTATTGTGGCTGGCCAGAGTACTCCGACGAGGAGACTCATTTCCAGTTGCAGTGACTCTGACAGGTGTAGTTCAGAGCGCATGCTCTCCGACGAGGAGATTCAACAGACTCACACTCTAGACCGTTTGTCCTCCTCACCTTCACGACATGAGAAGCAACGTCCTCGACAGCAGCAATTGTGCGCGTTGAGTTGATATTGTCCGTAGTGTCATGTAGCATTGAGTTGAGTTTCTTTCTGTTTGTCCAAGCTGAGCATTGCATGCTCCAGCTTGAGGGGAAGTGTTGGAGTATTTGGTTGTACGTCATATGTATGTGAGATGTGTAAATGGATCTTGAAGAGGATCCATTTACCCCATCCATGTGTTTAGTCCCACATCAACCAGTGGCGGGACTTGGTGGCTCTGGGGAGCTATATAAGGAGCCCCAGACCCCCTGTAACCATAAGTGCAATGCATAACATGCCCGTCAGAGGACTTCTCCCGTGGTTTTATCCCGCTCCTTAGGGAGTAGGGTTCCACGTTAAAATCCCGTGTTCTAAGATGTTTAAATCTTTTCTCTGATTACCGCTTCCGCTTCCTATTTTCTAACATGATCGTAACTACAACCAATAAAAATTGGATATATATATATATATATATATAATTACTTATATTATGAAACGTTACCCTTCAATATTTACAAAATCGCATATGTGTTGGGATGCATGACTAGGAGCTGTAAATCTCAACATATCTAGTATTACACATATATAAGAACCAATCCAGGTTGAGATATAAACATACATCTATGCAACAATAGTGATATAAATATTTACATAAATACATGAAACTAAAGAAATTAGATTTATGAATTAAGATATTATTATTTACATCGCATGTACTATCAACACCCGTTTATGTCGCATGCATTTGTACAATGACTGTACTGTTTAGTTTATTGCATATTTCTATGCTGCACACGACATTACTTCTTATTGGTAATATTAAAGAGGAAGTAGATGTAAAAACCTTTAAGATAATATATGGGTAACCTTTCTATCCGATAATTGACAACTTTCCGTATACAGACTCATGTTTCTAACAGGTAGCTGACGGCTTCCTAAAATAGAAAAAAAACTTCCTCGTAAACTACACAATTTCTTTGAGCTGACTTAGCAAGAGATGGTTTAGCCCTCAGACGAATGATGCTAGAATTAGAGAAGGGTGGAACTTGCTCTCGCGATATTGGTGGTCAGACTTACCTCGGCTATCTATATATATAAAGGCGGTCAAAGCACAAGACCTCTCGCAGACTTGCGTATCCAACAACAGATGATGACATGTAATCAATAATAATAACTTTAATCAATCACATTTCGTGCACTTGCATAACACTGCTAATGTAGGATCGACAAACCATAACAACAAACAAAAAACCTATAGTATAATATCGATGAATTATTTTACCTTAAAATTATTTAATCACTTTACATTGCTATTCAAAACCATGCATAAAAGCTAAAGACTAGTGCTTTAAAATAGCGTTTGAGAATCCCTCACCTGATCGATATCTAACTCGAGTCGAGATCTCCTTCTTTAGTGAATCCCCTCCTATATAGCCGTCTTAGATTTGAGTACTACGGCTTGATACGGACAGAACTTCGTTACGGCTTTTAATGCGCTCTTGGTCACCGACAGAGCTTCGCCGTAAACTTATCGTGCTCCTCCAGCAACCTCGACGGCCTTGTGGCAGCCTTGTGACTCTAGGGTGGTGAGAGGGGTGTGGAATGAAGTGAATGGAATGGGGAGGTCTTGGGTATATATAGGCCTCCACCCCCTTTACATGTGTGACATGTGTCAACATGTAAGGGAGGATCCAAGACACATGTTGCCTCTCATCCATGTATGAAGACACATGGCAATACTTGCCATTCATACACCATGGCACATGTCTTATTTCATGAGAAAACTTGTTGCCCAAGCAAGAGGTTTGGCTTATGCATGAGATAACTTGTTACCCAAGCAAGAGGCTACACTATTCAGAGAACCTTTTGAAGTCCATTTTTATACAAGATGGTCTCTGATATAAACACAACAAGTTCAATAAAATCATTGCATCAAGACGAATCTATTGACTATGGTATCCGTAAAGTGTGAATGCTATCAATCCAATATTTCCTTGAAATAACACTTGATAACATTCAAAAGCATGGTGTACAAAACGCGTATTACAATTCTCCCTACTTGCAATAAATTCCATCCTCGAAATTTAAGTACCTTTGCTAGCTTGAAAATAAATGGGGATATTGAGATCTCATTTCTTCCACGTGGCTTCTTCTATTGCGTGACTCCTCTATAAAACTTTAACTAAGGGAATCTTCTTTGAACGAAGCTCTTGTACTTTATAATCTAGAATTTCAACAGGAACCTCCTTGTATGATAGATCTTCCTTCAATTGAATATCTTGGGGTTGTATCATATGGGTTGGATCTGGAATAAACTTCTGAAGTGTGGAGACATGAAAGACATCATGTATCCTTGCTAGTTCAGATGGAAGTCAAAGACGATAGGCCACACTTCCAATTTTCTCTGTGATCTCGTAAGGGCCAATGTATCTTGGTCTTAGTTTCCCTTTCTTCCCGAATCTGATTAGGCCTTTCCATGGAGATACTTTCAGAAACACATGGTCTCCCACTTGAAATTCTAAGTCTCTCCTTCGCTTATTTGCATAACTTTTCTATCTGCTTTGCGCTGCCTTCAAGCATCTCTTGATTTCCTCAACTTTTTCTATTGTGCTTTGTATTAATTCAGGTTGAACTAATTTTCGTTCTCCAACCTCACTCCAACAGATAGGTGTTCTACATGGTCTACCATACAAGGCTTCATAAGGTGCCATCCCAATACTAGCATGATAGCTGAACTGTATGCAAATTCTATAAGTGAGAGAAGTTCATCCCAACTTTCTTTAAAGCTCAGTGCACAAGCTCTAAGCATGTCTTCTAGAGTCTGGATGGTCCGTTCTGATTGGCCATCTGTTTGAGGATGAAAGGCTGTACTAAATGCTAATTTAGTTCCCATAGCTTTATGTAAGCTTGGCCAAAGCTTGGAAGTGAATCGTGGATCTCTATCAGATACAATTGACACAGGAGCCCCATGACGGCTAACGATCTCATTAACAAAGATCTTTCCCAAGTGATCTAGACTGTAAGTCATGTTAATGGCTAAGAAATGTGCAGACTTAGTTAATATGTCTACTATGACACAAATTGCATCGTGACCTCGACATGTCCTTGGAAATCCTGTAACAATCCATAGTGATGTGTTCCCATTTCCATTCTGATATTGGAAGTGGCTGTAATGTCCCCGCAGGTCTCAAACGCCTCGATTTAGTTTGTTGGCATACAGGACATCTAGAAACATACTCTGCAATCTCTCTCTTCATGCCAGACCACCAATAGCAACTCTTAAGTATTCTATACATCTCAGTACTTCCTGGGTGCATGGTATACATGGAGTTATGTGCCTCCTCCAGAATCTCAGTCTTTATATCAGATTTCCTTGGAACACACAATCTTCCTTTAAAGAATAAGACCTCTTGACCAACTTTTGTATACCCGGCTTCATCTCCTCCCTTAATCTTCTCAATCATTCTAATGATTTCAGAATCATGCACTTGTGTTTTCTTAATTTTATCATATAATGAGTCTCACTTGTAAGGATGCTAATAAGGCTCCAGAGTTATTTATGGTTAACTTTGCACGTAACTCTTTCAACTGTAAATACTCTGCTTTTAAGTGAGATAGCTGACCATTAGACTTTCTACTGAGAGCATCAGCTACGACATTAGCTTTCCCCGCGTGATATTCTATGGAACAATCATAATCCTTGATTAACTCTAACCATCTTCTTTGCCTTAAATTCAACTCTTTCTGAGAGAAAATATATTTCAAACTCTTATGATCCGTAAAGATTTGACAAGTTTCTCCATATAGGTAGTGTCTCCAGATCTTTAAGGCAAATACTATAGCTGCTAACTCAAGGTCATGAGTTGGGTAATTTAACTCATGTTGTTTTAGCTGTTTAGAAGCATAAGCAATCACCTTATCATTCTGCATTAAGACACATCCCAGCCCTTGTCTTGAGGCATCGCTATAGATTACATAATTACCTTTCCCCGAAGGAAGGCTAAGTATAGGTGCCGAGGTGAGATGACTCTTGAGTTCCTTAAAACCCTTCTTGCATTCTTCGTCCCAACTATACTTCACATTCTTTCTAGCTAATCTTGTTAATGGTGCGACAATTCTATTTCAACAAATCTTCGATAATACCCAGCTAATCAAAGGAAACTTCGGATTCCTGATGCATTTATCGATCGTTCCCATCTAAGAACTGCTTCTATCTTTGATGGATCTATTGTTATTCCTTCTCCAGATATGACATGGCCTAGAAATGCAACCTTCTTCAACCAAAACTCACATTTATCAAACTTTGCATATAATCGGTGTTCCTTCAGAGTTTGCAGCACAATTCTCAAGTGTTCTCTATGTTCATCCTCTGTTTTAGAATATACTAGAATATCATCAATAAATACGATCACGAACTTGTCCAGATATGGACGGAAACCCCTATTCATCAGGTCCATAAAGGCAGCTGGAGCATTTGTTAAGCCGAAAGGCATCACCAAGAATTCATAATGCCCATATCGGTTTCGGAATGCGATTTTAGAGACATCTTCTCCTCTAATCTTTAACTGATGATAGCCATATCTTAAATCAATCTTGGAAAATACAGAGGCTCCTTGCAATTGGTCAAATAAATCGTCTATTCTGGGCAGAGGATAGTTATTGCGGACAGTCACTCTGTTTAGTCTCCTGTAGTCTATACAAAGTCTCATGGAACCATCTTTTTTCTTGACAAATAGAACAGGAGCACCCCAAGGAGACATACTGGACTGTATAAATCCCTTATCTATCAACTCCTGCAATTGGGTTTTGAGTTCTTTAAGTTCAGCTGGGGCCATTCTATAAGGAGATAATATAATTTGATGCTATCATAGGAATGGATTGCTTAAGTACATATCATGCTCTTCTAGGCTGTCATAAGAAACTTGTTACTTTTAGAAAATCAGGTGATGCTGAATTCACTTTCTATGGAGAAAGAAGGATATATCCTACCCATGTCATTTCATGTCTCTTAGCCCAGAAATTGTTAAGGAAGGGATATTCCTCTTATATTGCTTATGTATTTAACACTAAGGCAGAAGCAATCAGTTTAGAAAACATCTCTGTGGTGAAGGAGTTTCCAGAAGTGTTTTCAAATGAACTGCCAGGAATTCCTCCCTATAGGGAAATTGATTTCACTATTGACCTCATTCCGGGTACCAATCCTTTACATCTTTACAACGTAATGGATACACTACATTAATATAAATCGAATGCCTTCTTCCCTGTTCGAACCTTAGATCAAAGGATATCAATCATATATGTAGAAAGTATTCTCATAATTATTTACGTAGTTACATTGGACTCATAACCTTTAGGAGTTCAATATATTTAAAAAGATGTAAAAAAACCCAGTACATCCTACGTATACATTAATATCTGATGTATCATGCTGATTTAATGAGAGCAGCGATGACTACGAACAACAGAAGAGAGATCCCGAGGAAGGATCAAAACTGACATATAACCCAAATACGATCTCCAACAATCTCCGAAGCGCAATGTATGCGAAAAAAATAAGGAGAGAGTTGAAGATCCGTTACACATACGTGAGAATCCCACGTGTGTGCCTTGATCCATGCGCTTGATCACCCAAATACAATTCTTGGTGATGAGATACTTTCCTCTCATAGTGCCTCTCCTCTTCCTCTTATCAACACGAACGACGTGATATGTAACCCTCCAACAGGGGATCCTTCTCTTGTCTTTGGAGAAGACGAAAGGAAGGAGAGGGTGACTTGGGAGATGAGAAATGGAAGTTAGAGATAAATGAAATGGGTGGGGAGAGAGGAAAAAGAGTAAGAGGTTTATGAGATGGTTTGAGCTTGACTTCCAAAGTACATAACTAAAATATCTCCAACCTATGTGGTATTAGTACAATTCTCTTAACCCTAATTTCCATGAATACCTTAACTATGGTTCAACTAAAAATCTCACAACTTCCTCATACGAACTCGGATTCTGATGAATGTCTATTTCCTCATATTTCTCTCATTTCGATCTTAAATCCCTAGTTAAATGCATATAAATAGCATATTGCATAAATAACACCCATTATTTATATTGTAAATATTATATAAAATATTATATTTAATGCCAAAATGAAAGAATAAAAATAAAAAAATAATGGTCTGTCAAAGACAATAAGTGATCCAAAACCCTAAGACCTAGTCATCATGATGAATTGGCCGATAAGAAATAAAGTAGGGAGAGATAAGGTCCAAGAAGTACATTGAAACCCTAATTTTTAATTTATCAATAATAGATTTTGAGACCTATTTTAATTTTTTTATTTTTATACCTCAAATTAATAAACTTTTAACATGAAACTTATATATGAAAATACAAAGAAAAAGAAAAAAATTATTTCACTAAAAAATAATGCACAATGTGCTCAAGACACATAGAATAAAAAGTCACAAAGAAAACTTTACAGACATGTATCTTCTCCGTACAAGCTCAAAATTTACCAAACTTACCTTTATTGTTCGTAAAATTAAAATATCTATTTAATGAAGATTGTTTTATTCAATTTGGGGTTAAGCTGTAAAAGTTAGCATTTGGGCCCTTATTGTGCAATATACATGTATAAAATAATCGATACATTTATTCATTACATTTCCTTCTTCTTATATTTTTATAAATTTGTAAATATTATTTAAAATATACGTAAATTATAAAAACAAATTAAAATCATAAAAAATAAAATAAATACTATACTTTAATATATAGGTAAAATAGACCTATATTAACCGTATATTATACATATACATATTTACCTAAGTAAATAAATAACTTAAAAAAATTAAAAATCTGTGCATATGTATTTAAATAAGTTATAAGTATAAAAATTATGCATATACAATAATAAAATATAAAACACAAAATAAAAATAAAATACATCATATATAGGCAAATATAATTATAATTAGAAATAAAGAAATTAACACCTAATAAATTAACTTGTAAAAATAAATAAAAGCTTATAATAAAATACTACATAAAATAATAAATATTTTTTATATTTTGAGTTTTATTAAATTTGGGGTTAAGCTGTAAAAGTAGCTTTTGGGCCCTTATTGTGCAATATACATGTATAAAATAATCATTACATTTATTCATTACATTCCCTTCTTCTTATATTTTTATAAATTTATAAATATTATTTAAAACATACGTAAATTATAAAAACAAATTAAAATCATAAAAAATAAAATAAATACTATACTTTAATATATAGGTAAAATAGACCTATATTATTCATATATTATACATATACATATTTACCTAAGTAAATAAATAACTTAAAAAATTAAAAATCTGTGCATATGTATTTAAATAAGTTATAAGTATAAAAAATATTTATATAAAATAATAAAATATAAAATACAAAATAAAAATAAAAATAAAATACATCATATATAGACAAATATACTTATGATTAGAAATATAAAAATTAACACATAATAAATTAACTTGTAAAAATAAGTAAAAGATTATAATAAAATACTACATAAAATAATAAATATTTTTTATATTTTGAGTTTTATTTATTCTTTTAATTTTCTTTTTGTCCTCTAGCGATTGATATGGCCCAATCAAGGTCCAGCCTTGATTGACCTGCCAGTCAACTAACCCCCTACGATTGTAGCCCTATCAGACTCGTTGACCTCTCTTCTTCCTCGGTTTTCCCCACACGGACCTTACATTTTCATGGGGATGATTCCTTCAAGAAAAATGTTCCTCGATCCATGCTCTTTCACGCCTTGCCTATCCCTCGATCGATGGAACCTTGATCCTCAAGTAAACCCCTAATCAAAGGCTGCCCTGCATAAAGATCATCCTCCTTCCCCATTCAAATTTGGTCCCGCTTGATCAATCGCTAAATGTATGTATTAAAATTGATCTGTTGTAGCACAGGTACTTAGCTTTCTATACAGAACTGAGATGAATCTCAGTAATGAGGTTCTCGACTTTAATTTATAACCTGGGAAGTCTAGGGTCGAACACAAGGATGCAAGCAATTTATCGATTAAATTTAGAGATCAAATATTTTAGGTAGAAATTCGTAGACTAATTATATTGAGATAATTTTACAAATCACACCAAGATAAATTCTTAACACATTTTATGCAATTAAATTAAATGCAGATAACAATGCACAATCAACATGAAGATGACACAATGTAATTAGACACACGACAT
The DNA here is from genome assembly GCA_037367405.1 of Ottelia alismoides. Classification (NCBI taxonomy): domain Eukaryota; kingdom Viridiplantae; phylum Streptophyta; class Magnoliopsida; order Alismatales; family Hydrocharitaceae; genus Ottelia; species Ottelia alismoides. The sequence continues at coordinate 3,977 of JAZKJV010009066.1, read as the reverse complement.
ATAACTTGGATTAAGCACTAAAATTACCTTGGAATGATTGGATATTTAATTAAGGCATTACTTTAACAACTAAGTGATGTAAGTCTCAGAACTACGAGTTTCATTTCACTCTTGATGCTAGAAATCAAATTGTTCAAATCATTCAATGACCTAATGATAGTGATTAAAAATAAGGGATTTTTACCCAACAGACTCTATAAATGTTTTAAAATGCCTCTACGACCTTCTGCACAACGTAATTACCCCATCGACCCTATAAATTACCCCAAGAACCCCCAAGGGGATTAAAACATATTACCTGGAGGGTTCATGGGGTAAGAGTTGATAAGTTTACGGGGTCGAGGGGGAATTAGGTTGTTTCAAAGGTCGTGGAGGTGATTAGCAAAGTTTATAGGGTCTGCTGGGTAAAAATCCCTAAAAATAACTAATAGTAGATCATTAAACATTAAGATAATTCAAAGATTTAATTATTCAATCAAAGTGCATTTTCAATAATGTTTCATAGTTTAAACAAGCACATAATTTTTTAAACAAAGAATAATTAATGCATGACTTTTAAACCAAAATTAACCATAAATTTTACCTACATATGGAATATCAACCAAACTTTGAAATGAAACCAAAATTAATCCATGGGACTTTTTGCAAGTAAACTTCCAATATTTTATTACAATTCAGGACATATAGGAGCTAGAACATAAATAAAACAACCCGTAAGGGCTAATATGAAAATTACACATAGGAGAAAGGACTTATCTGCAATATTAAGAAATTGGAGGACTGGTGCTGCAATTGACCTAGTCACGTGCGCAAAACACGTGACCTGGTAGGCTTGGAGTTGCGGGGTCGGATGCACGCTTACGCCTCTATTGCTTCGCGTTAGGCTTGAACTTTGGCTCGACTCACGATGAATCCCTGATTCTCACTCTTTATTCTTTTATTTTAGCTATTTATCTTAGCAAAGCAGCATGTACTGCGCGAAAGGCTCAGATTCTGTTTCAGATTTTAAAACCTCGATTAGTATACCAAAGATGTGGATCACAATAACGATATAAGGAACATCGGTCGGATCATATATCCCTGCTTATTTGTAGGTTGTGCTTCCTATCATTTGCGGGTATGGTGACCTCCCCTCCCCCCACACACATATAATATTCATCCAAATCGAATCCTCTATAATGGAATCCCTTGCAGAAATTATCATCGTCATTGAATGTGAATAGAATCTTTTTATTTTTCCGCGAACTTCTTCATTTTCGTCATTATATAATGTGATTCTTTTTTCTAGCACATTTGGAACAAGAGATCCTGTTTGTTTTTTTCCAAGAAATTATATCTTCTACCAAAACATTCACAGAGGATGCAGAAGCCATTTTGAAGGAAGCTATTCAAGAACAGATGGAACTGTTTCTACTTCATGATCAAGCATAAATTATAAATTTCTCATTCTTATTCTATTACTCTTTTTTACATTTATTTTTAGTGAAATAAAAGAGTTGTTGTTGATGAATGTCTTTGATTCAACAAAATAGTTAGGATAAATAAAAATAAGATTTTTTGATATAGGGTTTATCCAATGAGCCCCTTGCCCATTTCAGTTTTGGTGAGCACCAAATGTAGTCTCTCCACATATATTTCCATTTGAAAGATTGCCTATTTCGAAGGAGTACAGTTTTGGAAGGATGTTAATATGTTTGAGACTTTAATTTTTCCAATTATACTGAGTTCTAAAAAAAGGAAGACGGGTTTGGAAAGATAAATTCAAATCTTTAATTTCGGACTGAAGAAATAGTCATTGTACACTTGATCAGTAATGTACTTGTTTATCAAGTAATTATTTGTTGCGACATCAGTAATATTGAAAATAATTGTCAGTAATTTACATTAGTAATATTATATTGTACAGAAATCAGTAATTCATGCATGTTATTCAAGTATAAATATTCATAAATCAAGTAATTTTTGTTGTGAGATAAGTATTATATTCAAACGTGAAGGTAAAAAATAATGTCCATATAGCAAATATTGATTACAAATATCCACATTACCGAAGTCATTTTGATTGTTACTGATTTTATAGTTACTTAATGTTTTGCATGTTACTGAGGCATCCCTTATTTACTTATATAATATTTTTAATTACTTACTATGCGTCGGGTGTTACTGATAGCAATAGTAAGTTACTGGTCTCGCATTTTTTATAATTATTCGAGGTTATTGATTCCATTTTCTCTCTTACTTTACAATTTGTTACATGTTATTGATGCTTTTCTCAATCTTATATATTATATTATTTATTTTGAATTACTAGCATACCACCCTTTCTTTACTTATGTAACTTATTTTATTACTTGTAATATGTCAAGTGTTACGTATAAATCACATGTAAACTAAATTATATGAAATAAAATGCTTTGGATAAAAATCAATTCTGATATAGATCATGAATCAAATACATCTGCAGGTCATCCATCGTCACTCCTTCTGATATTCGTTCATGATACGATCCGCCGAGGATAGGGAAGCATCGTTCATAATGCCTTCAGATATGTAATGATCAAACCGAGATCAAAATATGAACGAACAATGATAACTCAAGAATAAAAAAAAGAAGAAACAAAATTTTCAAGGAATGATCGATTAAAAAAACTTGAACAAAAATACCTTCGAAGAATGAAGGTCCTGCAATTTCAGAAGCTTCGCCGTCGCGCGAAATTGACAAGAATGGGTTCGAAATGACCAAATCAAACACCAAATGAAACATTAACGGACGCTAAATTTAGAAAATATGAAAATACCATTTTTTAAAATACACATCAAATAATGTGACAAAATTCAAGGATTGAAATTATGCTAATCCAACGGCTATGGAGATGGGACTCATTCCAACTCAAATGGGCATTAGGGCCATTGGATAAATTTCCTATATGGGAAAAATGGGGGCTGCCCCCGCGTCGTTTTTAGCATTTTTTTATTTTTTTAAAATATCACCATGTATATTCATCCCTGTATTCCTTCTATATACCATTCGAATTTCGTCAGAAACATAGACTCCTACGGCCTACATTCAGACAATTATTTTTTAACGGTAACATGATTTGTTAAATCGACACTACCTCGATTGAGGCCGTAGGAGTCTCTGTTTCTGACGAAATTCGAATGACATATAGAAGGAATACATGGATGAATATACAAGATGATATTTTTCAAAAAATATAAAAAAAACACCGAAAATAGGAGGTGGGGCAGCCCCATTAAATCATATATATAGGAAATTTAGCCAATGGGCCCTATGCACATTTGAGTTGGAATAAGCCCATCTCCACAGTCGTTGGATTAGCAATATCAATCCTTGAATTTTAGGATCACGTCACAATTTTTGGTGTGTATTTAAAAATGGTTGCCTCTTACGTCACTCCCAATTGACTTTCTAAAATTAGCATCCGTTAATGTTTCCGTGTGGTGATTGATATGATCATTTTGAACGCACGCGATGGCCAAGCTTCTGAAATTGCAGGAGCTTCCAACCCACCCACCCCCCCCCCCCCCCCCCCCGGAGGAAGAAGAAGGCCACTAAGGGCCTCCTACCCTACCCACACCCCGCACTCGGAGGCCAACGCGGGCCTCCTAAACCCCCCCACTCGGAGGCCACCGCGGCCTCCTAAACCCCCCCACCTGGAGGCCACCGCGGGCCTCCTACCCCCCCCCCCCCCACCCGGAGGCCACCGCGGGCCTCCTACCCCCCCTCCCCCCACCCGGAGGCCACCGCAGGCCTCCTACCCCTCCCCCCCCCCACTCGGAGGCCACCACGGGGCTCCTACCCTGCCCCCCCCACACCCGGGGCCACCACGTGCCTCCTACCCCCCCTCCCCCCCCCCCCACCCGGGGCCACCGCGGGCCTCCTACCCCCCCCCCCCCCCCCCCCACCCGGGGACACCGCGGGCCTCTTACCCCCCCCCCCCACCCGGGGCCACCGA